>OV743719.1:20703756-21339398 GCA_928272305.1 Volucella inflata
CAGGTAGACTTACTGACCCTGCAAGCTTGGTTAGTTGGAGGTGGGGAGATTTCATAAGGGAATGCTCAGACTGTGAAAAGCAACTCTTGAATGGAAGTTGGAGGAAATCTACTCTTAGCACGTACTTTCCAGCAACATTCTGTAGAATTTTGCCAGAAGAGTTGTTAGAGAGCATGCTGGTTCGACAGGCCCTCAAGGCAATTGGATTCGCAAGACCAAGAAAAGAGCAAGTGCTTATTTGGGATGCTAAGATTATATTTGATGGTTTAGCTACATCCAGTGTTAATCAAACTTTGTTTAAAGCATAAAGACGAATAGCTACCATTCTCCTTTTAGCATCAGTTCGAAGATGCATGACATTACACTACTAAAGACTTCAAATGAGAATATGTCGTCATCCGAGATGGAGATAATTTTTCGGCCAGTTTTTGGGTCGAAGACGGATTCCTCTGATCATAGACAATCAAGTTGGGTACTGTCTAAGCATCCCAATGATAATGTCTGCCCTATAGTATGGATCAGGTAGCTGTTTTCACTTTCGCAATCCAGAAGAAGACAGAAGAAGGGATTATGCAATTTATTTGTCACCATATTCGGTGAGCCTAGACCACGATCTAGAACTGTAATAGGCGGATGGCTTCGGTCTATGTTGAGAGATGCGGTTATACAGGCATCACCAGGGAGCATTAGATCAGCTGTAGCATCCGCTGCATGGTTGGAAAATCATTCTATTCAGGATATACTGGCAAGAGGAAATTGAAAAAGCGAAAATACATTTAAAAAGTTTTATTGTAAAGATGTAAAAAAGGTAACAGCTAAAAAGAATTCTCTATTGTTTCCGAATTTTCGACCAGAATAAGAAGTATACTATATAATTTAGAACAAAAAGTAATAATACATTTTTATAACGATTATGATATAACATTTAGTATTGTGCTAGGGAATTGTTAAACATTATCTTTGTATGTTTTTAATTTCATTTTGTATAATTGAAGAATATTAAGTTTATTTCCCATTGTTTTTAAATTTACAGGCGATGGCGATGGCGCGATAGTTAACTCATTGAACTATCACGCAGAGAGTCTGGGTTCGATTCCTGGCTGGGTCACCAACAATTTTTCAATTTGCCATCACCCTTTCGGCAAACCCCCGAAAGTAAAATTTCCGATAACCCGTAGGCCCCGCTCGGATGTGACAAAGATGAGAACATGAGCAACACAAATGAGTGTCAAGAAGCTAGGTCATGGCCCAGCTGCCAGCGCCACAGTGTTGTTTTTTTTTTTTGTTTAAATTTAGAATTTTTCATTTTTCACAAGGCGTTTTGTGTTTTGTCACTAGCAGATATCTAACACGTCTTCATAGCGAGGCTGTGTGTTTTTAGGTAGGCACATAATATGAAATTTGAATTACAACAAAATTGTTATTATGTGCTGAAAGAAAAACACACAGCGTCGCAGGAAGTTCTTCCTGGCGAAGACGCTATGAGATTACAGATTGTCATAGTCGCCTTTTATTTACAAAGATGTGGTGGCGCTGCTGGTGAGAAGAAGGAAACCGCCAACAGTAGAGGGGAAAAGTTAGTTTACACAAACGATTCTTCATAGCGATGCTGTGTGTTTTTCTATCAGCACAAAACAACAATTTTGGAGTAATTCAAAATTGTATTTAATGTTGCATATTTTCCCCATACTTGTGCATCACTACTACGCCCCGAGCTAATGTTCATTGAAACGTGGATAGAGCTTGACCCTCCTTTTATCTGAACTGGAACTTCGTCAGGATTCGTTCAACATAGAAAACCAGTTGATTTGCTCAGGTAGAAGTTTTTCTACTATAAATTGTTTAATAATGTGGTATACATGTGATTAAATCAAAAACCTAGTGCTGCATAACTTAAGGATCATACGAATTCTCCACGTTGGAGAGTTCAGTTATTACCCCAGTTTCAAACCAGAAGTTACGAGAAAGAACTAGAATCCGACAAATGTGGTATAAATACAGGATGAGAAACCGCGGACAATAAGTTGATTGTTGGAAAGCGATGGAAAAGGACCTAAGCCTTACTAAGTGAAAGATAAGAGATTTGAATTGTGAAATAGTAGTGAAAACGTTTGAAATCTAATTGAAAGCTGTTTATAGATAATAATAAATAGAGTATTTTGAAACAGAATAACGTTTTATCATTTCGAACCCTAGCTGAAATATTACATTGGTGTCAGAAGTGGGATAAAACTTATTCTGAATGCTGAGAAAAAAAAAATGCCACGTACATTGCTGGAGCTAAGTATACCCCAGCTGAAAATTGAGCTAGAGAAGCGGAATCTCTCAGCAGCTGGAGGGAAAAGTGATTTGATTCTTCGGCTACAAGAAGCGATCGAATAAGATGGAAAAGATCCGAAATCCATTTTGTTCAATGTAGAAGAAGAATATGTAAGCACTGGAGTTGACATGGCTGTTATGGATGGAAATAGAAGAACAGAAGAATTCTTTGGACGAATAAAGGAGAAGTATGGATTCTAAGTTTGAAGAACAGAAGAATTCTTTAGAGGAACAGAAGAAATCCATTGTTTCTACTGGCAAGTACAGAGCGCCTAATGGAACGCGTTTTGCTGGGACTAACATGGAAAACCTGTTTGGTCTACCTGAACGATGTCATTGTGGACGGCAAAACTTTTCAAGAACATCGAGATAACTTAAAGGAAGTGTTCCAAAGATTACGAAGTGCACAGCTAAAGCTAAACCCGAAGAAGTGTCATCTCTTGAGGCCAGATGTCAAATACTTGGGACACATCATCTCATCCGAAGGGGTAAGGACAGACCCAGAAGAGATCGAAGCGGTGAAAAATTGGCTAGTCCCAAGAGACAAACACCAACTGAGAAGCTTTCTGGGACTCGCTACCTACTACAGGCGGTTTGTGAAGGATTTTGCTGGGATCGCAAAGAGTTTGTATCAACTAACAGAAAAGGGAAAACAATTCAAATGGTCAAGTGAATGCGAAAGAAGCTTCAAAACTCTCAAACAACAAATATGTGAGGCCCCTGTACTAGAGTACCCTACTCCCGGAAAAACATTTATTGTGGATGCAGATGCCAGTTACGTCGGAATTGGAGCTGTCCTTTCGCAAATGCATGACGGGCAAGAGAAAGTAGTTTCGAGATACAGCATCGAAAGGGAAGCCTTCACTCTAATGCAGATGCTCTGTTCCGGCGACCTTGCAAATCTGATTGCAAACATTGCGCACGACAAGAAGAAAAAGATGCGGTATCCACCCAACGGCTAAGAGCTGAGCCCACCGACGGTTGGAATGAAAGTGAAATGCGAAACACCCAAAAAGAGGATCCGGATATCGAGCCAATACTCGCCTGGAAAGAACATGAAGAAAAACCAGATTGGCAGGAAATATCCAATAAAAGTACCGAAAGGCATACTGGGCACAGTTGGACTCGCTTCATGTTCAAGATGGTGTTTTGAGGCGAAGGGGGGAAAGCTTGGATGTAAAGTCGTTTGTGATGCAGCTCGTTGTGCCAAGGTCGAGAGTCAGTGACGTGCTAAGGGAACTGCACGATGGAATATCCGGAGGCCACTTGGTAGTGAATAAGACATTAGAAAAGGTGCGAGAACGTTTTTATTGGGTGCACGCCAAGGACGATGTCGAAAATTGGTGCAGAAAGTGTGTCACCTGCGCCGCCAGTAAAGGCCCGAGGGTTAAAACTCACGGCAGAATGCAGCAATACAACGTTGGAGCGCCCTTCGAGAGAATCGCAGTTGACATCGCAGGACCGTTTCCTGAAACCGAAAAGGGAAATCGCTACATTCTTGTTGTTATGGATTACTTCAGTAAGTGGCCTGAGGCTTTCACTATCCCTAACCAGGAAACCAAAACCGTGATTGAGCAGATCGTTTACAACTGGGTGAGCAGGTTCGGCGTACCGATGGAATTGCACTCGGATCAAGGGCGCAACTTCGAATCCAAGATTTTCCAAGGGGTGTGCGAGCTACTGGGTATCAAAGAGACTAGAACAACACCGCTCCACCCACAATCGGACGGGATGGTGGAACGCTTCAACAGAACTTTGAATGAACACCCATCAAAGGTCGTTGGTGACAAGCAATGCGATTGGGATAGGCAAATTCCAATGTTTCTATTAGCCTAACGGAGTGCAGTACACAACACCACAGGTCACACTCCATCGGAAAACCTTCTCGGTCAACCATTCCGGTTACCTAGTGAATTGATGTTTGGATCACCGCCGTCTGAAGAGAATAGAAATGAAGACGACTATGTCGCAGACCTCAGACAGATTATTAGGGACGTGCACCAAAGAACCAGGGATAAGATCAAGATAGCCAGTGACCGCATGAAGACGAGGTATGCTGTCAAGGCGACCACAACGGGATTCCAGGAAGGAGATCTAGTGTGGCTATATAACCCTCATAGACGGAAAGGCGTATCACCCAAATTACAGCAAGACTGGAAGGACCATATAAAGTCGTAAAATGCATCAACGATGTTTGCTTCCGCATTCAACGGGGAGGAGGCAAGATGAAAGTGGTTCATGTGAATCGAATACATCGCTATATTGGGCTGTTCAGCGCTGGATACTTTGTTTAACCGTGTTGTACTTAATTAAACTACGAATCGTACAGTATCAACTTTTTTATTATTAAAAAATGTACTTTCTTAAAAAACTGTGCACAAAACTGTGTAGGGAAAAATAACTTTAAATAAAAACTAACTGTTTGCTTCAACGTTATAAAATTGATGATTTATTTTGTGTAAAATTGTCTTTCTTTTATGTTAAATTTTGACATATGCAATTTTGTCTCATGAGAGACATAACATAAACATAAGTGTGTTTGTTTACATATTTAAGTGTACAATATTCTATGTTTTTATTTTACATTTTATTGAACAATTTTATATTTAAACATTTATCAGCAACATTCTCCCCGCCGTGAGCAAAGTTCGCAATTATTTTCAGGTTTGTACTTGAACACCCTCTGGTACGATCATCTGCTACAACTTCTTTGAAGGCTCACATGAAAGGAAACCAAATTAGTAAATTTTGCAAAAAGCCAGACAACACAAAACGCTTTGATACACAAAGTGAAAAGAGCACCCCTATACTTAAATGTATGAATGCGTATGCTGATGGTTTGCTATTAGTTTCGATTGTATAGTGTTGCCCTCCTTGCACTACTTTCTTTAATTGCGTATTTGAAGAAGAGTACGTGATTAAATTATGATGGCTATTCGTTGATCAGTTGTGCGTAAACAATAATGGCAGTCGTGCTGGATTTTGTTTGTTTAAATTTAGTTTTTTTGTGCGGGTATTCTTTAATTTATAATGTAATTCGTTTATGTTCGTGTGTGTATTATATTGTAGATTATGTTGTTATATTTTATTTGGTGTGACGTGTTGTGCATTTACGCATCTTACCGGTGCCATTTGTTTTGTTTGTGTGTTGAGAAAATTGTTTATTTATTTATTTATTAATTAATTAATTAATTTATTTTTTTTGAGAACTATTGTGTGTGAAATATATATTTTTATGGGTGAGATGTGTTATGCTTGTAGTTAATATATTTATTATGTTTTTTGTAGTATATTAGCCTTTTCTTGATGAGTGAATTGTGTTTTGATTGACTGATATATGGTGTGCGTGTGTGTGTGTAGCGTGCGAGGGAAATTGTGTGAGATATTTTGATTTTTATTTTGAATTGATTGCTTTATTTATTTAATGTTTGAAAATTTTTGCTTGATTGTTTAATTGTTAATGGACTGTATGTGTTTGGTTTATTTATAAGATGAATGTTTGGACTATTGTGATGAGATGATTTGTGGCTATTGTTTATGTTTTGAGTTCAATCGTTTTGATGATGATATACAATATTTATGGTGTTATTGCATGAGAGATTTTTTTTTTGTTTGTTTCCCCAGTGTTGTGGTTTTATTTATAAATGTTTAAATGATATGTGTTCTTGTTCGTTGGTAGGTAACATAGTTTTGTGATTGGCCTTTTTAATGTGGATGTTTTTGTTCTCAGAGTGACGACTCGAACGTGTCCATCGTTTCCTGGATGCAACTCGGTTATTCGCGCGAGCATCCACTGTGTCGCTGGCAACCGTTAGTCTTTAAGGAGAACCAGATCGCCCACCTTGGGCTCTTCTTCTGACCTCGTCCATTTTGGGCGCTGTTGTAAACGCGCTAAATATTCACTGCTCCATTTCTGCCAGAAGCTTTCTGTTAGAGCTTGAACCCTTTTCCATCTCTCGATGGTGTTGATGTTTTTTGTCGATGTGTTCTCATTAGGAATCGCGTTTAGTGTTTCGCCGATTAGAAAGTGCGCGGGAGTGATCACCTCTAAGTCTTCTGGGTTGTCGGAGAGAGGACACAGAGGTCTTGAATTCAGGCATGCTTCTATTTGCGTAAGAAGCGTGGTGAATTCTTCGAATGTTAACTTCCGGTCTCCTCCAAGTCTTTTTAAGTGGTACTTAATGGATTTCACTCCTGCTTCCCATAGTCCACCGAAGTGTGGGGAAGCTGGGGGAATGAAGTTCCACTTCGTACCTTGGTTGCTTAGGGTGTCTGCGATTTCTTTCCATTCGTTCTTCGCGTCTTTCATCCATTTTTTCAGCTCCGTATTAGCCCGGACGATGTTTGTGCCACAATCACTAAACATTTCACTCACTGCCTCCAAATGAATTGCCTTTGTTGCGAGACATATAAAAATTGCAAAGTCGACCCCTGTGCTCGTAAATGGTCTTGCTATCCGAACCCGTGCTGCTGGTAAACTCGCCATAAGTTGCGTCATTGCTTTGGCCTTGTGTTTGAAACACTTGACGCATTGGTGAATGGCGTGCTTTACACACTGCTTTATTTGGATGATCTAATACCTTGTCCGAATATATACTGTCATTTTCGTGTGCGTCTTTCAATAGAGTTTTGGTGAAATGGTGGTTCAACTTTAGGATGGTTGGGTGTTTTTGGTTATATGTCAGGTTCGAGTTCTGAAGCCTTCCCCTCACGCGAAGAATTCCCTCTGCATCTATGACTTAAGTGCTGATGTTGCCTTTGGACTGTCGTGCCGTTTTGTCAAGTCCTCAGGAAACATGTCCTTTTGCACTGATCTTATTGCCATCTGTAATGATGTGTTCAACTCTTCTGGTTGCAAAGGGCCAGATTTTTTGCAACCTGATCTGCAGTTGGAAATAAATCGTTGGCAATAAGCCAACACGCGTAACATCGTGTGCAGTCTGGAAAATTTGGTGATAATTTCTCCTACTATGCTATGTTGTGTTTGTGTTTGTGTTTGTGTTGTGGCGACATGAGTCTTTATTGTTCGTCTTTCCTCTTCCGTGTTGATGTTTATTGGTTGCTCTGGGACTGGGAAGTTCCACTGGTCTCTCATGATGGCTGGGCCATTCCACCATAAGTCATTGCCCCTTAGTTCCGACGGCAAAAGTCCTCGCGATGCCAGATCGGCTGGATTATGTTATGTTGGTATATGTTCCACATCTGCGAATCTGTTAGTCGTTGGATTTCGGAGACTCTCCTGCTAACGAATGTAGTCCAGCTGGAAGATGGAGCCCGGATCCAGGCAAGAGTTATGGTGGAATCTGACCACGCATACCAATGCTGACGTGGTACGTTGAAGACCGTTGCTGTGTGATCCATCAATGTCGCCAGCAGAACTGCCCCACAGAGTTCGAGACGCGGAAGACTTACTGTTTTGAGTGGAGCTACCTTCGTCTTCGACATCAGAAGATGCATCTGCGTGTGTCCTTGTTCATCCCATACGCGGATGTACGCTGCCGCTCCATATGCTTTGATCGATGCGTCGCTGAACCCATGCAGCTCGATGATTCTGCAGCTTCTGTGGCTATGGATCCACCTACGAATCTCTAATTGCTCCAGTACAAGAAGATCGTTACGTAGAGTCTTCCATTGGATTTGTATGTCCTCAGGCACTGGTTGGTCCCATTCTGTTCCTCTTCCCCACAGTTGTTGCATAATTAATTTTTCTTTGATCGCGCATGGCGAAATCCAGCCAAGCGGATCAAACAACTTGGCTATAGCTGAGAGGATGGCTCTTTTAGTCGTTTTTTCTATGCTTAGATGGGTTACCCGAAATGAGAAGCAATCCTTAGCTGGAAACCATTTTATGCCCAAGGTTTTGACATGCACTCATGATTCCAATGGAAGTTGGTAATCCATTTCGCGGTCTTGTGGTGGTATGTCTTCAAATAACGCTCTTGTGTTGCTTGTCCACTTTCTTAACTTGAACCCGGCGGAGGAAAGTAGTTTACGGACTTCTTCTCGTTTGGTACGAGCACCCTCAACAGTGTCATCTCCACTAATTAGGTCGTCGACATACATTTCTTCCAGAACCGTCTGTGCTCCGATCGGATAGTTGGCCATTTCGTCTTTGGCTGCCTCTTGCAGGACCCTTATGGCTAGGTATGGAGCGCTTGCGGTGCCAAAAGTTACCGTCTTCAGCCTAAAGGTTTTAATTGGCCACTGGAATTCCTCCAAAAGATCATTTGGTAATAACTGTCCGTTTTTTTAACAAAGATCTGACGGTACATATTTTCGATATCTGCCGTGAAGGTGTATTGATATCTTCTTAATCCTAAAATGATATCTACTATATTTCTTTGTAATATGGGACCTACCAGTAAATGCTCATTCAGCGATGTTCCATCAGACGTTTTGAATGCCGCGTCGAATACGACTCGGAGTTTAGTTGTGGAGCTGGCTGCCTTAAAAACAGCATGATGTGGTAAAAATAGTGGTGTGGTGAGGTGAAGGTAAGCTCCCTCTCAACATTTACCTCTTCCATATGGTCGAGTGTTAAGTACTCTCTCATACACTCGGTGTAGCTTTCTTTCAGTTCTGCATTTCTCTCGAAACGTCTTTCAAGATATGAAAATCGTCGTAAAGCTCCTTCCTTACTTGACCCCAAAACTGGATGTTTCCCTATCTTGAAAGGTAATGCGACTTCATAGCGGCCGTCAGCTCGTCTGGTGGTGTTTGCTAGAAAGTGCCTTTCGCACTCGATGTCCTCCTTTGAGGCTTGAGCGGGAAACGGTAGCTCTTCGATTTCCCAGAACTTTCTTAAAGTGTTGTCGAGACTTACATTTTGGGTGAAGGTCCGGAGTTTTAAAGGTGTCTCCGAGACCTTTCTCAAAACTACCCGGTAACTATTCGGTACTCCGAACGATGTCTGGCATGATTATGTCTGCGTAAACATCGCTGCCAAGCAGCAAATCGATGGGTGCCAGAGTATGGAATAGAGGATCTGCTAATTCCAGATTCTTTAAGTGCCTGCACTCGTAAATTGTTGTT
The DNA here is from genome assembly GCA_928272305.1 of Volucella inflata. Taxonomy (NCBI): domain Eukaryota; kingdom Metazoa; phylum Arthropoda; class Insecta; order Diptera; family Syrphidae; genus Volucella; species Volucella inflata. The sequence continues at coordinate 20,713,108 of OV743719.1, forward strand.
TGGTGGGCCGGAAGAAGGCCAGTCAACGACTTGAAGACAAAGGCCTTGGTGCAACCTTCAAACGTCGAACGTCGAGACGCGACTTTTAGATCCACGTATTTGTTGGTAGTGACGCTGCTGACCTTCCCTAACCCTGATATCTGTACGAATGTGTTTTGGCAGCTTAAGGATTTGAGTAGCAGACTCTGAAATAAACGAAGCCTCGGAACCTGGGTCGATTAGTGCGCGAAGTTCGACGTACCTACCATTCGTTGATAATACCCTCACAACCGCAGTTGCCAACAAAACCTTTGAATTATACTGATATGTGTGTGAAGTGTGAAAGGTTTTTCTAACTTGTCCGGATCCAGAGGGATGGTCTCCTTGCGTGGGATTAAAGGAGTCTGCATTTGGGTTCATTTGTGTCACTTTGTGTTGTTTGTTATGTTGTTGAATTTGTGGAATTGTGTCTGTGTTGTTTGAAAAATTGATGTGTAGTAAAGAGTGGTGCCGTTTATGACAGAAGTAACAATTTTTATTACTTGGACAGTTTCCGGTAGTATGACTGTAAGCCAGACAGTTGTCGCAGACCTTTGTTTGCCGAACAGTCTGTTGCCTCCTCGTCATGTTCAACCCCCAGAAATCGCTTACATTTTCTTAACGAGTGTTACCCGTTGTTGCATACCTTATACTGGAATTGATTAAAATTTGTTACAGTATGTCCTAGCTGCTGGTTGCGATTTCGGACATGGCTTGGCGATAGGCCCAGCTGCCCCTTTTTGTGCTACAGCTTCTAGTGTCCGGAAGCGTGTCTCTAAAAACTCGGTGAAGTCCTTCAACGTAGGAAGATCCTTGCTGTTGCCCAGTTTTTCTTCCCATAGTTGTTGCGTTGAGGTCGGCAGCTTTTGTACCATCACATAAATGATGATGACGTCCCACGAATCCACTGGTATCTCAAGATTTTTGAGTGCGTAGATACTCTCCAAAGAAGTGTCCATGAGTGATTTAAGACCTTCCGCTGTTTCCTTCGTTTGTGTCACTTGATTGAAGAAGAGTTGCAGCTGTGAGCTCACTAGAACACGTTTGTGGTCGTACCTTTACTTCAAAAGTTCCCATGCTTTCTCATAATTCCCCGCGTCTAGTACCAAATGTTGCTGAAGTCTCGCCGCTTCACCTGTGAGACTCGACTTTAGGTACTGGAGTTTTTGGATGCCTCCGAGAGACGTGTTGCAATGAATGAGCGATACAAAAATATCATGAAACGAGCGCCACTTCGTGTAACACCCAGAGAACTCAGGAATATTAATTTTGGGGAGACGTATATCATTGCTGTGAGGAATATTTGTAGCCAACGTTGAGCCTGAAAGAGAAGTTTGCGCGCCAGAATACCTATCCAACCCATCAAGCAATTCACACCTGAACTCAAGGTAAGTTTCCCGAGTTTGTTCCATAATTGAAATCAATTCCAGCTTTTTCTTTCCTTCCAGTTTTTCAACGCTCCTGCCTGCTTCGTAGTGCCGTTGTGCTGCTGCTAGATTCTCTTTCAACAACGAAAGTCTTGTAGAGAGATAATTTTAAGTACGACGGGATTCGCCCGTTTTCTTAAAGTTGGCGAAGTCTCTCTTGACTTGCACCAGAACATCAGTAAGGAGTTCAGCAGATATTTCAAATATTTTGTATATATATATATATTCTTTTTTTTTATGTGAGTATTGAACAATTACAATATAAAAAAAAAGAGTTGGTACTCACTATGTGTTTTTCTTTTCAGGGTTTTCTTGAAAGGTGATCTGCTTGTCGTCGATACTGCTGGTGTTGTTGGTACCGCTTGCTGTTGTTCCAGATATTTCTATTGTCGCTGCTGTTTATGCCGTAACTCCTGTTTGCTGACGATGCTGGTATTGCTGCTGTTGTTGTTGCAGATACTTCTGATGCGGCTGCTGCTAATGTCGATGGTGTTGCTGCAATTAATGCCGTTTGAGGTGCTTCCTTTGTTTTGAACTGGACACTCAATGTGTTGATTGAATTATTTAATTTTAAGTTCCTTTTGATTTATGAAATTTAAATTTTATATGGCACACACGTAGATGTATTGAGTTTTTTTATATTCGCACGTATAATAATATATTTAGTAGAATTAAATGATTAATTAATTAACTATTCGGTTCGAACGGACCAAATGTTCAGCGCTGGTTACTAGAGTATCAACTGTTTTATTATTAAAAAATGTACTGTCTTAAAAAACTGTGCACAAAACTGTGTAGGGAAAAATAACTTTAAATAAAAACCAACTGTTTGCTTCAACGTTATAAAATTGATGATTTATTTTGTGTAAAAATGTCTTCCTTTTATGTTAAATATTGACACATGCAATTTTGTCTCATGAGAGACATAACATAAACATAAGTGTGTTTGTTTACATATTTGAGTGTACAATATTCTATGTTTTTATTTAACATTTTATTGAACAAACTTATATTTAAACTTTTATCAGCAACAGGGCAGAATGTCGAAGAGTTTGTTCGGGACGAACAAATTTAAGTGGGGGATATTGTGGTATACATGTGATTAAATCAAGAACCTAGTGTTGCATAACTTTGGGATCATATAAACTTTACACGTTGGAGAGTTTCAAACCAGAAGTTACGAGAAAGAACTACAACCCGACAAATGTGGTATAAATACAGGATGAGAAACTGCGGACAATGAGTTGATTTTTGGAAAGCGATGAAAAAGGATCTAAGTCTTACTAAGTGAAAGATAAGAGATTTGAATTGTGAAATAGTAGTGAAATCGTTTGTCAACTAATTGAAAGTTTTTTTTAAATAATAATAAATAGAGTGTTTTGAAACAGAATAACGTTTTATAATTTCGAACCCTAGCTGAAATATTACAATAAGAAGGCCTTTGCCTTTTGACACCTCTTTTTAGATTTTAATTTTTTACATCCGCTGACATTCCCAATATTTAATTTTTGTTATTGTTCCATCATTTTTCTCTATATAAACTTCGAATGTCATTCAACACTAAGATGGGAATATTAATTATATTAATGTCTTGTAAATCAAACCCAAACATGGTGTTTCCTTGTGTTCAGTTCAGGCAATCGATTTGATCCAAATAAATTTCCTCTTTTTCAACCCTTTACTGACTCAGTTTGGTCATTTGGATAGTGGCCTGTTATTTACGGTTACAGTGTTCACATTTGATCCCGCACTATCGACGAGAGGGAGCATCAGCACTTGTTGCGGTGGTGTACGAAATATCAAATTCATATTCAGATTTTTCTCATTTTTTAAAAACAGGATGTGGCCTGCTCTTAGGCGCACTTAATTCTGGAATCTTTTGTTTTTTTTTTTAAAAACGTGATGTTACTGATGAACACTAACAAATATACACTTAATTAAAACAGAAAACTTTGACTTCCATTCGTCCTTGTTAACTGTTTCGTTGAAACGGTAGAAATATCTCTTTCTAATTCATAGCGAGTAGGTTAATCTTAACCACAAGGTTCAACGTAAGGGTCATATTATTCAGGACATAAAATCTTTATTAATTAATTAAAGTTCTTTAAAAGTAAGTTGAGAATGTTTGCTAACTTTTTTAATTTCAATTAAAGGTACTTAACCACCTGAGAAGGCGAAAAAATACATCATTTTTAACGAAATTTTTTTTTCAGATATTACAATGATTTTATTTTATTTGAAGCTAATAGAGTACAAAAATACTTTTTTTCTTAATTTCATTTGGATAGTGTCCAGGATGCTCCAGTCAAGGCCTTACAAAAATGGTGTCCCATGGCAGACAGCTAATCTCAGGATTGGTAAATCTGAAACAATTTGCTTTTCGGCAAAATGTGAATTGGCATACAAAACAAGACCAAAATTATTCAAATCGCCCAAGTAGTTTCGGAGATTAACTGTCCGCCATTTGACAAAAAATAGTTTCGAGAAAAACGCGCTTAAGGTTCCAACTTCATCAAGTATGGACTGCTGAACGAGCGAGCACACATTCACTAATTTCGCTATGTCAGAATTCGAATTTTGAAAAGAAAACTTCTTTGGAGGTGATTTTTAGAAGTACATATAAGTACAAAACTACCAATCTCTTCATACCAAATTTGTTTTTATATGACTTTTGCAAATATCTGGGCTCTTTATTTCCGAGTTTTACACTCATTCGACGACAAACGTTCGCATTAGGACCATTTATTGGCCAATGAATTCAATCCTCAGCTTTTCTTTCCAGCCTTAAATGAGGGAAAAAAATTACGGGCAGACCCATGAAAGGCGAAAGAACACGCACGTCTACGTTAGCGTATGACTACAAGTGATTTGCTCAGTTTCGTCGAGTTTTCAGTCACTTTTCACACTTGTTGTCGTACGTCAAATGCAATCACGATCATTTTTCTTTCGAAAATTCGACAACTAGCCAGCTTTCTGCAATTTGTTAATTAAAAAATTTCTTTAAAAAACATTTACAAGAATAAAATTACTATTGAAAAATGTTTTTAGCGCGGATTAATTCCATTTTTGGTCCAAAGGTTGTGAGAAGAATTTCATGCCAATAACTCTCTATGCACAAACCCACCCCACTCAAACATCGGAGTTTTCAAAGAAATATTTTCCCAAGAATTTCCTTCGGCTGCGCGATATTGCCTCACATTCACATAAAATGTGTGTTATATCCTCAACCGCTTGTAGATCCCCGCAGAATCTACAAGTGTCCGTATTTGTTAGTTTTAGTCTCTTTGCGTGCTTCAGCAGTAGACAGTGTCCTGTTAGTATTCCTATTAGCGTCTTTAGCTTACCCCTATTTAGCTTAATAAGCTTACTAGATCTGTTACCGTCGAGAAGTGGCCATAGAGCCTTTGATACCCTATGTCCTTCCAGGTTAAGCCACCTTATGCTGGCGGTCTTTATGATTTTTTCCTCGATAGTGCCCCTTACTGTGCAGAGGGGTGGTTTGACATGCGCAACCTCACTATTGTCGAGCAGCCCTCCTCTTCTTGGAAGCTCGTCTGCTGGTTCATTTCCTTCTATACCGCAGTGCCCTGGCACCCAGCACAGTCTCACCCTGTTCTGAAAGCATAATTGCTTTGCAATGCTTTGAGCATTGTGCGACAGCCCCTGACTGTGTCAGAGTTAACGCTGTTTGACTCCATTGCCTTAAGAGCGGCCTGGCTGTCGGTGTAGATAGCGGTATCTTTGCCGAATACAGACCTCATCTGCATCAGCTCAGCCGCCCTGAGGACAGCTTGAACCTCTGATTGGAAGACACTGCTAGTGTCCGGTAGCCTTATGGAGACTCTTAGTTCCGGGTCCTCCGAGAAGATTCCGGAACCTGTTCCTTCCTCTGTCTTCGAGCCATCTGTAAAAACTGCAATTCCGTTTCATCTTGTCACTGCGTTTTCTTACCAGTCCTTCCTCTTCGGATATAGTATATTATACGGAATGTCGAAATAGATTAAGGAAGTGATTTCATCCGTTCTAAAAGTATTGCCTGGTAGTAGCTCTTCCAGGATTGACTGACAGCAAGTTTTTTTATCTGTAAATCAAGCGGTGTCAGGTGTAGGAAGGTGTCCAATGCTGCCGTAGGGGTGGTACGGAGCGCTCCTGTAATGGCTATGGTAGCCGTTCTCTGAACCGCCGCTAATTTTCCGTAAGTCGTTTTCTTAGTTGTTGCTTTCCACCATGCTAGTGCGCCATATGTCAGTATGGGTCTCACCACTACCGTATATAGCCAATACACCATAGCAGGTTTAAGGCCCCAAATTTTTCCCAGAGTTCTTTTACATATGAAAAGAGAATTATATGCCTTTTTAATTCGTTCCGCTACGTTGAGATTCCAATTCAGTTTCTTATCCAGAATCACGCCGAGGTACTTCGCACTATCCGAAAGGGACAGCTCCATTCCACCGAGTTGTGGCAGTGTGAATTGCGGTATCTTGTACTTTCTGGTAAAAAGAACTAGTTCCGTTTTGGAGGGATTGACATTGAGACCACAGCTGCCTGCCCAAGTGCTGATCGTCTTCAAGGCAAGCTCCATGATCTCACTTTAAATGTTTAAGTATTTTCCCTGCACTATTATCACCACGTCATCCGCGTATGCCGTGGCGCTGATACCCATTGAGTTAAGCTTTTTGAGAATGTCATTTATGACCAGTACCCAAAGGAGTGGAGATATAACTCCACCTTGAGGGGTTCCCCTGGTCACTGACATTCTAACCGAGCATTGTCCAATGGAACTGTTTATTACCCTACCTGTAAGCTTGTTGCGGATCCAATTTGTTATCCCTTGTTCTATGTTTGCGTCTACTAAAGCACCTTTGATGGCGCTCAGCTTTACGTTATTGAAGGCCCCTTCTATATCTAGGAAGGCCGCCATCGCAAACTCACCAAAATATAGACTTCTTTCGATTTTCCCTACCACCTCATGTAGGGCGGTTTCCACGGATTTGCCCTTCATGTAGGCATGCTGTGACCCGGTCAAGAAACCGTTACCGCATTGTTCCTGATGTGAATTTCCAGTAAACGCTCCAGGGTTTTAAGCAAAATTGGTCTGAAGTCTTTAGCTGTTGTATGCCCTTGCTTGCCGGCCTTAGGTATAAAAACTACCTTAACTTCTCTCCATGCTTTTGGAATATAGACCGTTTTTAAACTGTATCTCAGAATTTCCATAATGTTTTGGATGACTACTTCCGGCGCTTTCTGCAGCATAATGGGTAGAATGCCATCCGGGCCGGGGGATTTATACGGTTTAAAGGATTGAATTGCCCACCGTATTTTTTCCTGGTTTATAAGAGCACCAATCTCTCCTTCAGAGAGGGAAGGATTGATGTCATCAGTGTGCCGTGGCAATCCGGAGTCAGCTGATAATGTGGATCCAGGGAAATGGGTTTCCACCAGCGTTACCAAGACTTCCTGGCTGCTTTCAGCCCATGTTCCATCATTTTTCCTAAGGAAGCTAGGGACGCTCGCTTCTTTTGAAAGCATTTTGCGTAGCCTTGAAACTTCGTCTGTTGCCATTATGGGTTCGCAGTACCTCTGCCATGACACCCTTTTCGATTTCCTAACTAGGTACTTGAATTGCCCTATTATAGAGCTGCCTTACTTTCCTTTTAAGACCTATTTCCCTATTCCACCATCTCGGCTGGGCCCTTTTGGGTGTTCGGTTAGCTGGACAAGCTTTCTCGAACGGCATTTTTTAGTGCCTTATTTAGTTGCTTTGGTAGGTGCACGACCCTTCTGCACATAAATCTGAATGTTAATGAAAACGAAGCGAAAGGAATGTGCTTTAAAAAAAATACACACACACATAGCACATTCCTTTTTGCTTATTTTACACAAACATAATATTTCCTTTTCACCTATGCCTGTGGTGCGGTGTCTGGGGGGTGTGTGTATTTATTTCATTGCGAATAACTCATTGGCCTGAGCCATTGGCAGTGCAATGCTAGTTCCCGTCATTTTTGATTTTCAGTATGTCTAAATGTTCATACAAATATTGTGACAATATCAAAAGAACATTTTCCTTGTCATTTTTTACAACTCCTAAAGATCGTAGAAGGGATGCTTGGTTACAGCATGCTCAATGTAATACATTGAAAAAAATTTTCATTTGTGAAATACATTTTTATAGCAAAGATGTAAAGGTGGAAGCACATCGAAAACTGGTATCTAAAAATGCCCTGCCAATGTCATAGATGTCAGTATGCAGTTGCTCTGATGTAACTATCAACCAGTCTTGCTCTAAAATCATGGATAACATCAGAGAAACAAAGCATACTTCAGCGGGCATTTCAGACAGTTCTGGTGCATACAATGTACAAAATATCAGTACAGTAATACTGCGATTTTTTCAACTACACTTTGTGTTAATAGAGTTCCCAACCCTATGACATATATAAGAGATTTCTCTCTACCTAGCCTTGAAAATAATAGTTTGGAACTTCACAGTTCCCTTCGCCCGAATCTCGTTTTCATAATGAGCGAATAGTAAATACCATACCTCGGTACATTTTCGATACGCCAAAAAGATTAAAGATTGAACTATATACTATAACTTGGAGAAAAACGTTGATATGCAATTGCAAATTAAGCCAGTCGAGGTAAAAACTTTTTTATAAGGCAAATACATATTGGACGAAAGACGAAAAAGATTTGTGCCTGAAGTTTTTTTTATAAGTCTCCCTCATTAAATTCCCATATGGTAAGATTTTAAGGTTTTACAAACCAAATGATTAATATTTTAAAGAGCAAGGTAGAAACGAATTGAAGCATAGGAAAAAGGTGCGGATTAGTTTTTGATGAAATTGCAATCAAACCTGAACTTGATTACAACATTAAAAATGATATGGTACACGACTTTTCTGACTTCGGGGAGCCGGGTAGACACGCCACTGTAGCCTCCAAAGTAATGGTTTTTACGCTTAGGGCATTAACCAAACCACATTTTATTAAATAGGATGTCCAAATGGTGATGAAATTGCCGAAATATTGAAGTTAACAATATCAAAAACTTTAGAGTGTGGTCTGTAAGTTATTGCTGTTTGTTGTGAACATGGAAGAGCATACACATTACTTGGGGCAAACGAAAACAAGCCTTTTTTTGATATTGGAAAGCAACGAATTTTTCTTCGATATGACTTCCCTCACTTATTCAAACGTGTGCGAAATTGTTTGCTTAAGAATCCAATTATAATATCTGAAGATATTGTTTCATGGGGAATCCTTGTCAAAATTTTTGAAGAGGATTCCAAGAACATCCTTCAAGTGTGCTTTAACCAAGAGTCATATAAACTCGAACAACTTTGAAAAATTGTCAGTGAAATTGGCTACCCAAGTTTTGAGTGCTAATGTTGCTGCTGGAGTCTTTAACGCAATGTCAGAAAAAGTTTTTAAAACTGAGCCGATAAGAACTTGGCTGCCTCAACAGCAACTTTTTTAAGCAAAATGAATGATCTTTTCGACAACTTAAACAGTTGCAGTTTAAATATAAGCAACCCTAATCGACACCCTATTTTACTACATAGCGAGATTCTGCAGTCAATTAAAACTGCTAGGCAGTGGATATCGTTATGGAAATCTACTGGTAAGATGAAGAAGCTATATTGCTTTGGCGGGTTACTACAAACTTGACTTGCTATAGAACTAATATGGGAAAAACTTAAAAATGACCAGCAATTACTTCTAATTGCACATCTTAATACTGATGAACAGAACCCTTTACCCTACAGATTTATTCGTAAATTGAAGCAAATTATTTTCAAAAATTTAAAGTCACCTGAAAATTCAAGTTACGAAGATTCTGGGGCTGAGTCGTTATTGCACGAAGCTGATTGCGCAGATCTTAAGATCATTTCATGGGAAAAAATATTCTGAGTAGTATCGAATACCATAGCAATAGTTGCGATGGCGAGTTTGATGGTGATGCCAATGAGACAGAAATAGTTGTATCCAAAGGATGTTCACAGAAGCTGCAGGAAGTGGCACTTACATTATATGCCGGGTTTGCAGCTTTTCAGTTGCATAAGAAACTTGATTGTGAAAACTGCACTCTGTTCATGATAGATAAAACAGACAAATTTCGAGAACAAGCTCTGTTAATAAATGGAAATATATTTTTCCATCCCTCAACCAGGCCACCACTTGAACTAAAAACTGGACGCATTACGTACAACTTTTTTTGCATCTAAGTACCAAACCACTACCTGATCAGGAAAACCTGCATATTTCTATTTAACAGCGAAAAATATGTTCACAGTAATAACCTGCTCAATGCCTGTCGTTTACTCAGTTTCTCTTTTACCTTCGATAAGTGTGTGTTTCACAACCTATGGTTTTCCCAGATATAGGCCCTAAGCGTAGTTTTAATTATTTGGATAATGCGCTCGGCCGGGTTGGCCCGTGCATGAGAAGGCGCAGTGTATTGGAGACGCAACCCAAAGATTTGACAAAGCGCAGTCAGCTACTTGCTGCGAAACTGTGGGCCATTGTCACATACCTTTATCGATGTTACTTCCGCATCGTGGAACACATTGTGCTCGAGTTCTTTGCACACCGCTATTGCCGTAGGGGGAATTTTGTAAAGTTATCGACCGCCGTTGAGATATAAGCGAAAACCCTGAACGACCCTGGGAGCGGACCGATCAAAAAGCGACAACCGTGGACTACCCTGGGAACGGACTGATCAAATGTACACAAATCGTTTCCCACGATGACGTAATCCCTAATCTCTGTCACTAGACCTGCTGGTTTCAAATTAACTGGCGTCACTTGTACGTAAACTCTACAACTTTATGTAGTTAGTCTTCCTAGTTCTCATGTGTCCTGCTATTGGGTTATCATGGCATGGCCTCAAGATACCTATCCTATCTGCTTTCCCTACTACGAGTTTCCATTCGTCGTTGTTTTTGTGAACTATTACCCTATTGGCTTTCACAAACTTGACCAATCGACTGTTATCTACTATACACGCTGGATACGCTAGGGGATTTGACTCCACTAGTGAGATCTTCTTCGCCACCTAAGGGTCCAAATCCGCATCTGAGAACTTCGCTACTACCGGTATTCCTCGCGACAGCATGTCTTGAACCACATGCTCCTTCCCCTTTCAGTGAACGATCTTGAAGTCAAATTGTCGAAGGCGAACTGCCCAAAGTGCTTTTCTCCCCTGCGGATCCTTCAGATTGTTAAACCATACTACCTTCGATGTAAGCTCGCAACTTTTCATTCACCCATAACACGGCTTAACCTCTTTTTCCGTGGTTGAGTAGTTCCTGTCACACATATCTAGAGACCTACGTAGGTAACAAACTACCTTTTCCCCTATGTCTGGAAGAGGGAAATCTGACGCATCGGTTTCGACTAAAAAGGGACTATTAAAATCCGGGCCTATCAGAATGGGTGCTGTAACTAGACATTCCTTAACTTTCCTATAACTATCCTTGCATTCATTATACCATAGGAATTTCCCACTCTTTTTCAATAAATCTGTTAAGGGCCTAACAAAGCGATCGAATTTTGATACGAAGCGGCTGTACCAAGACACTTTTCCTATAAAACTTCCAACTTCCTTAACGTTTTTGGGTAGTGGTATCTTCACCATGATCTCCACTTTCTCCGGATCCACATACAGTCTGTTTTGGTCAACCACGTATCCTAAGTGCTTTAAAGATGGCTTACAAAAATGGCACTTATCCCGATCGACTTTCAACCCTACTTCTATCAACCGTTTGATTACTTCCTTCAGTGTTTCTAGGTGTTTTGGAATGAGTTTGTTACAATGAAAATATCGTCTACATACACAAAGATGAATGGCTCGAGATAGGCACCCAACACGCTTTCGATGAGCTCCTTCCAAGTCACTTGCGCATTGTGTAAGCCAAACGGCATCCTCTTAAACTAAAAGAGGCCTCTGTTAGGTACTGTGAAAACTGGGAATGGTCTCGATTTTTCCTCCATGGGAATCTGCCAGTAAGCCGACTTTATGTCTAGGGAGGACAGATATTGTGCATCCCGAAGATAAGCTATTGTTGACAAAATGAAAGGAAGTGGATACGCGTCCCTGTCAGTGACCTTATTTAATATTTTCTAGTTGATGGCAACGATAAGTATAAGGCCTCGTAGAGGTAGCATCTTCTGACAGGTGCTGGTTCCTCAAATGACGAGAATGACTCTCTGCAGCCTAACATCTTGCAGCTCTGCTAATAAGCCCTACTTCACGCCTCCCCGTGGCGCCATCTGGGAATCTCACTAGAGATTGCGAAGTGAAGGGGACAAATGGCGAGTTTCCTGCGCCATAAACCAGGATTAGTGTCGGAAAAACAAAACAAGACCTTATCCGGGCTACTCCGACATATTGGGAGCTCAGGCCGATAAGGATTTCCAGGACTTAGTGAGGGTCTTGGAAAAGAGATGGTGGCGGACGAGTGCTATATGGGCCAACGGCAGTGCTCACGTCCCCGTTCCGGGATTGGTGTAACCGACCCCTCGTCCTAGGGGCATTACAAATGGAACTGGTCCTCCAGGTTGAGGGTTGTGCCGCCGGGTAACTGCCCGGCCATTTAACAAAAGGAAGTTACGAAGCATCAACAAGCCTCGGATATGGACGGATTTACTGTTGACAACCCACGCAAACGATTTAAGGACAATGAGCTTCGGATATGCACGTGGAATGTTAGATCCCTTAATAGACCACGTGCAGCCGAGCAACTAGCGGAGGCTCTAGACTGCTGCAAAGCAGACATAACCGCCATTCAAGAAATGCGATGGGATGGGCCGGACAGAAAGAAGATGAAAAACTGCGATATCTACTATGGCAATTGCTATCGACGGCAAAAGCAGCGCTTATTTGGATGCGGATTTGTTGTCGGAGGCAGACTAAGACAAGAAGTCCTCAGCTTCCGGCATGTGAGCGAGCGCCTCGTAGCAAGCCGCATCAAGGCTAAATTCGCCAACATTAGTCTTATATGCGCGCATGCCCCCACAGAGGAGAAAGATGACGACACCAAGGATGCCCTCTACGAGCTCCTTAACAAGACCTACGAGCAATGCCCTAGCTATGACATTAAAATTGTCCTCGGTGATTTTAGTGCAAGGCTAGGAATTTAAGTAAAGTAAAGACTACAATTTGAAAACATTTACATTTATTCAAAGTCTCTTCATCAACCAAAATATATATATTTAAAAAAAATAAATGAAATCAATCAAAGGTATGGGATATAATGAATTTTCGAATAATTGCGAAATAATATCTTCTTCTAAAGCAAAACGAAATTCAATATTTATATTTGATGATGTAGCTTGTGATAAGCAAAAGAATATTCGAGACTATTTCTGCATGGGCTGTCATAATGATTTTGATAATTTTTACCTTTGTCAGTCATATACACATATTCCAAAGCATTTGATTAGGGACAATGCAAATTGTATTATTCCTTTTCAACAGGATGACCTTTATTTAAAACATATAGACAATGATCATATAAATTCTGATATGTCATTCAATCAATTTAGAAAATTATGTTCTAAATGTTGGAAGGATTCGTACGGATTCTTGATAATTGGTAAAGATGAAGGACAGTATAAAAGATCATTTAAAGATCTCGCAGCTTTCAGTTAATAGAGACTCGTTTATGGAAGCACTTGCATGGACTTGTTAAATAATCACCAGTTTTAACTGCTTTTAAACCGCTTTTTAACTGCTTTTAACAGCCTTGAACCGCTTTTTAACTGTCTAACAGTTATGGTTAATATTTTGATATTAACCTTATAAAACCTTACAATCATATACTGATGAACTTAATCTAAACACACTTAATTTTTTAAACGAAAGCTGAACGAAAAATTTCGAAATGTGGAAAGTAATGATACTCGTATAATAAAGATCCCACCAATTTAAAATAGTTTAGTCTTTATTTGGAAATGAAACTGAAAACATGTCTGGTCACAATTCTTCGTTAATTTTTGATAAGATTTTAAAATTTTTGAGGAATAATCAACACTTTCTTCTTGAGGAACATTATGCAGAGATTAAAAATTGTACTTATTTGCTTAAAAGATTCGTAAATATAGGCAATACTACATCAGTTCGCGGATGTTATTTTAATAACTGTCCTTGGTCTTCAAATCTTTGCCAAGATGGTCCAGATACTTGTGCATGCCGTATGATTGAACATAAAATGCTTAGAGTAATGAAATTAATGTTATTGTATGAAAGAATGAAATAAAATAAACAAACAAAAAACAAATTAATACAAAGGGAGTGCAGGTTCAGAGTCTAAGGGAAGAGAAACAACAAACATAAAATATAATTAGTAAAACGAAAATATAATTAGTTAAACGAAGAAACATGATTGAACTTGTATTATAAACAAAACATTATCAAAAGAATTCAAAATAAAAAAATGTTAACAAATATTTTTGTTAAATAAAATAAAATTAAAAGAAAACACTTTTTTTTGTTTTACATTAACTGCGATTTATTAATCCAAGAATTGTGTTCAGTTGAAAATCCCAACCATTTAACCAATACTTGATTGTGTTTAGTTTCTAATACTTTTTCTATTAGAAATACATCGGGGTAGTTCGTTTTCTGTAATTCCATTTCGTAGAAACTACCTTGAATTGGTTTGCCTTGAAAATTACTCAATAAATATGTTACAGGGCTAGTGATATTCACTTTTCTTACGACGAATATTTCAGTTGTCCAATTGGGTGTATAACCTTTTTCAAAAGCATGTTTAAACTTGCTTATTCGAACTTTATCACCAACTTTATATTTTAATATTGGAGCGATCTTTATGTTATTGTAAACCGAAGATAATAAATCTTTTGAATTTTCCTTATTTACATCAATTGGCCTCATATTTATCGTTCAATGTATGGAATGATTATAGGTATTTAATAGATTTTTTATATGGGGAATCCATTTATAATTGCCATTGAAACTGAACTCTAACCACATTTTTCCTTAAGTGTTCGATTAAATCGTTCAATTATTGATGCTTCTAAATTGCTGTACGATGAATAGTGGTTAATTTTATAAATTTTACCTAAATTCGAAAATGTTTTATTAAAAAATTCCTTATTATTATTGGTTTGCAAATTTTTTGGAATTCTGTGAGAACTATTGAATATTTCCTCCATTGATTTTGCAACAGATATTGCAGTTTTGTTTTTCAAAGGAACTGCCCATGAGTATCTTGAAAAAAGTATCAATCACAGTCAATAAATATTTATATCCATTATTTTCCCCACTATAAGGAATCATTTCTACTAAATCTGCCTGCCATAAGTCATCAAATCACTTGATGATAACTCTCCGTCATTTAAAATGTTTTCGTGCGGTCTTGTGTAGTTCCTGTACAACATTCCGTTTACTCATTATTTAAATAAATGAATAAAACAAATCTCTTTTTTACATTTTATACTTTTTTATTCAATTTTATAATGACTCCAAGCATATCTTTTCGTATCATTAAAACTCAATGCTAACTTATTAATGTTTTGAGTATAAACAGTATGCAACTTACTTCTAAATATAAACATTTACTTATAAATATTTTTATTTTTAATTAAGCATTTATGATAATCTCTAATATTTAGATTAGTAGTTACAGACTTTTTTATTCCCTTAGCTTTTTTTACTATTTCACCATTATCTACAGAAAATGAATAAATAAATAATAATAATAATAATAGAACAATAAACTCCAACATTTTTCCACAATTATTTTCATTTTTAAACATACCAGCTATTTTGCCATTTGTTAAAGGAAAATACTCAGAAGTATCAAATCTAGATTTCTCAGGATTTATGACATCATTATAAATATCAGCATAAAAGTCATCATTTTTCAAAGAATATATAAATGAATCTGTATCCACATAATTTAATCGTACTGAATCATTAAACTTTTCTTTCATATATCCATAATGGAAGTCGTACATTAACCATATAAAGAGTTCTAATACCATAAATCCGGTGTAGATAGGTTTGTTAAACGTCATCTTTCCTTTTTTCATTTCAAAAGCAGTAACATCGGGTGAGAATATGGAGCGAGTATGAAAATTAGGGTTTGCAATTAGATCCCTAGCATTGTAATTTTTTCCTTCAACATTCCATCTTTATACTATTTTCACATTTCTTTGCTTTTCCACATTTTCCATGGTCTTTCCGTAAATGCTTGAACAAATCTTTTCGAAATTTATTTGTGGCTTTTTTTCTATATTCAGTACTAAGCGAAATATATTTACTCAACCAATCAGATTGATTAAACGTTAGCACTCTATGTACTTTATTAAGAACTAAGCCCTTTTTAATACACTGTTGTAAATTCTTTAAAAAAAATAACATATTTCATTTTTGGGTAGAAGTTAGCTGTTAATCTTGTAAATTTACTTCCAGGTAAGGTTATATTCTCAGGACAAAATGGAAGATCATTGTGTTTATCGTGGATATTTAATGGATAAGTTAAATCAACTTATTTGCATCTAAATACATAAGATATTCAGTGGGTCTATCTCTATTGAAATTGCCAATATTTGTTATTTGCTGTAGCATGACGATGACTACACTGAAACCACCCCGAATACCTTTGGAAAAGAAATTATACATATTAATATCTGTTTTTTTTTTTTTTTTTATTATTATTTTTTTTTTAATTTAAGGGGTTTTACGATACCCTTTAACTGTCGCCCGAGCGCGGGCGGAAAGATAGAAGGAGGAGAAACGAAAGTTGTTGTGATGTAGTGGTTTGAAACTCAGGTGTGTTTGGTTTCGATATTCACTCCAGGGGTGGGAGTCCGAATAGGACGGAGTTTTTCTTCACTCGGAATGATTCAGGTTGTGAATTTTAACGGTTGTTTTGTGCTTGAAACTCTACAACAGCCAAATCTACATGTCAGTGTTATGCCTTCACACGCAGATTTTTCTGACTAAGTTCCAAGAACACAATGAAAAACTTGTCATGACTAGGATTCGAACCTTGAACGTCCGAGTGAGAAGCGATGGCTGGTACCACTACACCACGGCCACCCCCAAAGTTAAAGTTAAAAGTTCCAAATCAATTTTTGTTATCTTCAAAATTGCATCCCAAGATAAGCCAGGAGCTGTGTAATAATGACATGGATCTAATTCGTAAATCATATTGCAAATATTACGAAAATTTTCAAATATATTACCTAACAATAATACATCACTTTGCAGATACAGAAGTATGAAATCTCTTAAAGTTGCACATTTAAAATGATTCCATACCTTCAAGGCATGATTATAATCATTTTCTGTGCGTTTTTTGCCTGCTGATTTATTATAGAACATGGTAATTGATGGCAGAGAGCATTCATCAAACCGTTTCCATGAGTCTAAATAATCATATGGAAAGACACCTTTCCTAAGCATTAAATTAAATAATTCTCACTTACTTACTTTAGGTGGCGCTACAGTCCGGGCTGCACATGGGCCTCAGTCAACAAGCTTCTCCAGCCAGCTCGATCCCTGGCTAGCTGCCTCCAGTTTCGTACGCTAAGTTGGCTGAGGTCGGCTTCCACTTGCGTGCGCTACCTGAGTCTTGGCCTTCCTCTACTGCGCTGTCCCTCGGGAGCGGATTCGAAGACTTTTCGGACCGGAGCTTTGGTGTCCATGCGCTCTACATGACCCAGCCATCTCAGTCATTGGATCTTCACTCTTATGGCTAGGTCCATGTCGCTGTACAGTCCATACAGTTCGTCGTTGTATCTTCTCTTCCACTTTTCGTCAATGCAGACGGGACCGAAGATCGCCCGAAGAATTTTTCTCTCGAAGCAACCAAGAACACCCTCATCCATTTTTGATAATGTCCATGCCTCTGCGCCATAGAGCAGGACCGGGATTATTAAGGTCTTATAAAGGGTGACTTTTGTTGTCCGAGAGAGGGCTTTGCTACTCAATTGCCTTCTTAACCCAAAGAAACAGCGGTAGGCAAGAGTTATTCTTCGCTTGATCTCAGCGCTGGTGTCGTTGTCTGTTTTTATAGCAGAGCCTAGGTAGGCAGAGTCCTTAATTACCACAAAGTTATATCTGTCGAGGGTGACGTTCTGCCCGAGACGTCGGTGTTGGTTGTCCTTTTTGCTTGACAGCATATTCTTGGTCCTGCCCTCATTGACCGCTAAGCCCATTTTCGCCGCCTCCATCTCAATACTCGCGAAAGCGCCACTGACATCACGCTGCTTTCTCCCGATTATGTCAATATCGTCGGCGTATGCGAGTAGTTGGACGGACTTTTGAAAGATAGTGCCTCTTGTGTTTGCTCGTGAGTTTTGCACTATTCTTTCAAGTACGATGTTGAAATAATCGCATGACAGCGCATCGCATTGTCTAAATCCTTTCTGGACATCAAAGGTCTCGGTGAGATCTTTACCGACCTTGATGGAGCAGCGTGCATTCTCCATCTTCATCTTGCACAGACGGACGAGTTTGGCAGGGATGCCAAAACTAGACATTGCTCTGTATAGCTCGTATCTATAAATGCTGTCATACACGGCCTTAAAATCGATGAATAGGTGGTGGGTATCGATCTGAAGCTCATGGGTCTTCTCCAAGATCTGCCGTAGTGTGAATATCTGGTCGATGGTGGACTTTCCTGGCCTGAAGCCACACTGATATGGACCTATTGGGCTTTTGACGAACGGCTTCAGGCGTCCACACAATATGGCGGATAAGATCTTATATGCGATGTTAAGGGGACTGATGCCTCTGTAGTTGGCGCAGTTCAGAGGGTCTCCTTTCTTGAGAATCGGACAAACAATGCTCAGGTTCCATTCATCGGGCATACTTTCGTCCGACCATATTTTAGAGATGAGTTGGTGTATGATCCTAACCAAGTCATCGCTTGCCGCTTTGAAGAGCTCGGCAGTCAGGCAATCCGCTCCAGCAGCTTTGTTGGACTTAAGCTTCGATATAGCTATCTTCACTTCATCCAGGTCGGGTGGACGGAATTGTTGGCCATCATCGTCCAAGTTGAAAGGTTGATTGATTGATTCTACCTGACAGCGGTATTTGGTCCGTCATCGCCGTTATACAGTCTGCAGAAATGGTCTTTCCAAATCTTCATCATCGACTGCGATTCTACTACGATGTTCCCTTGTTCATCTCTACAGGTTTCGATTCGGGGTTTGTTTCCGTGGCATGTTATTTTACCTTTTGGTAAAACTTCCGAACCTCATTCCTGGAGTAGCATCCCTCAATTTCCTCGATCGCCCGCTTCTCATGTTCTTTCTTCTTCGTCCTCCGGTGTTTGTCTCTAATCTTCCGCTCATAGAGCTCATGTGCAGCTCTGGTCATTTTTTGCAGTGCGGCATTGCGTACTTTTTGCTTAGCTGCATGTGCTTGCCGGCATTCATCATCGAACCAGGGGTTTCTTTGTGGTGGACGAATGAAACCCAGCACATCAGCAGCGGCATCTCTGATGGCGTTTTGGCAGTGTTTCCAGTGGTCTTCGATTCTTGATGCTGGCGGCATTGGACCTCTTAAGAGATTAAGAGACACTCGATCGGAAAAGGACTTGGCGATCTCTTGCGATTGTAGCCGTCTGACGTCGAATTTTCTCACAGCATAAGTTTGTCTTCGCGAAGTTTGGGATATCCGCAGCCGTACCTTGGCTACAACAAGGTAATGGTTCGAGTCGATGTTGGCTCCTCGGAACGTACGGGCATCTATAATACTGGAGGAGTGTCTTGCGTCGATCGCAATGTGATCAATCTGGTTGACTGTTGATTGATCAGGAGTTCTCCAAGTTCCCTTGTGGAGATGTGGGAACCACGTGCTAGCCACGACAATGTTTCGCCCCGCCGCAAAGTCGACTAGCCTGAATCCGTTATCGGAGGTGGTGTTATACAGGCTATATTTTCCGATTGTTCCACCAAAGATACCCTCTCTTCCTAGCTTAGCATTAAAATCACCGAGGACAATTTTAATGTCATAGCTAGGGCATTGCTTGTAGGTCTTGTTAAGGAGGCCGTAGAAGGCATCCTTGGTGTTGTCATCTTTCTCCTCTGTGGGGGCATGTGCACATATAAGGCTTATGTTGGCGAATTTAGCCTTGATGCGGATTGCTACGAGGCGCTCGCTCACATGCCGGAAGCTGAGGAATTCTTGTCTTAGTCTGCTTCCGACAACAAATCCGCATCCAAATAAGCGCTGCTTTTGGCGTCGATAGCAATTGCTGTAGTAGATATCGCAGTTTTTCATCTTCTTTTTGTCCGGCCCATCCCATCGCATTTCTTGAATGGCGATTATGTCTGCTTTGCAGCAGTCTAGGGCCTCCGCTAGTTACGCGGCTGCACGTGGTCTATTAAGGGATCTAACATTCCACGTGCATATCCGAAGCTCATTGTTCTTAAATCGTTTGCGTGGGTTGTCAACCGTAGATCCGTCCATATCCGAGGCTTGTCGATGCTTTGTAACTTATGTTTTTTTAAATGGCCGGGCAGTTACCCCGGCGGCTTAAATGATTCATCTGTTTTAAATATTTTTCTCGTTATCGTTAAATCGTTTACAGATAAATTTTTAGCCAACGTATCTAAACTTTACTGAAGAAATCTGTTCGAATCTAAAAATCTTAGTTCAATTGAAGAATATTCATCGTAAAATATACGCTTTGAAAGAGAAAAATATTTCACTTTGTTTAATGAAATTATGTTTATTTCACCGTAAGTTTTTGACAGGTTTTTCACAAAAAGGTGGCCAGCATAACTCGAAAAATTATGAAAAAATATGGGAAAAAATGTTGATACCCTTAATTCTTGATTGCAATTAGAATGTGCTGCACCTCTGTGGGCACCAGTGAAATGACAATGATCCCTTACTTTAAAATAACCTTCCTTAAAACTATTCTTACATATATGACATACAGGTGTGGTATTATGTGAATAATTCTCTTGGTCCGTTAAAGTATTCACAGGTCTCGGCTTCATAATAATTTCCTTAAAAAGATATGTTGCATCTTTTACCAACGTGTCAAAAAATATCTCTGGTGCATTTTTTCCTAAAAAGAATAGGTTCAATAAACCTTGTAAATACTTTGTTTAAAAAATTTTTATTCACCAATGAATTTTCTGTGTATATTTAAATTTTCATCAAATGAACACTTAAGATAGTACAAAAGCGCGCATGGAACATGTTTTTTACATCAGTTGTTGATGGAATTTAAGGATTTGGTCTACAATGATTAAGAGGAAATAGTATAGATTCAAAATCAGCATAAATAGTAAATGGGACCTTCATTTCTCGTTTTTTTTCTATCAAATTTAATATGATGATGATGATCAAATGATGATATGATGCCCTCTTCCGGCATTATTGTTAACACTTTGCGACATTCACTTTTGTGTTGACTTAAATGGGGTTCATTGGGAAAGCGTTGCAAACATCCATTGCAGAGATGTATTTTATGTTCTCTCAAGGTTACTTGATTGCCTAACAATCGAGAAATATGTTTGATATATACATTATGATTTCCGGAATTAAATATTGATTCGCAAAAGACTACATTTATATCTTCAGCCTTTTCTTCACGTGTGTGGTAAAATGGTCCAATTATCACCGTTTTATAATTTATTTCATTAGTTTCATAATCAAAAACATTTACACTTATATTAGGGTTTTTAATTTCAAATTTTTTAACATCTTTAACCATAAGGGGGAATTCATATTAGTAAAGTCTATTACTCTACCATCGTTGATTTTTATTTTTTCTTTACGAATGTCTTTTTATATTATAGACTGACGGTCTGCTATGATTTTTTAAAACAGTTTTATCTAGAGCTGATATTATAGCCCATTTAAAGCATTATTCATTCATCATTGTTGTGCACATTAATACATGCATGTTTTTCCTTTATTGAAATTGGTAACTCAAAGTAAGAAGGTCCACGAATATGTTGATACTTATTTATGTTTATTTCAATTTTGATAAACAACATCAAAGCCCATCCGCTGTCTTTTTCTTGAAATTCTTCCAATTTTGATTTAATATCATCATTCATATATGTCAATTGATCCGGTAATTCATCTATTCTTAAAACGGTGCACAACTTGGGTTGCATTATTATCACTTCATCAATTTCTTCACAACTTTTCACAAATTCACAAAATAGTTCCATATTAAATTTGTTAAACGCATACAAATTTAATATGGAAGTATTTTCTAACTAAGTTCTAACTCTCTTTTCAATAGTTTCATGAGAATATGTGTATGAGCATTGAAAAAAAAACTGATGTGTAAAATGCTTTCATCCATATTTTTAATTACAAAAGTTTTAATTCTATTTTTAAATGCTCCCTCGATTAAGCACACGTTATCTTGCAATACCAGTTGAGATTTTTCTTTATGAGAGTTGTTCCTTTGATGTTGTGTTTTTTGATTTCTCGTCAACATCCTCTTCGCAGAACAGAAATCGCCTATATTCCTTTCGTTTTTTTGTTTTTAATCAGCAAGAAAAGAAATAGCAAGAATAAGAAAATAAATAAGTAAATGAGAATGCAATACATATATTTTCATGTATTTTTTTTTAACAATGTTTTATAACAAATCAAATACTTGTGAGTTAAAAAAATCCTCATTCAACTTTTCTTCTCCTTTTTTGTTAGATGTTGTATTTTGTTTTTCTTTCTAAGCGTCATCATTCCCATCCTTCTTAAGTTTTTTTTGCTGGTGTTGTAAAATTTTCTTCTTCTTCTTCTTCTCCTGAATGTATCCTCTTTTGCTTCTATTAAATAAAATAATATAATGTTATTTATATTCAAAAATAAAAAATAAATTATCATTTATGTTACTACTCGTATAATAAAACTTACCTCTTTTAATTTTAATTCATACGAGGATCCAACTGCTCATTTTACCAGCATTTCACAGTTTATCATTAAGTCTAATTCATTGTCTTCTAATGAATTGAACATAAGTGGAAGAAAGACCTTTTGGTCTTCCAGTTCGACCATAATTCTGGACCCGTATTTAGTGTCACATCTTCTAACACTTAAGATTTTATAACCTTTATTAATTTGTAAGACTTTAAGGCTTTTTAATGGTTTGCATTGACGAACAATATTTATTTTGAACATAATGTTTAGTATTTAAAGATACGCGTACACCGACGAACTAATATTTTCCTAATAGAATAACTCTGCTTATATAGTAACATTCTTCATCGCTGCTGCTGCTGCTGCTGCTCCTGCTACACCCAAATCCACAATTTTCAACTATCACCATCCATCATAGCTCACCACCTCACCCCCTTCACCCCTTCTTCACTTATTCATTTCACTTCTATTTTATTTTCATAACCCACTCAACCACACAAAATAACAACAAACATTCGTCCTCGTTGTCATCGGACTTCCTCCTTTTCAACTATCAAATCCATGACTCAATACCATTCCCCATGCTTGTTATTGTTGTGAGCTGAACCGCTCTATATATTCTCATTCCCCATACTTGTTGTTGTTGTGAGCTTAAGCCTATCTATACTGCTCATGTGCACTCTAAGCCTTCTAGCATTGTTTTAAGGCCTTACTCGGTGTTTCTTCCAACTGTTGTTCTTCCATCTCTTCCAAGTCTGCTTTTTCTCCTATCGATGCTAGTGTTGCCACCTCCTTTTGGCCCGAAAAACTCCATATGCCTGATCCTAGATCCGAGACTATTCCCGAGAGTGTCCAAAAATCAGCACCAAGGATCATGACTTGTGCTAGATTGGATATTACGAGGCATTCCAGAAGGACGGACTTCTCCTCGACTACGATTGGTAGAGTAACAGTCCCCAAAACTCCTATCCCTACACCATTAGCTAGTGAAATAAACATAACCCAACTTTTCCCTGATTTAAGAATTTTCCAGCCGTCTCCACATATAATGGTTTCCGAGGCTTCTGAATTTTGTAAACCTAAAAAGCAAATCCCATGAATGCTTACTCTTATGAGGGGACGGATATTCCCTTCGTTTGTCAAGGGAGCCTAACTTGATCAACCAACTGATCTTCAGCAGGTGACCAATCTAACGACGCCGGCGCCCTTGCTCTTCTGGCCAAGAGGCCTCTGTATGTTTCCTGAACACTTCCTAAAATCGTTACGGCTAACCCCTACTGCCTCACAACCAAAACAACGCTTAGGAGCGAAACAGGGATCGGCGAAATACTCGACCTCTCCCATAATTTAATAATTCAATAATTGGATTGTCCCTGACTGTCCGAATGCGCAGAGCTGGCTGGACAATTATTCACTGATTCGGGGTCAGCTGGGCCCAGGTGAGTCTAATAGAATGGAGCTAGATTCCGTTGTAGGACATATAGCTTCCTTCTTTCTGTCAAGGGCTCCGACAATCTCCGGAACATGTTCGTCATGGTGGCGACGTACACGCCGATTGTCTCTTCTTTACCCTGTGTTCGTCTACATATTTCGTCCAGTAATAAGTCTTCGTAGTTCAGTGAAAAAAATGTTAATTTAAGTTCCCTAACCAATTCAGTCCAGTTGCATACATTTTCGACGCTTTCAAGAAATGAGTGCACTAAAGAACCACTCCAGTACACTCCAATGCACTTGACATTCCACTTCTCAATTCGCTCCGTGGTGCGCTCGATGACTTGAGGAGCCTGTGTAAGAGGTAGTGCGAGGAACCCCGGGGAACAGAAGATCTTGGTGAGGGAATAGGTGTCCTATTCCTTTTGTTTTTTTCTCGGCTTCATCTTCTTTTTCGTCCTAAGTCTCCTCATCAGTTTATTAACCTATTAGGGAGATCAGCACGTTCTTAAGAGTAAGCCGTCCCGCTACTTCTTCATTTGTTTCGGCTTTTGATCGGTCTAATCTCCACATTGACCATTCAATCTTCGTCAAGACTTTCAAGTACTCCGATTATTTCGGATTAAGAGAACAGTCTTTCAGAAAATCTCCGATCTCTCCTATCTTATCCATCACTGCACTATAATCCTCTGCGAATGAAAATGGGTACGATGAATCTGTTGCTTCCATTGAGCCCCTCCGCTCAAGCTAACTCGCCGACTTTAGCTATTTCTTCGTCGCATCAACCCTCCCATTTACCGAAACAGACAGACCTCGACCCAGGATCTCATACGTTCATTCCTCGACATATTTAACAAAATTTAGAAATAATAGCAATAAACACTCGGGTCTCATACAACCTAAAATAATATAAAGCATCAAACACTCAATTAAAGCCAAGAAAAGAGAGGAACTAGCATTCATATCAAAAATTTCCAACACTGCTGATAATTGATGTGTAAAATCAGTGTTTAAAATAAAAAAAACCTATCTCAACAAATATTCCGCTTCCACTCAGTTGATAGTTACCTAGGTCAAAAACCCGAACGAAAAAGAAAATGAAATAATAGAACGCGGTGTAATTGAAACAAGAACTACTAAGATCACAACGGTGTTTTAAATGCATTCAGAGAAAAAGGTGTGAATGTAAATATTTATATTATATATAAATAATAAAATAAAATAAAAAAATTTGCAAAAAACAATGTATGCTTGTAAATGATATGTAAATCGTGTAAATATGTATATATATAGGTATATGGGATAGATAAACATTTTCATTTCCGCTGCCGTCATTTTGTTTTTAAACGCTTCGTACATTGTCCAGCACTGTGAACCGTATATAAGAGCTGGTCTAACAACCGTGGTGTAGAGTTTCCCCTTTAATTTAAGTGGAAATTTTCGGTCGCAAAAGATTCCCGAATTTTCCCGCCATTTCATCCATCCCACACTCACTCTGTGGTTTACGTCGTCGTCACATTTCGCTTCCATGTTAACGATTGATCCTAAGTACTTAAAGATAGTGCTTTTCGGAAGAACTATTCCGTCTAACATTATATCCGGAACAGGTCGCAACGGATGCGCAAATGGGCACGTCAAATGCTTCGTCTTTGAACGACTTATTTTAAACCCGTTTCTCTCTAGCGCATTTCTCCATGAATCTAAGGCGTTCAGTAAATCTTCGACGTTATCGCTAAGTATAATTGCGTCGTCAGCGAAGAGAATTGGCGTTACATTTGCTTCGCGCATACAGTCTTTTAAAAGATAGTCGAATACTACGTTAAAGAGGAAAGGGCTAAGTACGCTTCCTTGATGCACTCCGACATTAACTGGAAATTCTCTCGTTAGTCCAGCAGAGCTTTTAACCGCAGTTTTCACGTTTCCGTACATGTCTTGTATTATTCTAACATACGTTTCCGGTACGTTTTGAGACCTCAGCGCGGCCCATATGAGATCCCTAGGCACTCGATCGAATGCTTTCTCGAGGTCGATAAATACCATGTGTAAATCCTTAGACGAATCTCGGTGCTTTTCCATTATTATTCGTAGGCTTTGGATAGCGTCCACCGTCGATCTTCCTTCAACAAATCCACACTGGCTATTATCGAACTTTATTATTTGTCGAAGACGTTCGTTTTAGACTCTTTCGACGATTTTCATTGTGTGTGACATAAGCTTGATTGAACGGTAGTTGTTGCATTCTCGAGTGTCGCCTTTTCCTTTGTATAATGGAACCAAGAAGCTACTTCTCCATTGATTCGGCATAGGTTGTCCACATTTTAATTTATTTAAAAATTTCCCTCCATTTTCGACCAAAACTCTGATGGAATGCTGTCTGGCCCCGCCGCTTTCCCTCGCTTCATTTTTCCGATTACTATACTTATTTCTTCGATTAAAAAGTCCGAAACTTCCTCCTCGAATAGACCAGCTGTCGGCGCGATATCACGTGGAAACTGTTTGTTGAGCAACTCCTTGCAGTATTCAAGCCACCGGTCACAAATTTCCTTTTCATTTGTTAGTAAGCGACCATCTGCGTTTTTGATGTATTTCGGCGAGGTTATATTGAATTTTAGTATTGTACGACGTTTGAACTTCTTGGATAGCTTGTCTTCTATCCGCCGATCGTGAGGATATTTGTTCCAACTCCTGGTACAGGTTTTCCGCTTCTGCCGCTCGAGTTCGAGCCAGGACTTTCTTTGCGATCTTTTTAAGACGCTCGTATTCAAGAGCCAGTCGAGCTTTTTCGATATCGTCGCTCCGATCGCATTTTGTCCACGCTTGGAATGCACTCTTCTTGTCGGCCACAGCTTGTTTGGTTTCGTCATTCCAACACCATGTTTCTTTGCCGACGTGATGGTATTTGGATATAGTCCCCAGATGGGACTTTGCGAGTGTTATGCATTCCTCGTGCATGCTGGTCCACATTTCTTGCGGGCTAAGTGAGTCTGCTATACCATTTATATTTTGAAGTACTTCTTTAGCCAGTGCGATAATTCTTGCGCTTCGTTCCTTCGATAGATTATACCACCGGATTTTTGGCTTTCCAAAGGGTGCCCGTGTTTTCGGTGGTTCCGCCGTGAAAAATTCTGTAATGAGTAGACTGTGTTGGCTTACTAGCGATTCTCCAAGTATTACTTTACAGACCTTAACACGGTTTCTCACCGACATTTTGCAGAGGTGATAATCTATTTGCGTTTCGTGGCCTCCGCTGCTATAGGTGATAAGATGTCGTTGATGTTAAATAAACATTGTATTTAAGATGGTTAAGCCGTAAGCCCTACACGCTACAAGGATGTCTTCGCCTTTACCGCCCTGGCAGTCCTCTTAATTAACATTTGTTTCTCCGACGTGGCCATTTAAATCTCGGCCTACGAAGAGCATCTTATCGATAGGTATATTTCTTAGCAAATTACCGAACTCTGACCAAAATGTATCTTTTTCCGATTGGTCGCATCCATTTTGTGGGGCGTACGCGCTAACAATGTTCCACGTTTCATTGTGTATGACGAGTTTAACACTCATCAAGCGGTCGCTTATTTTCAAAATACCAACGATATTGCTTAGAAGATCCGCTGCAACAACGATTCCAACACCGTTTCGTCCATTGACCGTTGCATGGTAGAACATCTTAAATGCCTTAGTTTTTAAATCTAGAAAACGCGCTTTATTTCCTGTATTACATCACTTCGTTTCCTGTACACACAGGATTTGTAGAGTTCTGCGACGCATAATCGCTTCCAGTTCTAAACTTTTTGAGGTCATCGATCCGACGTTCCAACTTGCAAATCGAAGTTTATGAAAAAATTTTGGAAACTTCATTTTGCCCGCCCCTGGATTCCGTCGGGCTCTGACACAAGCACTTCTGCTTGCTCTGGGATCACCCGAGTGCGTTGCAATCGTGGTGCCCAGCGGGGTAATGCTATTAATTGCGACCATTTCCATGAAGTGTATCTAAAGTAAAATTGATTGACTGTTCTTTTACCCCGCCGGTAGATTGCATACAAACTTGTGGGAAAGTTTTAAGGTGTTAAGGTGTCACAGGCTTATTTTTGGTGTCATAGTTGCCTGTATATGATTGGTGTCCCATTTAATCGCCTCTTACGACAATCTGGGATGCACTGCGGCACTATTCTTTATCCGATGCCGTTACTTTCCGTCTACCTTCGACGTCCCGGTTCTTATTGCAGTTCCTTATCCTGTTCTGTTTTCCCGTTTTTTAGACTCTCCAAAAATTATTGTTTTATAAAATTTTTGTCTCCTCTTTCTGGGTAATTCTTTTAGTTCCTTTTTTTTATCAGCTTTTTTTTTCTTTGCCACTTTGAGATGTATTTAAAAAAATAAACGTCTTTTCTCATATACGGTCAAAGAAGTGGTCGCTCTTATTTGATGTTTGTTCACTCAGACCGTTGACCATTCACACACGCCTCATACAATCGGTTCTAGCGGGCCCAATGATTGTTGTGTATGTACACCGATCCGCTACTTAGCTGAAGCGTGTAACCATATCTGGAAGCTCCGCTAGACCGCTCCTGCAACAGGCAGCAGGTTGACTGCTGCCAAAACCTTTTTTCTTTTGCTGCTTTACGTCTTACTTCGACGTCCCGGTTCTTATTGCGGTCCTTATCCTGTCCTTTTGTCCTTTTTTTTAGACTTTCCGAAAATAATTTTTTTATAACTTTTTTTCCTTTTTCTCCTCTATTTGGGTAATTCTGTTTGTTCCTTTTTTTTATTAGCTTTTTTTTTTCTTTGGCATTTTGAGATGTATGTAAAAAAAAAAGTCTTTTCTGATATATGGTCAACAAAGAAGAAGTGGTCACCCTTATTTGACATATGTTCACTCAGGCAATTGATTATTCACCCACGTCTCATACAATTGGTTCTAGCGGGCCCAATGATTGTTGTATATGTACACCGCTCCGCTACTGAACTGAAGCGTGTAACCATGTCTTGGAGCTCCGCTAGACCGCTCTTCCATACTCTCAAGTATGCCACTTTCACCATACAGACCCTCGGGGAAATTTCCAAGCTCCCTTTGTAAAAGGGGAATATAATATAGCTTCTTATTCTTTATTTCTTTTTCGTTTGTTTTACAATTTTGAATTGTTTGTGTTTTGGTTATTGTTTTCATTTCTTAGTGTTTCTGTCTCGTGTGTTGTTTGCCCCTGTGTCCTTGTGTTTGTGTTTTGTTGCAGAGTGTTGCAGGCAGTCCGCCTGGCTCTAGGCAACTTGTATGGATTGTATTGTATGTTTTACGCAAAGGGTTCCAGACCGTCCATCTGGCTGTAGGCGTATAGCCAGGCGGAAGTGACCGCCCGTCACTCCCACGGAGACTCCTGTCTTTGCCTTCCTGTGGACCCATTAGTTTTCCAGTCCGACAAGCAGCATAAAATCAGAAAGACAGGGTTCAAGAACCAGCCAATTCTTCCCGCTAACATGCTTATCCAAAGAGATATCGGACGGAACGGAGAAGGACCGGGTCGAATGATGAAGCGTTTGGGAGCTGGACAGATGGAGCGGATGCCTCAGCTCTACTTAAGGCTGGAAACTGCCAATTAGGGGAGACAAAATGACATTTGGGACAGGGGTCGGCTATTCCGTGTTGGACCATTGCAAAACAAAAAAACACCTATAGAGCGTCCCTCGAGCTATTACAGCAGGTCGCCAGGCTGCTTGGCTCTATTCACGTTGTCGTCACAAGATACTGAGAAAGTGCACCGATGGCTGATGTGCCCATGACAGCCAATCACTCTCTTAGGATTTTGGAAAAACAACTGTTAAGAGGAAAAAGTTTCGAGGGGGTGGAAACGAAGATTTTAAGGAATAAGAATCCAGCTTGTGCAAAATATTACCGCGATGGAAATAAGCGCTGATACCGGTAAAAAAAAAGTTTCCATACAAAACTTTGCTATTATGTAAAAACAGGTATGGCGGCATTGTTGCTATCATTGTCAATTCTGATAAATAGTGTTAGTTAGTGCATATAGGTTGAGTTGCAAATGTAATTTGCACGTGAAGTGTAAATATTGATATTGTTAAACAAGTCAATAAAGACTGTAACAGTGAAATGCGACTGAAAATTTTCGTAGATGGAATCCTAATTTGTACTCCAAAAGTATTTTGTTTACATAAGGATTCTGTTCAAACCAAGATTTCTAAACATTTTACAATCACTAATTCAAAACTATTTGTTCTCAACATTTGAACTCAACGTATATTAGACTATAAAAAATAAATTAAAATATTACCAATCTCGCTTTGTTGGTACATACTTGGTTTTTATTGTGTAATTAAAAGCAGAAACCTAAATATTGCATACCATAAAAGAAGGATTGTATGCTTTAAAAAATTAGAGATACTATATACAAAAATATGTTCGTACAGTGTGCGCAAAATACAATATATTGCGCCAGAAAAAGGAATGTTTTTGTTATTGTAACTTTTCAAGAATTAAAAGAAATGGACAGAGGTTTTTTTATGAACAAGCGATTGAATAGGAAACTTAACAATGCGTTATTGAATTTGATGGAGCCACTCTTGGTTAAATATTCAATGAGGGAGCCAATGGCTAAAGAAGTACTTCAAAATATAAATGGTATAGCAGACTCACTTAGCCCGCAAGAAATGTGGAACAGCATGCACGAGGAATGCATAACACTCGCAAAGTCCCATCTGGGTACTATATCGAAATACCATTACGTCGGCAAAGAAACATGGTGGTGGAATGACGAAACCAAACGAGCTGTGGCCGACAAGAAGAGTGCATTCCAAGCGTGGACAAAATGCGATCGGAGCGACGATATCGAAAAAGCTCGACTGGCTCTTGAATACGAGCGTCTTAAAAAGATCGCAAAGAAAGTTCTGGCTCGAACTCGAGCGGCAGAAGCGGAAAACCTGTACCAGGAGTTGGAACAAATATCCTCACGATCGGCGGATAGAAGACAAGCCATCCAAGAAGTTCAAACGTCGTACAGTACTAAAATGCCAAATATTTTTAAGCTCGCTGCACAGAGGAGAAAAAATTCAATGGAAATAACCTCGCCGAAATACATCAAAAACGCAGACGGTCGCCTATTAACAAATGAAAAGGAAATTTGTGACCGGTGGCTTGAATACTGTAAGGAGTTGCTTAACAAACAGTTTCCACGTGATATCGTGCCGACAGCTGGTCTATTCGAGGAGGAAGTTTCGGACTTTTCAATCGAAGAAATAAGTATAGCAATTGGAAAAATGAAGCGGGGGAAAGCGGCGGGACCAGACAGCATTTTTGGTTGAAGATGGAGGGGATCGGCAGCGTTTGGCTATCGAAACTTTTAAATAAATTAAAATGTGGACAACCTATGCCGAATCAATGGAGAAGTAGCTTCTTGGTTCCATTATACAAAGGAAAAGGCGACACTCGAGAATGCAACAACTACCGTTCAATCAAGCTTATGTCACACACAATGAAAATCGTCGAAAGAGTCTTAAACGAACGTCTTCGGCAAATAATAAAGCTCGATAATAGCCAGTGTGGATTTGTTGAAGGAAGATCGACGGTGGACGCTATCCAAAGCCTACGAATAATAATGGAAAAGCACCGAGATTCGTCTAAGGATTTACACATGGTATTTATCGACCTCGAGAAAGCATTCGATCGAGTGCCTAGGGATCTCATATGGGCCGCGCTGAGGTCTCAAAACGTACCGGACACGTATGTTAGAATAATACAAGACATGTACGGAAACGTGAAAACTGCGGTTAAAAGCTCTGCCGGAGTAACGAGAGAATTTGCAGTTAATGTCGGAGTGCATCAAGGAAGCGTACTTAGCCCTTTCCTCTTTAACGTAGTATTCGACTATCTTTTAAAAGACTGCATGCGCGAAGCAAATGTAACGCCAATTCTCTTCGCTGACGACGCAGTTATACTTAGCGATAACGTCGAAGATTTACAGAACGCCTTAGATTCATGGAGAAATGCGCTAGAGAGAAACGGGTTTAAAATAAGTCGTTCAAAGACGGAGCATTTGACGTGCCCATTTGCGCATCCGTTGCGACCTGTTCCGGATATAATGTTAGACGGAATAGTTCTTCCGAAAAGCACTATCTTTAAGTACTTAGGATCAATCGTTAACATGGAAGCGAAATGTGACGACGACGTAAACCACAGAGTGAGTGTGGGATGGATGAAATGGCGGGAAAATTCGGGAATCTTTTGCGACCGAAAATTTCCACTTAAATTAAAGGGGAAACTCTACACCACGGTTGTTAGACCAGCTCTTATATACGGTTCACAGTGCTGGACAATGTACGAAGCGTTTAAAAACAAAATGACGGCAGCGGAAATGAAAATGTTAAGGATGTCTAGTGGAGTCACTAAACGCGATTGCATTAGATCTACGCGTATAAGAGGAAGTCTACATATAAAGAATTCGGTAACCGAACAGCTTGAGGCGAATAGAATAAGTTGGTATTGCCACGTTCAAAGAAGATCTGCGGAAAATCCGGTTAAAAAGGCACTATCAACTACGGTCACTCCAACTGTAAGAAAAAGAGGTCGGAAAAAGAATTCCTGGATTTCTCAGATGGCAAATGCGCAACAACGTCTGGGGTTAACCACTGAAGCGATCCAGGACCGAGCTTTATGTAGACGCGTTCTGCGGTCTGCGACATTAGCCAACCCCATAAGCGGAGCAGCAGCGATGCAGTAAAAATGGGAAACTCGTTACGCATAAGTTCGTATAACGAGGAAAGGGTTAATAAAAGGATAAGAAGAAGAAGAGGGAGCCAATCGTTCCAGAATGTCTTATGGTGTGAGCTTAGTTTTTCCAAATTACAAGTAAACATATTGAAATTAATTTAGTATCTTTAATTGATAAAACATTTTACCTTTTTTGGTTTTATATTTCATTATTCAAAATGAAGGTTTTATTTGTTTTAAAGTTTAGAATGTTTGGGTGGGTCGTTGATTGTTGCCGGATCGCTGTGAAGGAGTTGTTTTCTACCATATTAGAATGTTTGATACTTGCAGCATACCGTGAGTACATCGTCTAGAATTCACTTCATGATCCACTGGCCGATAAACCGAATGTCATCGTAGTTTTTTAAAGTGCGCGTCATCTTAAAAAATGTCTTCTACTTTAAGGACTTTGAAGCTAGTGTCGTTGTTTCGAGTATTCATGGAGTTGATATGTTTCAATGTGGATTTTTGCAATTATTGCAGTTTTTGGATATGGTTTGTCACTGCGTTGCCCCAAGCAAGAACACCATACCGCAGTTTAGACTCAATTAGTGAATAGTAGACATGCGTCAAAACGGACACCGTAGCATCATATTTCAGGTGGGCTAGAGCATATACATGTGGCCTTATTTAAGTCCATGCGTAACTTATCAATCTGTTTGTCACATAAGAAGTGACAGTCTATGAAGACTCCTAAATATTTGTAGCTGTCAACAACTTCGATGACTTCTGTATTGGCACTAGGACATGCATCATTTCTCTGGTTTACTGGAATTTGTGTCGACGTGAAATTTGGATTGCGGATGGATCTTGGCACTAATCATCAAGGCGTTATCGTGGCACCACCTGACCGCTGCATCTAACTCTTGCTGCATTATTGCTGTCGTCATTTTCAGCGACCTGTGATGTACCACGACTGCTGTGTCATCAACGAAAGCAAACGGTGTGCTCTGCTTAAAAGAGCGAAGTAGCTCATTAGTGTACAACGTAAAAAGGGTTGGACCTAATTTCGATCCCTGTGGAACACGATATTCCACCTTTGTTACTACGCTCTGTACTTTGCTGATTTTCACGCAGAATAATCTGTTACACAGATAATTGGTTCACCAGTCCGCCATTAGTCCTCGTATACCATAACACGTTGAAGCGCTTCTATTACGGTTTTGTGGTTTAAGGTATCGAGGACTTTACTGAAATCCATGAAGAGTACTAATACGTGGTGACAATTTTTCAAGCTCTGGTTCACACAATTTACGAATTCAGCTAACAATTTGCCTGTGCTTTTGTTTTTCTGAAAGCCGTATTGACTTTTATGGATCAGGGAGTGTTTTCCCATAAAACTTTTTATTCTTTCAGTGATTACACTTTCGATACACTTTTCTATTATCGGAAGAATTGATATCGGTCTATAGTTGCTGAGCTGACTTTTAACTCCTCCTTTGTAAATAGGCCTTACCAAAGCTGTTTTTAGAATGGACGCGATATTTGATTGTTCCAGGCTGACGTTTATGAACTTGCATATAATGGGTGCGAATATATCGGCGTGTCTTCGAATATCAGCGGCTCGAATTTCATCAATTCCCGGAATTTTATCTTCACCCAGCAAACTGATAATGCTGTGAACCTCTTGAATGTTGGTTGGCTTCACAAATAAAGTGTTATCCAGGATTCTGTTCGGTTATCGAGTTACACTGATGTATGATATTTGTCGTTTGTGATGCAAAATAATATGAAAAGTTGTTAGATAATGCATGCGGCTCTGTATCAAAGTTTTTATTCAATGTCTCATCAATGTTTAATTTGTTTCGTCCCAGTATAGAATTTATCAATCCCCATGTTAAATTGAATAAACTGGTTTTTAAAAAAGTTTGAGTTTTGAATTGATATTACTTTATTTATTTTGTTTCTTATATTTGTATATTCAACTTCATAAGCTTTATTTAACCTATTGCTTTTCCATCTACGATATACTCGTAGTTCATCCTTTCTTTTTCATTTTTCGATAAGATTGGTTGTCATCCAGGTGCTGTTTTTTCTTTTTCTCTTTTGTCTCGCTTTTTTTTATAAATAGCTGCGAGCTTTGCTAACAACAAGTTGTAAAAGATTTCAGCATCATTTTCATTCATACCGTTATTCCAATTTGAGTTACCAGCTAGTGCTGGTTAACTTTTTTATTTCTAAAGTAATTGTACTAACCACTTTCTCTTTTGTTGTTTCTGAAACACAAGTATAGTAAAGTACCGGGTAATGATCGGTCATGCCACTTTCTATAACTATTGACTTCATCGGAATAACTGTTTTACTGACCAGGATGTGATCAATCAACGACTTCGACATATTGTCACGCTCAACTCTTGTGAACTCAGTAATGACGTTCATAAGTCTCAATGATGCTAGTATCTCCAAATAATCTTTTACATAATCTGAATTAGTATCGCAAACATTAATATTGACATCACCCAACACGAACATTTCTTCATTTTTAGCCAATTTGACGCCTTCTTACTAAGCCCAGGCGGTCTATATATTCCCAGAATATAGGCTGTTGTTTGTCCCTCAGTAAAACTAATCTTTATGTTTTCGTAAGAAGTGGTTTCGCAAGGTATTGACACGTGTTTTAAATCTTGGCGAATAAATATCAAAACACCACCTCCTCTTCGTTTGGTTCTATTCGAAAACTCGAGCAAGCCACCTTCTATTTTTTAAAATCCATTTTCTTCATCTTCTATGTTGGTTTCAACAAGAAAAATGATTTTCAACGTATCCACAAAATGACTTATACTTAGACAAAAGCTATTCCAATCAGTGCGCAACGATCTTATATTAAAACATTTACAAGAAAAACTTTCATTAATAAATTCATAAGCACTTATGCCGTTAAAACCTTGTTCTATCTTACGGTCAAGGGACTACTAAGTTATCGTTACCATTTCTGTTATCCATTTATATAAATGAACAATTCCGCTTTTCTTGTTAGTAAAACACAAAAAAGAGTTTATTGTATGCGTGTTTCGCGATCTTGTTTAACAAATTGAGTCTTACAAATATGTTTTTTTTTTATATAATTAGCGTGCGCTCAAGGGGTTTTTAGTACACTTAAACTGATTGCACACAGCGCGGGTGATAGAAAGTTAGGGAGGAAAGAAAGAGAGGTACCGATGTACGTTGGTCTTGAATGTTTGGAGGTTATAATGACTAGGAAATAAAGAGCTCGGCAGGGCATTCCTGGGTAATATTAGCATCACTTATTAGTTTTATCGGATGGCAACGATATATAACGAGTATAAAGCCTCGTAGAAGTAGCATCTTACGACAGGTGCTGGTTCTTTAAATGACGAGAATGAGCCTCTGCAGCCGCACATCTTGGCGCTCCGCTAATAAGCCCTACCTCACGCTTCCCCATGCCGCCATCTGGGATTCTCATTGGAGATTGCGAAATGAAGTGGACGAATAGCGAGTTTCCTGCACCATACATCAGGATTAGTGTAGGAAAAACAAATGAAGACCTTATCCGGGCTTCTCCGACATATTTGGAGCTCAGGCCGGTAAGGATTTCCAGGACTTAGTCAGCATCTTGGAAAAGAGATGGTGGTGGTTTTGAATCCTGTCTAGTAGGCGCAAAGATGTCTTGGGGGCACCTGACTAGATGTGAGCATTATACTCCGATGTTTGACGGACTATAGCCTTACACCTATGTACTGAAGCCAGATCAGAGGGGATGAAATATTTCTTACATCGCTTGACATTTCGCAGCATTTTTGGCGACCGAATATGTGGCCATTCCAACGTAAGTTGTCACACACACCGAGAATAGAAAGTTTTTAGGTTTCGACGATGCAAGTGCAATTCATGGATAATGGCTGGGTATTTGAATTTCGCTTTAGCGACAGCAGACAGCATAGTGCTTTTTTTGGATGCATTAAATTCCACTCTGTTTATAGTTCCCCAATTGGTTATGCTGTTAATATAGGAATTTAATGAGCCTAACATATGCTGCCGTTCTCGTTCTACAGCCGAAGAGCAGGGACGTGAGTCCGGGAACGAATATGAAAAGCAGAGAGTGCTGTTGTCAGCAAAGGAATAAATTGGATTAGAAGTAGCAGACAAGAGATCATTGGTGAAAATTAAAAACAGTGCCGGAGACAGAGCGGAGCCCTGGGGCACACCAACATTTATTTTGTGAATATCAGACTTGAAACCATCCAAGACAACTTGAATTGAACGTTCCGAAAGGTAATTTCTAATCCATTTAAGAAGAGAATCATCGATCCCAAATGCACGCACTTTCGACAAAAGAGTCTGATGCCAAACTCTGTCAAATGCCTTAGAAATATCAAGTGCAACTATCTTGCTTTCGCCAGATTGAAGTAGACTTTGGTTCCACTTTTCGGTGAGACGGGCCATTAAATCACCAGTGGACCAGTTGCTACGAAAACCGTACTGCCGGTCATTAAGAAGTTTTCATGCTTCGAGATATCTCATGAGCTGACGATTTATCAGCGTTTCGATGACCTTGAAAAGAAGAGACGTAAGTGCAATGGGTCTGTGGGAGGAAAGAGGAGAAGATTCGCCCTTTTCGGGGACGGGCGGAATAGGATTGATGGAAAAGCTTACGCAGTGGTTTTGCCAGCGTAGAAGGACACCTCTTCAGAAGCAGGGGACATATACCATCTGGGCCAGCGAATTTTGGCGCGTAAGGATCTTTAGGTACTCTTGCTACTACACTAGTTTGAAAGTGGATTCGTCCCATTGAAGATTCGACGCACTCAAGTTAAGGCGGGGGCAAAGCACTCGGGAAGCGTTGAACTGGCTGAAAAGTGTGCAGCATGCAGATTGGCTTTATCCAAAGAACTCACAGCTGGAATGTCATTGTAAATGAGCGTTGGGATGGAGGATGAGGCAGAATTTCTGGGATTCGCGTGGGCTCATTTACAATCTGGGTTAAGTTGTTTTCCGCAACGAAGATCTCAACACACCGTCCTTCGGGTGTTCTCTGTCCAGAATGTCGAAGCCACCCAGAATTGTGTATACTGAAATCGCCCGTCATAACAATTTCAGTATGTTGATACAGGGATACAATTCTTTGTATGGAGTCGGACAGTGTATCAAACTGATTAAAGGTCGAGTTGCTGTCCAGTTTGGGGATTCTATAAATAAAGCAGTAGTGGATTTGCTTACGGAGATGGAATTTTAACAACATGAAAATGAATTCCGGATTGGAAAAGGGACTGCATTGTGGTGGAGTTTGGTAAGCTACATCGCTACGCACGTAAATGACGAGACCGCGGTGAGAGAAGAATAGTGGCACTTGTTCGTAGCCAGGTAGCTTCAGATCAGAACGATCTGAGAGGTGGGTTGGCGGGGATCTACCTGTGTTTCACTAAGTGCTAAAACAGCTGGCCTTGATTTTCAGACGTGGATATACGCGGAAAGGTGATTACTTCTTACCCCTCGAATATTGGCTACATCCACTCTGAATTCCCTAGTCATAACGACAAACAGACATACAAAACACAAACACCGACGATACTAAGCAAGGCCGTGAAGTGCAATTTTTTTTTTCCTCTTTTTTTAACATTGGTTAACCGAATCAAATTGTTGTAGGTGTGATGCCCTTACAACAATATGGAACAGCCAACCAACAAAATAGTCATTCACAACCTGCTATCCATCGGTTAGTACATAGGTTATGTACCCAACAAATTCCGATACCCGATCCATGTTTTCATTTCCCTTTTAGAGTCAAATACAATATGTTCCCACATTTTTCACGATAACGGCAAGTCAATGTTTGCAACAAAGTTGCAAAGGAAGTGTCAAGTATCGGAAAAGTCACACGCGCAACATAAAAAATAAAGCTGAGATAGCAAAGTAAAAAGTAATTTAAGGGAATGCCAAGTGGGCACCAGTAGTCAGTAAGTTAAAAGTGTTAGATTAGATTGGAGAAATAAAGAATAAAATTTTTTTTCGACAAATCCGAAATTAAGTTTTTAAATCATACACTCAATCATTGCTTTTGCCGTATAACAGAATAAAGCAACAGCAGTTGACTGAGGGCAGGAGACGAGGGATGTCCGCACTATGTTTTTTTTTTCTTCCCGCTAAACGGCACTTGCACTGATTCTTTTTTTTTTATTATTATTATTCTTTTTTCTGTTGCTAGGTCACTATTGTGGGGGACGGGAGAATGTTGATTTTTTATTTTCTTTTTGTATTCAGACAGTTTAGCGAGTAATTAAATACGAGTGCACTGATGATGCCTGTGCATTCGTCGGAGGTCAACTCGGCACTGTGAAGCAATGGTAGCGATGACGACTGAAAATCGGTGATATCAGAGTCTTTTATTTCGTGGCTTATTGTTTTGCCTATTCCTTTAACTATTTCTCTTACTGTTAACTTTAATTTCTTTATTGATATTTGACCCGGTGTAGTTCGTTTCAGTCTTTGGTCTTGTCTTTCCAATTAGAAAAGGAAACTGCTCTGCAGATAATTGTGGAGACTTCAGAAGAACTGTGGAGAGCCTTATATCTCATTTATGTATCCAAGCCCAATAGCGAAGACTACAAGGAGATTTGCTATTAATTTAGGGAACTATGGATTATAGCTAATTGCGTTAGCTCAGTTGATGGCAAACATATCGCTATCACATGCGCACCCAATAGCGGAAGCGAGTATTTTTCATATAAAAAACAGTTTAGCATAGCACTTATGCCAGTATTGAGTATGCGATGGATTATATCGCTTTACAAATATTGACATAAGAGTTTAAGGGAGCCAAAGTGACAAAAAACAAATCTCAACATAAACTTAAGCCCTGGATGACTAATTCACTTCTCGAGCAAGTAAAACTGAAACACAAACTGCGTAGTAAAACCCGAAAGCGCCCATTAAATCTTTTTTTAAAACATTGTTACACTCATTTATGTAAAAGAATTAATTAAGAAATCAGTATTTGTCGAAACAGATACTTTGAAAACAAACTAAGAAGTGCTCAAGGAAATATAAAAAAAGAGTAGGCAGTAGTAATCTGCATAATAAATCGAAAAACTAAAAACCATAATGTATCTATTACACTCGAAAAAGATAACGTTATCGTGTCAGATCCTGTAATTGTTGCAACCAATACTTCATCACAGTGTCCAAGAAGTCTTCCGCTTCTGACTTTTCAATATCTTGTGGGGGTTGTTTAACGTCCCAGCTCTTTGATCGGACATTCTCTAGTTTCGTTTTTAGTCCCATTTCGGGCTTAGAATTAATAAAAGAATTCTTGCAGTGAAGATGGAATTTACAATTCCACCCTAAAAAAAAATTGCATACAATGTGGTTGATACTTTGGCTCACATATTCAATTTAAGCATCTTTTCGGGAACCTTCCCTGAATTGTTAAAACGAGCCAATGTGATTCCTTTCTCCAGAAAGGGTAACAGCAAAGATATAAATTGAATTACAGACCTATTTGCATACTGTCTGTTATATAAATTTTTTGTAAAAAAGCGATAAAATGTAGAGTTTCTTACTTACCATAACTTTTTTTTAGCGAAAATCAATTTCGCAATTTCTTTCCACTGAAGATGGTCTACTAGACTTTATTCAGTTTATTTATATTATTTATAAGGGTTGACTGGGTAAACTGTAACGTGCAGGATTTCGGGGATTCATCGCAGATTGGTTTACATCTTACCTTAAGAACAGGACGTAAAAAGTAAAAATTGGAAACATTGTTGGCGGCTGTGAAATAATTAACCTGGGCGTTCTACACGGTTCTGTCCTTGGTCCATTATTGTTCTTTATTTATGTAAGCTCAGTCTTCAGTCTTCCTTTTTTAGGTAGGCTGAAGAGTTTTGCTGATGACTTCGCGTTCGTATTCGGCCCAGATAATCTCTTCAATCTACATGCTGAAATCAGCCATGATGTACATCTGTTTACACAATGGTTTGCGCAATATAGGTTAATAGTAAGCAGTAAGACGAAGCTAATATTTTTCAGCCTTATCGCCAAGGAACCTCCGGCGGTTAAGAGTGTCATGCAGCTTGTTGCCGTAGATCTAGCTCACTGAATTGTGGATGAAGTCTCACATACAATAAAAGCTTCGAATATAACGTTAACTGCTTTACTATTGAGATAGTGAAAAATTATAAATATTTAGGTGTCACAATTGACCAAAATCTAAACTGGTGCGATCACATATCTATGCTAAGAAAATATTTGCTATCCGCCCTGCGAAGCTTCTACCGGCTCCAAAACTACAAGAATCTTAAAAAATATTTATTTTTGCATCTTCCATTCTAGACTACAAAATGGTATGAGCTGCTGGGGTGGTACTCACTTAAATAAAATCCAACAACTAACTGTACCACAAAAATATGTAATCAGAAAGATATGCTTTTCTTCGCGCTTAGCCAATACTAAAGACCTTTTTAAAAAACTGAGAATTCTACTAATTAGACACTTGTACTATTTTAAAGTTTTAAAATTTATTTTTCATTAGAGGTGGGTACTAACAGAGCCCCATCAATGACAACCATAACCTTCGAAACAATTCTAGTTCCATGGTTAGAATTCCAACTTTCCGCACTTCTAATTTGAGAAACTTTTACACAATTCTCGTAAATTATTTAACACACTCCCTGCAGGCATTCGAATCATTGGCACATTTAGAATTTTTTTGTGTATGTTCTTTTGAATATAAACGTTACTGAAACCAAAATCTTGTTGCACTTCATCATCTTATCAACTTTAAAATATATATTATCTTAAATTTGTTTCATTTTGTCTTCCATCATATTCTATCTTTTCTTCTTTGCCGTCTACATACTTATTTGTACTTACTATTCACCCACCTGAATTAATTTAAATAATGTGACATTGCCACTATTTTTTCACTAAATATAACATGTCACTAACTATTCTCTAAATTTATGTTTGGATTACTTTGAATTTGTAAAATAGACATTACAAGAATAATAGAAATAATAATAATAATAATAATTGTACATTTTCTTGAACAAATGATTATTAAAGAACTTACATCCCTAACACCTTGTAATTCAAAGAAATGTGCGGCGACTACAACTACAAAAAATAATTCACAAATGGTAGCTAGCTGGGCGTGATAAAATTAATGAATATAATACTAATTTCAAATTACAAAATACTAACCTGAGAAAATTCTAAATTTGAAACCAAAAGACCAAACCGACGACGTGAACAAAAGAAGTGTCACACACCGTGGTGGCGAAACTGAACGGGATAAAAGAAAAGAAACCAAGCTATATTGCCCGATGGAAGAAGAGCAGAAGTAGTCGACGCACACCAAGGGTAAGGTTACAATTCTATTTTCAGATTAATTCAAATGGTGTAAAACAAATCAAATGTTAAATCTTAAACTTATCGGCTCGATGACATCCCGGAGCCCGTGTGAGAATAGTTTGCAAACTAAGTTGAAGACAAGTCAAGCACATTGAGCCAACCAACCGACCTTTTCATCTTGATACTTCCATCAGATATCTTGACATCAGCTGTCCTTACCACACCTTCAGGACTTGGATAAACTTTACAAACTCGTCCCAACTGCCAAGCACTTCGAAGCTTATTACGGTCTATGTACACGACCACGTCTCCATCCTCCACTGGCTTTGTGGATTTATGCCACTTTGTTCTCCTTGAAATCACAGGGAGATATTCAGCATACCAACGTTTGATGAACTATTGGCTCATATGTTATGCTCGACGACTGTACAGTTTGTTGAATGCATCGTTTTCTCCAAATACTCCTGGAGCAGACACATCTCGAGCATCTTCCCCAAAAAGCATTGCGTTGGGGGTAAGTGGTTTCGGATCTTCAGCATCTACAGGGATGTGCGTCAGTGGGCACATATTTAGCTGGCCTTGAGCCTCTGAAAGGGCATTACGAAGGACATCTTCCCGAGGAATAACTCCTCTCAGGATGAAATCAACACTGCGTTTAATGGATTGCATTAGCCGTTCCCAGGCACCACCCATCCACGGGGAATAAGCTGGTACAAATCTCCAAAGGATATCTTCGTATCTTGACGCATAATCACCAAGAGCCGCCTGCATCTCTTTCACATCTCTCTCCATCTGGCTCTTCGCAACGACAAAATTCAGGCCATTGTCGCTATAAATATAACGAGTAAGAACTCGATTTACGACGAAACGACGAATAA
Source organism: Volucella inflata (assembly GCA_928272305.1). Lineage (NCBI taxonomy): Eukaryota > Metazoa > Arthropoda > Insecta > Diptera > Syrphidae > Volucella > Volucella inflata. Next base: position 20,755,804 of record OV743719.1, read on the forward strand.
CCATAGTGCATTGATCCATACTTAGATCATTTAAAAGTTATATTTGCATAAAAAAACATACCGTAGCGCTAAACGGTTCCTCTCCCAAATTTGACCAACATGGGGCCGAAGCAATATGCACCGACGTGAGTAAATGGCTTTTGATCGAAAGCTAACCTTGCCTCAGGAAGTTGTCCCATTAAAGGCATCACTGGCTTAGCTTTTAAAAGTTTGCATTTATTGCACCTTGAAATGACTCTTGTCAAAGCGATTCTAATGCATATGATCCAAGCCCGTTCTCTAATCACAGAAATAGTTGAAGCAATTCCAACATGCAAGTTCCCCTCGTGAAAATGACGGATGACCACATCGACCAAAGGATGACTTTTAGGCAAGATTGCTGGGTTGCGCGCCGCGTATGACACGAATGCTTTCTGCCCACGTGAGCTCATCCTGATTGTTCCTTCTTCGTCCAGTAATGGTAAAAAGTTTGAAATCTTGCTCGAGGATTAATTGGTTTTTTTTGTTGAAAGCGCTGCTAGGTCTTCCGGAAAGGCATCTGCTTGAATTTTTCTAAACAGCCAGTTCTCGGCTCTGGCATACTCAGCTGGAGTAATGAAGGGAAACTTCTCAAAGGTTTTCTTTTTCAAAATATCCCGAACTCGTAAAAGAAGCGCTATGACACGGACAGAAGAAGACCATCTTACTCGAAACCTTGGCTTAATCTCTTCATAAACGCTGAAGACTGTTGAAAACTGCTTACTGTGTAAGCGACCTTAAAGGTGAAAAGGTCTGAAGAAGGCAGCCAGAACATACCTAGGATCTGGCTTACTACGGCTTCGCTGCTATTCGGATCTATGCTAACCAGCGTCTTGTTGACATTATCCTCGGACATACTTTGAAGGAGCTCCCTGCTATTTGACTGGACCCCGACTAGATCGAAGTTCATGGACTTGCAAATCCCCATAGCGTCATTGGTTACTGAAATCGCTTTATCACACGAGTCAAAGCTATTGAAGTAATCGTCCACATAGGTACGCTGAGTCAAGTCATCCACCGCCTCCGGACATTCCACTCGGTGGGAGAGCGCCTTGGACCAAACATCATGACTTCCATGATGTGAACGGTTGGCTCCTTACTGCAATCACCGTCCCTCCAAAGAATTCTCTGGCGTTGTTGATCCTCTTATTTGATGCGAATACGGTGAAACATTTCCTTGACATCCGCATTTACAGCAATCTCACGCTCTCGGAACTTAAAAATACCTGCGTGCAGTGGAACCAAATTGTATGGGCCCTTTAGGAGAAAGGTATTAAGCGATACTCCCTTTACTTTGGCTGCGACATCAGCAACATCTCTTGGCTTTGGCTTTAGCTTGTTTGGGTTTTACACGACGAAGATTGGTGCATACCAAACTCGAGGCCACGACCTCTCCAGATCCTCAGCAGACGCAATCCTAGCATATCCCTTTAGCACGAGCTCCTTCATATGCTGGTTCTTCCACTCTAGTAAGTGGGGCTTATTTTTTAAAGACCTCTCTAGCCCTTTTAACCTGCTTAGTGCCATTGGGTAGCCATCTGGGAGAGATACTCGATCGCTTTTCCAAAGTAAACCGATCTCGTACTGGTTATCGACTCTTCTTAAAGTTCACTGCATAACATCAATGGCCCGACATTCCTCCTGTCCAACTAAAACATTCCTGGGCGCTTTGACTCCAAAGTCTTCTGTTGAAAAGTGGTGCTTTACAAGTTCATGGAGATCTTCTTCCAATTTAATGGCATCGTGGAAAAGGAAATGCATCGATGGTTTAGCTATATGGAATCTTCATGTCTAGAGACTCCTTTAGTCCACTGCAAAACTAAATCTTCAGGTCTTCCTTCTAGCCCGAGTTCATCGAAAAGATCCCTCTCTAACATAGATAAGGATGAGCCGTCATCCAAAAACGCATAGTTATCGATAAAGATGTCGTTATTACCATAAATTTGAATACGAGCTATCTTAAAAAGGACGTGAGAATTGGTGCCCAAATGCGACGAGTGAACATGCTGTGCTAGTACGAATGGCTTGGAATCACAATTTAAATTGGCAGTCTTAACTATAGAAGACTGGTGCAAGAGAGGATGATGACCACCTGAGCAGCTGAAAATACCACAAGTTGAATTCTGACGACATGTCTTCCAATTATGCTTTGAAGACTTGAGACAAGAAAAACATATTTTTTTGTCCTTAACAAAAAATAGCCTTTGATCTGGCGTCAGATCGTTGAACTCTGTACATTGATGAAGTTGATGATTCCGACTACAACGTACGCAGGCATCTGAAGAATCGATCGTTCGGATAGGGTTATGTGTTAACACGCGACCAGAAGCTTTCGACAACCGGGATATTTTATCAGAAACTGAGTGATCATTAATTTTTAGAAGCTCCGCAGGGAGGTCTATAACTTTCTCTGTCACAAATTTGGCTAAGTCGACTAAGTTGGCGCGAGCAGAAGTTAGTTGAGGAATAGGCTTTGGTGTTGATTGTCTTTGCTTGTCCGACCTGTTCAGCATGGAATGATAGTTCTGTTGGATCTTCTTGAACATTTTGAATCTCGCAGTGTCGGCAAGTCTTTGGTCTTGCATAAACGGTATATCCAAAATCGGCTTCTCCGGAACTTTTGACGCTTTGGCTAACTCCAACCTCAGTTCGGCCATCTCCTTGCGAAGGGCTATCAGCTCGTTGTCTTTTTGCACCACTGACGCTTGTGCTGTAGAAGCAGCTTCCATAAGAAGATCCACCGAAATACCCTCTCCTTAATTCAACGAAGTGTGCGGAACATCATCTTCCAAAACTGACTCCTTTTCCGCTTCATCTTCTCGAAGAACGCAATCGGATCTCCCGCAGAAACAGGGGGTGATGGTATCAAACTTGGCTGGATCGAATTTGGCGCAACTGTAGTGCAACCAACGCTTACACCAATCACACGCCACCATCTCATCGTCGTCTGTTTTATGGCATTGCTCAGCGCGGTAATTACATAATTAACATAATTACATCACAATTAAAAAATATAACGAAAAAAGAATGACTTACAGTTTGAAATCACGTTACGAAGTTAACCTCCAAACGCAGCACGCAGGACTCTTCCAACGTTGTGAACTGGCTGATGAACAAGAGAGCACTCGGCAATATGAACCAGGATCAAATAAAATTGTGTTGTAGCACCGTCGAAACAGAAACAGAAGGGAAATTAAATCTTAGATTCACTATTGTGAAATGAAAAAATAGATTTTATTTGCTGAAAACAAAATTCCGTTATGTACATTTTCTTGAATAAATGATTATTAAAGAACTTACATCCCTAACACCTTGTAATTCAAAGAAATATGCGGCGACTACAACTGCAAAAAATAACCCACAAATGGTAGCTAGCTGGGCGTGATAAAATTAATGAATATAATACTAATTTCAAATTTCAAAATAATAACCTGAGAAAATTCGAAATTTGAAACCAAAAGACCAACCCGGCTGACGACGTGAACAAAAGAAGTGTCACACACCGTGGTGGAAAGCGAAGCTGAACGGGATAAAAGAAAAGAGACCAAGCTATATTGCCCGATGGAAGAAGAGCAGAAGTAGTCGACGCACACCAAGGGTAAGGTAACAATTATATTTTCAGATTAATTCAAATGGTGTAAAACAAATCAAATGTTAAATCTTAAACTTATCGGCTCGATGACAATTATTATATAATAAAAATAAGAATAACGAAATTAAAAAAGAAAGAAGAACTCTTTCGGAATTTTAGTCTCTTGTTGGCGTATTTAGTTGACCACATTATAGATGTTGCCAGGAAATGCGGAGAAAATTGTTTCAATGGGTAGCCGTGGCCCAAAAAGTAGTGTAATGTTGGATGCCACCCATGGAGCAAAAGAACCACTGAGCCAAGATATTTTTCTTCTCTCTCTATCCAATTTTCCAAAAAATTCAACTCAAAAACTGAGGTATTATAAGTTGATAAGAAATAAATAAATCCGTTTATTATATGGAAGAAAGTCTAGAGATCCACCATCGTCATCGTTAGTCGCTTGGAAGACAGACGGTGGTACCACTTATTGTTCTAACTTTTCGACAACAACCTAACCAGCCAAATTGTCCGTGTGTTCAGCGGGACCATCTTCAGTTATACTCTCAGCTGGATAGAAGGTGTCTTTAGCTTCAGTCGATTCGATGCATTGAGTTTTGAAATAAAAAGAATATTAATATAAACTTTGATAACATAAGAAATAAAAGTTGCATACCGACGAAGCTTCATAGATTTCATTAGATAACTCAACTACTCGAACAACTCCAAATCAACATCAACTGGTGCTTCGCTACCGGAAGCCATATCCTGCCCTTAACTCCCTTAAAACGTTTCCGTAAGTGCTTTCCACTTAATTCTAAAATCTGTAGCTACATAAAAAAAACATTAAAACACGATATCCGAAACAAAATTTAGAAAATGTCTCACAAGCCAGACAAGTGTGGTCTCCTTAGAGCGAGTGCAAATGTATTATACATATTGTTAATCAAGAATATTCAACTCCATTTCATCTGGTTTTGCTCTTCGACGACTACACCGGCGTGACCCTTTTATTTTATCTCCATATTGAGGGCGATGGCGATGGCGCAATAGTTAGCTCATTGGACTGTCACGCAGACAGTCTGGGTTCGATTCCTGGCTGGGTCACCAACAATTTTTCAAAATCGCCATCCCCTTTCGGCGGGCAATGGCAAACTCCCGAAAGTAAAATTGCCTACGAAAAAGCTTCTAAAGAGTGCCGTTCGGACTCGGCGATAAACTGTAGGCCCCACTTAGATGTGAAAAAAATGAAAACATGAGCAACACAAATGAGTGTCAAGAAGCTAGGCCATGGCCCATACCGGGCTGCCAGCACCACAGTGTTTTTTTTTTTTATATATTGAGATAACATTAACATTAGTTAATGTGAGAAAATATTGTAAGATTGCATTTTTGAAGTTTACAGTGTTTGATATACCCTTAATACCCTTAATAAGAGAAGAAAATTCCATAGCGTAAGCGAAGAAAAACCACGAAGAATTTAGATAATGAAAACTCCGTAGGAGAAGATTTAAGGTTTTCAAATTTTGTAGAAAAAGATTTCTTTTTCATAATAGTTTGTAGAAATGGACAATTTTCTGGCATTGATTGATTTTAGTAAGGTACATTCCAGCAGTTTCCACGAGAATCCCTAAACATGATCATGTCTCTGAAGCTTATAAGTACACCTTGAGTTTTTATAAGTTACTTGCAGCTAGCGTTAAAACAAAAAGTCAAAATTACTATAGACTACTTTCCTTATTAGCTGTATAAGTTTTGTGTGAAAAAAAATTTGAATCAAGAACTAATGGAAAAACAACCGAGCAGATTTTTGAATGTAACTATATTATCCTTTTATTATTATTAAGAATATGCATAGTCCCTTCTTGGTTCCGAAAACTAGACTGAGCATCTCGCCGTTCTTCATGCTTCCTCTATGTCTTTCGTCTGTTACGACCCAACATTCGCTAAATTTGCGACCACCTGCAAGAATATTTAACATCTGATATTGAATACTTTGTGCCCTTTCGTTTATTTCTTGCGGGCACTTGAGTGGGTCAGTGTGACGGAACTCGTGTGTTCTCCGCACTGGATCAGTTGTATGTTTGCATATGTGCTGAACCGAGTTATCGACGCTACGGCAATTGTGTAATAGGACAGGGGACTCAAGTGTCACAAGAAAGATCCTGTGCGGACACATCAGCATGTGTGGGCACAACAGTCCTCCCCCTTAAAATAAGAAAGGCGAATAAGGTTAGGAGTGATGACTTTCGACATGCGGTAGAATGCATAGTGAACGAAAAAGTGGTTTACAAAGAATTTATCGTACATGTTTAATTATTAGTATGATCTACTGTGTTTGGTTTACAATGATTCCGATAAAAATGGTGGATATTGGAACACTTGTATTAAAAAAAGTTTTCACAATTTTTTACGTATGCGTGACTTAAAGAAAAAAAAAAATATTTTCATTATCATTTTTTTTTTGGTATTTAGTAATAACGGTTGATATTGCGTTACACCGAATATATTTTATATTGTATATATTTTTTTTTTTTAATTTCAAATTTTAATACAATTTATTACAATTTAAAACAAAACTTAACATTAAAGAAATGAATAGGAATCATTCTAAATCCGTAAGTTACTAGAGGCAAATGATTCTTCAGGTAGATTTTACATATACAATATAAAACGATTTTTTTATTTGTTTTTGTAGGGTATATCGCAAAGTGCAAAATGAAAATTATTTAAAGAAGTAAAATTTATAACGCAACGACAAGGAAATTTGATATTAAAAATGTAACTGTAGAACTATCCATGCTAAAGAGAAAATTGTTTAGTTCTTTTAAAAATTAAGTACTCGTAGTTTATTGAAAAGTCTTGGTACTGCAAAATTTTAGGAAACAAGTTTTTTCTAGAGAATGGGATATTGGATATTGTCATATTATGTATTCTTTGTCTGTATATATTCGTGGTACTATATGCGCTTCGCATGAAGAAAATTTTTGAAACCTTAAAAATATATATGACGCAAGGTCAAGAATAGTGGCCAACTGTGTGCTAATCGATTACGTTTGAAAATTATTCTAATTATATATTTCTGGGATGTGTATAAAACTTCAGTCGTACTGTTATATGTACCCCCCCAACTTGCAATACCGTAATTTAAACTGGACAAGGCCGTGATAGAACATTAATAGAATTTTTTGTGAACAGTGCTCTTCTAACAGATACATTTTACGAGTAACAGGAAGCATGTAACGTTTAAGGTCTTCGATATGTGCTTTTCATGTCATATTTTTGTCTATGTTTACAGACAAACACTTGTAGCTTTCCATACCTTCAATTTTAAAACAATTTGGACTACGCATTATAACCTCCCGATAGTTGACTTGATCACACTTATGAACAGATAACGATAACATGGAACATAAACTAGTGTGAAAGATGGCATAGCAGTCAAGTAAACAAGGATCTTTTAGACTGCAGATCATTAGTGTAGTTTTATTGCTTATGAGTAGCCGTAAGATATTTAGATCCCTATGTAATTGGATTGCTGACATAAAAATATTCTTGTAACTATAAGTTAAAGCCATATCATCAGCAAAGGCTGTAACGTTACTATTGAGGTTTTTATTAATTAGTGAATTAACATATATAAAAAATAACAAAAGACCTAACACTGAACCTTGTGGGGCACCAATCTTAATTTTTAACGGATCACTAAAAATACCATTTAATTTTACTTTTATTACAATTGGATCGTTTCTGGTTTTTACATTTCTTGTTTCTGCTCTTTCTTTCTTCTAGTGGAAACCGTTCGCAGCTGTATCCAATGTCGAAAGTATTTAGAGTCTTCTAGTTGCCGAGAATGTCTTCTATGTTGGGAATTTGATATGCGTTCTGGAATTGTAGCTTCATTTAATTACCCTAAGTCTATGCTAGCTATGCTCCATGTTAGGTTTCCCTTCTTGGGAACTACGTGTAGATGCCGACTGTCTGTGATTGAGACGGATAAACACGCCATTTCGACTTGTGTGAGTGAAACAGATAAAGATGCCTTTTATTACTACTACTTATGAACAGATAACGATAACATGGAACATAAACTAGTGTGAAAGATGGCATAGCAGTCAAGTAAACAAGGATCTTTTAGACTGCAGATCATTAGTGTAGTTTTATTGCTTATGAGTAGCCGTAAGATATTTAGATCCCTATGTAATTGGATTGCTGACATAAAAATATTCTTGTTACTATAAGTTAAAGCCATATCATCAGCAAAGGCTGTAACGTTACTATTGAGGTTTTTATTAATTAGTGAATTAACATATATAAAAAATAACAAAAGACCTAACACTGAACCTTGTGGGGCACCAATCTTAATTTTTAACGGATCACTAAAAATACCATTTAATTTTACTTTTATTACAATTGGATCGTTTCTGGTTTTTACATTTCTTGTTTCTGCTCTTTCTTTCTTCTAGTGGAAACCGTTCGCAGCTGTATCCAATGTCGAAAGTATTTAGAGTCTTCTAGTTGCCGAGAATGTCTTCTATGTTGGGAATTTGATATGCGTTCTGGAATTGTAGCTTCATTTAATTACCCTAAGTCTATGCTAGCTATGCTCCATGTTAGGTTTCCCTTCTTGGGAACTACGTGTAGATGCCGACTGTCTGTGATTGAGACGGATAAACACGCCATTTCGACTTGTGTGAGTGAAACAGATAAAGATGCCTTTTATTACTACTACTTTTATTTGATTTCAAAGTATCACTTTCAAGTACAGACTGATCAAAAACAAGATGCACAAACTATTCTTTCCCCTCAACTCATTATCTGTATTCACAGAAAAGCAAAAGAGAGTTAGCATCTATATAGGTACATACTCTGAGCAACAGATCATGCCCAAGCACATGATGCAAGAACATGCGCAACAAATGTTCATCCACCATAGCAGGAGAGAGTGTCTTCAAATTCTCTGCATCAGACACAAAGGAGAGATTTAAACAGCACAGCAGCATATCCAATGTGGGTATTGTGAGTAAGACCTTGCGGTAGAAGATTCTGGTATGTTCTTGGATTTTGAGATGTTTTATCTCGATTTAGTGATTTATATTTGTTTTAAGCTAAATTACCTCGCTTTGGTGCATTGAATTTATCATTCTGGGATTTATAGTCTCGATTTGGTGAGTTAGGAGATTTTCCTAGTTTTTGATTTTGAGCACTCACGCACCTTAGATAATATTCTTCACCCGACTCCGCATGCTGGACGTGCCAGGTTGCGAGACGTTTCCGTAATTGAGGTTCGATTGGCTACCAGATTTTCTGCTATTATTAAACGTCCTTTTTCGCTACTCTTCTATAGCGTGCCTTTGCTTTTTGCAGTACCTACATTGAGTGGTACTTTGTACAGTGTTAATAGCGTTTCTGTTTAAGATCAGTTGGCCATTTTGTGAACCGTTCTGTGGTTCCTCAAATTACTAGAGGTCGTTGGTCTTAGTGTCGAGGAGGATGTGGGTCTCGCATCGTTGTAACGGTGATCCACATTTTTAATCTACGACACTCATTCGTGTTATGTATTCTTCTTTTGCAGCTATGATAATATTTGTTTGTATGGTATGTCCCTGGTTCGAGTTTTGTGTGGGTACAGCGTGGTTTTCTTCTTTCAAAGCGATATCGATTTCTGTCTTACATCTTGCGGTTTTTACCAGCAGCTTTAGCACTGCAAAAACGGCGTTGGATCATTTTTACGTTTAGTAGGCGGATAGCTTGATTTGCGGATGCGTTCTGAGTCGAAGCATTCGCATTGTTGAGTTCATCGAGCAATGCATGCGCTTTCTCCGTGTAGGATATAACCGATTCGTTATACTGTGCTGAAATTGAAAAATCTCAGTCTGTATTACGGGTATAGACCGGGTTTTCCTGAAGCTTTTGCTAAGTGCCTCCATAATTCTGGCCATGCATTATTATTGCTATATTTTACTATAGTGTTATATTATAATCTTGACATCACTGTGTCAATAAGTTCTAGTTTTTTTTTTTTGTACGGGTTTTCGGGTTTACGGGAGGTTTACGGGAGGTCGACCAATTAAATAAAGTGATCTTGCGGAGCCAACAAACTCATGTATGAATTTGATGGCTTGTGACAAATGAAATGTCGTTTTGAGTTGAATGTGGGAAATCTGAGTATATGAGTTCATGGGATTACTTCTCGAGGTGGTTTGCAGATTTGTTTTTATGGAATGGTTTTCGGGAATAATTTTTGAATATTGTTCTTTATGTGGAGAGTGTCCGACTGGCATTGGGCCTGAAGTTGTAGCGTCGGAAATTACCTGTGACGCTTAAGATTCTGTAAATAGTCGTTTAAACTTTTTATCGCTTCTTTACAATATATTGACGTTAAGACCTGACATAAATCATCGGATGTGCACATTATAACTAACGGAGAAGAAGACAGAATAGACAAGTAGAGTGGAAAGATGAATCAAAAGAAATTAGGACTAAGTCTTCACTAACACTTTTTTATATAAATTTCTATATATATATTTTGTGTGTGTGTTTAGTTTTACTCTACTAGAGTTGCTTAAAATACTAAAACAAAAAATATACGAATAAAACTTTTTTTGAAAACAAGCTTATATTTTGTTAAAAAAGAACTAAAATGTTAAAAATAATCTTATTTTGATTATACACAAGCCATTTTTTATATTTTAACCTTTGACCGACATTAAAATTCCTTAATTTTTGTCAAATTCATTATATTACCAATATAAAATCGTTTTCCACTCTCTCTTTTTCTCCAGCTGTAAAATGTTATTTGTCTCGTTCTTTGTGTCATTCAGCAAATCATTAAAAAGTTTGAAACCATTTTAAATTAATGAATTTTGTGTACATACTCGTATTTGGCGGTCTTAAATCATTACTGTTTCTTTAAGCATATGGCTGTACATCTTTTATATATTGCACATAGTTTAAAAAGTATTTAGGCATACAATTATTCTTAATTCTACAATATATTAAAAGACTAGGACATCCATTACAATTCTTTATTTTGCTGACAACTACTTTGACGAATTTAACATAGTATTAACAGCAACATACGAGTATATGCTGCATTTAAGGATACAACGCATATCTTTATTTTCTAAAATTTGGAGCCTTTTAATTATGTTATCTGTTGAAGATTAAAAGCAAAAAACAATTTTGAAGATTTTGGGTTCATAAGTTACCACTGACCAAACCACGTTGTTCAAGGTACAGAATAGAAAAAAAAGAAAAAAAATGATTTTGGCAGCTCAATGAAATTTGTCGTCTGTGTCCAACTGAAGATGTCGCGTGTAACGCCAAAGGGTGACTACAGGGTTATTATTCTCTGTTAAATAGATTTCAAACATCCTGCCCGGAGGCACCTGAATCGAAATTCGAAATTTCACCGCAGCCTCCCACAATCCACCTTAATGAGTAGCGCTGGGTGTGATGAAATGCCTATTGGTTCCCATACCAGCTAGTGACTGTTGACTAGTATCACTGTGCCAAGCCGCAAAATACTCTTGTAGCATGTGGTTGGCACCGACGAATGCAGTGCCATTGTCACTGTAGAGATACAGGCATGGACTTCGCCTACTTACAAAATGGATAAATGCATCCAAAAACATTTTGTATTGGAGGTATCGGGTCTTTCACCAACCAGTTCGGACCATGGCACCACAACCGATGTTCCAATAAATCAGTTGCTTCCATTCCACGACTGGCGCTATCCGCTGGATTTTGAGCTGATAGAACAAGATTTCAACAGTCGGGCGATGTCAGTTCTTGGAGGTTAGAGACATATGGTTTCAGTGTGGTTGGCTGCTTCCGTAACCAACATAGCACAATTCAAGAGTCTGTCCACAAGAAATAAGTTGTATCCAAAAGTCCTAAAACCACACGAACGTTTTCCAGGGTAACTGCCAATAAGTGAGCTCTAAGCGAGGGATAGTAGCACCTTCGACTGATGCCACCTTGGTACGGGCTGTCAGCAGAGAAACACTTGCATGCTTTCTGAAGTCGGTAGTCCTCGTATATAAAACGGCTGCGTAGGCACGCGAGCTAGCGTCACAAAAGTATTGGAGTGCTGTTATTTGTCCATTCACCATGCCCAGCCACCAGGGCACTCGAATGAGATTGATTGCCTTAAGACCATTGCGAAATTGAAGCCAAGTTTCGCGTAATTTCGCTGGCAATTCAGCATCCCAAGTGATTTCAGCTACCCAAAGTGTTTCTACGAATATCTTCCCAATGATAATAATAGGTGCCAAAAGACCGGTAGGGTCGAAGAGCTTATATACTTCACTCAGTACACGCCGCTTCGTTAGGCAACCATCTTGCGATTTGAGGCTTACGCTGTAGAATAACTCGTCTGTGACTGGATCCCACCGTTACCCCAGCACGGTAGTAGTCGGTGAATCGATAACAAAGACAGAAGTAGATAAATTTTCACCAGTTAAAGAATTAATTACCTGAGTGCTGCTGGAGTTTCATTTCCGTAGCTTAAAATGTCCTGCCGACAGTATGGTGTTGCTAACTTATTAGCTTCATTGACATCATTGCAGCTTACCAAAAAATCATCGACATAAAATAAAGTCATGTCATGATTGAATCCAGGCAACTGTCACCGTTGCCCCGAATCAAAGATAACTTTGGCATCAACTATTCCAACCCGGGTTCGATTCACCTCCAGGCAGCGCGTTAATGGCAGCTAGACCTGGGTATAAGCAAAAAAGCTGTTGAGCGCCATAGGATTTTCGGTTAAAATCACGAAACCGAAACGAAAGGGGGGTAAAAATACCGAACTGAATAAGCGGAAGGAAAATCTTCCCCGAGAAAACGAAAAAAAAGAAAAAACAATGTTTGCTCACGTTATAAATGCTCCGTTGGAGCACGACCATTTATTGAAATTGAAATTAACGGAACACTCGTCGATAGAGTGATCCGCTATTTCCACAGTCCCGAACGCACAAAGAAAAATAATTAACGGGTCGCGTGTCTCGTCTTTTCTCGAGATATTGCACACTCCGCTCCCACCGGAGTCTCACTTTCAATTTTACCAAAACGATTATCTGCACTCCACTATTCTATACTACACACTACTTAACTTGGTTCCTGGTGGTTCTGCCCCTTCTCTGTCCTGCTTATCCTTTTCCTTTCCCAATCCACTTCCTTTTTCCTTATCCTTGCTTTTCCTCTTCCCACCAGAATGACTTGGTGGACCTCCTGTCGCACCTTGGGCTCCTGGTTCGTCGCGACTGAACCTCTTCGTCCTCCTTTGAGGAGACAACCTCTCGCAAACCTATGTGGGTCCTTTCCAAGGTCTGTAGTCAGGGGTCCACTGGCTGATGGGACCATGGCTACCCTCCGCCTCCACCAGTGCTCAGTCTTCCCACTCAAAAAAAAGGGGGAACTAAGGGACAAGAACAGGGAAGTGGGTAAACCTTGTTGCGGGAAAATTTACCGCGACAAACCCAACCCTCACCTCCTAGGAAATGGACTTGCCTTCTTCAGAAGCGCAAACCATTTCCTGAGGCCACAGGTTGATTGGGGAGACATTCCCATGAAGGCCAATACCGTCAGTCCTATAAAAAACTGGGGATACCCCCAGCACCTCGTGTTGGGCTGTACGAATCGCGCACCTTACCTTCGCCAACTCCGAATCCCAAACACAGTGATTCTCCGAGACATACGCTCTGAGCGTTGTCTTAATGATCTGATTTACTCTTTCCGCAGGATTCGCCTGCGGATGGTAATGTGCCGTAAATCTAATTTTAGACGAAAAGAAGAAATACGTTTTCCTCTGGTTCCCTACAAACTGCTTTCGCAGTTGCCGAATTTAGAGGAAACAACAAGGGGAATTTAGAAAAATAGTCAACAACCGTTAAGATATAAATGTAACCCCGAGTGGACTTGGGAAGTGGGCCTACCAGATCTACACAAACCATTTCCCAACACCTTGACACTCCTACCCTCTCAACCATCAGACCAGTGGATCGCTCATTCACCGGCTTAACTTTTTGGCAAACTTTACAATTTTTAACGTATCTTGTTACTTCTGACCGCATCTTCGGCCAGTAGTACCTAGCTCCTACTCTCGCAACCGTTTTGCGGACACTAATGTGAGCCGCTGATAGATTATCATGGCACGCCTGTAAAATCACTAATCTACCTTGCTTTTCCATAACTTGTTTCCACTCGTTACTGTTATCTTCAAATACTACTACGTTCCTAGCTTTAACAAACTTGATGAGTTTGCCCCCCTCTATTCTCCACAAGGTGTAGGCAAACGGGTTAGCTTCTAATGCAGAAATCATCTTTCTAATCCAAGGGTCCTGATCCGCTTCTGAGATCCCAGCCAACTCCGGGACTCCTCGCGATAGCATGTCGGGAACTACATGCTCTTTCCCCTAGCTGTGGATAATCTGGAAAACAAATTGCGGCAATCTCATCCATCGACCTAGTCTCCCTTTAGGTTCCTTAAGGTTTGTTGCAGCATACCCAATTGAACATACAAACAATACATACATACACATATATACGGCATTTGAACATACATACACATATGTACCGCATTTGAACATACAAACAATACATGCATACACATATACTCGTATACATCCAAGTAATTTGTCTTGCCTTACATAGCGAAGCGGCACTTGTCATCACGCCACCTGCTCTCCAAAGGTTATATAAATTTGTTTTTGTACTCGCGACGCATTATAAGTTTTTTTTGAATAGATTTGGCTATTATTCATTTATCAACTGTTCTTTGCCTATGGCATTAACTATTCTTTGAAAAAAATCAAAGATTCACCAAGGTTTTTCGAGTCAGATTTTATAACTTTATAACATTTTCACACCATTATTGTCCAACGTCGATGTGATATTGCAACCTTAAAACAATTCTACGCAACTTCAGCCTTGAAAATGGTGGCTGAAGCCAGCGGTTGTCAACGTGCAGTACTCGTCCAAGCTCAAAAATAATATCCCCAACAGACTTCAAGAATTAACTGAGTTTGAGATAGAGACGAAATTGGGTTTGCTGGAAACCCAGTTTATTAACTTTAATCAATCACAATCCCAAATTTAACGACTGGACGAAGCAGAGATTGATTCCGGTAAGCGAGATTTGTTCGAAGAAGCCTACTGCAATGTGAAGGCTCAAATGCGTCAACAACAGGAGCGCCTACGCCCACGACATTCGTTCGACACTTCCATGCTAAATACCACTCAGCGCATACAAATCCCTTCCCAACGTCGGTTCAACCTCCAAAAACTGCAACTAATAACATTCTCCGGAGATCTCATCAAGTGGATGGATTTTTATAATATGTTCTCCACATTAATCGATGAAAACCAAGACCTCTCTGATATAGAAAAGTTCCAATATCTGGTTGCCAGCGTAACGGGGGATGCCACCAAAGTAATACAATCTCCGGAAATAATTTCACAAAATTACAAGATAACAGGCAGTATATCACATAAAGGAAATCGTCAATCTTCGCTCATCAACACGTCCCACAACAGACTCAATCCGGACCCTAATTGACTCTGTGAATGTAAATTTACGTGCGCTGAAATCAATTGGAGATAATGACCAAATCGCAAACGCATTCCTTCTCAACTTATTACTCTCAAAGGTTCATGATGAACTACGAGCTAAATGCGAAAAGGAAGTCGCAAAAATTATTGAAAAGGAAACCAGTTGTTCCAATAACAATGATTTTCGCTATCCCACGTGGACGGACGTATCAGACTTCTTAGAACGTCGCTGCAAACCTCTCGACATGATAAGCATAAAAACACACACATCGTCGTCATCGCAATCAGGTTCTGCATCACAGAATCATCAAAGTCCAGAGTCACGCCGAACCACCATTGACAGTGCATTCATCGCAACAGAAAAATCAAGACAGTGTACATTCTGCGATTTCACCACTGTATTCTCTCCGTTTTAATGCCCCGGTTTCACTAAACTCGATGTGGCTGATCGATTCAAATTAGTCAAGGATCTCAAACTTTGTATCAATTGCCTTCGTCGCGGTCACACTGTACAACATTGTTCGTCGGTCAAAAAGTGCAAGTCATGTGGTATTGCTCACCATACAATGCTTCATAGAGATCGTAAGTACGCTTCTTCTCCTTATACTAAATCCTCTGTCGCACCTTTAGAAACCAATACAACCTCACACTCACCAGCAATAACAGAGACTAGGTCATTCCTGCAAACCAATTATGAGAGTAGCCAAGTTATCCCCGCAACAGTTTTAATTCAATTGAAAAGCAAAACTGGGATATCGGTTGTCGCTCGTGCCATTTTCGACTCAGCATCGCAACTTAACTTTATAACAGAACACATTGCTTACCTACTCAACGCAAAAAGAAGCAAAATAAATCTTAGTATCAACAATGTCGCAGTTTTCTCAACAAAGGTTCGTCATCTGTTGCAGCGCAACATGCATCATTCGTGAGCTACATCCACACACATGAAACGCCGACGGCTTATCAGGATTGTCCTCTTTTTTTTTATCATCTTATGGATCAGTAGGCTTACCAATCGTTTAGCCAAAAATTGGGAGAGCATGAACGATGACACAATTCCCATTGTCAATTTGTGGGAGGTAACTCTGAAAATTGGTTTTTAATAGTTTAACTTTTGGCCCCTCCCACAATGCAATGTTTATTGTGCATGTATGCAATTGCCAATGATAAAAAAACCTGTCGACAGATTGGCATAGACGAGGAATCCCGCGATGGTTCAATGACCAATGACCTATAGCTGGACTATCGGAGCAATCAGCTGACCCAGAGATTTTTTGGAGACGATGGCGATGCTGGCAAATCATTCCCAATCCGATAGCCGTGTAACTGAGATAAAATAAATAAAACAGAAATTTAAAGACTTAGTTTTTTATTAAACACTTTTGAAGCAATTTTCAAATAGTTTAGTTGTTGTCTGATAAATTCTTTTTGGTTTCTTTGCATTCTCCGGCAAAATCTGTAATTTGACTCCGCAACCTTTGACTGCGGAGGATACAATTCGTGTTCCCATTTTTTTATCATTTTATTTGCTAATTGTCCTTGCGGCAAACATCATCAGTGTCATATCACTCTTCAATCTTTACAGACCAACTTCACAACATCGTCAAATTTTGTGATTCTTCCTGAAATTATCACATACCAGCCACATCAACATTTCTCAACTTATAATTGGAGGGTACCAACCAATGTTCGTCTCGCTAATCCTCAATTTAATCGACCTAGTGCTATCGATGTTCTAATTAGAGCTGGCTTATTCTACGATCTTCTCGCCGTGGGACAATTTAGTTTGGGTGAAGGCTTACCTTACCTGTCTGCAAAAATCACTATTAGGCTGGGTCATTGCAGGAAACTTCGCAACAACTAGCCAATCACCAAGAGCAGCCGATCAATCAACCTACCACTCATTAGTCATTAGTGCTGATACGCCAAGCACCGATGACTTGCTTAAACGATTTTGGGTAATACAAGAACATCTAAATGTCACGCCATCGCTTTCTTTGGAAGAAGAGGAGTGTGAAGAATACTTTGCACAGACCACAACTCGATGTTCAACTAGCAAGAAGTTCATTGTCCGTTTGCCTTTTAAATCAAACCCTAACTATTTCGGAGGCAGGGATGGCAATGGCGCGATAGTTAGCTCATTGGACTATCACGCACACAGTCTGGGTTCGATTCCTGGCTGGGTCACCAAAAATTTTTTAAATCGCCATCACCCTTTCGGCGGGCAATGGCAAGCTCCTGAAAGTAAAATTGCCTACGATAAAGCTTCTAAGGAGTGCCGTTCGGACTCGGCGATAAACCGTAGGCCCCACTCAGATGTGACAAAAATGAAAACATGACCAACACAAATGAGTGTTAAGAAGCTAGGCCATGGCCCATACCGGGCTGCCAGCGCCACAGTGTTTTTTGTTGTTTAACTATTTGGGAGACTATTACCAAATTGCTTTGAAACGGTTGGCATCTTTAGAAAACAAGTTCAGTAGGGACACGTGCTTGAAGAAGGAATATAGCAGCTTTATCGCAGAATATGAAGAACTAGGGCATATGAAGAAGGTGATGGAAACAGATGCAGGATCAAAGAGCCATCTCTACATTCCACACCATAGCGTTAAACCTTTGAGTAGTTCATCCACAAAATTCAGAGTAGTGTTTGACGCTTCCTGTAAAACATCAACCGGTAAGTCCCTAAATGACGTTCTCAAGGTGGGCCCAACGCTTCAAGATGACTTGTTCACCATTATCACTCGTTTTCGCACCCATCGATATGTTCTTATGGCGGATATCACAAAAATGTACCGCCAAATACTCGTGGACCCAAGAGATGCAAAATTCCAAAACGTTCTATGGCGAGAATCAACCAACACCAAGGTCAAAACGTTCCAGCTTCAAACACTCATTTATGAGACATCCTGCGCCTCATACCTAGCTGTTCGATGCCTTCGGCAAATAGCATGCGACAATTCAGACGAACATCCACGCGGTTCAAATATCATTTTGCGGGATTTTTACATTGATAACCTCATGACAGGGGCCGGAGGTTAATGCTATCACGGAGGAAGTGATTCAATTATTGACCAGTACCTCTATGCCCCTGCATAAGTTTGCATCAAATGAAGAGGAAATAATGACAGATATAGCTAGTGTCGATCAAGAGCCATTCGTCAACATTGGGGACAAGGATGTCCTAAAGGCATTGGGACTGGTTTGGAATCCACTAGATGACAGTTTTTTTTAACTTTTTTGCTTTTAATTAACGTAAAGTAAGAAATTCAAAGTTGTTAATTGTTCAGATACTTAAAGTTTTTTCAATCTAATAGAAACTATCTATTTATCTATCTATTCCCTCATTGGAGGCTGCCTCGTAACTTGGCCGTCCGCCTACAGCCTCTGCTGCTCCCTTGGTGCTCCACCGGTGGGGTGCTGGCTTCAAAGGGGTCGTCGTCCCTTCACCCATCGAACCTGACTTTGAGAGTTGATACGACATTGGGATGTGTCTTGTTTACTGGCCGTCCGTCTGCACACCTCCGTCGCTCCTCCGTAGCTCCCTCGTTGGGGGTGTAGCTATAAAAGAGATCGTCTTCTCTTCCCCCTTGAACATTTTCTGCATCCACATCGATTTCGAGATGTGATGCTTCTTGTCTCCTCAAGCCTTTGTAATATCTGCCTTTCGTTGGGGTGTAAGATCCAGGGATCGTCCTCCCGCACCCGTCATTATCGTGTTGGGGTGTCTGGCTTAAAAGGACCGTCCGTCCCCACCCGTCGATGACTTTCGGACGCCCTGTCTGACGCAGCGAGTCTCCCGTCTAGCCTACGGGCTCCGACAACGGTGATCGTGGTGGACCTCCTGTCGCCCCTTGGGCTCCTGGTTCGTCGTGAGTCTCCCTACCGTCCTTAGGGCTTCACCGACTGAACCTCTTCGTCCTCCTCTGAGGAGACAACCGCCCGCAAACCTATGTGGGTCCTTTCCGAGGTCTGTAGTCAGGGGTCCACTGGCTGATGGGACAATGGCTGCCCTCCACCTCCACCAGTGCTCGGTCTTCCCATTCAAAGAAAAGAGGGAACGAAGGGACAAGAACAGGGAAGAGGTTAAACCTTGTTGCGGGAGAATTTACCGCAACAGTCAGAATTGTGTCCCGCGCAGCTACTGCTTCAGACTTGTCTGTCATTTTTCCAAAGTTGGCATACTCACATTGATGAAACGTCAACACTAGTTCGCGCGGAAGCATTGAAAACAACGCGGAACTTGATCGTAACTGCATGATGTGGAATATAGAAACAGTTTGTGTGATCGCCAGGTTGATACCCGGTTTCCATGTGACCAACGACGTAGTCGTAATGTGTGATGAGTAATCACTAGTCGCGATTTGATGATCGTCCAGCAAAAGTCTGCTTAATAGTGTCTAAAGTTAACAAATAAACTTTAACATAGCCTCAGGACTATTGGTTTAAAGTTGTTCTTCCGGTTTTTTTGTCGTAAGGCTCTAAATCTGCCATTTCTTTGGTATCATTGACTTTTTAAGCGAAAATTATTTCGGGAAAACATTTTGATTCTGCTTTGTCATTGCCCTACCAAGACCGATCTCTCCAATAGGCCTGCCATCAACGCCCACTCAACCTGTACGATCAGCTTCATCTGGACCAAAACAGCGAAGTGATTGCAATGCTCCTCTCACCGCCGAAACTTTCGAGGAACATCTCAGAAGACAGGCTGACACATTGCAGCATGGGTTCACAAACGTAATCTCTAAAACGCAGAAGGAACGTTTCGATGAAATGAAAAAAATTATCTTCGATCGCATTGATGTGCTTAAAAATGACACCAACACAGCATTACAGGCGCAAAACGCTGAGATTGTTGCTCTTAAACGACGTTGCAACGCTTTGAAAAGGAGGGAAGTTGCTTGTGATGCAGTGCTCTTTGGAATACCTGCACTCCCAAACGAGAACCTCAAAGTTTATTTGTGCAATTTTGTCACATTATCGAATGTGAGCCGCCTGGATTACAAAATATATTTTGCATAAAAAAACGAAATAGCAATATAATCACCATTAAATCTCCCATCATTCTAAAATTCAACAACACTCTTGAGCGAAATGCAGTTCTCTTATCAACTGTCAACTACCGAAAGAAAAATGCAACTGAACTACGTCTCAAACATGTGGGGATTGCATCGGAATAAGGTGTTGTCTCAACGAGAGCTTAACAAAACAGGCTTGCTTTCTCTTAAACAGTGCTCTCGGCCTCTGCCGAAAGAAACAACATTTTTCTGTCTACACGATGCACGGACTTGATTATGTCAAGAAATTGGCGAATGGTAAAAGCTTTCTCATCGAAAGCACTGAAGCAGCAGCAGCAGCGACACAATAAATCATAATTTTTGTTCTTGGACCTGCTACCAACTATTCATCACATAAGCTTAAGCTATTTATCTTATTATTCTGTTTGCCACTCTCTCTTGCACTTGATTGCACTTCTCTTTTTGTTGTTCGAAAATTATTACCAATACCATGATGTTGGGACACCAAAACAGTATGAATGAAAAATCAACGTACACTATGGTAAATATTCTTTCAAAATACTGCGATGAACTTAAAGTCTGTTATTTAAATGCGCGGAGCTTAAGCAATCAAAAATAAAATTATTTTAAGTACTTATTTTCCAATTCCTGTGTTGATGTTATTTGTGTATGTGAAACATAGTTTAAGCCAGATATAAGTGACTTGCTCTATAAGATTCCTAACTATGAACTTTTCCGTAACGATCGAGTTACGGATACTACGGGTGGTGGGGTTGCTATTTATTGCAAATCAAATATTAAATGTAATATTGTTACCAAGTCTACTGGAAGTGGAATCGGATACATGCTAGTCGAATTACGCGACTGTAATACCAAATGTGTAGTGGCTTGTGCTTATGATAACCACAGAAGTAGCTCCGTCATCCCCTTTTTCTCAGCTATTTCCGAATATTGCGCTCTCTATGAACACTTAATCATTTGTGGGGATTTTAATGTGGATCTTCTAAAATATGATTCGCTGGCCTTTCAATTGAAAGACTCAGTTTCTTCAGTAGGAATGCATCTAGTAAACACAACTTACCCTACACGTTTTGCGAAGGATAGAGTACCCAGTCTTCTTGATTTTATAATTGTTTCGTGTTCATTTCTCGTTCTCTTGTTGGACCAACTTTCATTGGATGTTTTAGACCATGATCTACTTTTTTGTTGTTATGACATCAAGTTTTCGAAAACTGCCATCTCTGATACTTTTACGTATAAAGACTTCAATTCTATTGATGCTGACGTCCTTCAAGCTGCGACTTGTTCTGCTCCTTGGGAGCAATGCCGATTGGCTGGTGATCCAAATCAAAAAGTAAGACTGTTTCAACCAATACTACTAAACTTGTATGATGAATGTGTGCCTATGAAAACAGTGAAAGTTCAGAATAAAATATGTCCTTGGCTTACTTCGGAGGTGGTCTGGTCTATTAAGACGAGGAACAAATTATACAGTAAATGGAATACGTCTAAGAAAAACTTTTATGCTTCTAAACTAAATTACTCAATGCGTGACAGTCATAAAGTCCAATTCGATAGGTGAGGACGGTTTTCCAATTCGATTTGTTAAACTTATTTTATCTGAAATGGTCTCCTATCTCACTCATGTAATTAACTGGTGCATAATTACGTCAACTTTTCCACAGCTCTGGAAATTTGCAAGAGTTTTGCCAATAGCAAAGAAAACAAATGCATCTTTTTCTGTTGATTTTAGACCGGTTAGCATTCTACCTTGTCTATCAAAGGTTTTTGAAAAGGTTATGGCAAAGCAGATAAAGAAGCACTTGTCACTGAATCATTTGTTATATGCTCAGAAATCTGGCTTTAGAGCTAACCACAGTTGAGCTACAGCTATGGTGAACCTTTTTGAAGAATTAAGGCATGAGTATGTTTCATTGCTGTGTTTGCTTGAGTTTTCTAAGGCATTTGATAAAGTTCTATGTTGGAAGCTCAAGAATCACTTTCGTTTTAGCGAAAGAGCAGTAAAATTGATCAGTAGTATTCTCTTTTGCAGATCACAAAGGGTTAACTCTGGGGAATGTTTTTCAATGTTGAAAGAAATAAAGCAGGGAGTTCCTCAAAGCTCAATATTAGGTCCGATACTCTTCTGCATGTTTATTAACGATCTTCCAACAATCTGTAAACATACTTCAGTACACCTTAATGCGGACGATGTCCAACTACATTTAGCGAAGCCTTATGAACTCCTTCAATGAACTTGTTCTTCTCATCAATGAAGACTTAAAATATATTGCAACCTAGTCTGTAGCTAATGGGCTGCTTCTTAATCCATCAAAATCTCAAATAATACCCATTTCAAAAAATATTTACTACCCTTGCCTCCTTCCCGATATTTACCTTAATAATAACAAAATTAAAGCTGTGGACTCAGTCACTGGTCTAGACTTTATTATCAACCAAAATTTGTCTGGTTACAATCACACAAATGTGGTCGTGGGTCGTATCTACGGATGTCTTCGCAAATTGTGGATCAGTGCTTATTTTACCCCTCAGGAAACAAGACGAAAGCTGGTACAGTCTCTAGTTCTACCCCTCATAACATATGCTGAGGTGGTCTATAGCAGTCTTGACTATTCATCCCAGCGAAAACTGCAAGTTGCCTTCAACGACGCAGTGCGTTATATCTATGGCATACGTAGATATGACCATATTTCAGTGTTTGCTAGGGGTTTGCTTGGTTGTACTTTGGAACAATATATCAACGCCAGGAATTGTATGTTTTTGCACAAAATTATTATAACTCAAAGTCCGTCTTACTTGTTTAACAGACTCAATTTTACTCGCTCCTCAAGAAACATCACCCACATTCCCTACCGTTACAATACACTTAACTCGTCACGTTTATTTTTTATTCATACTATAAGGCTTTGGAACTCTTTGCCCTCTCAAGTGAAGAATATTTCAAATCCAACCAATTTTAAAAGTGCAGAAATCGCGATGCCGATGGCTTTGGAGCAGCAAGACCAAAGACAAACCGGCCTAACTGAGTTCGCTTAGAGTGGGGCTCATTCAGCTTCCCATGGATGACGTCGCTTTGTACGATAAGACCCCACACGTCTGCTCCAATGAGGCCATTAAAATCGCCAGGAGTTCCAAAATGGGCGTCGGCAAAGTTAGGGTGATCGAAGTGATTGACGCTTTAACTAGGACTTCGACCGTCAGGGGTAAGTTAGAATGTATAGAACAGATTGTGAGCATAGTGCTGCCTTTCGTCTTTGTATGGGCAAAGCCCCCAATTCCCTCTACTGTGACATCATATTTACGCCTGCGGAGATGTAAATGGTTAGCAAAACGGTATGCTCATAAAACTTACCTCGTCTGCACAGCAGGCGTTGACATCCTAGGTTCACGACAGAAGATCGTATGATGCCTACGACCGCATTGTCGACATCCACCTGATGAACACTGCCTCGAAGAATGTCCATGCCTGAGGCAATTAAAACACAAATTCGATGTTCTGAGAGTCTCAAAACGCTGCTCTGGTTTCATAGCCAACAATGATGGACAGCGAGCAACTCTACGCGGACCTTTGCAATGAGGGCATTTCCCTTCATCTGCATGATGAGTACGATGTTGTTGTCGTGCCCTTAAAGTTTCAGATCGAGTTGGTGTCTTAATTAACTCCGTAGCTAGACTATGTGCTCGTTTCTCCAAAAACCTGAGTAAAAATGCCAAGCTCGGGATCTCATTGGAAGAACAGCTCATGTTCCACTCACGCTGCGTGGTGACTGGAAGCTTATACTATAGGAACTGGTAATGCGTCCCATTTGTCAACAGGCAGCTTCATAACACGTAAATTCTTGAACCATATCGACGATAATCAGCAATATCTTCGAGGTCTTATCTGTTGCCGACTTGAAGTTGAGAAAGCGGGAAACTTGAATTTCGGCTAAAATTTTGGGATCCTCATATCCACCAGAATACATAGCGACAATTAATGGTACCTTGCTCACATTGACTGCCTGCCGAAGCTTTTCCAGTTTATATGTCTCTGTGTAATCCATTTCATAACCCAGAGTCTGGAATGTGTCTTTAAAGGCCAACCGATTATGCTGGGATCTATCGAATGTAAGAATGACCATCGGATCAGTGACGAGAATATGGTAAATAATGTCATCGCCAATGAAAGGGAACAACCCCCGTTCATTTCAAAGGAAGAGCTTCAAACGATCTTCGACACAATTAGAAGTAAGAAATCAGTGGGAACCGATGAAATACCGAACATTGTGCTTCGACATCTCCCACTAGAAGCGGTGGACATTTATACCACCCTGTTTAACAATGCAATGAATAATGGAAAACTGCGGTGATGCATCCCATTCCCAGCAGGGATAAAGACACCTCCAATCCGGCGAATCTCCGGTTGATCAGTCTTCTTCCAATCATCGGTAATCCTGACTAAGTGGGTTGAGGACAGAAATATAGTTCCGGATAATCAATTCGGTCTCAAGGCGGGGCATGCTGTTATGCATGCCGCGTCTAAACTGGTTTCTAATATCCAATGGAACAGTGCACGGGTGTCTGCCTGATTGACTTGGAGAAGGCCTTCGATACCCTATGGTTAGAGGGACCCTTCTACAAGTTGAACAGACTGGGCATTAGTAAACTACTTCTGTATATTCTTTTCAATATGCTCACAGATAGACAGTTCATCGAGAAAAATGGCGATGTGACTTCTACTGGTACATTCAACATTAAAAAAGGTCTGCAGCAAGATGCGGTTAATTCGCCAATGCTTTTAAACATTTACACAAGTGATCTGATAGGTTCACTTCACCATGCCATAGCGTACGCAGAAGATTAATCGCGTACAGATTAAGTCCAAAGATTGAGATTATAAACATTCTCTTGCAACGTGACGTCGATAAAATTAAACAATATTGCGACGACTGGAAGTTGAAGATCAACTTTCAGAAGTCGGAAACCATTCTGTTTAGGACGCCTTTGTCTGGGCCTTTGCGGACACCAGAAAGAATTGACGAAAGTTTCAGATCGTTGGACAACATGGGCAGCCACTTGTTTGTCGAAATGTAGTCAGATACGTTGGGATCTGGCTAGGGCAATATCTATATTTTAACAAAGATATAGATGTTGCTCTGGCCAGAGCCAAAGGTGCTTTTGCCCTTACAAAGATACTGTTTTATAGCAGGCAGCTCGATGCGAGATCAATGACCTCGTCGAACAACCTGATCTTTGAGGCTTTCTACCCCAATTATATGTATCACAAGAGAGTTCGCTTTGACGGCTTTATTCTTCCAGAAACGTTCCTCTACCTCGACAAATAAGGTCTGATCCAGGATAGATTAGCGGTGCCGTTAATCTTCCACGTGGCTCGAACAGCTGCGGACAGGCGACCCAACTACGACAGAGACGTCGCACACGGCAGTGCGGAGCGTTTCCGGTTTAGTAGGGCGGAAGGGAGTCGCGACAGGAGGGATGTTGCTCGGCATTACCACCAATTTTGGTGGCCTGCAGAAGAAGGAGGAGTTTCCCCTTCGAATTCCCCCAATACTAGGTAGCTTCGTCAGGGAGCAGAGTGGGTCTGCCTATTTTTAGACATGGCCGGCTTACATAGGTTTAGAAAGGGTTAAGGTAGTTTTAAGAGTACAAATTATAAATTATAAAATAAAAAAAAAAATAATAAAATAAAATATAAAAAATATAAAAACTGAAAAAAAAAATTTAAATAAAAATAAAAACCTAGAGATGGGTACCCTTTCGGTAGTTTTTCTTAAACAAACAAAAATATTTATACTGTACAATACAATAAGATAGTTTAAGTATGCTAAGTAGGTTAAGTAGTCTAAGTAGGTTACTTAGATTAAGATTTATATTTAGGTATTTTTAAGTTTTAAAATAAGATTAAATAAAAAAAAACAAGTCCGTATACTAAGTTTTTTTTTTTAATAAAATGAATTTTCTTAGTTGTTGCTTTAATTAATGTAAAAATTTAAATATGTTGTAAGAATCGTCGAAAGACATTTAGACTAAGAATTATGTTTACCCTAGAGTGCCCACATGGGGCCAGTTAGTTACAATAAGATAGTTTTAAGTTATTTAATCTAATTTGTAAGCATTTTTTTGTCTAGCTTGTAAGAATTTCTGAATTTAATCAAATAACAATGCATTTAAAACAATAAAAATAATAACCATCGCTTTTCACTCAGAGGGTCAAGGTTCGAATCCTACTCATGACAAGTTTTTCATTTGTGTAATTGGAACTCAGTCAGAAAAATCTGCGTGTGAAGGCATAACACTGCACAAGCACAAAAACAACCGCTAAAATTGATAACCTGAATCATTCCAAGTGGAGAAAAAAAAAAAAAACTCTCCGTCCTATTCGGACTCCCACCCTTGGAGAGTCAATGTCGAAACCAAATATACCTGAGTTTCAAACCACTACATCACAACAATGCTTTCCTTTCTTCTCCTTCTATCTTTCCGCCCACGTCCTCAATCCTCAATCGTCCTTTGTTCACTGAATCAGGTTTAACCCTCAAGATTTCGCGGTTGAGTTTCACGGACGCCTCGTTCTACAACGCCTCCACCTGTTCCCATAATTGTTCGTGTGCTTTGAACTCATCTGCCTTAGCATTACCAACCAATCGCAATTTCTGGTTCAACTGGGAACTGTCACATGTCTCGTAGTAGGCTGCTTTTATGCGATCGTGATTACGTTTAATCGCATTTTGTGCAGCCATAGGGTCACAGGTGCAAAGTCCAAATCACATGTGTCCAAAGAACTGCGGTAGCAACACAATAGTCCAGATGTCCAAAGATACGCCAATGCGCGGATAATCGAAGATTCCACAATACTCGTATGCCAAGCGCATTTAAGCCAAAAAAAATCCAAATGTACGCCAATGCGCGGTAAAACCAGTTACAAAAAATGTATGTACATACGTGTATGCCAAGCGCAGTTTAACAAAATGTGTTCAGCTGTTTGATTCGCGAGCCAGCGCGGTGAATCCAAAAGGCCAATCAAATTTAAAGTTCAAATTTTCAGTCCAATCTCAATTCCTCACAGGAGGCACCAAAATGTTGAAGAATAGAAAAAAAAGAAGAAAAAAAATGATTTTGACAGTTCAATTAAGTTTGTCGTCTGTGTCCAACTGAAGATCTCGCGAGTAACGCCAAAGAGTGACTACAGGGTGATTATTTTGTTCAAATAGATCTCAAACATTATCACTACATAAAAACAAAACGTGTTCAAGCGTTAAACAATTACATTATACCTACAGATATTAATTGTACTTAATGTTGACACGTTGTTTCGTATTATTTTTAAAAAACCTACTTTTTTTAGATATCTTTTAACATGCGTAACCAACATGTTTTATAAAGCTAATTGTGTTTTCAATTACTAACCCTAGATATTTTAATTCGTCAACACTTTCAACATCTTCACTTTCAATTTGCAGTCTCCTGCTCTCTTGTTAATTATTATTCTTTTGTTTTTTTTTGACATTTTGTTTAAGTCTATTTGGTTTTAACCACTTATTAACCGCTTTTAGGTCCTCTTGTCTTTTACAATGAAACTCGTTTAAATCTATGTCCGTCACACAGATTACGGCATCATTCGCAAATAGCGCAAGCTTACTATATCTTACAACCTTTATATCATTTATATATGTGAGGAACAACAAATGTTCATTACACTGATCCTTGGGGGATACCAAAAAGTACTTCTTTTGTCGCTGATAACTCTCCATTCACCTTTACTGTCTGTGTTCGATTTTTTAAGTATGACCTGAACCACGTTAACTCAGTTTTTAACTCCATATTTTTTTTTATTTTTTTAGCAACAGTTCTTTTTTATTCGAATTGGTCTTTCCATTCTGTTATTACCAGGTTGAGTGCACTTTTACAGGAATGATTCTTTCTAAAACCCGATTGAACGTCTATTGTAAAATTGTTATTTTCGAAGTACTCTTTTAGTTGCGAAATATTATTTTATCAAACACTTCCTCACACAACGGCAACGAATTGATAGGAAGGAACTCTTCACATTTTATGATATTTAATACTTTTTCAATATAGCATGTTTCCATGATGGTGGAAAACAAGCAGTTTCTATTGACTTACTAAGAGTAGCTGGACTTATTAAGCTGGACCGATAACATTAAAATTATCACAGTATATTTTGGGACACATATGTTCGAAGTCAGTTTTATTATTTTTTTTTTGTTTTAAAGCTATTTTTATATCTTGCATTGTTATGAGCGACATCCATGAATTCGCCTGACAACTAGATTTGCGTGATATAACCAGATAGATTGCGAATTGGAGCAAATCCAACGCTTATGACAGACTCAGCTAATTCAAATTTACAGTGTCCTTCATAAAGATGGGGTATAAATTCGATTAAAGTATTCATTTCCAAATGTGTAAAACCTTTAACTTAGTAGTAAGTTGTTAACTGACCACTGATAGATGTTGTCTATATCGACATTAAGCAGACTAACAGGACTAACAGAAGACTAACAGACTTCTTAAAAAGGTTGAATTAAAGTATTACATGATAGATGATTTTGTATTTGTTTAGCTATTAGCTTCTCGAATAGCTTAAATAAGCATAGTAGTCATTACAAGAAGAGGCGTTAGTTTTACTAGCAATAGAAATCACGTATGCAATTTTCGATTACGACTGTGGGAAAGTCATGGATATTGTTGCGGTAAATTTTCCCGCAACAAGGTTTACCCTCTTCCTTGTGCTTCTCCCTTCGTTCCCTCTTTTCTCTGAGTGGGAAGACCGAGCTCTAGCGGAGGTGGAGGGCAGCCATGGTCCCATCAGCCATTAGGCCACCGACTACAGACCTCGGAAAGGACCCACATAGGTTCACGGGCGGTTTTATCCTCAGAGGAGGACGAGGTGGTTCGGTCGGTGAAGCCCTAAGGACGGTAGGGAGACTCACGACGAACCAGGTGCCCAGTATGCGACAGGAGCTCCACCAAGATCACCGTTGTTGGAGCCCGTAGGCTAGACGGGAGACTCGCAAGGGGCCGCATCAGACAGGACGTCTGAAAGTCATCGACGGGTGGGGACGGAGGGTCCTTGTAAGCCAGACACCCAACACGATGATGACGGGTGGGGGAGGACGATCCCTGGAGCTTACACCCCAACGACAGCTTTAGACACAAAGGCTATAGGAGTTCCACATCCTACAATCGATGTGGAGACAAACGGCATCGCATCTCGAAATCGATGTAGATGCAGAAAATGTTTAAGGGGGAAGAGATGATGATCTCTTTTGTAGCTACGTCCCCAACGAGGGAGCTACGGAGGAGCGACGGTGGTGTGCAGGCGGACGGCCAGTATATAGACACATCCCAACGTCGTTTCAACTTTAAAAGTTCGGTTCGATGAGTGAAGGGACGACGACCCCTTTGAAGCCAGCACCCCACCGGTGGAGCACCAAGGGAGCAGCAGATGCTGTAGGTGGATGGCCAAGTAACGAGACAGCCTCCAACGTGGGAACATAAAAACATTAATAAAAATAACAATAACCAAAAACAATAAACCACATCAAAGATAAACAATAACAACAACTATAAACAATAACAGCAACAAAAAAAATAACAACAACTATAAACAATAACAACAACAACAATAACATAAACATAAACTACACAATAATAACAAAACAAAATACCAGGGGGGCAGAAAGGCCCACAAAATAAAACCACAGAAACCAACAAAGCAAAAAAATTTAAAATACGTAATTGTAAGGAATGACCCGCTATTGGTCAGTGCCCCCCATTCCCCCCAAATCTGAACACCGATCCACCGGAGGAAGTAGAGACCCGGGGTATATTAGCACAAAGGTACATATGCTTAGCTTTGTTTGGGGTGGCGGTTTAGAGAATGGCTAAACCGGGGTATAATCAAATTAGGATTATACCCACACAACCTTCCTCCTTCGCCCCAACACTCCATCGACCTTCGATCATACTTTCTTTCTCCTTTGCGTTTGTTGTTGTTTTGCAATTTTGTTTAGTTCGATTCAATTCCAGTGTCTAGGGAAATAGCTAGGCATAGCTAGGATCCACAAGCTCTCATAAACTCGCTCAGTGGAGTTCCCAGTTATCACTGGATGCGGGAGAGAACTCAGTGTCTGAGGAGTTTAGAATGAGAGTGAACAATTGGAAACAATTGGAATGTGTGAGAGGCCTAGTTGGACACGGGAGCACACACTAGCAAAGTTTGGTAGTTGTGTAGCTGGAAACCCCGTTGTTGGGTTCACTAGAGCCAAATGAATGTGTGTGTGAGTGAGTGTGAGAATGCGTGTGAGAATCTGTCGAGAGCTTGTGGAAAGGAAAAGATCTGGAAGTCACTTTTGTGACGACCAGCATATTGTGAGGGTCTTTCGAGAAGTTTGTTTTTGCGTTTGCTTGGAATTGCGAAAAGTAATTTTTCTTTTTCTTTGGAAGAAAGTAAAGTTGATTTTTTTTTTGATTAAAATCGCGAAGTGTTCTTTTGAGGGCAGAGGGAAAAAGGCGAATAAGGAGAAAGAACCAGGATCTGGATAGGAAACAGGAATAGCAGGACGAGGGGATTAAAGAGGACTGTGCCAGAAAGGGGCACAGAACCGCCAAAAAGCTAAGTATAGTGAATAAGTGCAGTGTAGTTAAAAAGAAAGTCGTTCGTTTTAAAGTTGTGAAATTGAGACTCCGGTGGGCCGCGCGTGCGTACGAATCTCGAGATTAGACGAGACACGCGACCCGTTGATTATTTTCTTTGTGCGTTCGGGACTGTGGAAATAGCGGGTCACTCTAGCGACGAGTGTGCCGTTAATTTCTCCTTGTTTTCAATAAATCGTCGTGCTCCGACGGAGCCGTTATAACGTTTTAAACCATTGCCTTTTTGTTCTTTTTTTTTGTCGTGATTCTTTTCGGGGAAGATTTTCATTTCGTTGTTTTCCGTTCGGTTTGTTTTTTCCTTTCTTATACGAAATTTAAAAAAAAAAATCACTGGAAGAATATTCCAGAAATTGTAAACAATTTCAATTAGGGAACTTTATAAAAAATTGAACCCGAAATCGTGTGAATGTAGTAGCAGCAACAGAAAAGTCCTTAGAGAATGGATTTAGTAAGTAAATTGTAATACAAATTCGGTCTTACAATTCAAGCCGACTTATCGAAATTCATAAAGTTTATACTATTGAAAAGCAGAGAGGTGGAAGAAGTTAGTAAAGCATTCACAAATGAATGGATTCTAAATTTTGGACCAGATAAAGGTAACGAATTTCGTAATGAGTTACTTTAAAACCTTTGTAACAAAGAAATAAACAATATTCCTAACACCACGAACTAGTTTTCGGAACTTTAGCCAATCGACCAAGTGAAATTGACGAATTGAACATAAAAACAATGTTTGATTGTCTTGATGAGCTTCAAGCGAAATTACTTTTCATTGTTAGTCTAAAGGAAACATATTGAAGTCAAAACAAAAGTTAAAAGTCAGATATGATATGCGAATAGGTTAAGCAATAGAATATAAGGTAGGTCAAAAGTTAGAAAGTGGATTTTAAGGGCACGTTTGATACGAGTATAATAGAAATACACGTTAATTATGTTTTTTTTTTAAATTGCAAATAAGGCATAAAAATATTCGACTAATTTTTATAGGATCACCTGATCCCACAAGCTCACAACCAGGAACATCGAAATCAAAAAACTAAACAAAAATAGTGGGTTAAATTGTAACCATAAGGGCTATGTAAGAGAAATAGGAGACTAGCCTTAGTGAATAAAATAAGTATCGAAGATTTGGACAACTACCAAGAAGGCATAAGGAATTTTATCAATACAATATATCAAGCATGTTTAAGTCTCATTAGCAATTGTAAGAACTATCAGAAAACATTGAGAAATATTTTAGATAAAATGTAACATTAAATTCAAATAATACTGTATGTTTTTTTAAAACAAGCAAGTTGGAGCAAAAAGAGGATCAATAAACATTATAGGAACTGGATTTTAAATATTCTTCGGGAGAATGGACAACTAAGATACCAAGAAATACGGAATATAATTAAAGAAAATGAGAAAAGAATAAAAGATAATGTTAATGGAAAAGAATATTAAAGTTATGACTTAATTAAGCAGGCAAGTTATTAACGTAGGTACATTTCAAAATGTAACAGCCAATAAAATAAACGAAATGATAATTTCAATATATCTTGTAAAACCTGAAGGCAAACAAATCAAGGAAAGTATTTCTATTAGCTCATTTTTTTAACGAAATAATGAGTTAAGTTAATTTTAAAATAATACAGCTATAACTGGAAATTGAACAAATTGTGGACAGCCTACTATTCATTCAAAATAGTGTTCTTTTTCTGAGAAAAACAGAAAAAATTATATATTTTTCTGTATAATAATGTATAAGGGACTTAAAATATCGCCGTCCCCTAATAATTTTATGAATGAGTAGTTCACAAAATCCGATATTGAAAGGAAATACTTAGATAAGTAGTCCTTGTACTCGTAGTTGTGCTGTTTTTACACTCAAGCTGGGAAAAAATATTACACATTTCGGGTTTTTATATTATTTTATTTATGATATGATAATTTAAAAAATTTTATTGAACAATATTACTATAATCGAATATCATCAGTAGTTTTCCATGATATAAAATGGTCATTTTTCATTCATTTTCAATGCATTTTTATTTATTTAATTCATTAATTCTTATATGCTATACAAAAAAACGCTTAAAAATTAGCTTAAATAACTTAGAAAACTATCATATTATAACTTACTGGCCCCATGTGGGCACTCAAGATTAAACATAATTCTTGACTAAATATCTTTCGACGATCATTACAACGTATTTCAATTTATATTCTAATTAAAGCTAAAACTAAGAAAATCAATTTTATTTAAAAAAAAAAACTTAGTATACGGAATGATATAAAATGGTAATAAATTTCCAATGCCTCTTCAATTGGGCGCCAACTGTCAACCGTTGCCAAGAATCAAAAATAACCTTGGAATCCCCACTGCTCATTCCAAATGTGGGTTCGTCCACACGCCTGGATGAGCTTCGATGGCAGCTTAACCTGGTAAACAAGATTAAAACGTAGTTAAGCGCCACGTGATTTTCGGTTAAAATCCCGAAGCCGAACGAAAGAGGAATACAAAAAAATACCGAACTGAAAAAAGGGAAAATCTTCCCCGAGAAAAGACAACAAAACAAAAATACCGAAGGAAAATAAAAGATTTTATTTTCCACAACGTTATAAAGCTCCGTTGGAACTCGACGATTTATTAAAATCGGAAATTAACGGCACACTCGTCGATAGAGTGACCCGCTTTTTCACAGTCTAAAATCTAAAATCTAACGGGTCGCGTGTCTCGCCTTTTCTCGAGATGGTATTCGCACGCGCGGCCCACCGGAGTCTCACTTTTTAATCCAACCACGAATTTCACTCTATACCACTCTACACTATATACACTATACTTAGCTTTTTGACGGTTCTATGTCCCTTTCTGGCATAGTCCTTTAAATTCCTCCTTCATCCCAACACTCCATTTAAATGAGATCAGACTTTCTTTCTCCTTCGCGATTGCTTTGTTTTGCAATTTTGAGTAGTTCGTTGGGGGAAAATTACCCGGAGATCAGCAATCAGAAACATTGCTTCTCGCAATTTTCCACTTAGTTCCATTGTCTAGGGAAATAGCTAGGCATAGCTAGGATCCACAAACTCTCATAAACTCGCTCAGTGGAGTATGTATTACTTTCTTTACAGCCTGTCTCCATAGGACATGAACAATGCCCAGATTATAAACATGAAATATGTCTTGACATATTGCTGTTGTGCTCGTAAAAGGCTGTAATTAATTTGGCATAATTTGCCTAGGGTTGACAAAAACAAATGTGGCAATCTAGATGGCAGATGTTTTGTCGGACATAATTTTGTCTCCCGGAGACGGGCATTCTTTTCTTTTTTCATAGGAACTGGTGCTTTTTATATATTTAAAATTTCATCATAGTATTATTACGGTTTTGACTTGGGCACTCATCTGAAATTTTGCATAATCTCGAAAGTCATACCGTACACATCCTCTCCTTTAGAACATATTTCCTTTGTGTTTTGCATTTGTGTATTAAACTTTCCGGCTTTCCGCTTATAAACTATTAGTTTCGCTTCTCTTTTAACACCATCGCATCGATTTCGATCTCTTAATTTTATACCTGACCGTTCACACTTAAAATATATATCTTTTTGTGGCCTACAATATCTGGATGTATAGTTTTTATGTTAATATTTAAGCTAGTAATCACTTATGACTTTAGCATTCAGATACTGCACTGAAGATATGGGAAAGTCAGGGTTACAAAGGAGCTGGAGAAGATCTCATCTCCGCAATTAAAAGCACATACAGAGAGACGTACAAAAAAGTGAGCACATGTAACATCATATCAATGGAGTATGAAACTAGAGAAAGAGTGCGACAGGGTAGCGTATTAAGTATTTGCTGTTCATATGTGGAATATACTGAGTGCTCTGCAATGGTTCAGAATATAAATTACAAAGTTGGCAATGTTTAATTGAATTTGAATGTGAACTACGTGAAAAGGATTTTATAACAAGGGCGCTCAAACTTTGAAGGTGTATCAGGCTATAGCTATAGTATTCGTACAGTACGGCTTTAGAGGTTATAGTAAGTAATTTTGGGCAAATTATGATTAAAAAATACAATATTGAGAAGCGGGTTCAAAGTTTTCCTATTAAAATGTTTAGTTCAATCTACGTTCTATGTTAGATCGTGTGGCGGACAAATTCAAATCAACTGGCTTAGTAAAGAATTAAAGAATTAAGGCAGTCTATTCTGAGTATAAGTCTAAAGCAGGCTATTCCTCGTCGCGTCAAAGAACTTGACCTTTCGTAGACGACAACTTGACAAATTTCACTTCGGGACTTAGGTCTGCACCTGTATAAAATTGACACAGAAACTGAAGGTAAGAGGCCATATCAAGCATCGAACATATGCTGACTGGCTTTTGGAACAGTTGAAAGTGGACTCCAATTTTGGACGAAAAATTTGCACCAAGTTGAATTGCCTCTTTTCTTTAAAGTTAGTTGCAAAATATTACCTACGTCAGCAAGATGTGCTGCTTCTGAACGCATATTTTCTCCAGGCAGAATGTTAATTTAAGAAAAAACGTTGTGTAATTGGATCCGACCCAGTTTTGGTTAATCAAATAATGTTTCTGCACTCCAATATAAAAAAAAAGAAAAAACACTGTGGCGCTGGCAGCCCGGTATGGGCCATGGCCTAGTTTCTTGACACTCATTTGTGTTGCTCATGTTTTCATTTTTGTCACATCTGAGCGGGACTACGGTTTATCGCCGAGTCCGAACGGCACTCTTTAGAAGGTTTTTCGTAGGCAATTTTTTACTTTCGGGAGTTTGCCATTGCCCGCCGAAAAGGTGATGGCGATTTTGAAAAATTGATGGTGATCCAGCCAGGAATCGAACCCAGACTCTCTGCGTGATAGTCCAATGAGCTAACTATTGAATGTGATATTGAAATTGTAAGGATCTCAAATACCTCTCATAAAAAAATATTTAAAAAACAATTTAGTTTGTTTGTTTAATTACATTTACATACATATTGTCATCATTCTGCCTTTTTCTATTGCTCCTCCTTTTATTAATCGCCATTTCCCATTAGTCTGTCTGCAGTAATGAAATGCACCTGAAATAAAATGAATTTTTTGGAACTAGAAAGCAAATGGACTGATTTTTAACGATTTTATTGTATAGTGTGTTTGGAATGAGCGTTTGCATGAGTGTGCCCGTGTCCTTTGTTTATTTGAGTGACTTTATTTTGTTTTGCCAGTTAACCCGAAGCTTTCATCTGTGTACAACGTCTCTATCTCACATTCGTAAGTGTATTAACTATAAACATTACCAAAAGCGATCGATCACCTAATTCCGAGGACAATCGTCTGTCCTCGGGCAAAAAGATTCGTGTTAGTATATCCGGTAAAAACATTCATAGGAAGAACTCCAGATTTAACTACTGGAGTCCCCTTCAGTGTCAACTGGATGATAATAATTTACATAATAAGATTAATGCAAGCCCTTACAATAAGTGATTATTTCATCGAAAAAATCCCAATCGGAATAAAAATAGTCTGTGAATCAATCGAATCGTACACGAGTGTGCTCGGCAAGCTAAAAGACAATAATTGCCACATTTCACATGACCTTCAAAGTGCAAAAGCATTTAAAGTTCTTTCTACGGCATGAATGACGTTGATGTTGCTGTTCTTAAAAGTGAACTAATCGGAATCGGTTTAAAGCGCACCGACATAAAAAAAGTAACAAAAAAATACGAATTAAATAAAGCTATGTACACGGACTACATTTATTTGACATCTCTTGAAAGTGGTTCAATTGTTGGAGTTTTCACCGAAAGCTTAAAGGCAGAGTAACCCAATGTCGCCACTGTCAAATGTTCGGCATGGCGAGCATAATTGCAGCGTAAAAACAATGAGAGCCACAAAGCTATTGATATTGCATGCGTCAGTCGTTCCAAGTATTTGGATATGAAATCGAACGCAAAACGAAGGAGGAATCCTAATTCTCGCTCAGTTTCCTCAAATCTAATTCTTGCCCCACTGCTGAAAAACTAGTTTTATTTACTTCTATGACAGATATCCCCCCTCTTCCACCACGTCATCATGCTGTAACGGCTATACAGAGTAACACTTCATGTACAAGTACGCAGCCATCAAACGCCTGGGTAAGCCAAGCTCAAACAAGTTCGGTCGTAGCAAGCACCAACGAGATGCAAGCAGGTAAACTCCAAACTTTTCACTTTTGAAGAGCTTAATTCATTAGCTATCTGTTGGTAGAACAAAAGTTGAACAATTTGAAGTTATCACACATTTAGCTACTAAGTTTTTGTCTTTTAATTGTAAATAATATGGTTGATAGTAATATAAATATAATAACATGGAATGCTAGAAGTATACGTAGCAAAAAGATTGAATTCCTAAACTTTTTAACAATAATAATATCGATATAGCTCTAGTAACTGAAACTTGGCTTAAGCATGATGATAATTTACCCACCTTTGAATTTAAGTGCTATCGAGTAGATAGAATCGATAAAAGAGGTGGGGGTGTTGCAATCCTTATACGAAGAACAGTTCGACATTCGCTCTTACCAATTATCCAAATAGGTGGAACTAGAAAATCATCAAACAATCAAAATCTACTGTGTCTATTTCGCTGGTGCTCTTAAGTCTGTTGAAAATAAACATTTGTTTAAAAACGATTTAAAGAACCTATTCTGTGTAAATGGTAATTATCTGATAGGCGGTGATCTGAACAGTAGACACAAGGAATTGGGCTGTACAAGAGCCAACGTTTGGGGGAATTTATTCTCTGACCTTTCCGAATCACTTCCAATATCAATTTTGTATCCTCTATGTCCTACATATGTTCCAGCTGGTTCTCATGGTTGTTCTTCTGCTCTCGATATTTTTCTTTCAAATTGTCCTAGTTTTATAACACAACCAATGTCATTAAACGAGCTATGCTCTGACCACAATCCAGTCATGTGCAAACTTCTATGGTCAGGTAAGGCAAAAGTAATGTACTTCCAAGACCTAAAAAATGAAAACTGGAAACGATACCGTGCAATTATTAGAAGAAGAGTTCAACAAAACTATGCGAACAGTAGATACTGTAGTAATTGATTTCAATGATTTGATCCTTGAAGTCGTAGCTGACTCTATACCAAAAGTTGAAATAAATCAATTTTGCAAAAAGCTTTCCCCTCATTTAGCAAAATTACTAAAACTCAAGATATGCAAAGAAGAAATTGGCAAGGATATCGGCAGTTAGTATATTGAGATAATGTGCAGCACCAAAACCAGTTGATCTCGAAACATTTAGCTCAACAGCGCCATGTAGAATGGAACAAAAAACTCGATTCTCTAGATAAGAACGTTAAACCTTTTTGGAATGTAGTTAGTATAATTAAATATTAAAACAAACAACTACCGGGACTTCAAAATGAATCTAATTTTTATTACACAGGCGATGAAAAAGCAGACGCCCTAGCAATTACTTTTTTAAGAAATCACAGTGTATTAGCAAGCCTAGGCGATTCAGCAACAAATGCATTAGGATTAGGATTAGGATTAGGATTTCAACATCCTAATTCCTGTCACCTTATTAAATGTACTTCTTACTGAAGAAGACGTAAAATTTCATGTCGACCGCTGTAGGCCGATAAGTTTGCTTAGCGGTGTAAGTAAAATATTTGAAAAAATTCTCAAAATAAAAATATCAAATATAGTTACAGAATGTAGCGTATATCCTGAT
Organism: Volucella inflata; assembly: GCA_928272305.1. Classification (NCBI taxonomy): domain Eukaryota; kingdom Metazoa; phylum Arthropoda; class Insecta; order Diptera; family Syrphidae; genus Volucella; species Volucella inflata. Next base: position 20,794,374 of record OV743719.1, read on the forward strand.
GTGCAGTTCGGTTTCAGACCTCAACATAGTACCTCCCACCAGGTTCTTCGAATTTGCAATTTCGTCAAAAAAAAACCGCCAGCAAGGAAAATCAACAGGGATGATCGAAAAAGCATTCGATTCCGTTTGGCATGATGGTCTTTTATATAAAATGATTATGTACAACTTTCCTCTGTTTCTCTGTAATATAACCCAAAGTTTTTTGTCAGGTCGTTCTTTTAAAGTTCGAATCAATGGAAGCGTTTCAAGTCTTATAGTTATGTTTTGAGTCAGGTGTGCCGCAAGGTTCTGTTCTTGGTCCAATTTTGTATAATTTGTTTACGTCTGATTTTCCAAATTTTACCAACTGTGAAGTTGCAATGTTTGCAGATGATACTGCATTACTCTCATCACACGAATTTGCTCTCACTTTTGAGACTAATCTTCGCAATGCGATGGGAGTAAGAGAACACTATTACAATAGGTGGAAAATTAAGCTGAACCGTGAAAAAATTCGAGCTATCCTTTTTACACAAAAAAGAAAATCTTGCTATCTTCCGAATAGCCAACTGCAATTGCATGGATCGACAATAAGCTGGTCCAATTGTGTAAAATACTTAGGTATATATCTTGACAGCAAGCTTACATTTCATGGGCATATTTCGAGAACCCTGCAAAGGTCAATATAGCAATAAAGATATTATATCCTTTTATAAACAAAACATCCGCACTTTGTAAGGAAAACAAAGTGATCATGCACAGAGTAGTTTTCCAATCGTTACTTCTTTATGGGTCCCCGGTGTTTGGAAATTGTGCGCAGTGCCACATTAAAAAACTGCAAATAACACAAAATAAACTACTCAAGATGATGAGTTACCTTCATTGACACCATCCTACTTCAAATCTGATTTTAAAAAAAAATGTGCTTACGCTAAAAATCAGTTACTTAAAGAGTTATCCACATATGATTTGTTTGTATAATATGTTAAAATATATTGTAATGTATATTCCTATTGTAGTTTAACCATATATTTATTCATTTATATGTTATTTGACAAGTTGTACTATATATACGAGTATGTAGATTTATATTTATGTATTTATTTTGATATATATATATTTTGTAATTATCTACTTATTGATTTATTTTTTTCTTGTTATTTATTAATTAATTTATGTATTTATTTTTATTTGTATTTATTTATTTTTTTTGTTGTTTGCTTAATTTATTTATTTATTTAATATTTAGTTATTTGTTGAGTCAATAACTACATATTTTTAATATATTTAGTTATTTATCTTTTCTTTCATATTACATACTTATGTACCTGTGTACTTATTTATTTATTTATAAACTTAAATACTTGGATATTTATTTACTATTATTATAATTTATATTTTATATTAATTTATTTCTTTTTTATGTATGTTATTAATATTATCTTTATTTCAACTTATTTGTTATTATTATTTTTTTTTTTTGTACTTAGATTGAAAGGTTTTTGTCTTATTTTCCTATAAATTCAATTTAATTTTTTTTGAATTATAACCAATATGTTAATTTGCAAAACAAAGATATAAATAATATCATATCACTGTAATGTAAAATGTGTGGTAACTATCGTTTGTAAAAAATTTTATACGAAATAAAGATCTATCTATGTATCTCTTTTGTTTTGTGTTGTAATCGGTATGATGATATTGTGTGCATGCAATTTTCGTACCATTTCTTTAAATATGTTATTTGTTGACTCATATTATTTATTTCAATTTCATATTTTTTTTTGTTAAATTCAATAATTTAATTAAATTCTATCTGGTGTTTTTAATGTTTATGATATTTTAGGAGGTTAAATATTACGTGATGCCAACGATCAGTATAAGGCCTCGTAGAAATAGCATCTTCCGGCAGGTGCTGGTTCTTTAAATGACGAGAATGAACCTCTACAGACGAACATCCTGCAGCTCTGCTAATAAGCTCTACTTCACGTCCCCCGTGGCGCCATTTGTGAATCTCACTAGAGATTGCGAAGAGAAGGGGGCAAGAGAAGACCCTCTGACCTGCGCCAACTACAGAGGCATCAGTCTCCTTAACATCGCCTATAAGATCTTATCCGCCTCAGGCCAGGAAAGTCCACCATCGACCAGGTATTCACACTACGGCAGATCTTGGAGAAGACCCATGAGCTTCAGATCGATACCTACCACCTATTCATCGATTTTAAGGCCGCGTATGACAGCATCTATAGAGACGAGCTATATAGAGCAATGTCTAGTTTTGGCATCCCTGCCAAACTCGCCCGTCTGTGCAGGATGACGATGGAGAATACACGCTGCTCCATCAAGGTCGGTAAAGATCTCACCGAGACCTTTGATGTCCGGAAAGGATTTAGACAAAGCGATGCGCTGTCATGCGATTTTTTCAACATCGTACGCATACGCCAACGATATTGACATAATCGGGGGAAAGCAGCGTGATATCAGTGGCGCTTTCGCGAGTATTGAAACGGAAGCGGCGAAAATGGGTTTAGCGGTCAATGAGGGCAAGACCAAGTATATGCTGTCAAGCAAAAAGGACAACCAACAATGCTCCGGTCCGAAAAGTCTTCGAATCCCCTCCCGAGGGACAGCGCAGTAGAAGAAGGCCAAGACTCAGCTGGCGCACGCAAGTGGAAGAGGACCTCAGCCAACTTAGCGTGCGAAACTGGAGGCAGCTAGCCAGGGATCGGGCTTGCTGGAAAAGCTTGTTGACTGAGGCCCAGGTCCACCCCGGACTGTAGCGCCACATAAAGTAAGTAAGTAAATATTACATGATTTTGTTGTAAGAAAACATTTTTTTTTATTTCATGTTTTTTTTTTATTTTTTTTATTGTACTGATTGTTTCTTTCGTTGCAAGGAAGGGGACCTAATTTTGTTATTGGTGTCCGGCATTCTCCTTGTTGTGTTTTACCCTTTGCCATCCTTGTTATATTGTCTGCCACAGGGTGCGTTTTTACTACGCTACCTAAACTCCATTTTGCAATTGGGGGACGTTCTAAATATCCTTCCTTCAGCTGTGTCTGCTTTTTTAACCATTTTGGACGGTGTTGAAGGTGACTCTGGTGCTCAATCTGCCACTGCTTTCGGAAAGTCTGCAAATGTCTGTTAAAGGACAGAAAGGTCTCGAATTAGAACACGCTTCGACTTGGCAAGTGACTCATTTCCTACAATCGTTTTTAGTTGAAATTCGAGACTCTTGACTCCAGCTTCCTATTATCCACCGAAATGTGGGGAAATAAGATGCACTTTGTTCCTTCGGTTTTTAAGATGTTGGCTATTTCATGGCAGCCCTGTTCGACGTCAGCACTCACAAAATTTTTTGCCCCAGTCGCTGTTTATCTCCGAAAAGCAGCTAAAAATGCCTGACTCCTTAGATCGCTAACTGCTTCAAGGTGTATGGCTTTGGTGTCACGGCAAATAAAAATGGCCAAGCACCCTTTATGGTACTTAACTCTGCCACCTTTCCAAGCTCAAATATTGATGGGACCAGCTTAGTCGATACCTGTGTGGGTGAAAAGCGATATCTATAAAAAGTTATACAACTGTTTACGTACTTTTTACAGCTCTTGTGTGCTGTGCCATCATTAATTGAATCCCTCCGTGAAGGGTTTTTATGAATATAATTAATAGGGATATCTGATTATCTGCATCCAGAATCATAGGGGGATAATTTCCTGACTGAGTCTCCCGCCGATTCGAATAACTCCATGACCATCTAGAAGACCCAGTGACCTCAGCAGAAGTGGATTTGTGCATCAAACGAAGTACTTGAACTGCTGACTCTCTTATAAAACATACTTCGGAAGCAGAGTCCAACACTGGGAATTGTAACTACAACTTCCTGTGTTACAGGTGTTGGGATGCGACGGATTACTAGTTTGAATAGCAGCATTATTTTATAATGAATGATGGGGCTGCTGACAGTAATAACATCTTCGGGTACTTGGACAACTTACAGATAAATGACTTTAAGTTAAACAATTCCTACACAAACCTGAGCTAGAAATTGCCTGACAGCGGTCGTTTATCCTCATTTTCAGGAACCGATTACATTTACGAATAACATACCGACCTTTGTTGAACAGCTTGCATACAAATTTGGGAGTTTGTTTGAATTTCGCAAAAGTTGAAAGCTCTTTGCTGTTGTCCTTGGACCCCAGTTTCTCTTCCCACAGCTACTGCGTTTTAGATGGTAATTTCTGCACTTAAAAGGTGAATCATTATCACATCCCAGTGTTGTACCGGTAACTTCAAGTGGTCGAGGATATGAATGATGTCAGTTCGGTATCCAGTAGATCCGTAATGGCTTTCGATCGTTCTTGGGTTACTAAATGTTGACCTAAGAAATTTTAACTGCGTGCTGACCAAAAGGATGTGGTCATACCTATCCTGCAAAATATTCCAGGCCTTGAGATATATGCCGTTGAAAATCGGTAAGTAGGATAAAATCTTTTCTGCTCCACCCAAAATGCTAGTTTTGAGATAATGCATCTTTTGTATTTCAGACAGCGACGAGTCACTATGAACAGGGAAAACAAAAAGATCATGAAAACCCCTCCAGGACTCATAATTCCCCAAAAAAACTGGTACCGGAATATTCTTCGACCTAATATCAGAATTCTGAGTGAATATAGTGACATTTGCATCCGTTTCGGGGCCATCAGCTTTTATTTCCTTCCCCTTGATCTTGTCTAAAGCTTCTCAGAGATCTGCACGGTAGATACAATAAAGGTCGCCGAACTTCTCATAAGGCTCTTCTATTTCAGAAGTTTTATCTACCTCACTTTCCGACAGCAAGCCTATTCACACCTCATACGCCTGTTTTGAATTTTCCATGGATTTCTTTAACATTAGCAATCGACCAGAAATATAATGAGCGGTACGAGTTTTGGGTCCCTGTTTAGCAAACTTCGAAAGATCTTTCTCTAATTGCGTAAGTATTCGTGCGAGTTTCGTCGATTTTTATTCATATTTTATCTTATGTTTTCCAGATAGGCTCACATAAAGTAAAGTAAGTGGATTTACTTACTTGAAAATCTCTGCAACTCCTAGTCCAGTATAAATGTAATTCCCTCCTTGCCCTTCTTGTAAGGCCAGCACAGAATTCTTGCCCAGGAAAATCAGAATGAAGCTGCTCCACAAATTAATATTGTAAGAAATCGCGCACAATCCAGTTCTGCACACAAAAATTGTCCAGTACGTAAAACAAAACAAATCACTTGCGCGAACGCTTGTGAATTAAAAAACAAAAAACTTTTTTTAAAGCGAAACCAAATGTTTGGCTATGAACAGTACGAAAAAACAGAAAAGTGTTTTTCATCGGTTCTAGACAAAAAACGGTTTCTCTAAGTTTAAAAACGTTCCGAAATACAATAAAAGTTTGCTTTTCGTCACCGTTTTAAATGTTATGTGTCTTATTTGACTCGACGGGTATGCAATAGGTGCTCGAAAAAAATAATACTATAGTCCATTTTGAGGTAGAAGCAGCAAAAATTACACACACAAGACCTTCAAAGACCTGAAACGTCCTCTACGGTCAAACCAAAGGCTCCCCTAGTTTTTCTATTAGATTTAAATCAACAGCAGGGCTACGTGTTTTTGAGGACGGTAAGGGTAAAACTACTAGCAAACAACGGAAATTCCATTGGGCTCAGAGCACTTCTAGATTCAAGCTCTCACGTCAATCTCATTATGGAACACGTGTTAAAAATATCAGGTTTTCCGACCAAATTTGATTCATTGAACATCCAAGGAATCGGTAATCCAGTCCAAAAAACACGGGAGAGAATAAACGTACAACTGAAATCAACAATAAACGATTTCGCAACAGGATTAGAGGCATTGATTCTTAACAAATTATTGTCGCCACAACCCACCAAGTCAGCTGACATCTCTAACTGGACTTACTTTAAGTGGCGCTAGAGCCCGGGGTGGTCAGTCAACAAGCTTCTCCAGCCATCTCGATCCCTGGCTAGCTGCTTCCAGTTTCGCACGCTTAGTTGGCTGAAGTCCCCTTCCACTTACGTGCGCCACCAGAGACGTGGCCTTCCTCTACTGCGCTGTCTCTCGGGAGCGGATTCGAAGACTTTTCGGACTGAAGCATTGGTGTCCATACGCTCTACATGACCCAGCCATCTCAGTCTTTGGATCTCCACTCTTCTGGTTAGATCGATGTCGCTGTACAGTCCGTAGAGCTCATTGTTGTATCTCCTTCTCCATTCACCGTCAATGCAGACGGGACCGAAGATCGCCCGAAGAATTTTTCCCTCGAAGCAACCAAGAACACCCTCATCCATTTTTCATAATGTCCATGCCTCTGCGCCAGGACCGAGATTATTAAGGTCTTAAAAAGGGTGATTTTTGTTGTCCGAAAGAGGGCTTTGCTACTCAATTGCCTTCTGAGCCCAAACAAACAGCGGTTCGCAAGAGCTATTCTTCGCTTGATCTCAGCGCTGGTGTCGTTGTCTGTATTTATGGCGGAGCGTAGGTAGACAAAGTCCTTCACTACCTCAAAGTTCTATCTGTCGAGGGTGACGTTCTACCCGTGCCGTCGCTGTTTGTTGTTCTTTTTGCTTGACAGCATATACTTGGTCTCATTTTCGTCGCTTCCGCCTCAATACTCGCGAAAGCGCCACTGACATCACGCTGGTTTCTCCCGATTATGTCAATATCGTCATCGTATGCGAGTAGTTGAACGGACTTTGGAAGATAGTGCCTCTTGTGTTTGCTCGTGAATTTTGCACTATGCTTCAAGTACGATGTTGGAAAAATCGCATGACAGCGCATTGCCTTGTCTAAGTCCTTTCTGGACATCAAAGGTCTCGGTGAGATGCTTACCGACCTTGATGGAGCAGCGTGCATTCTCCATCTATTAAGGGATCTAACATTCCACGTGCATATCCGAAACTCATTGCCCTTAAATCGTTTGCGTGGGTTGTCAATAGTATATCCGTCCATATCCGAGGCTTATTGATGCTTAGTAACTTTTGGTTACTGCTTTGGTCGAGCAGTTACTTCGGCGAAACAACCCCCAACCTGGAAGAGGAGGACCAGTTCCATTTTTAATGCCCCTAGGACGAGGGATCAGTTACACCGAAGCCAGTAACCCGTTCCAGGATGTGAGCGCTGCCGTTGGCCCATATAGTACTCGTCCGCCACCATCTCTTTTCCAAGACCCTGACTAAGTCCTGGAAATCCTCTCCGGTCTGAGCTAAAAATATGTCTGAGTAGCCCGGACGAGTTCTTGTTTTGTTTTTCCGACACTAATACTTCCCCGATATAACCACGCCTCTCACTACCATAACTCTGTTCTAGGTTGTTCCCTCAAACAATTTTTCGACCTCAGAAGTTGTGTGTTCATGCATAAAATTATTCAAAATAAATCTCCTGCTTACCTATTTGACAAGATAAGATTTTCTCAATCGACAAGAACACTTAATCTTATAATACCTGCATACAACTATTTAAGCTCCTCGTGCTTCTTCTTTAGCTAGGTATGTTACAAGGCTTTGGAACACACTCCCTATAACGGCTAAGCAAGCAATGGGAGCTACATTATTTAAGAATGCAGCACTGAAACACCTTAAGCAACCTCAATATCAACTTTCCTACTTCTTCTTTCTTTCTTTCCTATTTCTCTTTTTTCTTTTTTTTCCTACTCTACTTTTTTCATTATCTTTCTATTAATATCTTTTAAGCCTACCCCTCCTCTTGTTACTCCTCTCTTTATAACGGATTGCATTTATTATTTTAAATTAAAAACATTAAAACAACTTACCCTTTCCAAATTCAAATGTAATTTATGTATTATAAAAGACGATATATATCTTATTCATACTGTTCCAATTAATTGAAATTGAAATACTCGTAAAATGAAATTGAAATTGAATCTCCTGATTTTTGGCGCAGGAAACTCGCCATTTGTCCCCTTCACTTCGCAATCTCCAGTGAGATTCCCAGATGGCGCTACGGGGAGGCGTGAAGTAGGGCTTATTAGCAGAGCTGCAAGATGTTCGGATGCAGGGGCTCATTCTCGTTATTTAAAGAACCAGCACCTATCGGAAGTTGCTACTTCTACGAGGTCTTATGCTAATCGTTGCCATCCTCTCTAACTGGACTATACCGAAAAATATTAAATTGGCCGATCCAATATTTAATATGTCGGACCGAATAGATCTTCTTATAGGAGCAGAGTTCTATTACGATTTTCTTTCAGTAGGCCAAATTAAAAAAGCAGAGAACATGCCCGTTTTTCAAAATACCATTTTCGAGTGGATAGTCACAGGATGGGTGGGATAATAACCCACATTGTGAAAAATATCTACAACGAAACAAACATTTTGAACCAGAAACGCTTTTAGCCATTACATGACAATGTTTTTGACCAATAAAGTGAAAAACAATTGCAAGATCTACATCCCAGTGCATCAGATGTGCAAGAGCCAAGCCAAAGTTGGCCTCCCTATTAATGAGAAACCTACCGAATACAAGGACTTATCAGCTAGGCCATTTTTAAATTCAGGAGTGGATTTCTGCGGACCAGTTTGGATACACTAACGAGGCAGAGGAAGTCGACCGCAGAAAGGGTACCTACCAATTTTTTGTGGCGAACCAAGGCAGTCCATCCGGAAGTAGTAAACGCCTTATCAACAGAAGCCTTTATTGATGCTATAAAACGGTTTATGGGATGGCGATGTCATGTTCCAAACCTGTATTGCGATAAAGCAACTAATTCCGTAGGAGTCAAGAATCAACTTCAAGAAATGACCAACACAATGTTTACCACTCAAGGAAGGGAACCATCATCTTAACGTATAGTGGAAAGGGCATCGATCTCAATTTCATACCTTCCAGATCCCCACATTTCGGCGGGTTGTGGGAGACTGCAGTGTTACGACGTAACATTGCATCGGCAACACTTTTTAGCGAGCCACCCAGCCCGGAAATTCAGGTTTGAGGTAGGTGGCTCGCATCGCTCGCTAGCAGGGTTTCATCCTTTTCTCCGCAGGGCTTAGCCGCTAACGCGACTTCGTCACTCCGCTAAGCGTATGTCAGCAACAGGCGCCTATAACTTCCTAGTAACTGTATTTTTTTTGTTATTTTAATCACACGATTTGACATGGTACATTGTCAGGGGTGAAAATCTGAACCTTTATCTGAATGTCTTTAAACCTATAAATTAAAAGCGAAATATGGCCCACTTCAGCAAAGTGAAGTAAGACCGAACATGGAAATTCGGCGCTATTTTGCATTCAAAAAGTGAAACAACGCCGAATTTTGGAATGATTATTTCACTCGGCGTTATCTCATGGCACCTAAAAGTCCATTTGAAAGTGACATAAAACCATAATGGCCTTATATTGCTTTTCAAAAGCGACATAACGCCATACCCCGAAATAGCCCTTTGTGACACTTTGTGAAAGCGTCATAAGGCCATACCATACCACCGATGAAATGGCCGCTAGGACGCATAATCAAAACTCATATCGGAGAAGACGATCGCGTTTGAGTAGCAGATGTAAAAAACGTGACCGATGTATTTCGTAGAACTAAACAAAGGCAGGATCCTCTATAAGTCGAGGACTTAGACAAACCTACACAAAACAGAACACAGCAGGCACGTCAATAAAACGAACGGCAACTCATTCAAACGAGGGAAGCAAGCTGGTATACTACGACTTGAAAGCATATTGGACTGAGTATAGAGAAGTCGTTAAGGGAATGGGATCATTTGAACAATTATGAGGGAAGATATCTTACAAAGGAATCCTGTAAATCCATACTCAGCACTTGGAAGAAGGCCTGAGAATGGGAAATGAATGTTTTTAAATCAAAGCTCCTAGTTCTCGGCAGAAGCGAGGAGCCTTAAAGATTATTGGAACTCTGACTAATTCCTTGTGTGGAGGAGATGATGAATATGTCATTAAAATGACGGACGCTATTGGAAGTATCAAAGAAAATGAAGAGTACTTGCTGCGACTGTTTGAAGAACCAAACATTTATAGTAGACTCACAACGTTCATCAGTATTCTGTTGAATACATAGCACTGCCCCTGACCATATCCGCCATTTGTTTTTGGGCATACAGACAAAAATCATCAAACAAGCAAACGAACCTTAATGACTGCCATCCATTAGAACCACCGCCAAGAAGACAGAGGAGCTTAAGCTTACCCTCTACGGGAAACTGTTGAAAACATAACGATATTTTAGAACATAACGAATACGTCACGAACTATGTCGCCGAAACAATTCACCTTGAACCCCCAGATGCAAAAAAAAAGTCAGGTGCATTTACTGCTCGAAATTCGAGCCATATGGTCGTGAATAAATAGATAATTTTTATTTTGCACTTCATTTTTGCTCAATTAACAAAATTGTACGATATTAAAATTGTTGTCAAAAAAGCAAATTGTATGATAACTGTTAGTTGTTATTTAAGTTATGCTTAGTTAGCAATAAATTTGTATAAATAAGATAAGGTTTGAAGCAATAAAGCACTTATTTTTCAACACTAAGAAGAAGAAGGCGTCTTAGTTATTCCCCACCTCGAGATAAGATAATTAATATAATTCAGAAATATATTGATATATATGTACGTATTCGGATGGCAACGATTAGTATAAGGCCTCGTAGAAGTAGCATCTTCCGACAGGTGCTGGTTCCTTAAATGACGAGAATGAGCCTCTGCAGCCGAACATCTTGCAGCTCTGCTAATAAGTCCTACTTCACGACTCCCCGTGGCGCCATAGTGAAGATTGCGAAGTGAAGGGGGCAAATGGCGAGTTTCCTGCGCCATAAACCAGGATTATTGTCGGAAAAACAAAACAAGACCTTATCCGGGCTACTCCGACATATTTGGAGTTCAGGCCGGAAAGGATTTCCAGGACTTAGTCAGGGTCTGGAAAAGAGATCTAGGCGGACGAGCCCTATAATGGCCAACGGCAGCGCTCACATCCCGGAACGGGTTACTGGCTTCGGTGTAACCGATCCCTCGTCCTAGGGGCATTAAAAATGCAACTGGTCCTCCAGGTTGGGGGTTATGCTGCAGGGGTAACTGCCCGGCCATTTAAAAAAGCATAAGTTACGAAGCATCAACAAGCCCCGGATATGGACGGATCTAATGTTGACAACCCATGCAAACGATTTAGGGACCATGAGCTTCGGATATGCACGTGGAATGTTAGATCCCTCAATAAGCCACGAGCAGCCGAGCAACTAGCGGAGGCCCTAGACTGCTGCAAATCAGACATAACCGCCATTCAAGAAATGCGATGGGATGGGCCGGACAAAAAGAAGCTGAAAAACTGCGACATCTACTACAGCAATTGCTATCGACGGCAAAAGCAGCGCTTATTTGGATGCGGATTTGTTGTCGGAGGCAGACTAAGACGAGAAGTCCAGAGCTTCCGCCATGTGAACGAGCGCCTCGTTGCCTTATATGCGCGCATGCCCCCACAGAGGAGAAAGATGACGACACCAAGGATGCCTTCAAAGAGCTCCTTAACAAAACCTACGAGCAATGCCCTAGTTATGACATTAAACTTATCCTCGGTGATTTTAATACAAAGCTAGGAAGAGAGGGTATCTTTGGTGAAATGAAAGGAAAAGATAGCCTGCACGACACCACCTCCAATAACGGACTCAGGCTAATCGCCTTTGCGGCGGGACGAAACATTGTCGTAGCTACGAGTAGTATGCGGTTCCCACATCTCTATGTACACAAGGGGACTTAGAGAACTCCTGATCAATCAACAGTCAATCAGATTGACCACATTGCGATCGACGCAAGACATTCCTCCAGTATTATGGATGTCCGCACGTTCCAACATCGACTCGGACCATTACTTGGTTGTAGCCAAGGTACGACTGCGGATATCCCAAAACTACGCCAAGACAAGCTAATGATGTGAGGAAATTCGACGTCAGACGGCTACAATCACAAGAGATCGCAAAGTCCTTTTCCGATCGAGTGTCTCTTAATCTCTTAAGAGGTCCAATACCGCCAGCATCAAGCATCGAAGACCACTGGAAAAACTGCCAAAAAAGCCATCAGAGATGCCGCTTCTGATGTGCCCTGGTTCGATGATGAATGCAGGCAAGCAGATGCAGCTAAGTAAAATCCATATGAAGCGGCGCTGCTTAGAAGGACCAGAGCCGCTCATGAGCTCTATGAGCGGAAGAGGAAAGACGAACACCGGCTTCTCAGGAGGAAGAAGAAAGAGCATGAGAGGCGCGCGGTCGAGGAAATTGGGAGATGCTACTCCAGGAATGAGGTTAGGCAGTTTTACTAAAAGGTAACATGCCACGGAAACAAACCCCGAACCGAAGCCTGTAGAGATGAACAAGGGAACATCTTTTTTTTTCTTTTTTTTTGTGGGTAGGTGTGAAAATCATCATATAGGTAGACACTATGAACCCGTTGCTCATAGTACTGTGAGATTCTTACTCACTAAAGCACGCCTCTCTTCTTAACGACTACAACTGAATTACCTTGTCAAGTAGTTTCCATTTCAAATTACGTTCGCGTGGTGCAGGTAGCTTTCCAGCAAAAGCACCTGCCAGTACCGCTATTATATGTGGATAGTCCTTATCGCACCAGATCGAATGGCCTCATTCTTTGTAATCGACGCACTAAGTTTGTCTCGTCCAGAATTTAGAGTATTTTATTATTATAATGACCATGAAGACGAATACGGAGTTTGCGAGCAAAGTTCATTATTTCGTCCTCGACGGTAACTATTCCTAAGTCTCTGTGGATATCATTATTTCTGATAAACCATTTGGCGTACACGATTTGTCTTAGAACTTTGTTTTGATAGCTTTGGAGAATATTTCGGATGCTTGGCTTAGTACAACCCCAAAGTTGTATACCGTACGTCCAAATAGGCTTATGCACTTGCTTATAGATGAGCAGTTTGTTTGGAATGTCTTCCTAGTAGCCAGTATATTTGCCTGAGTTTGTTATCAAGTTCATGACGTTTCTTCTTAACATGCGGCTTCCATTTCAGTTTTACATCTAAGGTCATTCGTAGATACTTTGCTTCATCTGGATATGGTATTTGTACCGAGTGAATGAAAATGAGAAGGTTATTCTTTTTCCGGTAAGTAAAATTAATATGAGTAGCTTTGGTCTCGTCGAGAATATCTGCAAGTCAGATACGCACATTATTTGCGATCATTATTTCCACATGTTTTCCATCGTATCCCCTTGAATTATGCGACAAGTACAAGGATGACATGTCAGAAGACATTTTGCATCGTATTCGTGTCCATTCAGAGAATCCCCATCTTGAGATGAATGAAGACATGTGCTACCTCATGTGCGGCAGTTTGTTAGTCAGTTTAGGAATTCCATCGCCAGATCGTGGAATATACGACGCTTTCGAACGAGAATAGCAGCGTGAACGACACAAATGCATCAAGCCAATTGGTTCGAACGAATGTACCATTGTCGAATCCCCAACAAAAAGAAGTGTTCGATACGGTGGTGAAGGCAATTTATGGTGGAAATGTTGGCATGTTCTTCCTTGATGCGCCTGGTGGCACTGGCAAGATATTCCTTATATCATTAATTTTAGCTACAGGTCGTGCAAGATCAGAAATTGCTGGAGCAGTTGCTTCTTCTAGATTAGCGGCTACGCTGCTGGAAGGTTGCCGAACCGCTCATGCGGCATTGAAATTGCCATTAAACTTTCAAGCGGTTGAAGAACCTACACGTATCATAGTGAAACATTCAGCAATGGCCAAAGTTTTGGTAGCAAGCAAAATCATTATCTGGGACGAATGCACAATGTCGAATAAACGTGCGTTAGAAGCTCTGAATCCGAAAGATCTGCATAATGATGCAAGACGTTTTGGGGTGCATTCATTTTACTCTCAGGCGATTTCCCGCAAACACTACCAGTAATACCACGATTGACCGCTGCCGATGAGATCAATGCTTGCCTCAAATAATCGACATTGTGGCGTTATGTGAAGAAACTTCAGCTGACGTCAAGCATGCGAGTTGCATTGCTTAAGAGCAATTTTAGCGGCAAAGAACAAGGATGTGGATCATTTAATTCAAAATAAAATCATTGGTTCCTTGCATTCCTTCAGTTCTATCGACTGTGTAACAAACGAAGACGAAGCAACCAACTATCCAATTGAGTTTTTGAATTCATTGGATGTGCCTGGCTTGCCACCCCACAATTTACAATTGAAGGTTGGGTCAGTCGTCATCATTCTTCGCAATCTCAACCAACTAAAATTATGCAACGGAACGCGTTTAGCGGTCACAAAACTCATGAGCAATGTGATTCACGCGAGAGTAATAAAAGGAAAGTTCTAAGGTCAGGAAGTTCTCATTCCGAGAATTCCAATGATCGCAACCGATATGCCATTCGAGCTTAAGTGAATCCAATTTCCAATTCGTCTCGCATTCGCCATGACAATCAAAAAATCACAAGGTCAACCATTAAGTGTTTGTGGCCTGAATCTGGGAAACGAATGTTTTTAAAACGGTAAACTCTACGTCGCATGTTCTCATCCGCTTTGATCGTTTTCGAATCTGACAACAAAACGAAAAATATCATTTATCACAGAGTGCTCCAATGAGGGGAAATACAATTCAAAATCGACCCGACCGCAACCCATACAGCAAATATTACAACACAAAGCATCAATTGCAATGGACAATTGACCACAGATTTTCTGCAATTTGAAATGACGCGAGCAACGCCTGCGAGTTCAGCTACTAAATAAATGAAATAAGAGAAAAAGGAAAATAAATAAAAAAGAAACATTGTAAGTCAGGAAAAGTAAGTCATGATCAGGATATCAAAGAATAGCTGGTCAAAGAGAAGGGCAAGCTTAAGATCAGGGACTATAATAAGACCAAGGAGACTGGGTAAAGGATAAGGGACAAAACGTATTGAGTAAGTGGTATTTACTATACTGAAACCGACAGAAGACGCTGAGTCTCTGCGCATATCAGGCTATGTTGGTAAAGACTTCTTGCACACGTCCGCCTCCAACAACAAATCCGCATCCAAATAAGCGCGGGTTTTGCAATATAACAATTGCCGTAGTAGATGTCGCAGTTTTCCATACTCTTTTTGCCCGGCCCACTCCATCGCATTTCTGGAATGGCGGTAAGGTCTGCTTTGCAATATTCTAGAGCCTCCGCTAGTTGTTCGGCTGCTCGTGGCCTGTTTAGGGACCTAATATTGCATGTGTATATCCGAAGTTCGTTGTATGGGTTGTCAACAGTAGATCTGTCCGTATCTGGAGCCTGTTGTTGCTTCGTAGCTTTTTAATTTTTTCCATGGCCGAGCACAACCCGCAACCTGGAGGACCAGTTCCATTTTTAATTCTTCTAGGACGAGGAATCGGTTACATCGAAGGCTCACATCCCACTCACACCCCGGAACGGGTTATTGTCTTCGGTGCAACCGATCCCTCGTCCTAGGGGAATAAAAATGGAACTGGTCCTCCAGGTTAAGGGTTGTTTTCAAAAAAAACAAAAGTTACAAAGCATCAACAAGCCTCGGATATGGACGGATCTACTGTTGACAACCCATGCAAACGATTTAGGGACCATGAGCTTCGGATATGCACGTGGAATGTTAGATCCCTTAATAAACCACGAGCAGCCGAGCAACTAGCGGAGGCCCTAGACTGCTGCAAATCAGACATAACCGCCATTCAAGAAATGCGATGGGATGGGCCGGACAAAAAGAAGCTGAAAAACTGCGACATCTACTACAGCAATTGCTATCGACGGCAAAAGCAGCGCTTATTTGGATGCGGATTTGTTGTCGGAGGCAGACTAAGACGAGAAGTCCAGAGCTTCCGCCATGTGAACGAGCGCCTCGTTGCCTTATATGCGCGCATGCCCCCACAGAGGAGAAAGATGACGACACCAAGGATGCCTTCAAAGAGCTCCTTAACAAAACCTACGAGCAATGCCCTAGTTATGACATTAAAATTATCCTCGGTGATTTTAATACAAAGCTAGGAAGAGAGGGTATCTTTGGTGAAATGAAAGGAAAAGATAGCCTGCACGACACCACCTCCAATAACGGACTCAGGCTAATCGCCTTTGCGGCGGGACGAAACATTGTCGTAGCTACGAGTAGTATGCGGTTCCCACATCTCTATATACACAAGGGGACTTAGAGAACTCCTGATCAATCAACAGTCAATCAGATTGACCACATTGCGATCGACGCAAGACATTCCTCCATTATTATGGATGTCCGCACGTTCCAACATCGACTCGGACCATTACTTGGTTGTAGCCGAGGTACGACTGCGGATATCCCAAAACTACGCCAAGACAAGCTAATGATGTGAGGAAATTCGACGTCAGACGGCTACAATCACAAGAGATCGCAAAGTCCTTTTCCGATCGAGTGTCTCTTAATCTCTTAAGAGGTCCAATACCGCCAGCATCAAGCATCGAAGACCACTGGAAACACTGCCAAAACGCCATCAGAGATGCCGCTTCTGATGTGCCCTGGTTCGATGATGAATGCAGTCAAGCAGATGCAGCTAAGTAAAATCCATATGAAGCGGCGCTGCTTAGAAGGACCAGAGCCGCTCATGAGCTCTATGAGCGGAAGAGGAAAGACGAACACCGGCTTCTCAGGAGGAAGAAGAAAGAGCATGAGAGGCGCGCGGTCGAGGAAATTGGGAGATGCTACTCCAGGAATGAGGTTAGGCAGTTCTACTAAAAGGTAACATGCCACGGAAACAAACCCCGAACCGAAGCCTGTAGAGATGAACAAGGGAACATCTTTTTTTTTCTTTTTTTTTGTGGGTAGGTGTGAAAATCATCATATAGGTAGACACTATGAACCCGTTGCTCATAGTACTGTGAGATTCTTACTCACTAAAGCACGCCTCTCTTCTTAACGACTACAACTGAATTACCTTGTCAAGTAGTTTCGATTTCAAATTACGTTCGCGTGGTGCAGGTAGCTTTCCAGCAAAAGCACCTGCCAGTACCGCTATTATATGTGGATAGTCCTTATCGCACCAGATCGAATGGCCTCATTCTTTGTAATCGACGCACTAAGTTTGTCTCGTCCAGAATTTAGAGTATTTTATTATTATAATGACCATGAAGACGAATACGGAGTTTGCGAGCAAAGTTCATTATTTCGTCCTCGACGGTAACTATTCCTAAGTCTCTGTGGATATCATTATTTCTGATAAACCATTTGGCGTACACGATTTGTCTTAGAACTTTGTTTTGATAGCTTTGGAGAATATTTCGGATGCTTGGCTTAGTACAACCCCAAAGTTGTATACCGTACGTCCAAATAGGCTTATGCACTTGCTTATAGATGAGCAGTTTGTTTGGAATGTCTTCCTAGTAGCCAGTATATTTGCCTGAGTTTGTTATCAAGTTCATGACGTTTCTTCTTAACATGCGGCTTCCATTTCAGTTTTACATCTAAGGTCATTCGTAGATACTTTGCTTCATCTGGATATGGTATTTGTACCGAGTGAATGAAAATGAGAAGGTTATTCTTTTTCCGGTAAGTAAAATTAATATGAGTATCTCGTCGAGAATATCTGCAAGTCAGATACGCACATTATTTGCGATCATTATTTCCACATGTTTTCCATCGTATCCACGTGAATTATGCGACAAGTACAAGGATGACATGTCAGAAGACATTTTGCATCGTATTCGTGTCCATTCAGAGAATCCCCATCTTGAGATGAATGAAGACATGTGCTACCTCATGTGCGGCAGTTTGTTAGTCAGTTTAGGAATTCCATCGCCAGATCGTGGAATATACGACGCTTTCGAACGAGAATAGCAGCGTGAACGACACAAATGCATCAAGCCAATTGGTTCGAACGAATGTACCATTGTCGAATCCCCAACAAAAAGAAGTGTTCGATACGGTGGTGAAGGCAATTTATGGTGGAAATGTTGGCATGTTCTTCCTTGATGCGCCTGGTGGCACTGGCAAGATATTCCTTATATCATTAATTTTAGCTACAGGTCGTGCAAGATCAGAAATTGCTGGAGCAGTTGCTTCTTCTAGATTAGCGGCTACGCTGCTGGAAGGTTGCCGAACCGCTCATGCGGCACTGAAATTGCCATTAAACTTTCAAGCGGTTGAAGAACCTACATGTATCATAGTGAAACATTCAGCAATGGCCAAAGTTTTGGTAGCAAGCAAAATCATTATCTGGGACGAATGCACAATGTCGAATAAACGTGCGTTAGAAGCTCTGAATCCGAAAGATCTGCATAATGATGCAAGACGTTTTGGGGTGCATTCATTTTACTCTCAGGCGATTTCCCGCAAACACTACCAGTAATACCACGATTGACCGCTGCCGATGAGACCAATGCTTGCCTCAAATAATCGACATTGTGGCGTTATGTGAAGAAACTTCAGCTGACGTCAAGCATGCGAGATGCATTGCTTAAGAGCAATTTTAGCGGCAAAGAACAAGGATGTGGATCATTTAATTCAAAATAAAATCATTGGTTCCTTGCATTCCTTCAGTTCTATCGACTGTGTAACAAACGAAGACGAAGCAACCAACTATCCAATTGAGTTTTTGAATTCATTGGATGTGCCTGGCTTGCCACCCCACAATTTACAATTGAAGGTTGGGTCAGTCGTCATCATTCTTCGCAATCTCAACCAACCAAAATTATGCAACGGAACGCGTTTAGCGGTCACAAAACTCATGAGCAATGTGATTCACGCGAGAGTAATAAAAGGAAAGTTCTAAGGTCAGGAAGTTCTCATTCCGAGAATTCCAATGATCGCAACCGATATGCCATTCGAGCTTAAGTGAATCCAATTTCCAATTCGTCTCGCATTCGCCATGACAATCAAAAAATCACAAGGTCAACCATTAAGTGTTTGTGGCCTGAATCTGGGAAACGAATGTTTTTAATACGGTAAACTCTACGTCGCATGTTCTCATCCGCTTTGATCGTTTTCGAATCTGACAACAAAACGAAAAATATCATTTATCACAGAGTGCTCCAATGAGGGGAAATACAATTCAAAATCGACCCGACCGCAACCCATACAGCAAATATTACAACACAAAGCATCAATTGCAATGGACAATTGACCACAGATTTTCTGCAATTTGAAATGACGCGAGCAACGCCTGCGAGTTCAGCTACTAAATAAATGAAATAAGAGAAAAAGGAAAATAAATAAAAAAGAAACATTGTAAGTCAGGAAAAGTAAGTCATGATCAGGATATCAAAGAATAGCTGGTCAAAGAGAAGGGCAAGCTTAAGATCAGGGACTATAATAAGACCAAGGAGACTGGGTAAACGATAAGGGACAAAACGTATTGAGTAAGTGGTATTTACTATACTGAAACCGACAGAAGACGCTGAGTCTCTGCGCATATCAGGCTATGTTGGTAAAGACTTCTTGCACACGTCCGCCTCCAACAACAAATCCGCATCCAAATAAGCGCGGGTTTTGCAATATAACAATTGCCGTAGTAGATGTCGCAGTTTTCCATACTCTTTTTGCCCGGCCCACTACATCGCATTTCTGGAATGGCGGTAAGGTCTGCTTTGCAATATTCTAGAGCCTCCGCTAGTTGTTCGGCTGCTCGTGGCCTGTTTAGGGACCTAATATTGCATGTGTATATCCGAAGTTCGTTGTATGGGTTGTCAACAGTAGATCTGTCCGTATCTGGAGCCTGTTGTTGCTTCGTAGCTTTTTAATTTTTTCCATGGCCGAGCACAACCCGCAACCTGGAGGACCAGTTCCATTTTTAATTCTTCTAGGACGAGGAATCGGTTACATCGAAGGCTCACATCCCACTCACACCCCGGAACGGGTTATTGTCTTCGGTGCAACCGATCCCTCGTCCTAGGGGAATTAAAAATGGAACTGGTCCTCCAGGTTAAGGGTTGTTTTCAAAAAAACCAAAAGTTACAAAGCATCAACAAGCCTCGGATATGGACGGATCTACTGTTGACAACCCATGCAAACGATTTAGGGACCATGAACTTCGGATATGCACGTGGAATGTTAGATCCCTTAATAAACCACGAGCAGCCGAGCAACTAGCGGAGGCCCTAGACTGCTGCAAATCAGACATAACCGCCATTCAAGAAATGCGATGGGATGGGCCGGACAAAAAGAAGCTGAAAAACTGCGACATCTACTACAGCAATTGCTATCGACGGCAAAAGCAGCGCTTATTTGGATGCGGATTTGTTGTCGGAGGCAGACTAAGACGAGAAGTCCAGAGCTTCCGCCATGTGAACGAGCGCCTCGTTGCCTTATATGCGCGCATGCCCCCACAGAGGAGAAAGATGACGACACCAAGGATGCCTTCAAAGAGCTCCTTAACAAAACCTACGAGCAATGCCCTAGTTATGACATTAAAATTATCCTCGGTGATTTTAATACAAAGCTAAGAAGAGAGGGTATCTTTGGTGAAATTAAAGGATAAGATAGCCTGCACGACACCACCTCCAATAACGGACTCAGGCTAATCGCCTTTGCGGCGGGACGAAACATTGTCGTAGCTACGAGTAGTATGCGGTTCCCACATCTCGATATACACAAGGGGACTTAGAGAACTCCTGATCAATCAACAGTCAATCAGATTGACCACATTGCGATCGACGCAAGACATTCCTCCATTATTATGGATGTCCGCACGTTCCAACATCGACTCGGACCATTACTTGGTTGTAGCCGAGGTACGACTGCGGATATCCCAAAACTATGCCAAGACAAGCTAATGATGTGAGGAAATTCGACGTCAGACGGCTACAATCACAAGAGATCGCAAAGTCCTTTTCCGATCGAGTGTCTCTTAATCTCTTAAGAGGTCCAATACCGCCAGCATCAAGCATCGAAGACCACTGGAAACACTGCCAAAACGCCATCAGAGATGCCGCTTCTGATGTGCCCTGGTTCGATGATGAATGCAGGCAAGCAGATGCAGCTAAGTAAAATCCATATGAAGCGGCGCTGCTTAGAAGGACCAGAGCCGCTCATGAGCTCTATGAGCGGAAGAGGAAAGACGAACACCGGCTTCACAGGAGGAAGAAGAAAGAGCATGAGAGGCGTGCGGTCGAGGAAATTGAGAGATGCTACTCCAGGAATGAGGTTAGGCAGTTTAACTAAAAGGTAACATGCCACGGAAACAAACCCCGAACCGAAGCCTGTAGAGATGAACCAGGGAACATCTTTTTTTTTATTTTTTTTGTGGGTATGTGTGAAAATCATCATATAGGTAGACACTATGAACCCGTTGCTCATAGTACTGTGAGATTCTTACTCACTAAAGCACGCCTCTCTTCTTAACGACTACAACTGAATTACCTTGTCAAGTAGTTTCCATTTCAAATTCCGTTCGCGTGGTGCAGGTAGCTTTCCAGCAAAAGCACCTGCCAGTACCGCTATTATATGTGGATAGTCCTTATCGCACCAGATCGAATGGCCTCATTCTTTGTAATCGACGCACTAAGTTTGTCTCGTCCAGAATTTAGAGTATTTTATTATTATAATGACCATGAAGACGAATACGGAGTTTGCGAGCAAAGTTCATTATTTCGTCCTCGACGGTAACTATTCCTAAGTCTCTGTGGATATCATTATTTCTGATATACCATTTGGCGTACACGATTTGTCTTAGAACTTTGTTTTGATAGCTTTGGAGAATATTTCGGATGCTTGGCTTAGTACAACCCCAAAGTTGTATACCGTACGTCCAAATAGGCTTATGCACTTGCTTATAGATGAGCAGTTTGTTTGGAATGTCTTCCTAGTAGCCAGTATATTTGCCTGAGTTTGTTATCAAGTTCATGACGTTTCTTCTTAACATGCGGCTTCCATTTCAGTTTTACATCTAAGGTCATTCGTAGATACTTTGCTTCATCTGGATATGGTATTTGTACCGAGTGAATGAAAATGAGAAGGTTATTCTTTTTCCGGTAAGTAAAATTAATATGAGTATCTCGTCGAGAATATCTGCAAGTCAGATACGCACATTATTTGCGATCATTATTTCCACATGTTTTCCATCGTATCCACGTGAATTATGCGACAAGTACAAGGATGACATGTCAGAAGACATTTTGCATCGTATTCGTGTCCATTCAGAGAATCCCCATCTTGAGATGAATGAAGACATGTGCTACCTCATGTGCGGCAGTTTGTTAGTCAGTTTAGGAATTCCATCGCCAGATCGTGGAATATACGACGCTTTCGAACGAGAATAGCAGCGTGAACGACACAAATGCATCAAGCCAATTGGTTCGAACGAATGTACCATTGTCGAATCCCCAACAAAAAGAAGTGTTCGATACGGTGGTGAAGGCAATTTATGGTGGAAATGTTGGCATGTTCTTCCTTGATGCGCCTGGTGGCACTGGCAAGATATTCCTTATATCATTAATTTTAGCTACAGGTCGTGCAAGATCAGAAATTGCTGGAGCAGTTGCTTCTTCTAGATTAGCGGCTACGCTGCTGGAAGGTTGCCGAACCGCTCATGCGGCATTGAAATTGCCATTAAACTTTCAAGCGGTTGAAGAACCTACACGTATCATAGTGAAACATTCAGCAATGGCCAAAGTTTTGGTAGCAAGCAAAATCATTATCTGGGACGAATGCACAATGTCGAATAAACGTGCGTTAGAAGCTCTGAATCCGAAAGATCTGCATAATGATGCAAGACGTTTTGGGGTGCATTCATTTTACTCTCAGGCGATTTCCCGCAAACACTACCAGTAATACCACGATTGACCGCTGCCGATGAGACCAATGCTTGCCTCAAATAATCGACATTGTGGCGTTATGTGAAGAAACTTCAGCTGACGTCAAGCATGCGAGTTGCATTGCTTAAGAGCAATTTTAGCGGCAAAGAACAAGGATGTGGATCATTTAATTCAAAATAAAATCATTGGTTCCTTGCATTCCTTCAGTTCTATCGACTGTGTAACAAACGAAGACGAAGCAACCAACTATCCAATTGAGTTTTTGAATTCATTGGATGTGCCTGGCTTGCCACCCCACAATTTACAATTGAAGGTTGGGTCAGTCGTCATCATTCTTCGCAATCTCAACCAACCAAAATTATGCAACGGAACGCGTTTAGCGGTCACAAAACTCATGAGCAATGTGATTCACGCGAGAGTAATAAAAGGAAAGTTCTAAGGTCAGGAAGTTCTCATTCCGAGAATTCCAATGATCGCAACCGATATGCCATTCGAGCTTAAGTGAATCCAATTTCCAATTCGTCTCGCATTCGCCATGACAATCAAAAAATCACAAGGTCAACCATTAAGTGTTTGTGGCCTGAATCTGGGAAACGAATGTTTTTAATACGGTAAACTCTACGTCGCATGTTCTCATCCGCTTTGATCGTTTTCGAATCTGACAACAAAACGAAAAATATCATTTATCACAGAGTGCTCCAATGAGGGGAAATACAATTCAAAATCGACCCGACCGCAACCCATACAGCAAATATTACAACACAAAGCATCAATTGCAATGGACAATTGACCACAGATTTTCTGCAATTTGAAATGACGCGAGCAACGCCTGCGAGTTCAGCTACTAAATAAATGAAATAAGAGAAAAAGGAAAATAAATAAAAAAGAAACATTGTAAGTCAGGAAAAGTAAGTCATGATCAGGATATCAAAGAATAGCTGGTCAAAGAGAAGGGCAAGCTTAAGATCAGGGACTATAATAAGACCAAGGAGACTGGGTAAACGATAAGGGACAAAACGTATTGAGTAAGTGGTATTTACTATACTGAAACCGACAGAAGACGCTGAGTCTCTGCGCATATCAGGCTATGTTGGTAAAGACTTCTTGCACACGTCCGCCTCCAACAACAAATCCGCATCCAAATAAGCGCGGGTTTTGCAATATAACAATTGCCGTAGTAGATGTCGCAGTTTTCCATACTCTTTTTGCCCGGCCCACTACATCGCATTTCTGGAATGGCGGTAAGGTCTGCTTTGCAATATTCTAGAGCCTCCGCTAGTTGTTCGGCTGCTCGTGGCCTGTTTAGGGACCTAATATTGCATGTGTATATCCGAAGTTCGTTGTATGGGTTGTCAACAGTAGATCTGTCCGTATCTGGAGCCTGTTGTTGCTTCGTAGCTTTTTAATTTTTTCCATGGCCGAGCACAACCCGCAACCTGGAGGACCAGTTCCATTTTTAATTCTTCTAGGACGAGGAATCGGTTACATCGAAGGCTCACATCCCACTCACACCCCGGAACGGGTTATTGTCTTCGGTGCAACCGATCCCTCGTCCTAGGGGAATTAAAAATGGAACTGGTCCTCCAGGTTAAGGGTTGTTTTCAAAAAAACCAAAAGTTACAAAGCATCAACAAGCCTCGGATATGGACGGATCTACTGTTGACAACCCATGCAAACGATTTAGGGACCATGAACTTCGGATATGCACGTGGAATGTTAGATCCCTTAATAAACCACGAGCAGCCGAGCAACTAGCGGAGGCCCTAGACTGCTGCAAATCAGACATAACCGCCATTCAAGAAATGCGATGGGATGGGCCGGACAAAAAGAAGCTGAAAAACTGCGACATCTACTACAGCAATTGCTATCGACGGCAAAAGCAGCGCTTATTTGGATGCGGATTTGTTGTCGGAGGCAGACTAAGACGAGAAGTCCAGAGCTTCCGCCATGTGAACGAGCGCCTCGTTGCCTTATATGCGCGCATGCCCCCACAGAGGAGAAAGATGACGACACCAAGGATGCCTTCAAAGAGCTCCTTAACAAAACCTACGAGCAATGCCCTAGTTATGACATTAAAATTATCCTCGATGATTTTAATACAAAGCTAAGAAGAGAGGTTATCTTTTGTGAAATTAAAGGATAAGATAGCCTGCACGACACCACCTCCAATAACGGACTCAGGCTAATCGCCTTTGCGGCGGGACGAAACATTGTCGTAGCTACGAGTAAAATGCGGTTCCCACATCTCGATATACACAAGGGGACTTAGAGAACTCCTGATCAATCAACAGTCAATCAGATTGACCACATTGCGATCGACGCAAGACATTCCTCCATTATTATGGATGTCCGCACGTTCCAACATCGACTCGGACCATTACTTGGTTGTAGCCGAGGTACGACTGCGGATATCCCAAAACTACGCCAAGACAAGCTAATGATGTGAGGAAATTCGACGTCAGACGGCTACAATCACAAGAGATCGCAAAGTCCTTTTCCGATCGAGTGTCTCTTAATCTCTTAAGAGGTCCAATACCGCCAGCATCAAGCATCGAAGACCACTGGAAACACTGCCAAAACGCCATCAGAGATGCCGCTTCTGATGTGCCCTGGTTCGATGATGAATGCAGGCAAGCAGATGCAGCTAAGTAAAATCCATATGAAGCGGCGCTGCTTAGAAGGACCAGAGCCGCTCATGAGCTCTATGAGCGGAAGAGGAAAGACGAACACCGGCTTCTCAGGAGGAAGAAGAAAGAGCATGAGAGGCGCGCGGTCGAGGAAATTGAGAGATGCTACTCCAGGAATGAGGTTAGGCAGTTTAACTAAAAGGTAACATGCCACGGAAACAAACCCCGAACCGAAGCCTGTAGAGATGAACCAGGGACCATCTTTTTTTTTATTTTTTTTGTGGGTAGGTGTGAAAATCATCATATAGGTAGACACTATGAACCCGTTGCTCATAGTACTGTGAGATTCTTACTCACTAAAGCACGCCTCTCTTCTTAACGACTACAACTGAATTACCTTGTCAAGTAGTTTCCATTTCAAATTCCGTTCGCGTGGTGCAGGTAGCTTTCCAGCAAAAGCACCTGCCAGTACCGCTATTATATGTGGATAGTCCTTATCGCACCAGATCGAATGGCCTCATTCTTTGTAATCGACGCACTAAGTTTGTGTCGTCCAGAATTTAGAGTATTTTATTATTATAATGACCATGAAGACGAATACGGAGTTTGCGAGCAAAGTTCATTATTTCGTCCTCGACGGTAACTATTCCTAAGTCTCTGTGGATATCATTATTTCTGATATACCATTTGGCGTACACGATTTGTCTTAGAACTTTGTTTTGATAGCTTTGGAGAATATTTCGGATGCTTGGCTTAGTACAACCCCAAAGTTGTATACCGTACATCCAAATAGGCTTATGCACTTGCTTATAGATGAGCAGTTTGTTTGGAATGTCTTCCTAGTAGCCAGTATATTTGCCTGAGTTTGTTATCAAGTTCATGACGTTTCTTCTTAACATGCGGCTTCCATTTCAGTTTTACATCTAAGGTCATTCGTAGATACTTTGCTTCATCTGGATATGGTATTTGTACCGAGTGAATGAAAATGAGAAGGTTATTCTTTTTCCGGTAAGTAAAATTAATATGAGTAGCTTTGGTCTCGTCGAGAATAATTCGCCATATCTTTGTCCATTCGTAAATTTTATCGAAAGCCATTTGTAGCTTTCCAGTAGCTATCTCGACTGAAGTATCTGAAGCTAGAATCGGCGAAACGAAAAGTTCTGTTTTCCAAGTACGATTTCAGAATCGTATGCAGCTTAAAATTTAAGCCTTCATGCCATACCTTATCGAAAGCTTGAGACACGTCAAGAAACAAGCTAGAACATATCTTTTTCCCCTATAAGGTTTTCTCGATTTCATTCGTAAGTCTAGAAACCTGGTCAGTTGTGGAGTTCTTAGTTTTAAAACCGAATCGATGTTTAGGAATATGACGTCTCTCTTAAATGATCGGTTGCAAGCGCTTCAATAGGAGTTTTTCAAATATTTTAGATATTATCGGCAGAAGCGATATCGGTCTGTAGGACTTTTTTCATTTAGAGATTTGTTTGGTTTCGGGACCATTATAACTTCGGCAACTTTCCATTGGCTTGGGACGTTCAATAATCTTAGTGCGGCATTTATAAGTTGGAGCCGTTTGATCAGGGCTTAATTGGCAACTCCTTGATAATTTGACCAGTTATTAAATCATAACCATAAATCATATGTGCAAATAGATCCGCCTTCTCTTTATCTCCTTTTGCCTATTCGCCATTATTTTTTCTTATGGGAGGAAATTGCATTTGAGGCTTTTTGATTCCTTTCATGGCTTTCCAGAGGGAGTAATTTGATTTTTTTTCGGCAGTTAGACCTTCGAGATATGTAGAGATATTCGAATTTGTGTAATCTCGTATTGTTTCTTTTGATTTGTTGCATAAGTGCATAAGTTGTTTAAGTATGGTTTCTGCTGGGAAGCACGGGATTGTTGCCATCTTTTACGCGCTCTCCTCTTTTCTCTCACCAGTTATTTTATTTCCTGTGGATATTTCATATCGCTTCCTCTTTTCTCCTAGTTTGAGTGTTGTTCCAGACAGCGTTCTTTGATGAATCTGTCGACTTCGTCTTTTATTTCGTTTTGTGTTCTTAGCAACTCGTTTAGAACAATATGTTCATTACAGTAGTTTCTCAGAACGTCCCAGTAAGTTTTGTTGTTAGTTAATCTAGGCGCCACTTCTTTCATAACTGAAAGTATGCTTAGTGTCATAATGACTGGTGAGTGGTCTGAGGAGAGATCATAACTTTCCTCGATGTTTTTAGAAATGTTGGCTACTCCCTTTGTGACAACGATATCTACAAGATCGGGTGTCTTTGTTATATCCGAAGGCCAATATGTTGGTTTTCCTGTCGAGAAAAAGTCAACTCCAGATTGCATACTGGCTTCATAGAGTTGCCTGTCTTTCGTTGCATTACATCTTGAGCCCCAGTAAGGTCCAAGTGAATCAAAGATACCTTTAAAGTCATTCTTTTCTAGCTTGCATCGCGGAGGACAATAAATGGATGCAATGTTGTAGTGCAGGTGGTTATGTTTTACGCGAACCGAACTTACCTCCATTGCATCGCATTAAATCTTCATATTAATAGAGTGCTCAATACAATCTTTAATGAACAATGAGGATCCGGCTTTGGCATTTTTTGATGGATGGTATGCATGATAAGCACAGTATCCCTTTAGTTCCACACGAGGTCCTTTTCTCAAGTGTGTTTCAGAAATCAAGCAAATGTCAATATTGGCTTTTTGAAAGAACACTTCCAGTTCGTTGCGTTTTTTAATAAGGCCGTTTGCGTTCCACGTCAATATTTTAGCACTTGTTTCATATTCATGCTTGAAATCGAGTTTTTCGTATTTCTTTCTCGAGATTGCTCAATTTTTCAACCAAAAATTTATTTGTTCTGCTTTGCTTCTCAAGTGTTGCGAGAATAAGGGAGAAAACGTGTACCACTGGATTTGGCGTAACACCGCTTTTTTTACTTTGTTGCGACGCTCCTTGTGCGCATCAATCGGTGGCGGCTTTTCCTTTTCAATCTTTTTTTGTATATCCTTCGACTTTACCACGACGGATTTTGTTTCCTTCACTGCCTGTTCTTCAGCAATATTTGGTTTATATGTAATTGCTTTTGGGTTTGGGCCTAAAGTTTTTTAAGTGTATCGCGCCTTTTTTGGAGATCTTTCGCCACTTCACATCCGCGATAGTTTGCTGGGTGCTTTCCTTGGCAATTTATGCAAGACGGAGGAAGTTCTTTATTTAAGTTGCACTCTTCTGAGAGATGTTTACCGGCACATTTTACGCAACGCGGTTCTTTATTTTCTTTGTAGATATCTTCTTTATTTTCGGACCTATCGAAACTAAACATAAATAGTGGAATCCCCGCTTAACCAAGATTACCTCGTCTTGCTCTGTTTTCTTTTCTTTTTTTTAATAATATTTCCGACGCGAGAATTTTAAAGCCCTTTGCATGGAGGTCGCTTATAATGTCGTCTTTAGTGCATGAAGGGTGAAGTCCTCTCGCTTCTACACGTAATGGTCATTCTGATTTGTTCTCGAAAGTGTACCATTGGATCTTCTCGGTGATTAATTTGTCGGACAATGCTCGGTAGTCATCGGAGTCGTCGACCTTAACTTTCCATGCATAGTTGCACAGTGATGTAACCTTATACTTAGATTCTAGGGTTTTTTTGAGAAAGTTATGCAACTTGCTATAGTTTGAAACCCCAACAATGTTGATTGAAGGTGCAACACGTAATTCTGTTGGGAATTGCTTTTTTGTAAATCCTGGCTCTAATCTGAAACGACTTCGGGTGAAGAACTAGCTTTACGTTTCTTATATGGTCTTCTCTTGAGCGTGCAATTTGTTTTGCGTGTAAGCTCTTCTTCGTCCGTAAGGTATTCGCGAATAGTTGAGAGGAGTGGGCTGCTTTCTTATATACTCCTCTCGGAGTATGTCTACTTCTTTTTTAAGCTCTTGAAAAAGTAGGTCCATTTGCTTAAGCTTCGTACGGAGTGTGTTGTCTTCCTCCTAAAAGCTTTAATTACTCACCGAGTACGTTTTCTTCGCGCGTAGGCGCTTCGGGTGGACTTCATTTCTCTGAGACATTCGATCTTGGTGGTGGAGATCGTGATATCCTTGAACTTTTAGAGAAGGGATAAAACGCCTGCGATAAATTCGTTGAGTTTACTGCGTTATTTGGGTTGTTTGTATTATTTGTTTTATTAATTTTGTTTTTGTTTAGGACCTGGTTCAAGTGAAGATAGCTATATCCAAGCTTAAGTCCAACAAAACTGTTGGAGCGGACGGCCTGACTGCCGAGCTCTTCAAAGTGGCAGGCGATGACTTGGTAACTAGCTCACACCAACTCATCTGTAAAATATGGTTGGACGAAATATATCCGATGAATGGAACCTCAGCATTGTTTGTCCGATTCTCAAGAAAGGAGATCCTCTGAACTGCGCCAACTACAGAGGCATCAGTCTCCTTAATATCGCATATAAGATCTTATCCGCCATATTGTGTGGACGCCTGAAGCCGTTCGTCAACAGCCCAATAGGTCCATATCAGTGTGGCTTCAGGCCAGGAAAGTCCACCATCGACCAGATATTCACACTACGGCAGATCTTGGAGAAGACCCATGAGCTTCATATCGATACCCACCACCTATTCATCGATTTTAAGGCCGTGTATGACAGCATTTATAGAGACGAGCTATGTAGAGCAATGTCTAGTTTTGGCATCCCTGCCAAATTCGTCCGTCTGTGCAGGATGACGATGGAGAATGCACGCTGCTCCATCAAGGTCGGTAAAGATCTCACCGAGATCTTTGATGTCCAGAAAGGATTTAGACAAGGCGATGCGCTGTCATGCGATTATTTCAACATCGTACTTGAGAGAATAGTGCAAAACTCACAAGCAAACACAAGAGGCACTATCTTCCAAAAGTCCGTCCAACTACTCGCATACGCCGACGATATTGACATAATCGGGAGAAAGTAGCGTGATGTCAGTGGCGCTTTCGCGAGTATTGAGACGGAGGCGGCGAAAATGGTTTAGCTGTCAATGAGGGCAAGACCAAGTATATATTGTCAAACAAAAAGGACAACCAACACCGACGTCTCGGGCAGAACGTCACCCTCGACAGATTAAACTTTGAGATAGTTAAGGACTTTGTCTACCTACGCTCCTCTATAAATACAGACAACGACACCAGCGCTAAGATCAAGCGAAGAATAACTCTTGCCAACCGCTGTTTCTCTGGGCTAAGAGGGCAATTGAGTAGCAAAGCCTTCTCTCGGACAACAAAAGTCACCCTTTATAAGACCTTAATAATCCCGGGCCTGCTGTATGGTGCAGAGGCATGGACATTATCAAAAATGGATGAGGGTGTTCTTGGTTGCTTCGAGGGAAAAATTCTTCGGGCTATCTTCGGTCCCGTCTGCATTGAAGGAGAATGGAGGAGGAGATACAACAATGAACTCTACGGACTGTACAGCGACATCGACGTCGACCTAACCAGATGAGTGAGGATCCAAAGACTGAGATGGCTTGGTCATGTAGAGCGCATGGATACCAATGCTCCGGTTCGAAAAGTCTCCGAATCCGCTACGGAGGGACAGCGCAGTGGAGGAAGGCCACGACTCAAGTGGCGCACGCAAGTGGAAGGGGACCTCAGCCAACTTAGCGTGCGAAACTGGAGGCAGCTAGCCAGAGATCAAGCTGGCTGGAGAAGCTTGTTGGCTGAGACCCAGGTCCACCCCGGACTGTAGCGCCACTTCAAGTAAGTAAGTAAGAGTTGCTGAATTTAATTGTAATTGGAGGCTACGAAATATGTTCATTAGGAGAGAGGGCTTGTAATCAATAGAATGACGCTTTTTAGATTCTCATCAGGCTAGGCAGGTATACCGAAGAGCACAGCATCACAAGGAATCTCCCTCTCCTAAAACTCATTGCATTGCTCGTGCAGCGTAGTTGTTTCATCACGATGCAGTTGAATGCAGCTATGTGGCGACAGTTTTGTTGATGTCATCAAATTTTCAGCTCCAACACACAAAGATTTCTTCAATCTTCGGAAGAAAATCACTGTAAAGCTTAAAAATTTTCTCCGAAATACTCCTTCAAAATAGACGATTGTGGGATTGGGACAAAACAAATATATGAACGGACATAACCGACGTCACACATAGTACATACGATCATGCCACACGTCGGAGAGCTGTCAGCAAACAAGCGGTATACCACCAATGGCACAAAAGTAACAAGGGAACAAACAAACATGAAACGACACGAGTCACGTAAGCCAAGCAAGCAGCAGGCAGGGTAGTTTGTATTATTACACACTTCTTGCAAATCAGTGAAAGAATGCTTATAAAGACATTTTGGTTTTATTAAGCAAAAAAATCCTACATGTATTCATGCGAAGTAAAGCAAGTAATTGTATGTTAAAAACTATCGCTTCAAATATAGATATGTTTTGCAAAATTAAAGAAAACATGGCCAGGTTCACTGTAACTAAAAATATAAAATCGTAGAAATATTAATCTTAAGCTCAAATTGTACTTCCGAGGTGGTTGATACCACTATTCTAACAAAAAACCTTTCCATAGAGAAAGAAGTAAACGATTCTCACCGATCAATTAAGAAGATTGTTGTATTAATGTAAACTTAACGTAGTTAAGTTAGAAGTTAAGCCCATACATCATGTAAAATTGTGAAACACCGTAGAACTAAATGTTTTAGCAATATGTATTCAAAATCAATATCATTTTTTAGAAAACATTTTAGACTCTATTCCTCCAAAATCTAGAAGTATAATCAGTGGCATTGGAAGCATTATACTTGTCATCATATCATTTGTAATAGCAAATAAATGTGGTTGCAACTCCTGCGGTTGATTTAACCCGGCAATTTTTAGCAGATGCTTAAATATAAAGTAAGCATGCCACACAAAAACATATGTCTTCGGTTGGAAGGCCATCAACCCCTGCATCGAAAGGTACTTCAATGAAGCATAGGAGATGTTATGCAGATGCAACAAGTATCATGGATAATTTATGCACGCGATATTATTATTATTATATATATATATAATATTATTAAACATACAATCGCACAGCAGTTTCCTATGATGCAACTGGACATATTTAATATGCTGAATAAACATAATTAAGCTGTCAATAGGTGTGAACACCAATTTTTAAATAAGTTCGTCTCGGTAGATAGTCGTGACCGTTAGTTTAAGATGTACGAGTGGCAAAATAAAATTGGGCAGACTTACCCAAATGGAAATTTTTACAGCAACATATCTAGCAACAATTTCAGCAACAACTCTGACAACATGCCTGGTAATAATTCCAACACATTGTTCACAGCATAAGAGATTAATGCCTTATGTAAGGAAATGATTTCAAAGTTAGCTGGTTGCAAAACTAAAACGATCCAATTTAACGTTATCGCACATTTAGCTACTAAGTTGTTATACCCTAATCTGAAATAATATGGTAGATAGAAACGTAAGAATAATAACTTGGAATGCGAGAGGTATTCGCGGCAAGATTATTTAGTTTATTTATTTCTTAAACAGTAGTGACATTGATATTGCTTTGGTTACTGAAACCATGTTACACAATGATTCTCATTTTAATTCATTCACACCTAACTATACATGCTATCGGAATGATAGAATGGATAGAGAAGGTGGAGGGGTTGCAATATTAATTAAAAGATCATTTCACCACTCGCTTTTGCCAGTGTTAAGAACGCGCTATTTAGAAAATATAGGCATTGAACTTAATTTAATCAATCAGGGAAATATCAAGGTTTTTTGTATATATTTTCCCGGAGGGAGCGCTTCTCAAGACAAAAGAATTGCCGTGAGAGACGACTTTCGTAAGCTATTTGCTTTGAGTGGTCAAGTTCTGGTTGGAGGTGACTTCAATTACAGGCATAGGGATTGGGGTTGTATAAAAGCCAACTCATGGGGTAAAATATTGTCAAGTCTATGTGTTACCTTGCCAGTGACTGTTGTGTTTCCGCCTAGTCCCACCTACTTCCCGTGTGGTTCATTTGGTCATCCGTCTGTGCTTGATTTGTTCGTTACTAGTACTACTAACCTAATAACCCAACCAATTGTTGCAAACGTGCTTAGTTCCAATCATGTGCCTTTTTTGGTCAACTTCGTAGGACAGGGGTAAAACGGGCGCAATACATAGAAGATTTAAAAAATGCAATTTATAGGCTCCGAAATGTACCGACAAACTTAGAAAGTGTGTGTACGAAAGAAACTGTTGACACCGTTTTAAATCAGCTTTCGTCGATTATATTGAATGCGGCTGAAAACAGTGTTCCTAAAAAACCGATGTTTACATTAAGCTTCCTCCTTACATTTTGGAGCTTATAAAATTAAGGAACCGATATCGGAAAAACTGGCGGACCCCTTTTGAGGTATTGTATCTCAACAAACTTATATCCTCAAACATACTGCACGTTCGCAGTAAAGACTGGTATAATAAACTTAAGTCACAAGAAAAAAATGCCAGAACTTTTTGGAACATAGTTAAGGTAATAAAAAATAAAACAAAACAATTACCTTTTGTAAAAGACTATAATAACACATATTTTTCGGATGTTGAAAAAGCAAATGCTCTTGCTTCGAGCTTTGGAAAAAACCATAACCTAGCAACAAATTTAGGTGATATAGAAACCGAAAATATTGTAAATACCACAATTTTCTTCTGATAGAGTCTCCCAAAATACTTCAGTAGGTTTTGTTTCACACGAAGATGTTCAATGAATAGTAAAGATCTAAAAATAAGAAAAACAGGCGGCACTGACTGTATTAAAAACATATACATCAACAATTTGCCCAAGTCCGGAATAAAATATCTAGCATTCCATACTAATGCTTGTTTAAAAATGGAGTATTTTCCTGACGCTTGGAAGTTAGCCAGAATTGTTCCAGTCTTCAAATCCGGCAAGCCACCTGAAAGTCCTGAAAGTTACAGACCAACAAGTGTGCTTAGTAGCCTTAGCAAAATACTGGAAAAAGTTCTGAAAATCCAATTCTCAACCATATCTGTGATAATAATATATTTATTAATGAACAATTTGGTTTTAGGCCATATCATAGCATCTCGCGTCAAGTTCTTAGAATTTGTAATTATGTGAAAGCAATTAGCTCCGCAGGCAAATCAACTGGAATGGTGCTATTAGACATTGAAAAGGCATTCGATACTGTGTGGTACAACGGTCTGATATTTAAAATGAAAAATTTCAACTTCCCGTCATATATTTGCGGAATGGTCCAAATTTTTCTATCTGGTCGTTTTTTTAAAGTTCATATTAACTGTGGCATTTCAAATTGAATATCGTTCGATTCTGGTGTTCCCCAATCCTACGTCCTGTTTTATATAACCTGTACACTTCTGATTTCCCGTACTTGCTCAATTGTGAAGCAGCCATTTTTGCTCATGATACAGCAATATATTCTTCACATGAGCTCGCTTCCAATATTGAAACCAGCCTTAAAAATGCGATTGAAGTATTAAGGCAATATTATTCAAAGTGGAAAATTAAATTGAATGAAGATAAAATGCAAGCTATCTTTTTTACCAGAAAAAGAAAGTGTTGCTTTTTACCATCCACTCAATTACAAGTTAATGGAGTAAACATTCCTTGGGCGACCTGTGTTAGATATTTAGAGATTCATCTAGATACAAAACTAACATTTAACGAACATATAAGTAGAACAGTAACGAAAATAGGTATTGCCATCAAAATGTTGTATCCAGTGTCGCGGGTTTTTCCTTTTTTTTTGTGCTTTTTTTGGGAACTTTCGAAGAGATTCGTCGGGACGTTTTTTTTTTTAAAGTAACGGAAGAGAAAAAAAGTCGATAAAGAAAAGACAAGTGTTCGCGCAAGGAGAACAGTGCGTGCAAAAAAAAAACACGCGATCGGTTCGGTTGAACCGTGAGGGTTATGTTGGAAAACCCCAAGGGAATTCGTTCGCGAGTGACCAAAGACACGGGGGTGTATTAGACCACCTAACCATACCACCTGGACTTCCCATCCACCAACACGTCACGAGGTCGTCAGAAGGAGCTTTCGGTGAGGAGTTGCAGGACGGAGCTTTAACCCTAGTTTAAGTATTTATTATACTAACATATTCCCTCTTGAATTTTTTTTTGGTTTAGTAAATAAATATAGCTTAAAGTGATGATATATATGTACATATATTACATAAGTATATACATATTTGGAGTTGAGGATTTGTGCATCTTAAGTGAGACCTTGAGAAAGAAAAAAGTTATACTAATTAGTCGAGTTGGTTAAAGCGCCGCATTGTAAACGAAAGGGATCGGATCCGAGCTTTTTCGCCCTAGGTTCAAATCTGGGTGGCGGTCGTAGGGCTTATCTTTTTTGAATTTGTTTTTATTTCTATTCTTTTTTTCTTTTCTGAATACCTTTTTAACCCTCTTCATTTACGTATATTTACATATATTTACATATATACATTTTTTTTGTTTTTTTTTTTAATAAAAAGGGATTGTTAAGGAAAATAGTTTTTTTCTTCTTCTTGCGCCTCTAAGTTGGAAGCGGCGTGGGGCTTTCTTTCGTTTCCCCAGTGTGGCGATTAGGTATTTTGGGGTGTTTTGGTGGTCTCGCCTTTGTTTTTCTTTTATTTTGTTATAGTCCTGGTGGGTTTTACTGGCAGAGTCGCGATTCGACGCCGTAAATTTTTTGGGGACAAAGGATAATCGCGTTGCGTCCTTATTATAAATACCCACGACTACTACTCCATCGAATAGTCGGCAACCTTTGTCCCCGATACCGCGGAGGACGAAACGACGGTAACAGAGTCTGGGGCGATTATGCAAAAAGCCACATAAAAAAAATACAATTATGCCAAAACAAAGTTTTAAAAATGATGCTTAAATTACCCTGGCATCATTCTACCCTAGATCTGCGCATTAAAGTGAATGTTGAACTGATTTATGAAAGAATTAGAAAACTAAAATCGAAATTTGTAGAGCGATGTAGTTTTGCTGATAGCCCTCTCATGTGAATTTACTTCTTCATTTAATTTGTTTAATTTATTGAATTTATATGTATATTTATTTATTTATTTATTTTCTGAATTGAATTTATTAATTTATTTATTGGTTTAATTTATTTATTTATTTGTTTAATTTGTTTAATTTATTTATTTAATTATTTATTTATTATTTATTTATTTATTTATATATTTATTTATTTATTTATTTATTTATTTATTTAATTATTTATATATCATTTGCATTCTTCTTACTTTTGTTAAAAGTTTTTTTTTTTGTTACAAATTATAATAATTCAGTGGAAAGTAGTATATCGAATCCCTGTATTGTAAAATGTGCGGTAACAAGCCAAATGTAAACTATTATACGTAAAAATAAATCTATACATCTATCTATGTATCTCCATGCATCTTCTTTAATACATATTTTGAACAAGTACATTTCATTATGTGTACTCGTATCTAAGAAAATGGTACTCAAAACACAACTATTTTGTGTATGTATTTGTTCCCACGTACACACATGTTGCTTTTTACATGTTGCTTTTTACATGTTGCATTTTGCTCTGAGAATGGGAAATTTGAATGCAGATAAACTCTGTTATTCGTTGATAAAGATTCATTTCAATGCAGTTCATCGCAAATACTAAGCTGCACGGCCTACAGACCCCATAAAAATGTCGATATTGCACCACCACCCTCCGGAATAAAGTTGTGTATAGAACTATATTGGGTAAACAAAATTACTATACAAACCACCTTAACCCTACGGGTTCTGGGGAAAATGTCTGGAAGACTGTAAGAAAATTAGGTATCGGTAAGCAAAACCGCAAAGTCCCCAATAACATTGATTATAATCTTTTGAATGCAATATTTTTGGATCTAAACAAAACCTGTTTAAATGTACCTGCTGATTTGTTTCCTGACCCACCCGAAGAAGCTGGTTCTATCAGCCCTACCTTGCTTGATGATACTGATGTTTCTGCAGCATTACTATCAGTAAAATCAAATGCTATAGGTTTGGAAAATATAGATACCAGGTTCGTTAAACTGTTTTTACCCTTTATTTTGACTTACCTCAAACATCTATACAACTCTATCTTAACAACCTCTTAGCCAATTATTCCAATTCCGAATGGTGGCAGCGGTTCAGTAGATTTTAGGCCAATTTCTATCCTACCCTTTTTCTCACAGGTTATTGAAAAAGCGATTTCAAGACAGATACAAAGGTTTCTAGATGTCAATAATCTCCTTAATGGTGCTCAATCTGGGTTCAGAGCTAATCGGAGCTGTTAGACCGAACTACATAATATTTTTGATGAGATACGCATAGCAATGGATAGGAAAGAAATAAGTTTGCTTACTCTTCTCGACTTCTCCAAGGCATTTGACTCAGTCGATTATGCGATACTCATTCGCTTCTCTTTGACCGAAACCAGGCTCTTTCAATCATAACTTACAGGGAGACATCAAAGTCACAGGGATCAATTTTAGGCCCTTTTTTCGTACTTTACATTAACGATCTCCAGCAGGCGGTCAACTGAACTTTCCTATGCATCAGACGCAATGAACGACGATTTTTATTGCATACAGCAGTGGGCACAAAGTAATAATCTGAGTCTGAATCCAGCTAAATGTAAATCGATTGCCATAAATCGTACCAAATTAGACAGGTCGCTGCTTCCGCACATCTAACTCGGTGACTCTGTGATCACCTACGTTGAAAAAGTAAGGAATCTTGGAATCATCTTTAATGACACGCTTACCTGGTCCGACCACATAAATACTACCATTGGTAAAGTTTATGCTGCCATTCGCGTTTTATGGGCCTCAAAAAACTTCGTCCCTATTAAAACCAAAACTTTACTGGCTTAAGCTCTTCTTCTACCTACTCTGCTGTACTGCTGTGATGTTTATTGTAACACCGACTCTAACTCGTTAAGAAATTTAAATGTTATATTTAACAACATTACCAAATACATTTTACAATCTTCGACGCTTACACTCCTGCTCGGCATCCGAACGCATTTTCTTTGTTTATACCACACATCAGTGGAACCCTCTACCAATCGAAATAAGAAGTATCAGAAATCACCGCACTTTTAGAACATCCCTTCTGAAATTCCGTTCATCATCCTAGTCTCCATGTGAACATTACCTTTAAATTTATATACAACAATAGAGTTCTGATAGCATATGAATAATAAACTCATTTTCTTACTTCCTTTCTATCTTAGATTTATAACACATGTACTATACACTTTTACTTTTAAATGCTCTCTCGAATTTTTCTTATGCCTTACGCTACCTACAAGAAATTTTTCTTTTTGTGTTTGTTTTTTTTTTTTTTAAACCAATAATTGAAAATCTGAGTGTAAGTCATATCTTAAATAAATAAGTATTTAGGTAAGTTAACAAACATAGGAC
Source organism: Volucella inflata (assembly GCA_928272305.1). Lineage (NCBI taxonomy): Eukaryota > Metazoa > Arthropoda > Insecta > Diptera > Syrphidae > Volucella > Volucella inflata. Next base: position 20,833,190 of record OV743719.1, read on the forward strand.
GAGAACTTACTTTTTTTTCTTTGCTGGATCGATGGTAACGGATTTTTAAATGTGAGTTGTGCTTTCCATCGTGTGTTATTGTTTCGAACCCTTTTCATGCCGTATGCTATTGTTTCTAATCCTTCTACGAACATAATTTCTGCGTATTTGGTGAGTGTGCGCACAGGGAAAAAACTGGAATGAACATTTGGATAAATGAAGAGACGGATCATCAGTGTGGATAACCATTTTACTGTAAAGACTATTAGTGTTTTATGTATTTCTTACGGCATATTTCTTATCGCGTTGGCAAGAAAATAATTCAATCAAACCGTATTAGTGACAGTGTTGCTGTTAAAGATCAGCCCGACCAAAGTACCGGATGCAAGTCTGGTCATTACTGTGGTGCCATATATTAAATTTTACGAGCTGCTCAAAAGCGTGAGGGTGGTAGCTCAGTTGGTTTTCATTCACCCAGACCACTCCGGGTTGATGTTTATAACTGGTGTGCTGATCTAGCAAGAGTACAGCGCGATCACTCAGAAATTCTTGATGTCATTCCCAAGGTCCAAGCTTCATAGTTAGGTTAGTTTAGGCAATAAGTCTGTCATCTTTTATGCTTAAAACCCTGGAGCGTTTACTGGAAATTCACATCAGGAACAGATGCAGTAACGGTTTTTTGACCGGGTCACAGCATGCCAACATGAAGGGCAAATATGTGGAAACCGCCCTACATGAGGTGGTGGGGAAAATTGAAAGAAGTCTACACTTCGGTGAGTCTGCGATGGCGACCTTCCTAGATATAGAAGGGGCCTTTAATAACGTAAAGCTGAGCGGAATCAAAGGTGCTTTAGTAGACGTTAACATAGAACAAGGGATAACAAATTGGATCTGCAACATGCTTGCAGGTAGGGTAATAAACTGTTCCATTGGACAAAGCTCGGCTAGAATGTCAATGACCAGGGGAACCCCTCAAGGGGGTTACCCACTCCTTTAGGTACTGGTCATAAATGACATTCTCAAAAAGCTTAATTCAATGGGCATTAGCGCCACGGCATACGCGGATGACGTGGTGATAATAGTGCAGGGAAAATTCTTAAACATTTTAGATGAGATCATGGAGCTTGCCTTGAAGACGATCAGCACCTGGGCAGGCAGCTGTAGTCTCAATGTCAATCCCTCCAAAACGGAACTGGTTCCATCGGCTACGCGATATTGCGTTTCACACATTATGTTTGTTATGTCTTCAACTGCTTTCAGATCACCGCTGAATCTACAAATGTCCGCATCTGTTATTTTAAGTCTCTTTGCATGTTGCAGCAGGAGACAGTGTCCTGTCAGGATTCCTGTTAATGTTCTAAACGTATTCCTGTTCAGTTTAATCAGCTCCCAAGCTCTTTTGCCGTTGATAAGTGGCCATAGAGCCTTGGATACCCTTCAAGATTCGACCACCTAATGTTTCCAGTCTTTATGGTGTTTTCCCCAATAGTGTCCCTTACTGCTCCGAGGTGTGGTTTGGTGTTAGAAACCTCACTATTGTCGAGTAGCCTTCCTTTTCTTGCAAGCTCGTCTGCTTGTTCGTTTCTCACTATACGGCAGCCTTCGGGCACCCAGCATGGTCCCGCCCAGTTCTAAATGCATAATGCTTTGAATTTTCCGTATATCGTTTTCTTATTTATTGGTTTTCACCCAATACCACCACCGTATATAGCCAATACACCATAGCAAGTTTTACTTACTTACTTTTATTATTGGCCCGGTTCTACCCCGGACAACTTTATTTATCGTATTAACAAGTAAAAGCTTAAACCTAGGCTTAAAAACTAACAAAAACATTCTTAACCTAATGGGGCGAGGGAAAATATTAGTCGAGGGAGATGTTATGGGTGTGACATATTGAACAGGCCTTTTTTGATTTCATTTTTGTTGCAATTTATTTAGGTCGAAGACTTCGGTGCGGTAATTGGTGCGGTGAGTTTGGATAAGAAGAAGTTTTACAGATCTTAGATTGCAGGGACTGGAAGTGAATGAAATATTTTGCGTTATCCTCGGCAGTCGATGTTTCCAGTCAATAACTGGTGTATAAAAAGTACATCAGCGACTTCACGACGATTTTTTAGGGTATGCATACCAATTAGGTTTAACCTGTTTTCATAGGGAGGTAATCCATATGGATCGGATTGTTTGAATGTGGATTTGTTTATAGGATGACCAAAGAGGCCTTACAAAAGTAATGTACAGAAACATTGTAACGTAGGAGTTGGAAAATTCTTTTGACCAGCGTTTGATAAAGCCAAATGCAGAGTTAGCTATATTTATAATGCTGTCAATATGTGAGTCTAGATTCAATTCTCTCTCACATATTATTCCTAGATTCCTTACTTCGGTAGTGGAGGGAATAGGCTCATCGCAGATAAAGTAGTTTCTTGGAGGCGGGGAAAGACGATTGCGGGAATATTGCTTGGCATTTGTTGACATTAAGCTCCACAAAATTTTGCTTGCATCATACCGAAAGCTTATTTGAGTCCTCTTGCAAGCAATGGGAGTCTGAAAGCATTGAAATGACTTTGGAAATTCTCATTTCGTCAGCGAAAATAGAAAGATTAGAATTCGTTAAAACGTAATTTTTGTGATTAAGTGATTGGTCCAAGGTGACTACCCTGAAGGACACTAGATGTTACTTAAATGGAGTGGGATATAGAAGATCTGAAGATGACTCTGCATTCTCGGTCTTCTTAATAGGATTTGATTTGATTTGAGGGCCGGACAGAAAATCATCTTTAAGTTTGGTAATGTTTTCAGAAACTAAAGATGTTGTTATATAGTTAGTATTTAGCGAAATGGATGACGTCACTGGACAGTTTCTCATATAGCTAGAGTAACTAGGATCGGGTTCAGGAGTTTGCTTACAAAAGATTTGTTAAAATAACAGGCCAAGGAATTAGCAATGGTTGGGTCGAATACGATAAACGTATTCAAGGCAGAAAGGCTTACAAAGTCAAGAAAAACGATTGTATACAAATCGATCGTAAGTATAGTCGGAATCAGATCGAGCTCTTAGGAATTTGTGCAACAGCTTGTTTCTGTTATTTCGGAGAGAGCGCAAACCCTTGTTATACTAAGGAGGAGCTGACGTGCAGTCTTTTCGAAAGGAATATGGAACCGATTGGGCAAAGCAGGAGAAAATTAACGAATTAAAAGTCGATAGGTCAAGCTCAATGTTTGTTGTTTCAGCAATAAAATCAAAGTTAATGTTGCTGATAAGGCGGTCTAGGGTGGAAAGAAGATGATAACTCATATAAACGACACAGTTATCCGAATCGGAGGTGAAGACAAAGTCGAGATGACGAATTAAGAGAGACGAAATGAGACAAGTCGTCGGAAGGCGCCCTCTTCACGTGAGGAAGGTTGAAATTCCCTACTATAATAATACTATCTTCAGGTTGTGCATCATCGGTCAAAAATCCACAAAAATCAAATCCGTCTTTTCGAAAAACGTTGAAGTTAGGTGGAAACAGCTCATGATTTTGAATATCAGAAATTAAATTTGTTTCAGTAAGAACAATTAGGTCGTAGGGAAGCTTTTGAGAACTGAGATATACGGCGGAGATTTTAGAGCGCAAACCTCTTACGTTTTGGTAGTAAATGGACAGACATTTGAGACTGGAGTATACAGAATTCAGTTTGTTAGGAACTGTAATAGTTTCTAAAATTTGAACGGGTTTTTTGTAAGTGGGAAAGACATTTAGAATTGACATTTGAAGACAGCGTGGAAGGATCTTTTTGAACTTAGTCGGAAAAGATGTCGAAGCTCTCATGGTTACGAACGAAAATTTGCATCAATTCCTCTGGCTTTATTGGAAGACCTTCTCGTTGAATAGCAGGGCGAAGCGTTGGTGTCGGGACTCTGGTGCTCTTTGTAGATGGATTAAAAGGTTGAAGGGGTGAAGAAAATCTGGGAAAGATTTGGGTTGAGATGTTGGTGGGATAGGGCAGAGTTGTGGGTGCAAGCTTTTCCTTTATTATTAAGCTTATTAACTACCTTATCCTTCCGTTGGGTGATGACAATCTTTTCCGAGATGGGTATGCCGTCCGATGATTTGAACATCCAATCGTACTTTGTGGGTATACATATTTCGAAACACTCACCGTATTAGCTTTGCCAATTAGTTCACATTTCTCGGGGCCGAGCTTAGGCTACCGAGGGGGTCGGCACGGTGGCGAATACCTGAACGGCCTACAGATATGAAGTCTAGCTGCGAATAACCAATAAGCAGTCCTCGACCAAGAGCGGCAAAAACGGAGGGTGTGACGGAAAAAACACCCAAGCCCAGTGAAATTTTTGTGGCAGGGCGAGTAGATGCCGCCCATAAATAGCCATTTTGCCCCTAAGGCAAGGCGTTATGTGACCCGTTCCGAGGCCTGAATGATGCTGGGGACATAAAATCCATACAGCATCGCTACTGGAGCCCTCCAGATAACTGGCGCCCTCTGGTTGTAACTTAGCCTTACCATATAACAGGGGTCTCCGATGTGGCGGACCTCCTTTCCCCTATACTCGTGGGATCCAACTATGAATCTTATACAAACAAATAAAACAGGAAAAATAGAACAAAACACAGGAGTCGAAAGAATAGAAGAAAGTCCGTTCAGAAGAAATTATATACTAGTGCACTCACCGCCGTTAAAAATAACGGACGCAGCAACGCAAGAAGAGAGCATGGGCACACAAACGCCGTCTACACCACTACTAAGTGAGCAGCAACACAGAAGCGAGCAGCTTGGTGAAACACCAACACTAACTAGCGGTTTGACGTCCGAAACCAGCGAAGAAAGAGAAAAGCGTGAAGACTTAAAATCCCTGGGAAAAAACTTCACGGCGCTAGTGGAATTTATCAAAGGGAAAAATAACGTTCAGCATGAAATAAGGAAGCTGGCAAATGCAATACGTTGACAATACATTATTATTAGAAGGCGAAAAGGATAAAATGGATAATATTAAAATATATAAAGTCACTCAAACAAGCCAAACACCAGAAGTGAGCGAATTGGCTTCTGCTCCCCAGTCATTGGAACAACTACCAGAACCCAAGCGAAAAAGGACCAGATCAAACCCCGAAGCACCGATGCCATCATACGCCGACAACGTCGCGAAAAATGGGGTAACAATGATGAAACAAACCGTCCATAAGGGCCAAAGGGAGGTAAAGCAAATCATGGGTTTAAAGGCGAAACCTCTGGACATTGAGCCAGTCGTAGAAACTACAAGACGTAGGGACAAAAAAGGGGAGTGGACAAAAGTGGTGGGAAAAAGCCGAGGCAAGATACGTGTCAAGCCGGATGCATTGGTTATTAAGAAGACTGGCGAAATATCCTATTGTGATATACTCAGAAAGGTGAAGACCAACCCGAAGTTAAATGGACTAGGCTTTGATGTATCTCGCATAAGGAAGACGGCTAATGGAGAATTTTTGCTTGAGCTCAAGAAAGCATCGGATGAGAGAACCTCAGAGCACCGAATAAAAATTGGACAAGTTCTAGGGGAAGTTACCGAAGTTAGGTGCCTAACGCACGATGTGCTTATTGAATGCAAAGATCTGGATGGCGTCACTACAAAGGAAGAGATCTGCCAAGCCCTGACGCGAACAGCAGTCATCAGCCTTCCGATTTACGCTGCCAAAAATATTCTGGAGGTAGGAAGAATGAAAATCGGATGGACGGTACGCCGAATACGGGAAAAAGTAGTACGTCTACGATGCTTCAGATGCCTTAATTTTGGGCATCTTGCGAAGGTGTGTAAATGTACTGTGGACAGAAGCAAAAATTGTGTCAAGTGCGGGCAGAAAGGTCATGTGTCCAAGAACTGCAACAATGACAATGAAATAATGTCGGGATTTTATCCACAGGGGTTTTTCCAGACCAATGGAAAAAGCAACGTCTTGTGGTGCTGCCCAAAGGGAATAAACCACCAGATGAGCCCTCGTCATACCGTCCCGGAGCGAATTATATGCAACCGATTGGAATCCGAAGGTCTCTCAAACCAGTAGTATGGATTTAGAAAAGCTCGCTCTACAGTAGATGCTATTCGGAAGGTAACTACGACCCTAAAAAAAGTCATTCAAGCTAGAAGATGGAGAGGAGGTACCAAAAAATACGGCGCCGTATTAACGTTGGACATCAAAAATGCGTTCAACTCTGAAAACTGGGGGCTTATAGTACACTCTCTGAGGTCAATGATGGGGCCATGGTTTTTAATAAAAATTATGTAATTATACGATACCCGACGATGGAGTAAGGCAGTATCACATAACTGCCGGAGTTCCACAAGGATCGATACTAGGACCTCTCTTCTAAGGCTTGAAATCCCGATTGAGGCTAAAATCATAGGCTTTGCAGATGATATTGCAATCGTCGTGGCGGCAAAACACCGGGAGAGGATAGAAGACATCGGCAATGAATGTATTTGAAAAGTTAGACGGTTGATGGCAACAGTTGGGTTAGAGCTGGCAGAACATAAAACGGAAGCAGTTCTGGTAACTAATCGCAAGGAAAGAGAAACAACCACCATGAGGGTGGGCGATCACGATACATATAACATCAAAACCTGCTATCAGATACCTAGGTATGATGATCGATGCTAGACTCACTAACAAGGAACACCTTGAAAGAACGTGCGACAAAGCTGCAGAGGTGAGCGCTGCCTTATCCAGAATAATGACAAACATAGGAAGAACTAGTTCTGGCAAGCCCTTATTATTGGCAATGGTCAATGGCGATCAAAGTTGCATTGTTCTCAGAGAGTTGAACGGATGCCTCGGTGGTAGCGGCTGTTGTATAAGTTGGGGCTAAACTGAATGAGAGTGATGGATACATCTCGTCGTGAAAGGATTTGTTACATGTGGCTCACTACAGATGGTGGTGTATCCGGCTTACTAGAGATGTGCTTTAAGTCCTCCACTATCTGCATTTTGGTTGATCTAGTGGATGCAGCTCCCTCACCAAGATAATTGAGGTCATGTTGAATGGATCCGTTATTTACAGTATATTCATGATGCTTGAGTTGTAACAAAGTGGATTGGTCAGCCAACGTTGACATAATTTTTCCCAACTGAATTGAAGTTGACTGAATCGCTGGTAACGTGTTTGAGTAGTGAGACCTATCAAAATCACTTAATTTAGTGATTTTTGAGTGCAGGGAATGAACAGTTGATTTTATGGGGGTTACGCTGTTATCGATTGAGCAGTTTAGAGTGTCATAGCTCTAAGAAATGAGTTTGGTTACATTTTTTCCTATACCTACTATATATATTGTACTTCGCATTTTAGCTCTGCAATCGAGTCTGCAAGTCCAGTTAGTTGCTGGTTACTACTATGTGCCAGAGAGATGGTCCTGCACTCTTCACAGAAGAAGCAGAATATACGCTTATACTCGTCAAGATGAGTCTTAGCATGCATATGATATGGAATTTCTGTCCACATATCCCATTGCATGTAATCATTTCCACAGAGTTAGTAGGTACAGCGCAGTCAGAAAATCCGCAGGAAGACATGGTTAAATATAGTCAGAGTACTATTTTATTTTTCATTTATTTACAAAGTCACTATGTTTTGATGACACTGAAAAGTTAGCGTGAATGATTGGAAACAAGTAATGAAGTTAAAATGGGGTCAAACAGCAAATCAAAAAGACAAAATAATTCACAAATAATGTGAAGCGAAATAGAAACACGTCCGAACTTGACGGTGAGCAACCTGAAAAACTGGAAAAAAAAACTTAAAGAGGCGCTACATTCCGTGGTGGACGTGGGCCTCAGTTAAGGCCTGAGTCATGGCCTTCCTCTACTGCGCTGTCCATTGGGAGTGGATTCGAAGAATTTTCGGACCGGAGCATTTGTGTCCATACGCTCTACATGACCCAGCCATCTCAGTCTTTGGATCTTCACTCTTCTGGTTAGGTCGATATAGCTGTTCCTTTCGTAGAGTTCATTGTTGTATCTCATCCATTTATGATAATGTCCATGTATCTGCGCCATAGAGCAGGACCGGGATTATTAAGGTCTTAAGAAGGGTGACTTTTATTGTCCGAGAGAAGGCTTTGCTACTTAATTGCCTTCTTAGCCTAAAGAAACAGCGGTTGGCAAGAATTATTATTCGCGCTGGTATCGTTGCCTGTATTTATAGCCGGGCCTAGGTAGACAAAGTCCTTTTCTACCTCAAAGTTATATCTGTCGAGGGTGACGTTCTCCTCGAGACGTCGGTATTGGTTGTCCTATTTGCTTGACAGCCCTCATTAACATCTAAACCCATTTTCACCGCTTCCGTCTCAATACTCGCGACAGTGCCACTGATATCACGCTGCTTTCTCCCGATTATGTCAATATCGTCGTCGTATGCGAGTAGTTGGACGGACTTTTGAGAGATAGTGCCTCTTGTGTTTGCTCGTGAGTTTTGCACTATTCTTTCAAGAACGATGTTGAAAAACTCGAATGACAGCGCATCGCCTTGTCTTGATCCTTTCTGGACATCAAAGGTCTTGGTGAGATGCTTACCAAACTTGATGGAGCAGCGTTCATTCTCCATCATCATCCTGCATAGATGTACGAGTTTGGCAGGGATGCCGAAACTAGACATTGCTCTGTTTAGCTCGTCTCTATAGATGCTGTCAAACGCGGCCTTAAAATAGATTAATATGTGGTGTGTATCAATGTGAAGCTCATGGGTCTCCCCCAAGATCTGCCGTAGTGTGAATATTTGGTCGATGTGGCCTGAAGCCACACTGATATTAAACTAACGGCTTCAGGCGTTTACACAATACGAGAGATAAGATCTTGTATGCGATATTAAGGAGACTGATGCCTCTGTAATTGGCGCGGTTCAGGGGGTCTCCTTTCTTGAGAATCGGACAAACAATGCTGAGGTTCCATTCATCGGGCACACTTTCGTCCGACCATATTTTACAGATGAGTTGGTGTATGCTCCTTACCAAGTCATCGCCTGCCGCTTTGAAGATCTCGGCAGGCAGGCCATCCGATCCAGCAGCTTTGTTGGACTTAAGCTTAGATATAGCTATCTTCACTTCATCCAAGTCGGGTAGAAGAAATTGCTGGTCTACATCTTCTAAGTTGAAAGATTCATTCTGCCTGACAGCGATATTTGGTTCGTCATCGCCGTGGTACAGTCTTTAGATATCCTCTTACCAAATCCTCAGCATCGACTGCGACTCTACTACAAAATTTCCTGGCTGGCTGCTGGCTGGCGTCATTAGACCACTTAAGAGATTAAGAGACACTCGATCGGAAAAGGACTTGGTGATCTCTTGCGATTGTAGCCGTCTGTCGCTGAATTTCCTTACAGCATTAGTTTGTCTTGGCGTAGTTGGGGATATCCGCAACCGTATATTGGCTACAACAAGGTAGTGGTCCGAGTCGTTGTTGGCTTCTTGGAACGTTTGGACATCCATAATACTGGAGGAGTGTCTTGCGTCGATCGCAATGTGGTCAATCTGGTTGACTGTTGATTGCTCAGGAGTTCTCCAATTCCCCTTGTGTATATCGAGATTTGGGAACCGCTTGCTAGCTACGACAATGTAACGCCCCGCCGCAAAGTCAATTGGCCTGAATTCCATATTGAAGGTGGTGTCTATTAGAGCACTTTTAATGGTACTGAACTTCACTTTATTGAAGGCCGCCATTGCAAACTCGCCGAAGTGTAGACTTCGCCCACCACCTCATGTAAGGGCGGTTTTAGGCCTTCCATGTAAGCATGCTGTGACTCTGTTCAAAAAAGCCATTACTGCATCTGTTCCAGCGTTTTGCCAGCTTTAGGTATAAAAACCAGTTGAACTTCTCTCCAAGACTGTGTCTAAGAATTTCCATAACTCTTTGGATTGCTACCTCTGGTGCTTCGGTAGTGCATGTCCCAGCTATCACACCGTGAGTGGTCTTTTGAACTCCTCACTACCGTTAGCCAGAAGCTCTGCTTCTTCCAATCCCCTTACTAAGAGGCAGATGGATGGAGGCTAAATTTCGACGCTTCATTATTCTGAATGGCAAAAATTTGGTACAATAAATATGGGTACCAGCATTACGATTGGAGTGACTCGTGCGCTTCTTTCTCTAGCGGTGCAGACATCGTTCATTAGTTCGTTTCATATACTGACTTTGTAATGGAAAAGCTGTTGAAAATCAATCGTTTGCCTTTTGAAATTCTTAATGTTCGTTAGTCTTTCCTCCGTGCAATGTTTAATTGACCATCTGTCTTTCATCCGCGAGAGTCCTCGTCGGAAACATGATCCACCGATTCGTGGTCATCAGGATGGAGAATTTGGAGTTGCAAAATACCAATACGAAAATATAATGGTAACAATTCCTTGTCCAAACATCCTCGAGTCGTTGAAGCAAGACTACATCCGCCGAAAGTAAAGTTGCCAAGTAATCTAGATAAGGGTTAAATGTGTTCTTTTTGCGGTAAAGCCGGACATGAGGAGAGCACATGCTGGGCGGAACATGGAGGTAAGAGGAAGAATGTTAACCTTTTTCACGAAATATTACAACATGTTATTATTAATGGTAAAATAGCAAAGGAAGCAACGTCCTTTCTCTCCGTACAAGGAATCGGCTAAGATCGCATTATTCTGACCGAACAAATGGATCTCCTGGTTGATTTCTAGGAAACCACCATAGAAATAGCTTTTCGTGTGATTGCGAAGTAGTACTTGAAAAACGAAATGATTGTTGGTAGAGATGCCTTTGAAGATCGTCGTCAACAGGCATTAAAAAAGAGCAATCAACACAGCATAGGGAGAATTTAGAAACACAGTCGCACTTTTAAGATGATGTCCTTATTTCTTCGGTATCTGTTAAAGATGAACTTCAAAAACTCGATATTGCATTAAAGGCATTGACCACAAGCGGATTTTCACTCAATCTCGAAAAAGTTAATTTTTACAGACCAAAATTTAAAATTAAGGGCGAGAAATCGGTTTCGGCCAAGTAAGAATAAAATTGATTGCACACCAACTCCAACAAACGTCAAACAAATACATCAGTTTATGGGATTGGTCAGTTACTTTTGGAAATTTATCCCTGAATTCGCAGTAAAAACCAATTGTATACCGGTCTTCGAAATTCGATTGGACAAAGGAGTGCGAAACGGCGAGACAGTATATCCCGCGACAGATTCATCATGACCTATATTGATAATATTTGATCTCGTACTCCCAACTGAACAAAAACACATACATACTAATGCAAGTTCCATTGAATATGGCGCGATTTTATTTCAACGTATTGAGGGTCAGCTGCTCTTAGTAGCATATTATAGTCAGGCTACGAAACCAATTACTATAGTATAATACTATAAGGGGTGGATTACTGTATCAAAAGTTAAGGAGGGGACAAGCTGTTTATACCGGAACAGTGCTGACTATCTTTAATGAGGTGATTCCATGAAGACAACTGCCATTTTGGGTGGGAGAAGACTGTTGCTATAATGAGAGAAAATTTTTGGATGCCTATCTATGCAGATGCTAAAATAGGTAATTTTAAATTCTATAATATAATATTTGTTGTTTAGTTGAAAATGGAATTCATGGACAGGCTTAAGATTACCTCTGAGCCATAATATTCTAGTATTGAATGGTTGAAGACAGCGAGCAAATCTGCTCTTGGATCTTGACTTTGAATCGAGTTTCTGACGCTTAACACAAATATTATGGACAAGCCTCTGAGCTATAATTTTTGGGGTGACGGCCGATGAAAGTTCAGTAAGGCAGGTTTCCTGGAAGGTGATTGGTGTTCTGCCAACGACGAAGATGGTGTGGACAAGATTAAGACTGTCTCTGAGCTACGCCATCTCTCAATTAAAAGTTTATGTTACATCGGTTGATATAACGATGTTAGTACTGGTCAAGTAAATGATTGAAGTAATGTCACCATTATACAAATTTCGGTGGTGGCCGTATTACTGGATGTTCAGAGCCGCCTTGAAAAGATGACGTATGAAGTATTGAAGGAGAAATTTTTATTTTTATGTTAAAATAAGGTAATTTTTTATTCCATAGGGAGCGATGGACCTTATTGAATGGCCGTGTTAGAATGCAGTATGAGTGAAACGACAGGCTGCACTATGTTTTAGGTCACACTGTGACAAAAAAAGAAACAGAGGAAGAAGTAAAAGAAGAAGAAGTAGAGCAGAAATGCAAATCTGTGTGCTCAAGCGGTAGTTGTTTGTGAATTGTGAGAGCCGACGCGCTGTGATGCTCCACAGAATTGTTGTTTAATAGAAAGAAAATCTTTTTAGTAGGAAATATATTTTTCTCTCTGCTTCGCACTAAAACTTGCATAAAAAATGTATTGGCAAGACTTAATTAAGTGCCGATTCAGACAGAATCCAGTTCAAAAGAAACTTAAATTAAAATGCAATTAGTCCGATTTTATGAAATTTATTGTTTTAAATTGCAAGTGCGGTCACTCTGCTGGTTTAACTGGGAATGCCCAACCATTCGCCGCAGTTGTCATAACGACACCTTCCTGGTCCAGCTGTTTCTTGAAAGCATGTTTTTCTGGTCAATGACCCATTGCGAACCTTTGCGGAAATTGTTAAGATCTTAGCTACTACCGCATAGCGTATTGGATTTTTCGTTGACCAGCAAGTGCATATATCACCAACATACGCTTATGTGCTTAGCGCCACTACAAAATTCACTCATTGGGCGGGCTAATTGTCGAACGCATATTTTTCTATCATGTCCATATGTACAAGGTTTAATGGAAAACAATCTATGTATGAACGTATTACTAATATTTACAATATTATAGTACTTTGGATATCTCAAATTGACAAATACATACTTAAACTAAAGCTAAGTACGAGTAGATAACAACACAATATCCACATGATGATTTGTGATTGGCGGGATTTGAGTCTAAGACTTTGATTCCTTGTCTTCATTCGTTTTTTTAGATTTTTATTGATGAGGAGAAGGTGGATGATCTTTGAAAAATAACAGTCCCTACGTCTTGGCCTCTTTAACACCGGATGAAGTACATCGTTCTGACACGATGGTGTACGAGTAGAAGGCCAATGCAATATCCTTCGTAAAATTTGACGAAAAGAATATTTTCTGTGGCATAATAAGCCAATTCGGCTCATTTTCGCCATTGAATTTTTATGAAATCACAAAATAAAATGTCGTACGATTTGGTTTTATAACTATTTTTGAGATGGGTGGAAGGGAATCTGCTATAGTTTCCCAAAAAATTAAACAGTTTTCCAGTAGATGGACATACTTTTTGACGTCATATCTCTGTGTATTAGTAATGTAAATTGTGTAGAAACAAACGAACTTATGTAAAAATTAAAAAAAAGAGAAATATGTGAGTAATATTTATTTATGTAGTTTCCTCGCGTCCTGTACCGTACAAATATTAAAATGTGTTTTACCTGCGTACAAATAAATACTAAGCAAACGTTTGTTGTTGATGCACATGCTGTTCAATTGTTGAACATGCTGCACAGATGTTGTACAAAACAGTCACCTGCTTTGTGCTATACTATTTCTCTCATCATATTTAATGTGTTTTTCAGCATTATATAAATATACCTAGCAATAGTATCGCTGTGCGTAAAACATCTGGGATCCATATATTTGTAATCCCGACATTTTGTTCCTCTGTTTAATACTAAATATTTGAGTCCTTCATATATTTCTAAATTGTTTGGTTATGTCTTCGTTTGTTTTGAAATCATTGATTGATCTCGAGAATTCCTGCCCGTTGTGAGCGTCAAGGATTCCGAACAAGGAGTTAGCTTTTGTCCCGATTATATTAAAAGCACCGCGTTTTCCTCTTGGCTTATAGATGTTGTCGCTAACAAGTTCACTGCCTCTTTTTAACTCGGTTTGTATATGCATGGCCTGATTGATTATCGGTAGACAGGAGCTGTTTTGTATTATCGATGTGCAGAGTTGTCGCAAGGATTGAAGTCCATTGGTTATTTCTGTATACTCAGTCCAGTATGGTTCCAAACCCTAGTATACCATCAGTTTCCAATCATTCGATGACAGATTTACTGTTCCTAGAGCCTCGAAGTGATTTCCCAATTGTGCTGGGAATTGACTGGCTTCCACAGGGTAACTACTGGATACTAGTAACGTCAAGCATACCCACAACAATGATACTATGATTTTCGAGACCTTCGATGTAGGGGTTCATCGATGCTCCTATCACCTTTTCAGCCTTGAGCTACTGAAATTGTCGCTTTTCTGTTTGATTGACCTTCGGATTGCCATCCCTCTTCTTCTGTTATTGATACCGAATCCTTTTTCGGAACCATATCATCGAGTGGAAGAGGCGCCAATTTGTGAATTGCTCGCCGCGGAATGCCACTCGCTGTTCTTACATTTGCCACGCGGACTTGGCCGTTTTCTCCAGTGTGAGTCTTGATGACTCGACCAAGTGGTCATCTCATTGGTGGATTGTTATCTTCCTTGAGTATAACTATAGCTCCAGGTTGTAAATTATGTTTGTGCTGCTTCAATTTATATCGTTGTTGCAGTTCATTTAAATGTTCTTTTAACCATCTGCTCCAGAACTCGGTCTTCAAGTGCGTTACCAATTTCCATCATGTGAGTAGACTGATTTTTGTTGTCTCAGCATTTGGGTCAACCGATGCGGTTAACGGCTTACCAATTAGGAATTGACCGGGTGTTATAGCAGTGATGTCGTTGGGTTCGGAAGACAAGGGTGTTAATGGTCGAGAATTGAGGATTGCTTCAATTTCAATAATGAGGGTCTCGAGTTCTTCATATGTTAAGGATGCCGATGCCATACTTCGAATTAACAAGTGTTTCGCTGTCTTCACAGCATCCGAAGTGAGGAGCTCGGGGTGGTATGAAATGAAAATCTATACCCCCTTGACTGCAAGACGAGATGATGGAATCCATTCCTTGAATAGATTATACTGTTTTGCTCAAGTCCTGAAGTTTGTTTCTGGCTCCAACGAAGTTTGTCGCGTTGTCGCAACATAAATTTCGTACATGACCTCGTCTTCCGGTAAAACGTTTTAATGTGCCTAAGAACGCTTCTGTAGTTAAGGCACTTACCACCTCCAAATGGACAGCCTTCGTAGCAAAACAACAAAATACAGCTATATACCCTTTTGTGATCGGCTTCCCCTACCTCGATAATGAATCGAATTCAGTCCGCAGAAATACACACCAGTATTCACAAATGGGTGAGCTGGTTGTACTCTGTTGGTTGGCATCGGATGCAGTTTTGTACTATACAACGCGCAATTGTTTTACCCTTGACGGGCCAGAAACATTGTCTCGTTTAACCAGAAGTGTCTGTGGTCCAACATGCTTGTTATCGCAATGAATATCCCTCATTATCAATTCTGCAAAGGGGTGATCTTAAGGTAACAGGATAGGGTGTTTTGCGTCATATAGTACGGCTGATCCTTCTAATCTTCCTCCCACGTGGAGAATGCCGTTTTTGTCCAGAAATGGTGCGAGACTGCTTATGGAGCTGAATTTGTTGAATTCGTTATACCTTCTTAGATGGGAGATATCGAGGCGGAGTTCCTCCTTTTGAATAACCAGGATGATGGTACAAAGCGCTTCTTCTAGTTCTTGAATGCAAGGGATTTTTTTCGGCTAATCCTTTCCTCCCCTTTTCTAAGACAACGAATGAATTTCAGAGTACCATATACTATGCCGTGACCCGCTGTAGCCGTTCAAATGAATTTCCATGTGCGATCTTATAAATGAAATGTAATGATTCATTATTTTTAGCTGTTATTGCTGAAACGTTTTGATTTATTTCAAGATCACCTTCAGTCGGTTTGATGTTTGACCTTGGCCAGGTCGTTTTCCCCGTGCCAGAAAGTCGGCTGGATTTTCCTTGGATAACACGCGATGCCATTGCTCTGGTATGGTACTTGATTGAATGGACGATACTCTATTGGCGATGAAGATGGGGAATGATTTTGCATCCGAATTGATTCAGGCCAAAACCATCTCAGAATTGGTTGAATAATACAAAGCGGCTTCTTCATGTTCGACATCACTTTTAATCCATTTGGCGAGATCGGTTGCTAACTTGGCTACACATAACTCCAGTCGAGGTATTGTTGGTTTCTTGATTTTTTTCTTTTCAAGTGGCGCTACACGAGGTTTGGCATATAATAGGTGCACGATGATTCTGCCAGGATTAAATATTGAACGAATATAGGCGCAAGCCCCATAAACCTTTTCAGAAGCATCGGCAAAGATATGAATCTGTACTTTATCAGGATTTTATTTTGCAAATACGTGTCCTGGCATTCGGATTTGATTTGTTGTTTTGAAGTCATCACCATCAAATCAAATTCATCTTGAATGTAGTTCACTGGGTAAAGCTGCATCCCAATCTAATTTTAGTTGCCAAAACTGTTGCGAAAATATTTTAGCTGTGATTATCACTGGAGCTACGAGTTCAAGTGGATCAAAAAGTCGGGCGATTTTGGATGACACAATTATTTTTGTAATTTTTGTTTCGGGATTCGAATGGCTCTTGATACAAAAGTCATCTGCCTTTGGTAGCAAAGATACACCCAGGGTCTCCATGTTGTCTTCTGAGTCTTGTTTGAAGTCCAGTTTCATTACGTTATCTTCCGGGGGGAATTCTTAGAGCGAACGCGGATGATTTTGCGTAGCTTAAATATTTCTTTATGAAGTACATAAATTAGTTGGTTTTGCATTTCTATTACATCACTAAGGCTATTTGCAGTCATGACATCGTCTACGTAGAATGCCCGTCGAAGTGCTTTACTGCCGATGGGATGAGTTGTAAGCGCTGGCTGGGATAGATGTTGTAAGCATCTGATGGCTTAATATGGAACGGCTGAAGTGCCATAGGTTACAGTGTTTAACTGGTAGCATTTGATCGGTACAGATGAATCCTTCCTCTATAAAATTTTCATCTTCAGTGCACATACCGCAAGTCATTGATGAGGTAGGAAGACCTTCGATCCTTCCCCCTGTGACCCAACCGAATACTGTATTTTTTAGGTTGAGCAAGTCATTGTTTAACCTGATTTGCCCTACGGAGAGAATTTCATGATAGAGTTCTACAGCTATCAATAGATCGATTTGTCCTGGACAGTTATACGTTGGATCGACCAACTTAATATTCTTCGGAATATTCCATTGTAAAACATCAATTAATTGTGTTGGTTGCGGTGAGATTATTTTTGGGAGGACCATTGCCTCGATTCCATTCAATCTAGATTGTAGGTGGATATTTACTCTTTTGCGTGCATTTTAAGTAGTACGTCCGATGCCTTGAATGCGCATGGTGTCGTGCATAGTTGCGAGCCCCAATCTTTAACTAATCTCTCCGTTATGAAGTTTACTTGAAATACGAATCTAATAGTACTCTGCATTCAATGAAATTCCCGTTTCTGGATTCTAACATGATTCTGGCGGCTTCCAACAAAATATATTTACGACAATGCCGATTGACTGTGCCTAATGCGAGGTATTGACAGTGTCCTTGGTCCGGGGTTTGCTGACTATTTTCGATGGATGCTGAATTGCAGTGTTGGTTTGGTTGGCTCGGTGCCAATGCCTCTAAGTGAACCAAGATGTTGTTACTTCTTTTGCTCTTAAAATTTCTCACTAAGTGTTGGCATACGAGAAAAAGCAGAATGGCCTCGAATAATCCAGAAAAGGTAGTTCAACACCAGACTGATACATTAAAAGTTTCAAAACAGCAAAACAAAAAAAAAATTAAGTCGTAACGTAGCAAATTTATTTATCGAATATAGCTTTCGGCCCAACATCCGACATTAAGAACAAATTCAGATGGATAGAACTATGTTCTCATTTGAACTCCTTTTGTCGCTGCAAACGTATTTCTTTGTCATATAATTATATGGGAGCTTGGAGCATCAACTTAGAGCATCCCGGGTCTTCTTTAAATCCTCATCATATTCCGCGCGTGTTGTGAATAACATAGTTCCCATGCAATCAGCATTATACCCTGGATACTGCGGGTGTCGTATTACCGTCTGAGTCGTGTCATCCACCAGACAGTGGATGTGTCTAGTTTATGCTTTTCATTTTTGTAAAATTTGTATATAATAGCCTGGAAATAAAGCAATCGTTGATTCGCTGATAAACCATACCATACCATACCATACCATACCATACCATACCATACCATACCATACCATACCATACCATACCATACCATACCATACCATACCATACCATACCATACCATACCATACCATACCATACCATACCATACCATACCATACCATACCATACCATACCATACCATACCATACCATACCATACCATACCATACCATACCATACCATACCAAACCATTGTGAGACCCCCCCAATGGTTAAGGGTCAGATCTCTCACTTTATTTAGTATGGCCCTTCGAGCAAACGAAAAGGGCTTTACCACTGACTACTTAAACATAAATTTACAATAATAGTATACCCATTTTAAGCGTTACCAGCGCTTCAAAGACTGGTAAATTCAAGATTAGTGAAAAACGTAGTGAACTAAACTCCAATGCAAGTTATACTAAACATCTTCAATGGAGAAAATGGATGTCAACATTGCCGTTGCCAGGCAAAGGGCCTAAGTGAAACAGCTAGAACATGCTTAAATCAACTTAGGAAAAGACAGCGATGTTTGAAAAACACGGCTATGTGAAAATTAAAATTAAAGAAAATTAGTGAAATTTACGAAATATCGTAAAACCCGACACTCCCTGCATACAGAGCTATACATTTCAATAAGTTAAGACAATTTTTAAACTATTTAGAGCGGCAGTCATTTTGTGACATCTTCACAACAAAGTCACGCTTGGTATTACTGAGAAGATGGAGTACTTAAAAACGCAAAAAGGTGAACCACCCCAACTCATTCAACATTTCACAATATCCAGTAAAAATTACCAGAGCGCTTGGGAAATTGTTAAGAAACGTTACGACAACGAAAGGAAAATCATATCACTGGACCTGGATAGGATGTTCAAAACAAGCCACCAGTAAAGCCAATTTACAGCAAGTCATTTTAAAGCCGTGCAGCTCTCAAACACATGGGATTCGCGACTACTTCTTACGGACCAATCATAGTTCACCTAAGTGTAAAAGCACTAGATCCGGGGAGCAGAAATCTGTTTGAGCAAGGCATAAAGAAGCAAAATAATGTGTCAACGCAAGAAGAACTCTTCGAGTTTCTCGCAAGCATACCAAGCATTAGAGGTATTGGGATCATCCCGGCAACGATCGCATAAACTCTGTAAGAAATTACTAAAAAACAGCAAAGCCAAGTTGCATATTTGGCAAGAGTGATCACAACATCTACTCTTGTAACTAATTTATGAACTGGACGCCAAGGGAAAGATGTGACCAAGTCAAACAAGCCAAGATATGCATGAACTGCCTGAGATATGACAGGAAAATTACGTACTCAAGTCTGCGAACATGTAAGCAATGTAATAATCATACACTGCTTCACAAAGATAATTACTTTGGAAGACGGTAGAACCCATTCTTCCCAATTCAATCGCAACCGAATCATTATGGCCATCAACGCCAAAGTGTGCTGCCTGCCACAGCCATCATTATTGGTACCAACATTGATGGACACCGCGGGGAATTAAGGGCTCTCATAGATCCAAGATCCCAAGCGACACTCAGTACAAAGCAAGCTGTCCAGTTGTAGCGCTTACCAAAACAGAAGTTCTACTCAGAAATCAATGGACAAGGAGCAACGGTTGCTGCCATATCCCGCAGTAAAGTGGATTTATCCATCGAACCAAGATTCAAATCAGATTTCAAACTTTTAGTCTCTAGTCTGTGTTGCCAAACCTAACCAAACTTATGCTGGATAGAAACAACATCGCCAAGATTCCTAATCAACTCAAAAATCTTGAATTAGCCGATGCAACATTTCTCATTCCTGGACCCATTGATATGATATTAGGAGCCGATGTTTATGGGGATATTATTCTGAACGGCATTAAGAAGGGTTCGAAAGGTTCCCCGGTGGCTCGCATTTAGGATGGTTCATTACAGGTCGTACATCATTGAAAGGCGAAAATGTGAAAGTCGTAGGGATGGTCGCTCAAACAACAATAGAAAACGCATTGTACGACTCTAAAAACTGGAAGAAGTACCTGAAGAGAGGCATCTGACACAATTGTAGTTACCTAAAACCCACCATCGATAACTCGACGGTAGATACACTGTAAGCATCCCCTTTAATCAGGAATTAACGCAAAAATACAGTCTGGGTGCAATAAGAGAAAGAGCTGTAGCTAGGTTACTCCAATTAGAGCTCAACTGAGCTAAATTTGAGATTGGGATACATAAAATTCATAGACGAGTTCGTGGAATCGGATCATATGGTCCAGATGGCTAAGGCAAAACCCCAAGACAAAACCACTTTTTTTCTTGCGGCACCAGGGAGTTCTAAAACCAGATAGCACTACTACTAATTTACGTGTAGTGTTCATCAAAATCTTCAACAGGTGTCAGTCCCAACCAACTGTTCCATGTTGGCCCAAGGTTACAGAAGACTTGACGACAATAATTATGCGCTGGCAAAGACACCGCTATGTATTTACAGCAGATATCGAAAATATGTGTCGCCAAGTAAAAACTAGCACCCATCACCAAGATTAAAAGCGTATAGTGTGGACGAACAGCAAAATTATCCAGCGTAGACGACCTAATGTGTGGAGGAGGCATGGAGATGCAACGTGAATTAATTCAATTTCTGGACAGTGGTGGATTTCACTTAAGAAAATGGGCAGTAAATCACAAAAAACTCTTAATGATAAGTCAACATGAAAAGGCTCAAGCTTGCATCAATCTGAGTAATGAAGAAGCGACACTTTACGAAATAGCATGACTTTTTGACCATTTAGGATGGTTAGCTACTATCATCACCGCAAAATACATATGCAGCAAATCAATAATTATGAACCTATTTGGGAACTACTCATCAGAACGGAACAAAATCACTTTGTTTACGTATAAGACTAAAGTAGCACCTATCAAGTTGAAACTTACAATTCCAAAGATGGAATTATGCGGAGCCCACTTGCTATCGAAATTGCTAGCTGAAGTGAAGCGGGTATATAAGACTCCGAAAGAAAATTTCTATGCCTGAACGAATTCAACAATCGTTTAAACTTGGATAAAGAAGAGTTCGTTTAATGAAAAAGTATTTGTCTCTTATAGGGTTACTCAAATAAGTAAAAATATTCACCAACGTTCGTGGAGGCACATAAGATCGACTGAAAGTCCTGCAGACTGTGCATCAGAGGTGTCACACCAATTAAACTGAAACATCATTCCCTATGGTAGAGTGGACCCTTGTGGCTTGAAAAGGCTTTTGAATACTGGCCGCCACGATTCGAGGAACATCAATTTTCTGAAACTGTCCATGGACGCGACAGTCTCTTTGATTTCAACAGCAAAGGAAGACAACATTATCGAACGAACCTCCTCGTACACAAGACTGATGAGAACGGTATCCTATTGTCAAGCAAACAAACAAAATGGAGACTCAATTATTCGTTTGATTCAACAAACCGAGTTTTAAGAAGAAATCAGGTGCCTACAGGATGGCCACAATTTTAACAAGAAAAGCAAGCTCCTTGCCCTAACCGTATGCTTAACAACGAGAAAATTCTCGTGTTCGATGGTAGAATTGACAACGCAAAGCTGTCAGAGAAGAAGAAGCATCCGTACAAATAACCACGCAACAACATATTTACCAAGTTACAAATTAAACACTTTCATGAGCAAACACTGCATGGAGGAATTCAGTTAACATTAGCAACGCTTCGTCAGTCATTTTGGATCCATCAAGCTAATTCAGTTATTCGTCAAGTAATCTATAATTGTGTACGATGCCATCACTTTAATGCAGCTACAAAGACTCAAATTATGGGTATGCTGACAATTCCGAGCGTAACGCCATCAAGACCATTTACACACACGGGTATTGATTACACGGGGCCAGTTCAGATACTCATTTCAAAAGGCAGAGGCAACCGATCGGTAAAGGGCTACATTGCGGTCTTTGTAATTCACCTGGATTTTGTCGGCGATTTCACATCGCCGATGGAAGATTCACGTGCAGAAGGGGATATTGCACACATTTCTACAGCGACTGCGGACCAACATTTGTCGAAGTGTACAAAGAACTCTTTTTAAGTCTGTAATTATTCTAAGCAATAAAGAAGCCGCAGAAAAGCTAGTTTTGAATGGCATACAGTGGCATTTCATTCCACATGTCGCACCACACATAGGATACTTATGGAAAGCCGCAGTAAAAGTAATGAAGTTTCACATAAAGAGAGTCATTGGGGATACTATTTTGAGATTTGAAGAACTGTCCACAGTTTTAACACAAATCGAGGCCTGTCTAAGTTGTCGTACATTGATCGCGATAGGTAATGACAAATGCCGAATCAATGGAGAAGTAGCTTCTTGGTTCCATTATACACAGGAAAAGGCGACACTCGAGAATGCAACAACTACCGTTCAATCAAGCATATGTCACACACAATGAAAATCGTCGAAAGAGTCTTAAACGAACGTCCTCGAGAAAGCATTCGATCGAATGCCTAGGGATCTCATATGGGCCGCGCTGAGGTCTCAATACGTACCGGAAACGTATGTTAGAATAATACATGTACGGAAACGTGAAAACTGCGGTTAAAAGCTCTGCTGGACTAACGAGAGAATTTCCAGTTAATGTCGGGCTGCATCAAGGAAGCGTACTTAGCCCTTTCCTCTTTAACGTAGTATTCGACTATCTTTTAAAAGACTGCATGCGCGAAGCAAATGTAACGCCAATTCTCTTCGCTGACGACGCAGTTATACTTAGTGATAACGTCGAAGATTTACAGAACGCCTTAGATTCATGGAAAAATGCGCTAGAGAGAAACGGGTTTAAAATAAGTCGTTCAAAGATGGAGCATCTGACGTTAATGTTAAACCACAGAGTGAGTGTGGGATGGATGAAATGGCGGGAAAATTCGGGAATCTTTTGCGACCGACAATTTCCACTTAAATTAAAGGGGAAACTCTACACCACGGTTGTTAGACCAGCTCTTATATACGGTTCACAGTGCGGGATAATGTACGAAGCGTTTAAAAACAAAATGACGGCGGAAATGAAAATTTTAAGGATGTCTAGTGGAGTCACTAAACGCGATTGTATTAGATCTACGCGTATAAGAGGAAGTCTACATATAAGGAATTCGGTAACCGAACAGCTTGAGGCGAATAGAATAAGCTGGTATTGCCACGTTCAAAGAAGATCTGCGGAAAATCCGGTTAAAAAGGCACTATCAACTACGATCACTCCAATTGTAAGAAAACGAGGTCGGAAAAAGAATTCCTGGATTTCTCAGATGGCAAATGCGCAACAACGCCTGGGGCTTACCACTGAAGCGATCCAGGACCGAGCATTATGTAGACGCGTTCTGCGGTCTGCGACATTAGCCAACCCCATAAGCAGAGCAGCAGCGATGCAGTAAAAATGGGAAACTCATTACGCATAAGTTCGTATAACGAGGATAGGGTTAATAAAAGGATAAGAAGAAGGCAATGACATTGATGATAACGCAGTCCTTACGCCTGAACACTTTTTAATCGGCTCAGCATTGAATGCAGTACCTTATCCAAGATTAGATCAGAAGCGAAGTTTTCGTTCACGGTGACTGCTCAAAAGATCACTCAAGATTTTTGGCAGAGATGGTCTTCCGAATATTTGGCACAATTCCAACAAAGAACAAGGTGGAAACAAGAATAAACAAACCTTTCTATTGGGGATATAGTATTGGTTAAGGATAATAGATTACCACCCCCTAGTTCGAACTTAGGCAAAGTAACTGAACTGCATCAAGAGAAGGATAAGAATGTTCATGCAGTCACAGTTTACTGCAACAAACGCACACAAAAAGACCAATAACGAAACTGAGTCCATTACGTCTTTCGGAGCACATGTTTTCTTTGGATGTGTATGATAGCAATAGCCATAAGCCTAATAACCACCCAACAAGCCACCGAAAACTTCAATATAACCTCATTCGCGACAAACCCAGGCATATATTTTGAGGATATCGGTCGAAGGAATTTAGTAGTGAGTTCTTGGAAGACTGTGGTATTTTTTAACTTAATTTATTATTAGTTGAAATAGAATGTGTACAAGAAATGTCTAAGGCACATGAATAAAATTTTTTCCACCACCAACCTGACTCAATCAAACTCTTTGCTTTGTAACAGTATTGCTGAATTTATTCGAACGTCAGCTTCAACAAATAGAACTGAACAATGAACATTGCTCCATGCCGACGACGATCCACATCGAAGAAACAGAATTTCACCCTTCGATTTCGTCGAAACCATCACAAATGAATTGTTCGGAATATTAGATCAACGCTTTGCGAATCACTACGAACAAACAATAAACAAAATCAGAACCAATGAGCAACATCTATTGAACTTAGTCAAAAATCAGATTTCAATCATAGATTCTACACTAAGCATTTTTAAGGAAGAACACTTGCCATCACAGAGACAACCAAACACGTTAATGAATAAGACTGGGCATTCAGAATAATAATGAGCATGCATTTCAAATATTCCTCTCTATCGCCTTTCCAAGCATTCTTATAATGATTCACTACCATAACACACAAACCATACAACTAAACATAATGTTGCCAACACAAGACGGTCAAATACATCCCTTCATTTTGACCGTGCAGCGGCTTAAAATCGAATTATCTCGCATACAACACAACATATCAAGGAACATGTAGGCCGATATCATGAGTCCGTAATTCAGTTTTACAAAGCTTTATACCAAGAGCAAGAGTAACTGGGCGAAACATCTCCTTTGCAGCGAAGAATTCAAAATGTACAAGATTCTTCCTGTTTCCATTTGGAATGACCGGAAGTTTACTTATATTGTTCTATCTTATAGTCAATATTCAGGAAGATCACTATTATCCCTTAAGCGAAGGTCACTCCTCTTCATGCAAACAAAGGTCCTCAGACACACATTGGTGTGAAATGCAGCATTCAATATATGCAACAGGGTCAAGTGTAAGCTCTTGTGAAGTAAACCATCAGCGGCATACACAAAGTTTACCAACATCATGCCTCACTCGAACCGTTCAGCCTCAATTGTATTGGGTAAAGATGCAACACACTAATACATGGATACTTAGTGCACCTTATGAAGTAGATATCGCCTGCGGTTTGACAATAAATCATGCTAAACTAAACGAGACTGAGATCCTGCAACTTCAACCAAACTGCAGAATACACCAATCAACTATGATCCTTTTCGGGAAGAAAACCAAAACAACAACACTGAATTCATCACTTCTTCCATTCGAAACGTTTCGGAACAGCTTATCAATTTCAACTATAAAAAAGAAGAAGATCCTGTTTTAGCATCAGACAGCTTCAATCAAATCGTAAAAGTTCAGCACGATATAAGTCTCCAAAGAAACCAGGAGATCCTGTTAAAGGAGGTTAAGAATTACAAAATCCACCAGCATTCATTGAATGGAGAGTGTTTCTACTTATTACAGCAGTTGTCATCATAATAATCAAAAGAATACAGTCGAAGTCAACTATAACCATCCAGAAGACACTCATCAGTGAATCATCAACAATGTTTTCAGATGAACAATTTAATGTGTAAGCAAAAAGTCGTGGCCACAGCATGTTGTGAACAACATAGTTTCCATGCAATCAGCAGTATACCCTGGACATTGAAGGTGTCGTCTCACCCTCTGAGTGGTGTCATCTAACACCTGTGTGACCAGACAGTTAGGGCGTCTATTTTATGCTTTTCATTTTGTAAAAATTGTATACAAATAGCCTAGAAATAAAGCAATGGTTGAAAGTGACAGCTGTTTGTTCATTGTGAGAATCCCCACTTGAGGTAAGGCTCACATCTCTCACTTTATTTAGCATAACAGCGCGAATTCATATACTTGCGTATATTTCAGAATTAAAAAAAATATTCTTTATAGGATCGATGATCCATTTTATTATATTTATTTGATTAATTCTCCTTCCTTAACACAATTTCAAATAACTTTATTATAAAATGTAGGATCGTAACTGTGGTCTAGGTTGATGTAGTTTTAAGACTGGCTGACTTCTCGCACCTTTCTCATATTTATCTCCTTCTTAAAATACAATCTTTTCTTCCTTCTTAGTTTATCAATACATTACTATTGTTTGATTTTCTTATCTAGGCAGATGCGGCTTTGGTGCATACAAGACTCGTCCGACATCTGGTTAATTATTATTTTTAAACTATATGGTTAAGCATCCTTAACCATATAATTATTACAATAATTATCACAACGTTTATTGTTTATTTAATTGATTATTATCATACTATTATATAGTGATAAAGGAAATATTTATTGTTTGAGAATTCTGTTTTTGTTGCTATCAATTCACGGGTCATTTCATTGGCGACGAAGTAAAACAAAAAAATTTTTTTATACTTGTATTATTATTGATTATTATTATGGTAAAGAAAAGAGAGCGCGGAATATATATCATATATTGTATATACATATTTTTTCTTTTGTTTATTTTGTGTGTGTGCATAGCTGTGTTTCGTTTCGGTTTTTCTTCCCACGATTATGTGAAATTGATATGATTAAGGTTTGATATCCATAACATACGAGTACATGACACATTAATTAAATTGAGAACCAAGTGAACTTTTTAAATTGGAAGAAGGCGATCTACATTTAGATAATTGTATTTGGGTAAGTAAATGTTAATGAAACTATGGACAATTGATTGGGAATAATTGACTGATTTGCATTAAATTGCTGTAGGTAGAGAAAAACATTGGATTGTTTAGTATTAAATTGCAGGAAAGAAAGAAGAAAGGTGAATTTCATTTAATTGTAATTGGGTAGGCAAGTTTCAATAAATCAATGAAGAAGTGACTAAAAATATTAATTGATTTGCATTGAATTGCTGTAGGTAGGGAAAGCATTGAATTGTTGATCATTAAATTGCGGGAAATAAAGAAAAAGGTAAATTACATTTAATTCTAGTTGGGTAAAGTGGAGAAACATTAGATTGTTCACCATTCAATTGGGGAAAATAGACTAGAGAAAAATAAGAACTAGTCGGGACACATTAAACTGTGCAAACTTTGATACAGTTTTTCTTTTTAGGAAAATGATTGAAACGGGGGCAACACCATTTCTATGCGACGTCATAGACAAGTCTTTGATCCGGTCAGAATGGGAAAAATGGCTTCGAGCTTTTACCCTAAACCTTAAGGCAGAAGAAATTAACGATCCTAGAAAGAAAACGAATAAACTATTGCATTTGGGTGGGATTCAACTTCAAGAGGTTGTGTATATATTCCGGATGCATTAGTAGAGCCCGGTGAAGAAGACGCATCGACAGATATTTTCAAGATCTTAATTGATAGCCTAACTGGATATTTTTCTCAAAAAAGGAAGTCCACCTTCGAAAGGAACCTGTTTCGGTCATTGAGACCTGAAGAAGGGAAAATCTGATTAAATTTCTATTCCGACTTCGAAGTCAGGCGGCTAAATGACAATTTGGGAAGACGAGGGAGGAAATACTGAATATCAACCTTAAAGACAAATTGATACATGTTTGAGCCCTTAAAAAACTATTGGAAAAAGAGCATGACCTGAAAGACATCATCGATATTTGTAATGTATGTGAACAGCTCAACAGCAAATGTGATGAGATGATAGCACCAATAACGTCGGCGAACATCAATAAAATTATGCCTAAAGGTGAGCGTAAGTTTATAGGTAGCGAATGTGGTAGATGTGGCAAGCGAGACATATAAGGAACAGTCCGGATTGCCCCGCCAGGGATGTTAAATGCAACAAATATGGGTTTCTAGGCCATTTCGCTCGGAAATGCGAAACTAATTCTGGAAAACGCAAAGCCCAGGATTTCGGTTAAAGTGGTTTTAAAAGGTAAAAACCTGGTCCGTCAAGGATTCGTTTTGTAAGAAAAGAAAACGAAATTGATTCTAAGACTGGAATGGATAGGTTACAAGAACATGACTGCTTTAAAATAGCTAATGCGAAATCGCTGACAAATAATATGAGTGAACATATTAATTGCTTTCTTTGAGGATGCTAAATGGTGATGTTAATTGATTCTGGATCCATGTTTAATCTCCTCAGCGAAAAGGATTGGAAGAATCTTTACAAGGAAAACGTTACAAACGGAGTCAGAAAACCAATTTCGGGAGTATGCTGGGGATGATTTGCTCAAAATAAAAGTAGTTTTCGAGGCCGCCATGAGTGTATGTAGATAAGGTTTTCGACTTCATTCTACATTCTGTGTCATAGAGAATGGTAGACAATCACTGTAAGGAAAAGATACGGCTATCGGTCTGAATGTGTTGAAGTTAGGGCTTCAAGTGAATCAAGTCCAAAATATTCAACCGTTACTAAAAATCAGAAGGACACAAATCTCGTTGTCTATTGATAAATCTGTGAATCCAACACAATAGCCTCTGCGTCGGATACCACCTGCTATTGAAAACAAGGTTTAGACTAAATTAAATAAAGCAGTAGCGCAAGACACCATAGAGCCAGTAGTTGGACCGAGTCCTTGGATCTCGCCGGTTGTTGTAGTGTTCAAAGAAAATGGAATCATCCGTCTGTGCATAGATATGAGAAACAACAATACCGCAAGTCTAAGGGCAAACTATCCGCTGCCAACTTTAGATTCAATTATGTCAATGTTAAAAGGTGCGAAACATTTTCCTAGACTTGATTTAAAAAACGCTTATCATCAACTTGAGTTGGAAGAACACAGGCTTGAAATAACAACATTTATTACATCCAAAGGAGTTTATCGATACAAAATCAAACGCCAGAGATATTTCAGAAAACAACGAAGAAAATCTTGGCTTGATGCAAAAACGCGCTTAACTAGACGATGTAATTGTGTTTGGACAAACTGAGATGGAACACGATCAAAATTTGAAGGCGGTATAAAGAGTTTTTAAAAATTTTGGTGTCGTGCTAAATAGCGAAAGTTTTGTTTGGAAGGCTTAGAAGTTAAAATTTTTGGGGACATATTTTATCAGCAGAAGGAATACGTCCAGATCCAGAGAAGGTTGATACAGTCCTAGGATTTCGTCCACCGAACAGTTGCAAAGTATGCAAAGCTTCTAGAAGTGTTAATTTCGTGGCCCGATTAAACTCTTCTTTTTCTCAAGTCAAACCACGGTTTAAGTGCACAAAAACTAACACATCTCCCAGCTCGCCTCTTTACCCTCGAGACACCGTCATTACTTAGCTTGTGTAAATGCTTTTTTGACCTAATTTTGTGTATTACATAATTCTTCAGAATTCCTGCTAGTGCTAATACTCGAGGTTGCCGTGTACAACAACAAGCCAATGTAAGCTCTCCGAGAGATATTGGTGCGCATAACTTAGCTGGCATAGCTGACAAACTGTGAACCCGCATAGAAGAAAAGCTGTATAGATGGATGGAGTCACTGGATGATAATCTCCCTGTCCCAGAGGATCGTATAAATGCAGAGGTTAACGAAAATAAAATGTTTTTCGAACAACAACTTCAGAAAGTGTCTCAAGACGGCTTGAGCTCGCCGTCGATAATTTTGAGCGAGAGAAAATCAGCTGTGATGGAGATTTTCTTCCAAAAAGTATGTGCTACAGTAAATATTCAGCCACCTCGCCTACACAACATCTTTCGCTCCAAAACGGGTTCTCGCAACGACCGTTCCCCTGCCGATGCCAGCATCATACTTAAGTTCGCTGAGAAGCGTGGTAAACAAAATCTAATGCGTGCGGTTGCGAGCTTTTGCAAAAATAATAAAGCTCCCTTAAAGCTTTGTGACGTCGCCATCGATTCATAACGCACCAAGTTTTTTCTTCTCTGTTCTTACCAATTACCTGTTTAATTAGTGTTCAAGCTATCTCAGTTCACATTGGTTTTATATGTTCCTTGTCGTTTCTCTTTTTAGCATGTAAAAGTAATGCTATTAATTTATCTGTGTTTGATTTAAATTTCGCTGTGGGTTTCTTTTTTTTCACCGTGACCAGCAGCAATGATACTGGCTTACAGCATGTACGAAAAATACAAATTTCTAGTAAATATCATCTGCAAAAGAAGTAATGGTCTGCATATTTGCCACATTAATGCGCAGAGCCTTGTGAATAAGTTTAATGAGTTCAGAATGATTTTTGAGAACAGTTTAATTGATATTGTGTGCGTTTCTGAGACTTGGTTTCATTGTAGTTTGAAGAGTAATTTATTTACTTTAAGAGGGTTTAAAAATCCTTACCGAGCTGATCGTACTCACACAACTGGAGGAGGCGTTGCTATATACATATGCTAGGAACTACATCAGGTCTAGTCGCGTTACGCATTCGGATGGCTCCCAGCATTGCGATTATTATTATATCGATATCCTCAACAGCGAGAATAAATTCATCATTTTTATATGCTACCACATGTCGCAAATTCGGGTGTCATTTCCTCAATTGTGGAAAAAATATCTCATCTTGCAACTTAATTCATCCTTTGTTTAATATAAATATAAATCTTATGCAATCCTCATCTTACTCTCTCAAGACTTCAATGAACTCTTTGACCTTTCTGTCGTTAACTATAATGAGCCAACTCACTTCAAGCCTAACTGTGTGCTGTCTTTGTGAGACGTATTCCTAGTTAGTGATCAAAGTGTTGTTAAATGTTTTAGTCCATTATCTGTCTCCATATTTTCGTATCACAATCTCATTTTTGCTACATTTGACTTACATGTGAATAAAAACATAGCACAGCCCATTCAGTACCGCGATTTCCGCAGTGTCAATGTTGAAAGTCTTTTTAGTGATTGTTCGTCAATTGATTGGAACACAATTTTCTTTACTTCTGACGTTAATAAGCAAACCGAATTTCTGACCACCGCAATTAACTACCTGTTTAACAAACATTTACCTATTAAGACACGTCTTATCAAATCGCACAGTTGTCCCTTGCTCTCAAATTTCAATTCAATGCCATCAGAAGGTGAGATGTGTCATATCGCCGTTGGAAACGCTTCGGCTGTGCAGAAATGCTAAGAAATTGTAAAACATCCCTTAATCTCGTTACTAAATTCATAAGATCCCCTAAGCTTAATTATTATAGTAATAGATTTAACTCAGATCGTACTTCCAACTTTCTGTGAAATGAACTTCGTCATATTGGACTAGGTAAAGATAATATTGCAGTTTCAGGCGACAATACTGATATAGATGAGTTGAACCTTAGGTTCTCTGCACCCATTACGGCACAAACCACAGACCACACGAATGTTCAGCATGATAATGAACATTTATTTTCACTGCCTGCTCTACACAATAGAGAAAACGAATTTTCATTAGCTGCAGTTGATGCATATAGTGTAGGAAACGCAGTCTTCTCTATTAAATGCAAAGCTGCTGGACTAGAAAATGTTCATCCCGACTTTATTAAAATTCTTCTTCCTTTTTTTCTTCCATACATCAATCACTTATTTAACACTTTCATTATGATTTCTACGTACCCCTCTGTCTGGAAAAAATCTAGGATCATCCCAATTCTTAAAAAAGGCACAAATTACGAATTTAGACCTATAGCTTTTCTTCCCTTCTAATCTAAGGTCTTTAAATCTATCTTCTGTAACCAAATAAAAGAATTCATTAAAGAAAAAGAGCTTCTTAACCCTCTGCAGTCGGGTTGGTTTCCGGTCCGGGCACAGCTGCACATCCGCCTTATTAAAAGATTCTGGCGATAAAAGGCAGGCAATTATACTTCTGCGATAACATTACTTGACTTCTCCGAAGCGTTTGACTGTGTTAATTCTAATATCCGCTGTGATAAACTTCTGACATATTTTAATTTTTCTGACACTCCCAACAAATTAATTTATTCATACCATACATGACTAATCGCTTGCGAGCTGTTTCATGTAATAGTAAACTGTCTTCGTTTCTTCCTGTTAATAATGGTGTTCCTCAAGGATCCATTCTTGGTTCATTAATGTTCTCTTTGTTCATCAATGACCTACCCTCCGTTTTATCCCTTTGTCGATTTCATATATATGCCGATGATGTTCAATTGTACCTTATTTTTCCCATTGGCATGGTTGAAGACGCTATAGCAAAAATAACCGACGATCTATGGTCTATTTTCGAGTGGTACACTCGTAATGGGCTTAAAACTAATCCTGGCAAAACTAAAGCCATCCCAATCTCCAAACATCAACCACATTTATCCGATTTTCCTCCTATATTTTTAAACTTTTGCCAGGTTGAATATGCCGCCTGTGCAAAAAATCTGGGAATAATCTTCAACAATAAATTAACGTGGGATGCGCACATTAATTCTATTATAAATAAAATCTATGCATCGCTACTAGGTTTATCGATAAGAAGAAAAATTTTACCCATACAAGTTAAACTAAAACTGGTTAAAGCTTTAATAGTCGCCATAATGTGTTATGGCTGTGAGCTGTTTGCAGATCCTGATTACGCCTCACTTCAAAAACTAAAAGTCGCTTTCAATTCTATTGCACAATTTGTGTTCAATCTTCGTCGGTTTGATCCCATTTCATCTGAAACTCTTCAACTTATTGAATGTACATGGGATGAGCACATTTATTCTATTATAAATGAAGTCTGTGCATCGCTGCGAGGTTTATTGATAATATTCGTCGGTTTGATCATATTTCATCAGAAGCTCTTCCACTTTTTGGATGTAACCTAAATGTCTTTTTTAAGTATCGATGCTGTTCTTTACTCTTCAAAATTGTTCACAAAAACTATTTATTTAATAAAATAAACTTGTGCTCGTCTAATCGCTATATTGTATTGCGTCATTCCACATATACCTGCTTGACATCACGCAGGCAATTTTCCATATATGCTGTCCGGCTCTTGAACAATCTACCCAATCACGTGAGGTCTAGAATCGAACACAGAAAATTTCTTACTGTCTGCTTTGAACATCTTCCCAACTTGAACTGATTTACCTCCTTTTTTTTATCTTTTTTGTTTTTTTTTTCTATCAACTCTTAACTAGGCCTTGGTTGCGCTTTTATCTAATGTTTAATTTCAAATTTTATATTCATTTTTAAATTGCATCTTCTTCTTGTGTTTTTTTTTATTAATTGTCATAGCTTACTTTGCACATTATACGTAATATTTTGTTATCTTATATACTGTACTAATTATAAGTTTATCTTGATGTACAGCATTTCCTATATAAATAAATATCTAAATATCCAAACAGCAAATAGGAAACAAGAAGTTTCTTGGGCTTCGTAATGTATTCGGGGAAATTTATTCCTGATCTGTGTGACATAACAGAACTTCTGAGAAGACTAAAAATTGAAAGATGGGTTTTACGATTGCAATCGTTTGAATTTAAGCTCATATACCAAATCGGGAAATTTAACATTGACGATTCATTTTCCAGATGTGCAAAA
Source organism: Volucella inflata (assembly GCA_928272305.1). Classification (NCBI taxonomy): domain Eukaryota; kingdom Metazoa; phylum Arthropoda; class Insecta; order Diptera; family Syrphidae; genus Volucella; species Volucella inflata. Next base: position 20,866,734 of record OV743719.1, read on the forward strand.
TGGAACAGTCTAACACTTTCAACAGAGAATGTGAACAGGACATTTGCGCTATAATTCGAAAATCATTACCGCGGACATTGTCCACTATCGAATTCTTCGAAAATAATAAGGCGAGTACAAAAAGCGGGAACAGATTTTTCCCGTTTCGTTTAGAAATACCCTGGGAGATATTCTGCTAAGAAGTACTAAGATCGTCATTCCCACTGCCCTAAGGTCACGTGTTCTCGAATTTGTACATGAGGGTCAACCAGGATTCTATTTACATACGTAACTTGCATTTTTCATGATCAGCGTGGCTGTACATATTTTGTGCCACGATGTTAGCGACAATAGAGTACTTTTCGTAAACATTTTTACAAATTTACGTTGTAATCTCTATAGCGCGTGAACTGGGTAAATGTGATAAACTTCTTTGCAATCGGTAGCGAGTTGTATGTGAGCATATGGAACTTCAGCTTTTTATAATCTGCGTTGCTGTGTACATTTTGTGCCACAGAACTATGCGTAAGCATGTTTATATGCACAGATTACTGCTTTAACGGGTGTGTCTTACGGTCGGCGCTGGTAATGAAAAGTCTGCATATGAGGTATTTTGCTAAACTAAATTTGTTAAGAAAGTAAGTCGGATTTGCATCTTCATTGAATTGAGTTGTAAAAGTGAAAGTTGAAAAAAGAGCAAAATAACTTAAAAATAAAAATTATATTAACAAAAAAATATTAAGTGAATTTTATTTTGATTCTCTGGACGTAAGTTACTCAGAGGAAACCCTGATGAAACGCGGAGTACGTTCCAAAGTATGGTAGCCTCTGGTTGATAGAGATGTGGAAAAGTTTGTGAAAATCTGTCGCGACTGCTTACTTGTTGTCAAAACCAATGCAAAGCGCGCTTTTCCAGGGGGTCCGTGGCTATGCTTAGCAATGGATTAGCTGGGTCCTCTTCCAAACATGACTATATTTTCTTCATTATTTATTATTACTCAAGATACCATGAGATTAAGTTCGTGAAGAGAATAACATTAAATGTAATTATTCACATATTGGAGGATATATTTGCTAGACTCGGATATCCCAAATCGATAACGGCCAACAATGGTCGCCGTTGATGGAGTACTACGTCCAAAATAATATTGAACTAAAAACATCCCTACCGTACTGGCCTCAGGCTAATGGAGAGGTCGAAAGTATGAACCGATCTATCCTAAAGAGGCCGCAGATACCTAGAATTCGCAACAAAAATTTATTTTCATGTTTAATGTCGCTCCTCATGGCACAACTTTAAAGGCGCTCTCCAAACTATTATTCAATAGACAGATCCTGGACAAAATTCATACTATTCCCGAAAATATTTTGGATTTAGAAGAGCTGGAACATCAGCCACTTAAAGAAAAAACCAGATCCTCTCGGTTCAGGATCCACCCCTGAAGGACCAGATAATAACGAACAGTCCGGTTCAACTCGGACTCAGTAGAAGCGCAAAAAGAACTGGAGACCTCCAATCGGAAGCTGACAAACATTGGAGGGATGTGGGGATCTGCCGATGAATGATCATGCTCCGCCAGCATCCGCAGACACTCACTAGCCGTGATGGGTCAGTCGTTGGGTGACCACGTGAGTGTCACTATCAGAGAATAGGTTTTTTGTTATCATACTATTCTAAAAGGAAATCTTTATTGTTTGAGAATTCATTTTTTGTTATAATCAATCCACGGATCATTACATTAATAATACAAGATGTTCCTCAAATGCAATCGATATTTTGCTGAAACTATCAATATCATTAAATGCATATAGTTTTTCTGTTTTTATATAAAATTCATTATTATATTTTCTTGCTATTATTTCCGTAATAGTTCCATCAATATTTTTATAATTTTCTCCATATATGTTTACAATATTTCATATGTGATTAATTTCACATCATAAGGCTGCCCCAACAAATTTTAAAGTCAAGATAATTTGACTTGTATTAGTGAAAAGTATTCGTATAAATATAAGGAATGGGTAAACATTATTATTATCATTATTATTTTAAATTATTAAGGCTTATGGCTGGGATCTTAATACTCGTATATTTCTTAAAGATTAAATTGACATAAAAATACTGGTCCGGGGAGCGCTCGATGATGTCAGGAGGGAGAGTATAACAAAAATTCGCTCTTCTGACATCCTCGGGTGTTCCCCTGTTATAGGGAAAATAGTTCTTCTTCTTATCCTTTTATTAACCCTTTCCTCGTTATACGAACTTATGCGTAACGAGTTTCCCATTTTTACTGCATCGCTCCTGCTCCGCTTATGGGGTTGGCTAATGTCGCAGAACGCGTCTACATAATGCTCAGTACTGGATCGCTTCAGTGGTAAGCCCCAGGCGTTGTTACGCATTTGCCATCTGAGAAATCCAGGAATTCTTTTTCCGACTTCGTTTTCTTACAGTTGGAGTGACCGTAGTGCCTTTTTAACCGGATTTTCCGCAGATCTTCTTTGAACGTGGCAATACCAGCTTATTCTATTCGCCTCAAGCTGTTCGGTTACCGAAATATAGGGAAAATAGTTAACAGCTAAATATACTTGTCCAGTTTTAGGTGTTTTAGTACGTTATAAATATCATTAATGTTTTTTGACGATGGAGTAGAGAGAAGGCTGATAATATTATCTTTATATAGATTTCCACAGATTTGTTTAATTTTACTACATTCGATAGTGATGTGTTTAATGGTTAGTAAACTATTTGTTTGGCAAAGGTGACAAATGGGTTGAGGTTCGCTCCTTAGTAAGTGGCTATGTGTTAACCATGTGTGTCCAAGTCGAAGTCGTAGGAAGCATCGTTCATACTAGCCGTGATATTTGTCGGATAAATTGGTGGTGTGCCTCCTGGGTTAATTGTGGCATAGTGATGAATGTACTCGTATCTGCTCCAGCATTCTTTCTTTTTGAGAAGCCAATATGCATTTATAATTTTGTCCAGATCGTTTTTTGGGGGTCGGTAATTAGTAACCTCTGTAATTGGACATATGGAAATAGCTTTCGCCTTCTGATCAGCTGATTCATTTTCTTGAATATTTGTGTGTCCTGGGATCCAGATGGGTTTTAACTTTCCACTCTGCGATATAATGTTATCTCAAATGTTATTTATTAAAGGCGTTCGGCATTTTGTATTGCTTATAGCTTGGAGAGAGGATAGACTGTGAGAATGATAGTTTTCCTCTTTGATGATATTGCTATCTTTGTGGCTTCCAATATAGCTAGAGCTTCTGTGGAGAAGATGGAAAAATATGTTGGAACCTTCACAGCAGATTGTACATCCCCATGTTTGTCGACAATAGCAAATCCGGTGCCCTCGCACCGTCTGAGTAAAGCATGTTCCAGGTGTTACTGGGATAGTTGTTCAGGGGTTGCAGGAAGAGTTGGATATATTTTTTTTTGGGAGTCGTAGTCGATATTTTGATAAACTGATGTCGATCGAATTTGGTGGTAATAACCATGAAGGGTATTTTTCGATGGGCACACATTTTATATTGGGTTCGATATCGATGACTCTTGCAAAGGATAAAGCTTTCTATAGCGTTGAGGGTTGTCTGGGTGTTTTTTTACGTTTCAAGATTTTGGCTGTGTCTGTGTGAATTGGTGAACTGTATGCTTCGCAGATTTTCGGGAGGAGACGAGATGTTAAAATGTCCTTTCTGTCTTCGATTGTGTAAAAACCTCCTTTGGTCAGCATGTTTTTGATTGGAGTAGTTCGAAACGATCTAAGGCCTGTTCTTATTGCCGCATGGTAGGAAGGATGTAACACTTTGAGGTTTGTTCAAGCACACTTGCCATATATGGTGAGCCCGTATTCAATTTTAGATGCAAAAATAGCTTTTGCTGTGTTGATAAGGGTGTTAGTATGAATATAACTATTGCGTGATGCCAAATATTTTAGGATAGGATATTAAGACTAGGAGCTATTTTTTTTTTTTAATTTAATACAATGTGGTTTAAAACTTAATTTCTTATCAAACAATATTCCTAAGATATTTTGATATTTGAATATTTCGTACTGCAATATCAAAACTAGAACAACTTAGTTTTCTGCAAATGTGTAGGTGTTTGTTTTTATTTAAAGATATTTTTGCTCCTGACTGGATGGGCCATGGCAGCCCGGTATGGGCCATGGTTTGCTTCTTGACACTCATTTGTGTTGCTCATGTTTTCATTTTTGTCACATCTGAGCGGGGCCTACGGTTTATCGCCGAGTCCGAACGGCACTCCTTAGAAGCTTTTTCGTAGGCAATTTTACTTTCGGGAGTTTGCCATTGCCCGCCGAAAGGGTGATGGCGATTTGAAAAATTGATGGTGACCCAGCCAGGAATCGAACCCAGACTGTCTGCGTGATAGTTCAATGAGCTAACTATCGCGCCATCGCCATCGCCCCTGACTGGATACACCAATTACAAATTTCATTAAGAACTTCTTTAAATAAATTAATTGTACGGTTGATATCATTACTTCTGGACATTAAGTACAAGTCCTCAGCATAGAGTAAATGATCAATGTTTTAAAATTTTAAAATTATACCACTAATTTCATTGTATGCAATTATAAAGAGGATAACCGAGAGCGGAGATCCTTGTGGTATGCCATTTTTAGTGTTATGCAATTTTGAGAAGCAGTTGTTAACTTTCGATCTAAAAGATCTGTTTTTTAAAAATGCTTTAATAAAGTGAAATATTTTTGGACTGATATTCCATTTGATTGACTTGTTTAAGATAACGTGGATTCCTATACGTTCAAATGCGTTCTCGAAGTCAATCGAAACGATTGAGATATGGTTTTTACATGAGAGCGCAGTAGATATAAAATCATCTAAATGGAGTAGTGAATCGACTGTACTACGGCCATGCTTGAAGGCGACCTGGTTTGTGTTAATAAATTTATGCTTTTCAATATACCAAAGAAGTCTTTTCGAAACCATTTTTTCTAAAAGTTTGCTTGTGCAGGACAAGAGTGAAATCGGTCTGTAACTATTTGTGTCAGTTGGGTGTTTTTTTTAGTTTTGGAATGGGAACTCTGGTGGCAGTTTTCCATGCATATGGGAATATCCCTTGATTAAAAATATTGTTAAATAATAACAACATACGTTTTTTAATTTCGAATGGCGAGGCGTGTTTTTGATCATCGGATACGATATGCGATCGTACCCGGGTGTTTCTCCTTTGACTGAGCCTAAGCAGCTTTCAAATTCGAGTAAATTGAAAGGTAATTCCAATTGTTTTGCAGACAAAGATAGGTTACAAGGGATAAGGTTATGGTTTAATGCTGCAAGTTTGTTCAGTCGGAATCGAGGAGAGAAATTTGAATCGCTACAGTAAAAGGACCACTGCTCGGCAAAATGTTCAGCGATCAAGTTTGAGTCCGTTAGCGGTTCGGAGTTAGTGTGTGTAATTTTTATGTAGTGAGGAATATAGTTACCGGTAAGGATTCCTATGTCTGCCCAGATTTTTTTACTTGTTGTGTTAGGATTTAGATTTGAGGTGAATTTCTGGAAACTTTCAATTTTGGAAGCCTTGGCTTTCCTACGAAATAAAGCATTCGCTTTCCGATAATTGATGAGGTTTGATTCGTTAGGATACTTTCTAAGGATTTTCCATAAATGTTGTTTCTTTTCCCGCAGAGCAGCGATTTCGGGGTTCCACCAGGGGACCATGTTTTTTACCGGTTTGTTTTTCGATTGATGGATTGCAAAGTTGGTTGCAAACTGAAGTCTTTTACTTAATAATGCTGCCTCTTTGTTGACGTTTGTGGATTGTGGTTTATTTGTAAAGAAAAGCGATTGCTTTTGCTTGGAAAAGATTCCAGTCGGCGCGGTCGGTTAAAAATTTAGGAATCGGCTTACTCTAAGTGTTATTGTTTTTAAGATTAAGGTTGGTTATTATAGGGAAGTGGTCGCTACCGTGCAGAAAATGCAATCTGTTCCAGGAGGTGTTAGGCAAAAGTTGAGGAGATATCAACATAAGGTCTACGTGTGTAAATGTACTATGCGTAGAAAAGTGTGTTGGACTTCCATCGTTAGAGAGAGAGGTTTAAATTTATTAAGAAGTTCTCAACTATTTTGCCTATTGCATTTGAAGTTTGGGAACCCCAAAGGGGTGTACCAAGAATTAAGATCGCCACTAAGGATTAGTGGGGAGTTCACTTTTGTAATAATATCTTCTAGGTTTGTGGAAGAAAAAGTCTGGGTTGGGTGAATGTAAAGAGATAAAATAGTTATTTTAATGTTATAATCAATTTCCACTGCTATTGTTGAGATATTTGAGCTAATTGGTTGAACTGTGTGTGGGATTGACTTATGCATTAGGAGGCCAACTCCTTGTTTTGATGTTGTATTTGTACTAAGATTATGAAAATATGGTAAATATTGTTTTGGAGCTTTAACTTGTGTATTTTCGTAAATGGGAGTTTCCTGGAGAGTAATTATGTGGGGTCTGTTCTCTTTTGTTAACAGCTCAAGTTCATGATGGTTGTCTAGATATCCGTTAAGATTCCACTGAAAAATCTTGAGGATTGTATGAGCTGATGTAGAAGACTTTTGTGCAATATAAGAGGAGTTATACTGTGAAAAGTTAATAGGGTGTAAATATGTTTAATAATTTTTGTCACTCTGCCGCCCCGAGGCCGAACCATCGAAACTCCCACAGGAGTTTGAATGATTCGACCTTTGAAAGACAGAGTCGGTATTCGAAGTACCGATTAAATTATTAGATGTCTTCATCATAATCATTCTCGGAGATTCTTTCGTTATCGATGGTAATGGATAAAGTTGATTTGATTGTGTGTGTTAAGTCAGTTTCAGTGTATAGATTTAAAGTGTTGTGTGTGTGTGTAGAGTTGAGAGTCCTTTTAGAATTTGTGGGAGAGTTTGAGAATTGAGATTCATCGTTTATAGGAGAAGTTTGTGTAATTGTTGAAAGAATGCTTTTGTTTGCAGGGAGTTGGATGCCGTTGGTGTTCTGGCAGGTAGAGGAGGGATCGTAAAGTTTGGTGCTGTGTTTTGATTTAGATTAATGGGGGGGATATTGAGCGAGAAGTAGATTCGCTTATTTGTTTTAGTGTTTGGGTTTTCGGTTTGCTTTTAATAGCAGTTTCTATTGGTGTGGTAGGTGTGAGATTTGTTTTTTTGGTTGAGGAGGAGGAGGTTGTGACGTGTGACGGGACTGGGGAATTGCGAGAAACAGGTTCTGTTCCGTTCCTAACAACTGAAGAGAAAGAGAGAGATAAGGCGAGTGGATTTTGTTGGCTGTAGATTTATTTGGCTTCTGCCTTGCTGCATTTTTTTATAGTTTTTTTTTTAAATCTCTTTTGCTTGCATATACCGTTTGCATAGCTTTGATGATGCTGGGTGATATATGTGCACAATATGTGCGAGTACAAATTTCAGGAGAGTGTGGTGAGGGTAGATTGCATGTTTCGCAAATTTGAGAACCAGTGCATCTTTTCATAGTCCGACCGAGTCGTTGGCATTTTTTGCAGCGCATAGGGCTAGCGAAATACTCCTCAACCTTGAGGTTATACCAACCCACCTTTATAGACGTAGGGGAGCGAAAGAGATCAAAGGTAAAGAGCATTAGCCCTGTGACCCTTTGAGCACCATTTTCTGACTTCTTAAATTTAAATACATCGGTGACACCTTGGTCTTTCATCTCCTCGATTATTTCTTTTTCAGGGACATTTATTAGGCATGGTGCATATGCGGTGCCTTAAGAAGCATTAAGCTGATTATGTAACGAAACTGAGATAGGACAGAGGTTGGAAAGTGTTTTTTTCGAAAGGAATAGATTGACGATTTGTTGGGATTTAACAAGTATGAGCAAATTTCCATCTCGAAGTTGAGTTATGTACTCGTACGATGTACTAATTGCATTAATAGCTTTGTTTAATAAAAATACACTTATGGAGTGAGAAGTTTTTTAGGGTCAGTAGGGGTTATAACGATAAATCTGGGATTTTTAGAGTTAGAATGGAAGGGAATGTCTTTGTCAATCGAAACGATGTTGACAGCTCGAAGTAGAGTCGGTGACTATGGGTAAATATACTTTCAAGTGTTAAGTGTGTAACGTATGTACACAGAAATTTGATGGATTATTGTGTTTCGGTTACCCTTTATCTTTTAATTGTGAGAACACCCTGTAAATGTGTGTTTCCATTCCAAGTGTACATCCTACCTTATCATCCCTTTCTTACGAATGGTTTTTTATACCTATCAACTTTTCATAATTCGAGATTAAAAGAATAAAGAGTGTATCTGGCATGATCACCAAAAGACAAGCGTATATGAACGAAGTGTCGCTTTTTATTGTGGATATTCCTTCGTAAAGTCTTCAAATTTTATAGGTGTGTGTATAAACCTGTTTTCTATGAAGCCTTTTTTTTTTATTTTATCAAATGTATGCACGGCTTCTGTTTTTGCATGTATTGCTATTATCTTGCTAAATTCAAGTATTTTCAGTTCTTTCGTTGTGAAATAACTATTCAGGTGCTTTATCTTATTTTTAAAAATAGTTTGTTTTTATTTCATTGTTCGGTACTAGTTCTACTTGTAGGCTCACTACTATACTCGTAATTACATCTTCAGTTGAGCTCTCTTTTGAGTGAACTGTACTTATTGCAGTAGTTATTTGCTGTCGCGAAAGCGCGTTTGCTACTACATTTAAGTACAATATCCCGGTTTGTATACTAACCGTGCACCGAAATTCTCTATTATACTTTTCCATCTCTTTAACTTCGTGTTCTGACTTTTTTCCGATATTGAAAATAATAACGAATTGTGATCGGTGTATATATGTAGTTGAATCTGCTACTCTGTATACATAATTTCTTAACTTTTGCAGTGCCCATATGATGGGTAACAATTCCTTCTCTTTTGTTCCATAACTTTCTTCTGTTTTTGTCAGCGTTTTTCTTTAAGAAAAATTTAGGTTTTCTGTTTTCTGTTCTATTAGATACATCTGTCGTTAGCTCAAACTCGATTCCAAATCCAGCGTTGTGAAATATTTTGCCTTACCTAAGTTTTGAATTGTCATATTGACATCTGGAATAAGATACGAGGGCGGGTCAATAAGTCCGTGACTTTTGGATTAAAACACAGATTTTTTGATAAAAAAATTATTTTATTTTTCAACGTAGTCTCCCTTGAGCTCTATACACTTTGTCCAACGCTTCTCCAATTTTTTTATCCCTTCCAAAAAAAATGATTTGTCGAGGTCCTCAAAATAGGCCTTTGTTTGCGAGATGACTTCATCATTGGAGTCAAATCTTTTTCCACCAAGCCATTTCTTCAGGTTTGGGAACAAGAAGTAGTCGCTCGGAGCCAAATCTGGAGAATAGGGTGGATGAGGGAGCAATTCATAGCCCAATTCATGGATTTTTGCCATGGCAACTGCACATGCGTTTGTGGTCGACTGTGAGCAAACGCGGCACCCATCTTGCGGAAAGCTTTCTCATGCCCAAGTGATCATTCAAAATTGAAACCACTGAGCCATGCGAGATCCCTACGGCTTCCACAATCTCTCGCACTTTCAATCTTCGGTCGGCCCACAACATTTCGTGAATTTTTCGATTGTTTCGGGTGTAGAGACCTCAACTGGGCGTCCAGGACGTTCGACATCTTCAGTGCTTGTACGGCCACAACGAAATTCAGTAAACCACTTTTTTACCATTGAAATCGATGGTGCAGAGTCCCCATAGTATTTATCAAGCTTAGCCTTGGTCTCGGTAATGGTTTTTTTTTCGCAAGAAATAATGCTTAATAAGCACACGAAATTCACTTTTTCCATTTTCTCCTCAAATTAGTGAGTAGTCTGATAAAAATAGCTGTCAAACACAAACTAACTGACGCAGCAAGTTTAAATTTTGACAGGAGTCAACTGACAGATGCCTGTTGACAGGAGCAGTGTTGCTGTTTCAGTAAAGAGGTCAGAAATTCAAAAAGTCACGGACTTATTGACCCGCCCTCGTATCTATCTATTATTGTAATATTTTTTCATTTCTGAAAATCTACAACCATTCCTTTTATTTGATCTTCGATTTTCATCTATACAGTAGATCCGTCCATATCCGAGGCTTGTTGATGCTTCGTAACTTAATTTTTTAAATGACCGGGCAGTTATCCTGGCGGCACAACCCCCAACCTGGAGGACCAGTTCCATTTTGAGTGCCCCTAGGACGAGGGGTCGGTTACACCGAAGCCAGTAACCCGTTCCGGGATGTGAGCGCTGCCGTTGGCCCTTATGGGGCTCGTCCGCCACCATCTCTTTTCCAAGGCCCTGACTTAGTCCTGGAAATCCTTTCCGACCTGAGCTCCAAATATGTCGGAGTAGCCCGGATAAGGTCTTGTTTTGTTTTTCCGACACTAATCCTGGTTAATGGCGCAGGAAACTCGCCATTTGCCCCCTTCACTTCGCAATCTCTAGTGAGATTCCCAGATGGCGCCACGGGGAGGCGTGAAGTAGGACTTATTAGCAGAGCTGCAAGATGTTCGGCTGCAGAGGCTTATTCTCGTCATTTAAGGAACCAGCACCTGTCGGAAGATGCTGCCCGAGGGACAGCGCAGTAGAGGAAGGCCAAGACTCAGGTGGCGCACGCAAGTGAAAGAGGACCTCAGCCAACTTAGCGTGCGAAACTGTAGGCAGCTAGCCAGGGATCGAGCTTGTTGACTGAGGCCCAGGTTCACCCCGGACAGTAGCGCCACCTAAAGTAAGTAAGTATTTTCATCTAGACCCTTTTTAGCTACTGCCCATATGGGACCGCTTTAGGGACTATACCTTCTACAATACCTTCTTTTAATAATTTAAATATTTCCTTATTAACAAATTCGTTATCTGCGACTGGGTCCTTATGGGTTCTTCGTTACTCGTTCTAATTGTGGCTTCAATAGTTTTTGTGAAGGGCAGTGGTCTTATGCCAGTGTTTTCCTTCATCAATCTTATATAGTCAAGAAACAGTGAAATTTTTTGTTTCATGTGTCCTCGATGTAAAAAGTTTCGCATGTTGGATGGGAAACGGATTGCAAGAAACAAGCAGACAATCTCAAGTTAATATTCTCATATATTGCATAGGCGAAAAGGCTGAAGAGATTTTAGATTCGTTTACACCGCACTTATAAACTTATGAAAAAACAAAATAAATTTGAAACACATTTTATACCAAAACGGAATTTGATATATGAGCGAGTCAATACCGATGCATGTTCAATTTCGATATTTAAGTATATTATATCATTATTATGTATCATATGCACATAGCATGATAACAGTTACCAGATAACAACATGTAACAATGCAAACAGTCATACTACCGATATACTCGTATTAAAAACTAGCGACCCACCCCGGCTTCGCACGGGTGGCAAAAATGTTCCCGTGGAACTCTCCCAGGGTAGAAAGTAGCCTATAGCTTTCTGAAGAGTATTTTATATTTTCACACCAAAATTGATTTATTTTTCCCAAGGGTTATTTACTGAAAGAATGTTTAGTTGTGTAAAGTTTAGTGGATTATAGAGCTTCTCTATAAACAACATATGATGTTGTTTTATTTTGTGGTAGCAAAATAAATTGATTTTCAAGGGCTCCGATTCGCGATAAGCCAACATATAGTTGGCCATGAGTGAAGCATTCTTTTCGTAGATCAATCCCTACCGATGGATTGGCCCTGGGACTTGTTAATTGTTAAAATAAAAGATGTTTTCACAGGAAATTGAAGTCTTTTAAACGGAATCGGTAAATCTGTAGGAATCATCGGTATCCTAGGTATATGAGCCAACTGACCGGCTGCAGAGCCGGTGATAATTGTCGCTACAATTAAATTGTCCTTCAATTCCTTTATAAGTAGCCTTGGCCGCGGACTTTTTGCATAATCAAATTGTTTATTTCGTTAACAGTTTCATTCCTAGGTGACACTATTGCTCTAGAACACAGCCAATGGAAATCTTTTTCTTGTAAATTTCAATGTCAGGATATACGGCATCTATGAAATTGTCTAAATTATGGACTATTTGGCCTAGGGACTCATCCAAAAGGACGTCATAATTACTGTTTAAATTTGAAGATGGAAAAATTCCTTCTCCAAGTTTTAGCAGTTACTGCGGGAAACTATTATGCGTATTTCCGCAAAGGTGAACTCTCATATTGGTTCTTAAATTCAAATTTTGAATCGATGTGCATAGGATATACGAGTATGATTTCAAGCAAGATTTTAAATATAATGTCTGCACGTGTTCCTGTTACTCGTAATAACGGGTAATGTTTGTCGGAAATCTCCAGCAAATACAAAAGTAATCCCAGCCATAACGAAAGTAGAGTTTCTGAGATCCTTTAAGGTTCTATCCACAGCCTCTACATCTGCTTTATGGCTCATGGTACATTCCTCCCATATAATCGATGATGCGTCTTGTAATAATTTCCTAAGAGGTCCATTTTCGCGAATAGAACATGTTGATTGTTGCTTAAGAGATACGGATAGCGGGAGTCTAAAAGTAGAATGAGCAGTTTTTCCTTCTTTTAAGAGTGTTGCAGCAATTCCTGACGGAGCAATTGCTATTGCTATCTTTCCAGATTGTCTTATCTTTGCAAAAATTAAATTTGCGAGAAACGTCTTTCCTGTGCCTCTTGGCGCGTCCAAAAAAAATAATTGTCCTTTGTTGTTATTCACAGTTTCTATTATAGTGTCAAAAGCATATTTTTGATCTGGCACTAATTTTTGCACATTATCATTGACAAACGCTGTCAAATCATTGGTATCATACTGATCTACCATTGTTCCTGTACTATTATTATGTGTACGAACTGAAGAAGAAAATCCGAAATTGCTTAAAGTTTTATCATTTACTTCTAATAGTTCATTTTCTATTTGTATCAAAACTTTGTTATAAATCTCTCCACTGAAAGGTAAATTTGATTCTTGATTTTGCTGCCTGATTCTGTGTCTAATATCTTCATACATAAATAGTAAATCGTCTTTAAAATTATCCCATAATTTGAATGATTCCGATGGGTGACAAAATAAAAGTATCCCTACAAACAACTCTATTAGTTTTGTTGGGCATTACGAAAACGAAGCTTTTCTCAAAGTATTTTCCCAATGGTCATCGGCAAGCTGCTTGATATGTCTCTTGACCACCCTGTTTACAGTTTTTAAATACTCGAATGAAGTTGGGCCGCGTACGTGATGTAACAACATTCTAATGTAAAAACATTCTGATTGAGATGGATGTATACCGTAGACCCTTCCTAAAGTGGCATCTTTCTTTTTGCCGGGATGTCCAACTACGTCTTCACCACGCCTTCTTCTTGTAAATTTATTATTGGCCCATGTGGAATATTGTGGAACTTCGTGGTATAGAAGGGTCTTTGCGAATTCATCTTCGTTACAAAGGTCGAAAAACGCAAGCAATGTTGTGTTACGTGGGTTTTGGGCAACTTGTTGAACCGTTTGTTGTACAATTTTCCCCGATTAAAACGAATTAAATATTGTCAATTGCCGGGCTGCCGGCAGAACAAAACTTATAAGAAAAAACGTTCGAACCAACACCCGAACCACGCAGATGGTGTTAAAATTCGTGTGACGATCTGACACTTGGGATCAGGGATGAAAAAGAAAAAAAAATGCTCTGGGGAAATTTGCACTGGCACCAAATTGTTTGCTGAACCTATCGGCTGCTCAGCTGGGCTGGGTTCAGGAAAATAATTATGAGAAAACTTTCGCTATAAAAAAATTTCGTTGATATAATTAGGCGCCATGCACTTTTTCCGAACCGTATGCCGTAATGAAAATCACAAGGAAAAATCACGCAAGAAAAAAAATCAAGAAGTACGTTACAAATGGGATTTATTTCCAAGAAAGTAGGAACAATATTAGGCCGGGAAGCGGCAACACTACAACGTTACTTTTGAACGGGGTGCAGAAGGTACCACAGAACAGAATGAATCGCTAATTGCGGAGCCCGACACTTGTATCACGAATTTTTTTGCGTGATGCCCAAAAAGATTCACCCGGGGTAACACGACACTATATATTATAGAAAAACCTACGTCTAAACAATGGGTACTTATCTTTCATCCGTAAAACTACCTCCTCTTTCAGTCTTCAATTCGTCCTTGTTTCCTTCTCACTTCCTGCTGTTTGAAGCTTTTAGTCTTCCTCCCTTTTTTTTTGTTTTGCCTTTTGGCCTGACGCTCGCGCTTTCTCCTTTTTTTTGTTTTCCTCCTAATCTTCTTTTTTTTCTTAGTTAATTTTTTTTTTCTTTTATTTAACTCTTATTGTTATTTCTTTTTTCTTTTTTTTACATTTTTTTTTTTTATCTGTTTTCGTATAAACTTTTTGATGGTCAACCAAGAAGTGGTTAACCCTACCCCATAGCTATTAGCTCGGACCGTAGGTCTCACACACATATCCCCATTCACACGCCGTTTAGACGGGTGCAACGGGCCAATATTGGCTTTTGTGTGCACCACTCCGCAAATTTGCTGAAGTGTGCCACCGTTTGGACCACTTGCTTTCTCTCTCTCACACACACTCATGCATGTCCCATTCTTATTTCCCACATCTGGGGAAATGCCTTTCAAGATTGGGATTTTCCTTTTGGCCCGAGCTAATATTTTCCCACGACATTGGGGTTGCATTCAGCCCCAATGCAACACCAGTCCCTCTCAAAATAGACAAAAAAAAGGGAAAAGATAATTTGCCAACAATATATGCCTAGCCGAGTTCATACTTCCTGATCATTATCCGTTTCTAATAATGATCGGTTGGGGTGAAGTGAGGGCGAAACGAGGAGCTACTACGACGGGCCTTTTTGGAGGAAGTTCTTCTTTTGAAACGCTGCCCAATACTCACTAACGACATCCCGGTGAATCCCTTTGGTTTAGTGTAGTGTGGGGCACGCAGATAGGAGTTCAGTCTTTACAAAGCTATTCCTTTTACAAATGGTTTTTTTTTGTATACCGGATTGCGGTGGGTAACCGTCCGTCACCAAGTAGAGCGTCGGTAATATCAGTTATACGAAGAGGGTTCCAGACCGTCCGTCTGGCTCTAGAGGTAAAGGGTTTGAATGGGAGTGACCGCCCGTTTGCTAAAACGTTGGACGCTGGTCTCGCGCCTTCCTCCAACTGGTTACTTCAACGGGCCGTCCGTCCTACCAGCTGTAGTTGATCCTTCAAGATACTAGGAGGAAGCACCAATGGCTGATGGACCCATGGCTGCCCACCACACTTCTAGGATTTTGAAGAACCAACAGGAAAGAATGTGGATGAGTGAGGCCGAAAGGAAAGGGAAAGGGTAGAACTTGTTGTGGTAAATTTTACCGCAACACGTTCATGTAGTAAATTACACCCTTTGGCCGTTTTCTAAGTGAACGGCCAATTACAGGATTGTACTTATGTAACGACCATTTAAATAGTTATGCACTTCGTTATTCGGATTTCTGACGCTGAATGTAGCTTGGTCTGATCCTTTATTTATATATTTACAAATATGCTTGATAGCTTGAACAGAGTGGCAGTACTCCACATTTATGTGAGCGTTAAACATTTTACATAACTGCAGGGAATAAGGGACTATCCACCTATTATCTATAGGGACCCTACTTCCCCTGCCATTCAATGTAATGCTCTGACCTCCAATTTCGGCGTCACGACAACGATAAACTGGATACCCATACTCTCCGGTCTGGGTGTCGTTGACGAAACGTCGAGGGTATTTTTTTGTGCAGATATCATTCTTCATACATGGTGCTGCTAAGTTGTGCTCTCCGCATGGTCATGGTCCATGCATCATATTTTTAGTTACGATATCGTACAATATCGGATCGTTTTGTTGATCAGGTAGTTCGGCAACTATAATACTATCAATTTCGTCTGGCTGGATTTTTCTTTCTAAACAGAACAGCAAATGACAATGTGGTAAGCCGCGCTTCTGTCATTTCCCACTTGCAATGTAACAATTCATTTTGCCGAATATTTGATTTTTAGTAAATACGAGTAGTTTTATAAATTTCTTCATCTTTTAATGAAATACCCTTGAAATTATATAATGACGGTTGAATGACCGCTGACCTGGTAATAGTTCTGCTTTAATTTCAGTCCATTTCGGGTTACATTGTGAAAGTGACGAATAAGTCGGGTCTTCCATAGTTCCGAACGTAAGTCATTGCGTCCTGTGTTTTCTCGTGCATGTAACGCGGAGAACCTGTGAATGAAGATGGTAAGATTACATGTTGACCGATATTTGACGGATCAACATTTGCATCTTGATTTAAAGCATTTCTAAGATGAATGTACTCATCAGCCCGCAGTCGTTTTTGATTTCGAGATATGTAATTCAATCTTTCTGATATCATTTTGGCCATCATATCCACACAATATTGACTAAATTAATCTCTGTAATAATGTAACGGATTAAAAGAGTTAGCTCTAACCATCAATCAAAAGGCATAAAATTGCACACACGAAACAGTTTTATTACGCGCTGTATGTTACTGAGGAATTGCCAAATAATAACCAATAACCGTCTTCTCCTGTTACTAGCATTAGAGGATACTGTAATGGGTCATAGGAGCGGTGCAACTCAGAGACCCTTTTAAGCTGGCCGTTTCTACAGTGCAGCACTACATCCCTGGGACCTTTCCCTTCATCAACCAAGAGAACGGCAACCTCGTTTATAGTAGGAGCATTAAACCTCGGTATGCTGTCTGTGGTGTACGGTCAGAGTGAATAATCAACTTTAAATTATCAGAAATATTATTAAGTTATAAGTTTTGTTTAAAACTTCGTATGTATACGTTTTGACTATTCAAAGCGGTCTGTAATTGGCTAATTAAATCAACTTTTAGTGTTGGCGCTATGTTTGACCGCAATGGTAGCTGATCTGCATTTGAAATGAAATATATCTGCAAGTATTATGGATTTTGATCTGACGGTGGTAAAAGGCTACCTATGGGGTGATATACTTGTCCTTCTATCTACGAGTAAATGTGGGCACACAATTTCCTTCCCTAATTTCTTTCGCGTCAAGCGAAGTCTGAAAGAGGCTATTGTACATACGTATGTTGGTTAAAAAATTTTGAGATAGTGAATTATTGTTTGTCAAAAGATTTTTTATAGGTTGTGGTGGCTCCTGAATATAAAGGACACTAACCTTTCCAGAAGCACAACATATACTATTAGGTTCATCGATCCATTTCTTGGCCGAGCACTTGCAGCACATCTTATTCATGGCTCCGATTTGGATGAAGGACTGTTGAGCATAGTCAATCCATGGATCGTAATTGAAAGCCAATCTGTTACTGTGAGCTAAAACACGTTCGCGAATTTTATTTGTTGACGCCTGCTGTCTTTCTCTCTGTGCTCTAAGTCTCCGGGAATGCTCAGGGGTGAAATTGGCTAACGCGATAATTGACTGTCGCTTTTTTGATTGTCGTTTTTGATTATCAACTATTCTTTACTCTGTGTAAATCGATCGCAAAAAATTGTGAATATATTGGCATCACTTCTAAGTCTGCCTAGAATTAAATGTCATTTTCGAATTGTGTTTTGAATTTGAAAGCTAAATTCAATAAAATTTGTTTACAAATATATCAAAACACTTAATAATATATATATGTATAATATATATATATATTCAACAAAACAACAAATCACGATTCTTTGTTGTTGTTTTGGAAAATTGCAAGTGATGAAAACATTGCACTTGAACTGATTTGCTTTATAGAAAATATGTCAAATCTTAAAACACACGTTTTTTTCTTAATGTATTAACCGATTTCAAGTCGACCGCACCAAAATCATTGTGGAAAATGACATAAATGTATGAAAACGACGCGATATCGATGCGTATTCCCTTTGACGTGCAAGACGATTTTCATTATCAAATGAAGATTCTCCAATTCGACGTATTTTGGCTGTCCTCGCCTGCGATATATTTTTTAGAAAGTTGAGACCTTCCCCTTTTAGGCATTTGGTTCAGTTCTGAGAACTTTTAAATTGTATGTAGTTCTGAATAGAACTTTTAATTGTGCTTATTTCTAAGAATATCTAACACCGAAATCTAAATGTTAATTTTTAAAAACTTACTTATTGTAAAATAAATGGACAACAAACTCAAATTGTTAATAAAAGAACTGGAAATAGTGTTTATTTAACAGAAATGTATGACAGCTTAAAATCGAATAAAGGACTATGCGTCCGTTCAGTTCGAGTTCTAGTCGCAAACTAAAAATTGAATATTTGTTTATCTAAACAATATTTATTAAGTAGGTACTGCTCGCTACCGGTACGCTAATTATGGAAAATATGTAAATGAAACCCAAAAGAACTATGTTAGGAATAATATATGAAATAACTAAAGAAAATCGGTCCAGTTTTCAACTTTTCAAATTGATTGTAGTTCTGAAAAGAACTTATTAAATTGAGTGTAGTTCTAAAAAGAACTTTCAATTAAACTTAGTTTTAATAATATCAAAGAACGAAAACAACAAAATCAAAATATTTATTAAGTACACCGCTCGCAACCGCTGTGTAACGAATACCACGCGTGGGAACGAATACTACGCGAACGAAATTTCTGCGGACAGCTAGTAATATTATAATTGATCATGTGCCTAGGTATTAAATTCGTGGTATCTCTTAAAGCTTCCCTTAAATCTCTTAAATCTCTTAATTCTTACATATCCGATTTCTAAAATTCAAAAAGCTATCTGTAGATGCTTAACCATACTTGAAAATAAAGTAATTTATTTGGATAATGGATAATACCAATAACATGGTCTGAAAATTTACTACCGATTTTAAAAATTTTGTAACATGAAAAAGTAGTTATACTGAAGAAACTATTATAATTAAAAATATACTATCGCGGACTTTGTTGTAGATTTGAATGTGCTCTTTAAAATTGTAGAATATTATTTTGTTCTATTGTCAATAGTTTTCGTAAGAAATTTTATGAGTAATTTTTTTACACCTTGGGTAAGAGATTTCGTACAGAACCCTAGGCTTTTTGAAAATCCAATATAGCCTATGTTACTTAAGTAGAATGTAGCTTTCTAATAGTGAAAGAATTTTTTAAATCGGCCGAGTAGTTTCTGAGCCTATTCATTTCAAACAAACTTACAAATCTTTCCTCTTTATAATATTAATAATAATATAGACAAAGGAAACCAAGGTAAACATCATCAACACCTTTATCCAAAGGCCAATATCATCAACATTAATCAGCAAACAAAGAACAAACACTTATCAACACTTGCACCCAAAAAGAATAAAGGTCAGCCTTATCACTAATATAGTAGAATATTCAAGCAAAGAAGCACTTACTATAAACAGCTGATAAGTTACATTTTGCAACAAGTCTCAAGAATATATCTCAACAAAGTGCACACATTTCAGTTTAAATAAATTATTATTTTTTGAATAATTCCTTGTAGAAGGAGCAAACACGCTCGCGGTCGAGGAAATTGAGAGATGCTACTCCAGGAATGAGATTCGGAAGTTTCACCAAAAGGTAAAAAAAACATGACACGGACACAAACCCCGAACAGAAGCCTGTATCGAGGAATAAGGGAATATCGTAGTACAGTCGCAGCCAACGCTGAGGATTTGGTTAGCACACTTTTGCAGATTGTATAACGGCGATGATGAACCGAACTCCATTGTCTGGCAGAATTAACCTTTCAGACTGAATGATGTAGACCAACAATTCCTTCCAACCGACCTTTTAAAGCTGCTTGAGCGGACGAGTTCTTTACAGCGGCAGGCGATGACATGGAAAAGAGCATACACCAAGTCATCTGTAAAATATGGTCGGACGAAAGTAAGCCCGATGAATGGAACCTGTCTGATCCCCAAGAAAGAAGATCCTCTGAACATACCACTTATGCATCGATTTTAAAGCCGCGTATAACTAAATCTAAAGAGATGAGCTATACAGAGTAATGTCTAGTTTTGCCATCATCCTCTGTGCAGGATAACGATGGAGAATGCACGCTGCTCCATCAAAGTCGGTAAAGACCTCACCGAGACCTTCGACCAGCATGTCCAGAAGGACATATCTAGAAAAATAAATTACCTCAAAGTAAGTTCGATTTAAGACCTTAATAATAAAACAGAATTGTTAGTTCAAGAAATCAATTCTTTCGCAACATTTATATTATTATTATTACATTTTATATTATTATTGTCAGGGAATATATCCCGAGAAATAAAAGATCTTTACGATTTATTGTACAAGTTAACGAACAATACGCTGAGTTCACGAGAAGGCAGCGTGAACACATTCTTTTCCCACAATTCGTTCGCCACATGCCGGACATATGACCCATCACCTGTGTCACCGGACGACAACGATCAGCGGAAATGCTGACGATGTATCGGAGCAACCATGGGACATTGCGATGCATTAGAAATATAAGTATCTTAGGTAGTATGAAATAATTGTTGAGTTAGTTCTTAATTTTCCCTCAATGTAAGAGGTTCAATAAAAATATTTTTTTTAGAACAATAAATTAATTATTGTTTAATTGGCGCCCAACGTGGGGCCCAGAGAAAGAATAATATCGACCTCAAGTAGTTCGTGCACGTACCCACAAAAGATACCGGCCTTAACTAGTTCGTGTACCCCTTTTAGTGTAAAAGAAAAACACTCCTCATCCTTCAACATCGAACCAAAACCCTCCTTCACTAAACATGAACCCCAGTGCAAGTCCAGAATAAGAAGCCTTGATAACAGGAATAGTTACAAAAGTTTGCATCTCCCAATGCAAAAATTTAGTCCAATCTATCGTAAACCCAAGTGCAACAATTTCTAGGGAAATAGAGCAAGGTATTGATGAACAGTATAGAGCAAATCTAGGCGACTTAGATAAAATACCGGATGTAGTCCGCAGTCTTAGAGAATTTTCCGGAACTCCAGGAGAATATAGTTCATGGCGCAAAAGTGTCGAACGAATTCTCAATATTTATAGTGACCTTAGAGGAACGCCAAAATACTAATGCCGTAGTAAATGTTGTAAGAAACAAAATTGTAGGACACGCAGACGCTATTTTAGAAAGTTACAACACCCCATTAAACTGGAATTCTATATCTAAATGCTTGACATTACACTTTGCCGACAAGCGAGATCTGGGAACTCTAGAGTACCAGATGTCAACGCTGGTTCAAGGCAATAGCACCGTAGAACAATTTTACCAATCTGTCTACAGTCATTTGTCCCTAATTCTGAATAAGATTTCAAGCATGGTCGTCTCCCCAGATGTTATGAACTAATTGACATCTTCTTATAGAGATTAGGCTCTGGACACATTTGTAAGAGGATTAAGAGGTGATTTGCCCAGATTGTTGGGTATCAAAGAACCGATCGACCTTCCTGAGGCCCTACACCTCTGCCAGAAGCTTGAAAATTAACGTTTTAGAGCTCTGTATGCTAATAATAATAGTGGCTTGACAAAGAAGACCGTACCTCAACCTACACCACCACCTCATCCTGCTCGTAGAAATCAATCTACACAGCCTTTCTACCCACAACTTGTTTACTTACCACAACCAGGAGTGCATCCCCCTCCAAGACCAGATGCTCCCCATTACCAGCAATATTACCATCAACAGAACATCCAACAAAATGTCAGATCAAATACCGGACACAACGCCCAATATAACTATCAACAAGATAACCGGTCTCCTAACCCATATCCCCCGAAATCTATGCCAAGTGTAGAACCAATGGAAGTAGAAACTATTAAAACTAAGAATATTAACCAGCCACAAGTTAAGAACGGGCCTCCTGCTGCAAAATGACCCATGATCCCTTCACAACAACACCACGCTCCTCCCAACAAATTGCAAAGGAATTTCCATGTGACTACTGAAATTAGTGAACAGTATCCATCAGACAATTCTGCCGAAAGTGCAAATTATGACTCTGTGATTGAGTCACAGAACGTCCAGACAGAAAACCAAACCCTTGACGAATACCTCAATAGCCAATATAACGTTAATAATAATGAACAGACGCTGATATACATTTTTTAGGTTAACCCACTCGTCACTGCCTTACTTTGAGTGTAGGACTAGTGACAACAAAATTATGAAACTTCTCGTCGATACAGGCTCTAATAGGAATTATATTCAACCCCAACTTGTAAAAAACATTATCCCTAATAAACAAAATTTCTATGCCAACTCAATTGGGGGCAAAGTTGAAGTCACCCACCATACCTTCGTTAATTTATTCGGAATTGAGTCAACTAATATAAAGTTGTTCCTTCTGCCTACTCTTAGATCTTTGCATGGAATTCTCGGCAACGATACTCTGATAGAACTTTCAGCAGTCATCTATGCAAAAGAAAGCTACATGCTGATTGATAACCACCTAAAAATACGGTTCAAACAGCAAATATCTGAGTCAATAAATTCTGTAGATATAAGAACTGATCACATGTCCCAAAGTCAAAGAGACCAATTGATTCAATTAACTAAATCATTTCCCAACCTATTTCTCGATCCCAATGAAAGGCTTACCTTTACAACTACTGTAAAGGGAAGAATCCGTACAACTACGGACGACCCCGTCTACTCTAGATATTATCCGTACCCCGTATCTCTTAAAGACGAAGTAAATAAACAGCTTGATCAACTTCTGAGCGATGGTATTATTAGACCATCACGGTCTCCATATAACTCGCCCATATGAATTGTACCGAAAAAAGCTGATGCTTCGGGAGAAAAAAAATATAGAATGGTAATCGATAACAGGAAACTGAATTCAGTTACAATTCCTGATCGATATCCCATTCCCGAGATAAACGAGGTTTTATCTCAACTAGTAAGGAATAAATGGTTTCCAGTTTTAGATTTAAAAAGCGGATTTCATCAAATCCCTTTGCATGAAGAAGACATTGAAAAAACCGCCTTCTCAGTTAACAACGGGAAGTACGAGTTTGTGCGTCTCCCATTTGGGTTAAAAAATGCCCCGTCCATATTTCAAAGGGCACTGGACGACATCTTGCGCGAACACATAGGGAAGATTTGCTTCGTCTACATAGATGACATCGTCGTTTTCAATAAAGATGTAGACTCTCACTTCCAAAACCTTCCAATCATTTTTAAAACCCTTCAAGATGCTAATCTTAAGGTTCAAATAGACAAATGTGAATTTCTGAAATCGAATGTTGAGTTTCTCGGGTTTATAATTTCAGATGAAGGGATAAAGGCAAATCCAGATAAGGTAGAGGCGATAGTTAAGTTCCCTTGTCCTAAAACACTCAAGGATTTGCGATCGTTTTTTAGGTCTGTCAGGTTTTTACCGCAGATTCATTAGAGATTATGACAAAATCGCTAAACCGCTGACATGCCTTTTGAGATGGGAGGATGGACGCAATTCAAAACAAGCGTCAGGAAAAAAACTTATACATTTAAATGACGAAGCTCTTAACGCATTTGAGCTAATAAAAAATTCTCTAATCTCAGAAGATGTAGTTTTAACCTTTCCGGATTTTAAAAAATTTCATTTAACCACAGACGCCTCTGACTATGCCATTGGTGCTGTGCTTGCTCAAGAAAACAAACCAATTACATTCATCTCCCGCACACTCACGAAAGCCGAAGAATACTATGCCACGAATGAAAAGGAAATGTTGGCTATAGTATGGGCTCTAAACACACTACGTAATTATCTTTATGGTCCAACAGTCTTACAAATTTTCACTGATCACCAACCCTTGACTTACGCACTCAGCAACAAAAATTCTAACAATAAACTCAAACGTTGGAAGGCTATACTCGAGGAATACAACTACGAGTTAAAGTATAACCCTGGTAGATCCAATGTTGTTGCGGATGCCTTGTCAAGACCACCCCAAATTAACGAAATCAATTCACTTACGCCTACCCAACACAGTGACGAGAGTTCTGGACAAAACCTCACCCAAACAGCAGACGAGCCAATAAATGTTTTTAAAAATCAAATAATCCTTCGCATTGAAATTACATCATCTTACAATTTTGAAATAATATTTCCCACATACCACCGACATACAATAGTTGAAACCGAATTTACAAACGAAAATTTGACCGATATTCTAAAACGATACCTTAACCCTTCCATCACAAATGGCATTAAAACAGATGAGAGAACTTTAGGAAAGATTCAGGAAATATACCCCACTCATTTTGTTTAATATAGAATACGCGTTGCTAGTAAACTTGTTACAGATTTAACCGATGAAACACAGCTGGAAACCGAAATCATTAAAGAACACAACCGAGCGCACCGTAACGGTCGCGAAAATTAAATTCAAATACTACAAAAATTTTACTTCCCACAGATGAGAGCGAAAATAGAAAAAATTACGAAAATTTGCCGAATATGTAAAGAACATAAGTATGACCGGCATCCAAACAAGCCGATGTTGCAAGCAACCCCGATTCCCCAATATCCCGGCCATATAATCCACATAGATATTTACTTTACCAACAAACGTATTATCCTCACGGCAATTGATAAATTCTCTAAATATGCCCTAGCGAGGATACTCAAATCCAGGTCAGCAGAAGACATAAAACATCCCTTAAGACAACTCATTCTATCATTTGGTGTACCAGAAGCAATAGTTGTTGATAATGAGAAGTCCATTAATTCTAGTTCTGTGTTATTCATGATAGAAAACTTTTTCAATATAAAAGTCTTTAAAGCCCCGCCCTACACAAGCTCTGTTAACGGACAAGTGGAGAGATTCCACTCAACGCTTTCAGAAGTCTTGAGATGTCTTAAAGCAGAAAATCGCTATAACACCTTTCCCGAATTGTAAGATAAATCAATATACGAGAACAATAATTCAATACATTCAACCACTGGTAAGAAACCGCTGGACATTTTTTTCGGAAAACAATTATTTAATAACCCAGTAGAACTCGAACGAGTACGACAAGAAAATATCAAAAAAATTAAAGATAGGCAGGAAAATGACCTAGAATATCATAATAGGAAAAAATGTTCCCTAAAAAATTATTCAGTTGGCGAAACAATTTATATCAGAATAAATAAAAGAACAGGAAACAAGCTTACACCTAGATTCAAAAAAGAAACTGTTGCAGAAAATAGAAATACCACAGTTATAACCAGTTCAGGCAGAACTATACACAAAAGTCTTATTAAAAATCAAATTTCTCAATAGGATACTGATGCCATTGTGCATAGCAAGCGTACAAATCTTGGACTACTCCAACTCCCAATTGATCAAGATTGACGCAGGTCGAACAAAACTTCAAAATGGCTCATTCAAAATTATACACTTAATTGACATAGAGGCTTACGACACAACTCTAAAAAATCTGGAAGTAACATTAAGGTCAACCACTAAAACCAACCACCCCCTCTACCACATCCTTTCTTACGAAGTCCTTAGAATTAAGTCATACTTAGAATAAATAATAAGAGTAAACGTTCAATAGATTTAATTGGCACTGCGTGGAAATGGATCTCGGGTTCTCCGGATCACCACGACTTTGAAATTGTAACAGGTAAAATTAATGGTGTTTTACAAAATAGTAATAATCAATTAATAATTAATAAAATGACCATTAACAAAATTAATGAACTGTCAAATGTAACTAATGAAATAATTAAAATTTTTAAAGAAAATGAAATAAATAACAACGATTCTATATTAAAAATTAAATATAAGTTAGAATTACTTAAAGAAGGGATAATTAACATTGCTTACGCCATCCATTGGGCAAAAGCTAATATTGCCAATTCCTTCATACTATCAGACACTTAAATAAATATTACTGAAAAATTGTTAACTTTAAATAATATTCCATTTGTCAATATTGACGAAGCACTCGAATTTGCAGAAATACGAATCCCAACTAATAATAAGAATTTAATATATATTTTAAATATTCCTACAGTAAGTTTAGATGTTTGTAATCTTTTTGTCATAAGAGCTGTTAAATCAATGAATATTATTAATAAAATCAATTATAACTCAATCCTAGAATACAAAGAAAAAACCTTTGGTATAATGAATAAATGTAAGACATATAATAGTATCTCTATTTGTAACAATAAGAATATTTTAGACATTAGTAATACAACATGTATCCCATATCTCCTGAAGAGCAAGAAGGCTAACTGCTCTCTAATAAACAACGACCACATTTCAGAAGTTGAAGAAGCCCCGGGAATTCTGCTGTTAAACCAGTTCGATGGTCCTATCAACATAAATCAAGAAACAACCATGCTCAAAGGCACCTTCATAATACGGAAACAAATAATTGCAAAAGAAGTCACTCAATACCAGCCCTTACCTGCAATTTTACAACCAGCAACTGAAAAGGACAGAATAGAAGAGGTACTATCCCTAAAATTAATGAAACAACTTTACGTCAACAGTACCAAACAAATCGACATCCTGGAAACCAAAAGTAAGGTCAGCCTGTCCATCAACATCATCTTGACAACAGCAATACTCATCATCCTGACATTTACATCAATCAGAATATTTAGATGTATGATATTAAATCGTAAGAATGATAAAAAGAGACAGGACAACGTGTTAACTCTAGGAATAGAAGATCTCCCCCACTACTTTACAATAACAACTTCGAACGAGGATGTTCAAATCTAAGGGCGGAGGAGTTAACGAACAATACGCTGAGTTCACGAGAAGGCAGCGTGAACACATTCTTTTCCCACAATTCGTTCGCCACATGCCGGACATATGACCCAACACCTGTGTCACCGGACGACAACGATCAACGGAAATGCTGACGATGCGTTTGGAGCAACCGTGGGATATTGCGATGCATTAGAAATATAAGTATCTTAGGTAGTATGAAATTATTGTTAAGTTAGTTCTTAATTCTCCCTTAATGTAAGAGGTTCAATAAAAATATTTTTTTTAGAACAATAAATTAATTATTGTTTAATTTACATCAAAAAAAAATATTTTGTACATCTACATGGGC
Organism: Volucella inflata; assembly: GCA_928272305.1. Taxonomy (NCBI): domain Eukaryota; kingdom Metazoa; phylum Arthropoda; class Insecta; order Diptera; family Syrphidae; genus Volucella; species Volucella inflata. The sequence goes on from OV743719.1 coordinate 20,893,722, forward strand.
TTTGATCAACATAACATAGACAGAGACTTTATGATACAAGACAAACGTATCGGACATAATTCAAAACCCAATCACGATAAACAGGACAATAATTTCGTAAGGAATAAAGAAGCAATCATAATTGGGACAGGCAAAATAACTCGAACGATCAAAATCGAACAAATTCAGGTCAGCATAGCCAAGACAATAACTCTCAGATAAATCCTTCTAGATCAGGTCAACATAGAACATCAGGTCAATCTAGGCAACTAGTATTCAATCAGTCAGGTCAGTTCCAAAATGAAAATCAACAACCGGAACCAATGGATGAAGGACAGTTAGCTCACTAGGAACAAGCAGAAGAAGAAACGAATAACGAAGAGGTTCCCTACATAGAGCCAGCGTTTTTTCTCAACTACGCCAAGGTAATAAAATCCTTATAAAGCTAACAATAGATAAAAATAAATTCATGGCACTAATAGACACTGGCTCAACGATGAGCATCATCAATTTTAGCAGAGTAGATTGTAGGGAGTTTAAAGTTTTCGAAATCGTTAATATGAGGTTGCAAACCATCAATAACGTTACTACAGAAAAGTAGACAGGATTATTACAAGCGTTCCTGAAGAGTTTAATTAAGATCCCAGAGGAGCCATACGATGGTAATAGCGAAACTTAGGAGACAAATCCTATGACATCCTAACAAGAATGGACTTACTTAGTAAAATTGTCAAAACCCTTGATTCTGACATTAGATGTCTAATTCTAAAAAATAATGTCAGTGTAACTCTATATTCTACTGAGAACGAATCAACCTTTGATTGTTTTGAACTCAACACGAATAGCAAGGATATAGATGTAGGTAATTTAAATGAAGAGGAAAGGCGAGAAATGCAGGTGTTATTAGACTAATTCGGCAATTTAATTTATAAAGAAGGGGATCAGCTAACTAACACAAATTCAATAATGCATTAAATTAGGACGACAGTAGACCAACCTATTAGTGCTAAATTACCTCCAAAACACGAAGAGGAGGTAAGTCGGCAAATAAAAGAAATGGAAGATCAAGGGATTATCCGAAAATCTAATAGTAGGTACGCTTTACCAATAATGGTGGTAGCAAGAAGGTAGATAATTCGGGAAAGCAGAAATTCCGTTTATGTGTCGACTACAGGAAATTTAACGAGATCACCATTAATGATAAGTACCCCCTACTCATTATAGATAACATATTGGACAAACTGGGGAGAGCTCAGTACTTTTCGTCGATAGATCTCGCAAAAGGGTATCACCAAATTAAAGTTCACCCGAATGATATCTCTAAAATGGTTTTTGCAACTCCCCAGGGCCTCTACGAGTACCTTAGAATGCATTTTGCGCCGGCAACCTTGCAGAGGTTATTGAACGAGATACTCAGGGATTACCTCAATAAATGTTGTGTCGTCTGTTTAGATGATATTTTTATCTTTTCAACAAGCCTTACAGGCTTTAAGATCGATATTCAAAAAACTCGCTGAGTGTAACTTGAAAATACAATTTGAAAAGTGCTTATTTATGAAGAGGAATACAGAGTTCCTAGGTCATGTCCTGACAGCGGAGGGCATGAAACCTAATCCAAATAAGATTCAATGCGTTCAGACATCCCCACTTCCAAAAACTGAAAAATAGTTAAAGGGCTTCCTACGAGCTACAGGGTATTATAGGAAATTTGTTAAGGACTATTCCAAAATAGCTCAGCCTATGGTTAAGTATTTGAAAAAAGACAGGAAGATTAACATCAATGACCATGAATACATCCAAGCTTTTGAGACTCTTAAGCTTAACATTATGAGACACCCGATATTAAAATTTCATTCACTCTCTATACTGATGCCCGTAATTATGCTATAGGGGCAGTATTAATGCAAGAGGGACAACCCGTATGCTACGCCTCAAGGACATTAAATGACCACGAGAATATTACCCCGCCAATGATAAAGATTTACTTGCAATCGTTTGGTCAGTGACATATTATCGACCATACTTATGGGCAAATAGATTTAAAATCATAACTGACTATTTACCCATGAAGTGCCTAAACAAAAAAGTATACAGGGAAAAAGCTTAGCCAGAGAAACCAACAGTGGCTACTCAAATGTAAGGAAAATAAAATCGCGGACTTTCTCAGCAGAATTCCAGGAAGTGACAACAACGAAGATGAAAATAATCAAACAATAAATTAGTTATGCGAGAATGAACTTGTAGCAAGCGAAGATGAACAACAACTAGACCACATACTTATATTAGAAACCATAGTCAAGAAATATAAAACCCAACTCATACTAACCAATGATACTAACAGAGAAATAGACATTTTACATAAAAGGAGAATTATTTACGTTGACATGGCCACATTGGAATTTATACAGAATTGAATTACCACAAATTCAACAAGGTACAGCAACTGTTAATAGAACAGTTTAGCAATGACAAACAAATAAAATTAATCAAAACTACTATGAGAGCTAGAGAAATAAAAACCTTAGAGGATGTTCATAAACAGATTTCGTTATACCACACACAGGAAAGCTTACACAGTGGTATCGTAGAAACGTACCATAGTCTAAAAAACAAAATTTACAATCCTCATTTATTAAAAAAAATAACCAGAATAATAAATAACTGTAAAACATGTCTCGAAACTAAATACGTAAGGAAACCATTAAGACCCAAATTTGGAATTAGCGAAAAACCTTCTAGGCCAAATGAAATTCTTCACATGAATGTGTATTATTTTATGAAACATTCATTTCTTACTCTGATAGATAAATTAATGCAGAAATCATACGCTTACTACTTACCAAATAGAAACTGGACAAAGAAGAAATAAATAGTGGAAGAACATTTTTCGAAATTCGGCCAACCCACAAAAATAAAAACAGACAACGAATTTAGAGTTGAAAACTTTAAGAAATACTTCAAGGAAGAACAGGTAGAGTTACATCTATAAAACAAAATACTCATACAGGTAATAGCGACATAGAAAGGCTTCATTCCACTTTACAGGAAAAACTAGTAACAATGAAAAATTTAGACCTCACACTTACCTATATACAAAAAGTTCATACAGCCGTAAAGAATTACAATAACAGACCTCACACTTACCTATACACAAAAAGTTCATACAGCCGTAAAGAATTACAATAACAGGTATCACTCCACTTATTAAAATGACACCAGACCAAGCAATGTTTGCTGTCATTGCAACATTAGTTAGACAAACACAAGTACATAAAGAAAAGAAAATTCAGAAACTAAACCATTATAGGGAACAATATAAAGAGACAAGAAAGGTAATCCCAGTTAAAAATTATAGGCGTAATTACTATAAGAACGACCCTAGGTATAGACTTAAGACTTTTAAGCGAGAACACCCTACTAACATTAAATGACCTCGTAAATTTCCAGATGACATTACTTTACGCAATAGTGACATTAACGATGACCAACCCACGAGCATCAGCAAGCTGTCAGTAAATCCTTTCACAAAGATACAGAGTTATTAACATGGGACAAACGGAAATAATCCAAGACATAAAAACCATACTTGACATTATCGACACAAAAGAGATAAGACAAACTGTTAAATCAATAGAAGATAGCATTTCAAAATTACAGATAGTTAACGATCCCGCTATTAGGAAAGAAATAGGGACCATTTATGCGAAAATATCAGCGTAAGAGCCAACTAGAAAACAGAAAAGAGGTTTAATTGACGTAATTGGAACAGCTCATAAATGGTTATTTGGTACAATGGATAACGATGACCGGCAAGAGATAGCAGACCATATGAAATTCATAAAAGAAAACGATGGTAATGCCATCAATAGTCTGAATAAACAAATGGAAATTAACTTCCGTTTTAACGAATCTATTATTGACCTGAAGAATATCATAGAAACAGATATGAAGCAGTTAGGCCAGACTTATGAAGAATTAACAGAAAACGCAAAACTAATCATAATAGAAATTAGGGATACTTAACTACACCTTTATAGATTAAAGAATGTTTAAACTGGACTGTTAAAGTAAGATGAAGACAGACTAATACTCGCAATCAAAATTCCACACAATTATAAACTCATAGAATTTAAACTAATAACATCAATGCCTATATCAAGTATCTGGAAGTTATATTAGAAGACGAATATTTTGTAGAAATAAATCAAACAAAATACATGATGCAAAGTAATAAAATTCAATATGTAAACGAACTTTTACCAATAAACAATTGTATATCAAATAATAATTGTAAACTGAAAAAAAATTAAGTTGTCGAAGTTAAGGGGAGAAGTTAAGTATCCAGTAACGCATACCAGACCATACCCGAATCTCAACACAGTTGATTCATTTTTTTCTTTTCCCACAATCCTACCTTATGCATTCTCTGCGCTTTTAACTTGCTTCGTCTGATGCACGCGCGTCGAACGCAATGAAATTTTCCCACATAAGAAATGCTGAGCTAGTATTTTAGAACCAATAAAAGGGACTGGCCTCGGTCTTTTACCTTTTAAAGAGCAATATATTAAGTAGTAGTCGATTAAAACAAATAAAGTTATTTTTTTAACGTGAAACCGGTTTTAGAAATATCAGTTGCGAAACTGGATATTTTTGGGTTTGAACGAAGGTTAGCTATAAACAAGGTCCAAAACGTTCCGTTTATGGAAGAATATCAGACCTTTGGTCACACGAAAGAAAAAACTAGGTCAATGAGTTGGTAGCAACAAACTAACCCATTCCATATCATTGCCAATTCAAATCCGATAGCAGCACGACCAAGCTCCGAGTTGTATTTTATGCTTCCTCAAAATATTGTCAGAATTTGCATTAAATGACATCATTTACACAGGACCCACAGGGTGAACAGTTTTCACGGATACTTCGTTTCCGCCTACCAAGATTCGTCTTTTGCACTGCCATTCAAAAAATGTATCAGGAAAAAGTCGTGCATCCTGAAAAAAGAAGGTACCAACTTATTGAATGAAGAACAGACGAAAAAAAACACTCTTCCCTACTATCAACTGAACTCAGTGACAGTTTGAAACAGCTAGCCACTTGACTGGAGACAATCGTTTGTCGATAGCAAACACTATGAAAGTGGTGTGCTTATCACCTCCGGCTACTACAAGTCAAGGACGATCAAAAAGTTGATCTCAATTTTCAATAGTTATCAAGGCAAAGATATTCATTCAGCAGTTATGGCTACTAAATTTGTTCAGGATAAGGCAATATCAGTTGAACTACTATACATAGGAGATAGATCACGTTCCGAAACAACTTGAAGGAGCAAAACAAATAATTAGATACATCGTTCGTTTTTGCAATCATACCAGAATCTCCAAGGTTTTACGACAAAACGAGATACAATTGATACCTCAGGAACTAGAGATATGCAGGCGTTTGATTTTAAAGAGGAAATCAGTGATTTTTATTCCCATAAGGAATCGAAGAGGATAAGTCATTTTACCAGTCTCAATTTTGGATGATAGGCGAATTGTTCAAGTTGGAGGTCAGGAACACTCCCATGTGACGACAAGAAACGATTTGCCATCATCAAGAATAACAGCAGATAAGTCCTTTACCCATTATGGAAACGATTATTATGAACCATTTTGGATTTATTACCAAACTCGCGATAAACGATCCCAAAAGGCCTACGTTACAATTTTCTGTAGTTTTATCAGAAAGGCGGTGCTTATAAAACTTATAGAACTAGCAGGCGATTTAACTTCTGATTAATTTCTCGAAGCACCAAAAAGATTTGTCGGATGCAAAGGGCATTGTGAGCACATACATTGCGATTTGTAGAGGCTAATAATCAATTGGCTGAGTTAGGAAACACGGTTTATACAGAAAAGGCACGTACATCCATAATAAGGAAATGTTTTGACGAGACTATACAATTTAACTACATTCCTCCAAGGGTACCCCATATTGGAGGTCACTGAGGAGCAGCAGTAAAATCAGCTAAACATCTGCAAAAGAGGAGTGTACCAACAGCCTACTGACGAATGAAGAATTAGAGACAATTTCAATTGGAATTGAAGTAATCCTAAATTCAACACCACTTTTCAACAATCCCAACTATCTAACCGCATTAACACCAGGGCATTTTCATATCGGTATATAACTCACTGCACAAACTAGTGTAAATGCAATTCTTAGAAGATAGGGGACTTTTACAAGATGCAATTTAGTTTCATATCTCAAACACTTGTGTTGGAAACGATGGTTACAGGAATATCTTAGTGAACTCCAAGATTGCCACAAATGGAGGGAATGTTGCAAGAATATCAAATTGCAGACATTGTCACCATAAAGGAAAACAATGTTCCCGCACCTCAACCCCCCTTCGGGTAGAGGGACGACGAAGCAATAATAGTCGAAGTCAAAACATCATCTGGGATCTAGAAGTTTCGAATTCACGAACTACCACCGCTACCAATTGACAGTGAGGGAAATTATGACATACCACTTGGAGCATGGTTGAATAGCCATGACTAACGCACAACATTAGAACCGGTACCTATCATACGAACTAAAAAACGAAGATCAATTGGTGCAGTCAGTATTACCTTACTTTTAAGTATTCTGCCAATTGTGTTAAACGAGAATATCTGGATCATCGAATTTAAGTCCGACGTTGGAATTTTATTCGAAGATATCGGAACAAACCCAAACAATCATTACAATCTCAAACCATTAAAATAAATAATGCACGATTGTCATCAAGCCAAAGGATTCTTAACTTTGTATGGTAATTCTTCGTCGAATCGACGAACACCTTTTTTAATTAACTATGATTTCTTTTTAACTATTCGTCCTTTATTACTATATCCATCAACAACATTCACTGGCGGTGGTTTCTAAGAAATTCACGGTCGTATGCTTTTCTGCGATCATCGGAAATTTTTTTTTTTTCAGGTATATTCGTCGAAACGAAGAAGGATAACTTTTGTGTGATTTTTCTCTATTTCTGTATATGTTACTTTTTGTTAATTCAGGTGTTACTTATTATTTTTTGATCGTAGAATAATAAGATAAGTTTTATATGAAGTGTAAAGGACGAACAATTTGAGATAGAGGATGCGGTTGAACTTGATAATTTGCCTCATATCATGGAGTTTTGTAATCAAACAGTCAGTTTAATGGCATATTAAAAAAAAAAGGCATTTATTAACAGTTACATAAACTACAGCCATATTAGAAACAGAAACTGTTAGACCGGTTATTATGGGTTTTCGTTGGCTTGAGACCAAAAATAGTGCCACCGTCCTTCATTACTACAATCCCTATCTATTGATAAGACTTGGGTCAACGGGTAACAAACAGGACCAGAGATTCTCGGTTCCCATGTTCAAGTCGACGTGTAGGAATACGTTTTTTTAGTTTCGATGGTTTCACATCGCGTGATCCAATGTCATACTATTGTATGATATTCCTTTGGTAGGGATTAGCGGGTGTGGAAATCAGGAGATGTGATCTGATCAAAAGGAAAACCAGTTGAACAAGAAAAAAAACGGATCATGGTAGGTGGTGGAAGTTAACGAGAACAGGCGATTGGGAAGAGGTGGAAGAAATTGGTAGGCGATCGATGTAAAGAGGATTTAGTTTTAAGGTTTCAGGCAAGCAGTTCAGAGCCTATTTAAGATAGTGCATACAAGGAAAACAAATAAAATAGCGCAGATTTTATAACATTTATTGGCGAAACTAAGACAAAACCAAAAAAAGAAAGGTAGATAGTGCCATGCATTAAAGACTAGAAATCCAGCATGGTTGACACGGAAATATATAGCCGATCCTTTTAAAAACAAAAAAAATAAACATTCATTTACAAAAGAAAAAAATTTAGTTAGTGGCGGGAAAAAAGACAATATAAGTATATAAGTGAATCGATATCCATTGTACCTATACATATTTACATACATCCAAAGAAACTTAAAGATAGTGGTTCGAGATTTGTTTTTTTTCTGTTGTATATCTCAGACAAGTGAGTGGCAGCAGTGACTGTGTAATTGCGAGGAAACTGGAGCCAAAATCTAAGGAGTAGCGTAAGATCCAGAAACCGACCTCACCTGAAGGATGTTAAAAGTTAAGTGCATCTTATTAAAATTAGATTTAATTTTAACCTTACGGATGATTCTTTTGCAAACCGAGTAGCTTTCGGATTGACGTATACGAATCGGTTTTGATTATACAAAAGCTCATTTAGTTGCAAGACATCCGTGGTCTTATTGGCTTTCGTCTTCGACTCGTCGCAGAAGTCAGTTCAATCGTTCATTGAGCTCAGCGGAGTACAGACGTGATTCGGCTTCTTGTAGAAGTGGAAACTGAGTAGGTAATTAACAAAAAGAAATTTTGAGACAATATTGTATAGAGGCTCGGTAGACCATCGGTAGTGGCATCGGCTCAAAAACCCACGACCCCGGTTCGGTTCCCGAAAAATTACAGTGACGTTTAATTTTCAAAAGTAAAATAAAACAAAATAAAACAATACACAGTGAGATCCGACGGAAGATGAGTGACAAGGAGCGGTCCGCTTTTCCAATAGCAGGACCAGCAGATGACGTGATATCATCCGACGACCAGACCATAATATCGGCCCGCAACATAACTAAGAATGCAGATATTATGACTAAAAGGAGGATGAAGCAAAGGCCAACTCCTAACAGGCAGGAGAGGAGAAAAAATATAATGAATTCCCATATGTGGAGAAGGCCACTACATGCGTGGCAGTAATACTTTCGCTACGCTGGCAGGCTCAGAGTCATAACACGAAGAGGATGAAATGAATGCAATAAACAGCAGCATTAAAGAGCTGCAGCGAAGAGTTCTTGCCATTAAAGAGAAATAAATGGCAAGGAGAGAGTAAGAAAGCAAAAGCGCTCAACTGAAGCAAGGAAAAGAAACCAACGAGCTGGACACAAAAACAAAGCTCAAATCAAAAGCAGTAGCCTAAGACAGAGCTTAAACAACAAAAATATAAACAACTAACTAAGGAGCAGAAACAGCAACAATAACAACACCAGCCGCAGCAGCAGAAACAACAGCAGCAAAATAACAACAACACCAGCAGCAGCAGCACATGCAGCAGAAACAAAGGGTTCCACACGATTACAACTGACAGGCACAAACCAACAACCTGTAAACTGTCTTCGCACTTTTGTGTAGGACAGTAACCATTGTGGTCTTAGTACCGACCAGACCGTTCCCAACGGAACTGCGGAATTAGATGAGTATGTTCAAAGGCACTCCTACAATTATAGTAGAACGCGTTGGACACACTTCTCCAGAACATTGACGAGAGCACTGTCCTCAAATTCGCTCTACCCACCGTTAAAAAAGAAATCTGTCAAACGAGTAGACTGACTGGTTCCTAAAACTAAGAGACGAGACAGTCAGGCGAACAAAAGACAAAACAATACCGCGGTATCAACATACTGGAGGAGCGTCTTTCCGGGAAGTGTACAAGACAAATGTCATCATTGGTCCATGGAACTACGATCTGGAAAATCGAGTCCTTGTGCATATTCAACCTTCGAAATGAAATCGAGGACTCCGGTTTCACCCAGTTCAGTGACGAGAATATGGCAAATAATATCATTGCCAATGAAAGGGAACTACCCCCGTTCATTTCGAAAGAAGAGCTTCAAACCTTCTTCGACACAATTAGAAGTAAGAAATCTGTTGGAACCGGTGGAATACAGCACATTGTGCGTTGACATCTCTCAATAGAGGCGGTGAACATTTATACCACCCTGCTTAACAATGCAATGAATAATGCACATTATCCAGCGCATGGAAAACTGCGGTGGTACATCCCATCCCCAAAAGGGATAAAGACACCTCCATTCCGGTGATTCTCCGGTCGATCAGTCTCCTTCCAAACATTATTAAGGTTTTCGAAAAAGTCATTAATAGAGCCTGACTAAGTGGGTTGAGCACAGAAATATAATTCCGGATAACCAATTCGGTTTCAAGGCGGGGTATGATTTCGGATATCCAATGGAGCAAAGCCAAGAAACAGTGCACGGGTACCTGCCTGATTGACTTAGAGATGGCCTTCGATACCGAATGGTTAGAGGAACTCCTCTACACGTTGAAAAGGCTAGGCATTGGTAAACCACCGCTGTATATTAATTTCAATATGCTCACAGATAGACAGTTCATCGTGAAGAATGGCGATGTAACTTCTATTGGTACATTTCAAATTAAAAACAGTCTGCAACAAGGTGCGGATTCGCCGATCGTTTTCAACATTTCACAAGTGATCGTATAGGTTCACTTTACCATGGCATAACGTACGCAGACGACTTAATCGCGTACAGAAAAATTCCAAAAATTGAGGTTATAAACATTCCTTTGCAACGTGACTTCAATAAAATAACACGATATTGTGAAGAAGATCAACTTTCAGAAGTCGGAAACCATTCTTTTGGGACGCCTTTGTCTGGGGCCTCTGCGGATACCAGAAAGAGTTGGCGAAAGTTTCAGATCGTTGAACAATACGGGCAGCCACTTGCTTGTCGAAATGTAGTCAGTTACGAGTACCTTGGGATCTGGCTAGATGAATATCTATATTTTAATAAACATGTAGATGTTCCTCTGGCCAGAGCCAAAGGTGCTTTCCCCTTACAAAGAGGCTGTTTTATAGCAGGCAACTCGATGCGAGGGTAAACGTGATCTGCTACATGGCCTTTATCCGGCCTATGTTTGTATTTGGTTGTCGCGTGTGGTTTAACGTGAGAGGAAGTTTTTTGGGAAAGATTCGCGTGTTTGAGAGGGCTTGCCTTAGGACTTGTTCTCGCCTTATACAGAACACCAGAGTCTGAGAACATAAACTTCTATCCTAACGAGGTCCTTATAAGAGTGGACAATTTGGTTATTAAGATGACTCGAATGCACATTGCAAGAGTAATGACCTAGTCGAATAAACTGATCTCTGGGGCTTACTACCTCAATATAGCTCGCTTTGGCGGCTTTATCCCTCCAGAAGCGTTCACTTACCTCGTTAAACTGGTCTGATCTAGGATAGATTAACGGTGCCGTTAATCTCCCACGTCGCTCAAACAGCTGCGGACAGGCGACTAAACTACGACAGAGACGTCGCCCCCGGTAGTTCGGATCGTATCCGGTTTAGTAGGGCGGTAGGGAGTCGCGACATGAGGGATGTTGCTCGGCAGCACCAATAATTTTGGTGGCTTGCAGAAGAAGGGGAAGTTCCGTCGTCGAATTCCTCCAGTACTAGGTAGCTACGTCAGGGAGTAGAGTGGGTGTGCCTAATTTTTAATCATGGTCGTCTTACAAAGGTTTAGGCAGAGTTAAGGTAGTTTCAAGAAAAAAAAATTATAAAAACAAAAGTAAAATAAAAATAAAATAAATACGTAAAAAAAAATTAAGAATCCCAAAAAATATGAAACAACAGATATGGGTTACTCTCTTTGAAAAAAGTTATTATCCATACCATACCGAAAACAATAAGAGCTAATACTTATACAATTAGTTAGCTTAAGTAGACCAAGTAGGTTTAGGATTTATTTTTTAAGAAGTTGGTAAGTTGTAGTTTATTAATTTTGTAATTAGAAATCAAAATAATGTCGCGTTACTAAGTTTTGTACTTTATTAAATTTATTTTTTTAGTTCTAGTTTAGAATAAAGGTAAGAAAGTACGAGTACTGTAAGGAAAGTCAAAAGACATGTAGATTAGGAATTATGTTACATTTAGAGTGTCGGCAGGGGGCCAGTAAGTTTGAATAAGATAGTTTTAGGTTAATTAAGTTAATTTTTAGGCGTTTTTTGTCTAGCATTTAAGATTTATTAAATTGAAAGAAATAAAAATGTATATAAAATGATATGAAAACAGAAAGGAAGGATACGAGTTCGATTCCGGGTTTCTCATCTGATCAATAATTGTTTTTTGGTTTTTTAGAATTAACTACTATTGTCATTATTATTCTTTTACTTTTATTTTTTATTTTTTATTTTAATTAAATTGAATTGTTAGTTTCACCTTATTGAGAAAAGATAATTTAGATAATACGTAAGCTAGTTTTAAAAAAAATTGTGAGATACTTGTGTAAGAAGCCAGTAAAGATTGTAAGTCTGTAGAAACCTTTTGTTGATATTTTCATTAATGTTTGAAATTGGTTGGTTATTTCGGAACGCGAATCTCCCATTCAGTCGTGGTTCTGGATGTGGGTAGTAAGACGGAAGTGCAATCGCGTGGTGCCCATTTAACACCAACACTCACGACCATTCTCCAAGTGGTCGGGCACATCTTCCTTATTAGGTCGCCCGTTGCGGAAAAACGTTGTTACCGCGGTGAGAGTAGAGTCTGGAGACGTCTACTCGTACCACTACTGCTTGAAGAAATATTAAAAACATTCTTGCTTAGGTTCAAGGAAAACTTATTTTACCTACTTTAGGTGGCGCTACATTACGGGATGGACCTAGGCCTCAATCAAGAAGAGTCTCTAGCTAGCTCGATCTTTTGCAAGCTGAATCCAGTTTCGCACACTAAGTTGGATGAGGTGAGTCTCGGTATTCCTCTGCTGCGCTGTCCCTCGAGGGTGGATTGGAAGACTTTTAAGACCATTGGTGTTCATCCGCTCTACATGACCCAGCCATCTTAGACGTTAGATCCTCACTCTTCTGGCTAGGTCGATGTCGATGTATAGTCCATACAGTTCATCGTTGTAACTCTTCCTCCATTCTCCTTCAATGCAGGCGGGACCGAAAATCACTCGAAGAATTTTCCTCTCTAAGCAGCCAAGAGCACCCTCATCAATTTTTGATAATTTTCATGCCTCTGCGCCATAGAGCAGGACTGCGATTATTAAGGTTTTATATAAGGTAAATTTTGTTGTTCGAGATAGAGCTTTACTAGTTAATTGCCCAAAGAAGACTTGCGATTGGCAAGAGTTATTCTCCATTTGATCTCAGCGCTGATGTCGTTGTCTGAATTCATAGCGGGGCCCAGGCAGACAAAATCCTAAACAACTCAAAGTTATACCTGTCGATGGTGACGTTCTGTCCAAGATGTTGGCGTTCAGTTTCCTTTTTGATTGACAGCATATACTTTGTCTTGCCCTCATTGACCGCTAAATTTATTTTCACCGCTTTCGTCTCAATACTTGCAAAGGCGCCAATGACATCACATCATCATCGAGTAATTGGACGGACTTTTGAAGGATCGTGCAGCTTGTGTTTGTGCGTGAATCTTGCATCATTCTTTCAAGTATGATGCTTAAGAAATCGCATGACAGTGCATCGCCTGGTCTTAATCTTTTCTGGACATCAAAGGTCTCGGTAAGATGTTTACCGATCTTGGTGGAGCAGCGTGCAGTCTTCATCGTCATCCTGCAGAGACGGACGAGTTTGGCAGGGACATTGCTCTGTATAGCTCATCTGTATAGATGCTGTCATACGTGGCCTTAAAATCGATGAATAGTTTGTATGTATCGATCTGAAGCTCATGAGTTTTCTCCAAGATCAGCCCTTATGTGAATGTTTAATCGATGGTGGACTTTCCTGGCCTGAAGCCACACTCACATGGACCTGTCGAGTCCTTCAGGCGTTCACACAATGCGGCAGATTGGCGCAGTTCAGATGGTCTTTTTTTTGATGATCGGACAAACGATGCTGAGGTTCCATTTATCGGGCATACTTTTGTCAGACCATATTTTACAGATGAGTTGGTGTATGCTCCTCACCAAGTCATCGCCTGCCGCTAAAGAACAGCTCTGCAGTCAGGCCGCCCATTCCAGCAGCTTTGTTGGACTTAAGCTTCGATGTGACTATCTTCACTTCATCCAGGTCGGGTGGACGGAATTGTTGGTCATCATCGTTAAAAGGTTGATTCTGCCTGACAGCGGTATTTGTTTTGTCGTCGCCGTTACACAGTCTATAGAAATAATCTTTCCGGATTCTCATCATCGACCGCGACTCTACGTTCGGACATCCAATATAATGGAGGAGTGTTTTACGTCGATCGCAAGGTGGTCCATCTGGTTGACTGTTGATTGACCAGGAGCTTTCCAAGTCCCCTTGTGAGAATCGAGATGGGGGAACCACGTGCTAGCTGCGAAAATCTTTTGTGCCACCGTAAAGTCGATTAGCCTGAATCCATTATTAGAATTGGTGTCGTGCAGGCTATCTTCCGACGGTGCTACCAAAGATGCCTTCCCTTCCTAGCTTGGTTTTGAAATCGCCAGGGACTATTTTAATAACATAGCTAGGGCATTGCTCGTGGGTCTTGTTCAAGAACTCATAGAAGGCATCTTTGGTGTCGTTGGCTTTCTCTTCTATGGAAGCCTGTGCGAATATCAAGCATATATTGGTGCAAGGAAAACACAGAAGAAAAAAAGAGAGAAAAAAAAGGATTTTGTTCATGTTCAAACGAATGAATGATAAAGTCTCTGTGCTATAAGTGCAAAAGAATCATCTGTGGTGAACAAAAAATTGAAGTTTGTAACGGCTGAACTATAATAGGCGATGGTTGCGGGCGACCACTTCCGTAACTGTGCGAACCGTAATAGCTTTTCGCTTCGATTCGTTCAGTTTTCGTTCACTTTTGCTCACTTGGGGTAAAGCGAATTCATTCGCTCTTTCTCTTTCTTTTGTTTTTTCATACAAAAATTTGACATTTCCCTTCAACAGCTGTGTACATTTAAATTTTTTAAGTTCATAAGCAACGAAATTTCGTTTTATTTGTTTGTAAGGTAAGTGCGTTTGCAATTAATATAATTATCATTTGAAAGAACACAATTGTTTTTAGATTTCATTTGCATAAGAAGCATTCACCTACACAAATGGCGGCTTGCGCAGAGGACTAGGATTTTCTTTCCCTGCTAATAAATCTTGTTCATCAAAATAAATTGCTGTATGAAAAAAGGGATCCATTGTATTTTAATCGCCTGAAGAAAGAAAAGGCGTGGTAAGATATAGCGACACAAACCAACAAGACAGGTAAAATAAACTTTTTTCTAAATGCAAATACTTGCTAATTGGATGGTTTTTAAAGCTTCCGAATGTAGAACGAAGCGGCCACATCTCCCGAAGAAATTCTGTCGAGAACTGCGCAAGGAGGACAGGCCGTCTAGCAGTGGAGGTTGCGAGGAAACCGGATGGGCACTATTCTCCGAGATGCTCTTTTTGAAAGATTCCACGAAGCCCAGGCGGTAAGTTTGTGTAGCTATTGATCTTATTTGGAAATTGATATTGTTTCGTTTTTGTCACAGAACGCGATGTAATGAAATATTGGAGGACGTGATGGATTCTAACTCTCGTTCACCTGGTGAATTTAGTGGCGAAAATAATGGCCTGGAACAGGCCACTACCGAAGACTCCAACCAGTCCTTTGCAATGTCCACTCCCACAAAGCGTAGAAAAGTGGCAATTGGGGATTTATGTGACCGATTCGGATCAGCAATCGGGAGGATGAAAGAAAGCTTCACAACCACCATGCCAGTTGCAACTGACGACAGTGACGAGTTGTTTATTTGAACTGTTTTGTCGGTGATGAAAGATTTGCCACTAGCTGCCAAAGATAATTTAAATGAGCACATATTTGTAAAAGTCCTTTAAATTAGATGGGAAAACCAAGAAGAGTTTAAGTTTTTTTTATTATTATCTTTTTCGTACAATTTATTATTTTTATTATGAGCAAAAAATTAAGTGCAAATATATTAAAAAAAAAAAATTAGGAAAATGTTGTTTTTAATTTTGGTTTAAAAATTCTGTGAGAATATTTCGTACGGTTGTTGATGATCTTCCCCCATAATGATGAATATTACCTGATGGCGCAAATGACGGAATGTTGCTTCGAACTTCACTTCGCCATAATCCATCGTGATGTTGGCCATCCGAGTCCTCCCAATCCACATAGTTGTAAGGACAATAAGATGAATCATTGCCCTTGTTTAGCATTATAAAATTGTGTAACACCACACAAGCTGAAACTATTTTTTCGGCATTTTCCGGGAGCATGTGTAGTATTGTGAGCAATATGCGCCAACGGGAGACAAGGATTCCAAAACTGTTTTCAATGGTTCGGCGAGCTCTCGACAGCCGTTTGTTAAAATTATCTTTATCTAGTGGCAACAGCACGTCTGAATGTGGTCGCATTAAATTGAATCCCAGGGAAAAGGCAGCATCAACAACAAAGTAGTGAGGAATTTTCGTTCGGCTGTTTGGCAAGTTTTTAGTGGCAGGAATTGGAAGACCATTGCTCAAAAGCCTCTTTCCAAATCGACTTACTTGAAGAATACCTGCACACGATTTGAAAAGTACGATTAGATGAGATTGAAAGCATATTGATATATATTTCTTACCTCCGTCACTTTGACTCCCGTATGCGCCAATATCTACGTATGTGAACCGATATTTAGCGTCACATACTGCCATCAGGACTATACAGAAAAGCTTCTTATAGCAATGAAATTGTCTGCCACTTTTTGGAGGACACCTTATTGCAATGTGCTTGCTATCAATTGCGCCAATACAGCTGGCCATACCCCTGTTCAAAAGTCGGAGGAACTCTGCCTGTAATCGTCGGTGTTAGTCTCGGACTTATAAATGATGCAGAGAGTTTTCCACAGTATTTCCAGTATTTCTGCTGTCTTCAATAGAAAACATCGGACAGTTTCTTTCCACAGCTTAAAGCACCAAGCCAGCGACTGTATCAATGTACCTTGTGATAAATAACTGGTGAAAGAAAACGAAATTACTTATCTTTATTGAAGAAACTAAATACACATGCTCACAGTAAAATTACATCCAATTCTCTAATCGATGTTTTTATCAGGAACGATTTTATTAAATCTTGTAACACGGTATAAAGATCTTTACTCATCCTGGTGTAGATAAAAAAAACAGCACTATCTAACTCTTTCATTTTTGTAAATGAAACACTAAAGAAACCATTTCGATTTCGGTCTCGGCTTATGCGGCACACTTTTGTCTTTAAAAGCAATTACATCATTTAATGCACTAAAAGCATCTATCGCAAGATGCCACAATTTTAAATAATCCAGTAATGCTAAATGTGTATTATTCATTTTTTTAGGTTCAATAATTTTACAAAATAACACACTCAAATGACAAGCAAAACGACTTTCACTCTGACAACCGCTTCCATTCACAATAGCCTATTATGGGCAACTTGAGTAATTGATAGTACTGAAGAAAACTTGACGTAGAATTTTGACATTAGCTTCCGATTGCTTCCGACTATTATAGTTCAGCCTTAACTCTTTTATTTAGAATGCAGTTTTTTATTTTTTTTTTATTTTTGCAGTAACTTTTTAAGGTACTATTGTTTTATTATTTTTTTTAAATTTTTTGTTTATTCCAATGGTTATTCGTGCAACAAAATGAACTGATAAATTGAGTTTTTATTTTAAGTGTAGAACAAATGTCGTTACTCTTAATAAATCTTATTCATTTTTTAAAAATATATCTTAAGATGTAGCTTAAAAATTGCAGGCTCAAGGATAATATAGTTTAAGTATAAAGTGGCGCAAAATTAATCATCCTATCGGAAGATGTTTTTATTTTTACAAACAGCGTCGTACGTCAATCATTTTTGACATTTGTGAACTAGACAGCTGGAGTATACAAACAGACAAGCAATGGAGCGCAATACTCCGCTGTCAAGCCATCCTCAATCTCTATTTTGTGTCGAAAATCATCATGAGCAACGAGGCGCATTTCCAGTTAAGCTATTACGTCAATAAGGAAAATCTTCGTTTCTGAGGCACTGAAAATCCGAGTGTAATGCACGAAGAGCCATTACATCCACTCAAAGAAACTTTTCGATGCGACTTTCACGCGGGAGAAGTGATTGGGCCGCAGTTTTTTGAGGACGCCATCGGCAGTACGGTCACTGTTACTGGCGAACGCTACAGGGCCATAATAAACGACTTCTTACTGCTTTAATTGGATGAGCGAGGCTTGGTGAACATGTGGTTCAACAAGACGGTGCAACCGCACACACAGCACAAGCCACAATGGATGTTGTGAAGAATGCGTTTCCTGGTCGCGTTATCTCCCGTTTTGGCGATTTGGCATGGCCAGCAAGATGGCCCGATTTAACCATCCCAAACTTCTCTATTTGGGGCTACTTGAAGTCGCGGGTTCATGCCAAGAAGCCTCAGACAATCGCAGCCGTTAAGGAGATCTTGCAGAAAGTCGTGGAAAATGCGATTAAATGGGCACAAATGTTTATCAACACCGGCGGCAGCCACTTGGCGGATATCATCTCGTCCACTTTACAGACAAAATTTTATAGGTCCAAATAGAGCTTTCTCAAAGTCAAAATCTTTTTTTCTTTACTAAAAAAGTAATTCGAAAACAAAATTAAATGATCAATTCTGTGCCACTTTGTAGTTATTAGGGTTTAAAATGGGCTTCGTCGATTCCACAATTTCTTAATTTAGTGACAGTTTTTTTTTGCACTTTTTTTCGGAATTCACAAAAGAAGCATTGCAGTGAGTTTTTGCTGATGTTCGTGTTCTTGTTCTCGTCCTCATTTTATCCTCGTTATTGTCATCCTTTTATTTATATTTTTTTTCCCTTTTTTCTTTTGTATTATTTTTTTTGGTCTTTTGTACTTTTAGTTTTGTTAATTCTCGTTCGCTTGTTTTTTTTTGGTGGCTCTTGCCAGGAGGACGATAAGCTATCTAATGAGCTTACCGCGCATCAGCACCACTCACACACTCATTCACAAATGAAAGCCCACACTGCCAATTCAGCTGTTAGAGCAAAGGGAATCACATCCAGAGCTCTAACAGACTCTCCTCAAGTCCCCAGCCAATCACACTAGGGGTTCTTTCAAGTCTTCTTTTCTTTTTAGCAAACAATAGGTTGGGCTCGCGGCCATTGCTGGGTGTGTAAACATCTCGGGGCATCAAGGGGCTCTATCATCTGGGTACATAGAGTAACTCAATGTCAAAAACTTTTCGCACGAAACGTTTTGGAGTTTCGAAAGGGCAAAAAAATATTAATAAGTTACAATTACAAGGCATCAGCTTTATCTTTTTCACGGGGAAAATTCCAATTATTGAGAACAAATCAAGATGAAAAGAATTATGTTCTCCATCGAAGTCTTTAGCCGACAGTAAACGTATTTCCTTGTAATTTAATTATATGGGGGCTTGGAGCAATAATTTAGACCATCCCGACTCTCCTAACCAAATTCTATGAATCCTCAACAAATTCCATGTGATTTGATTTTCTGGAATTATTAGTGAAAACCAAATATTTTTTCTCAATTTTTAGAATTCGTTTCGATTATAATATGTAATTATTTACCTACCTATTTTTGTTCTTATCAATTAATTGCTATAATTCTATTATCTAAGACTGTAATCACTTTTGTCCATTCATTTTCTATGTTTGAATATTGTTGAATCTAAACTTATTTTCATTTTGTTGGACAAGTTGAAATTCCAAAGAAATTAAAGAGGCCGTTGATCATAATTAAGAGAGCTAGAGATGTTTCATAGTTTTGTTTTTGCAAATTAGGAATATCTAGAGTTTATTTTTTGTCTTCCTCAAATTCGCCACACTACACTGCATTTTTAATAGTAGCGGCGTTCACATTGTACGATTGGAACATGAAGAGAAAGAAAGAAGAAAACACTTTTGATCTGAACTGGACATAATTTTCATTCCTCCGCACCGATGCTCACTCGTCGATATCATAGACGGAAATGAAAAATGCTCTGAAGTCGCACGACACACAACTACATGTCGTGCGACCAAGCGAACCGGTTGTAAAAGTTTAAAGTCTGAACGATCATCGTAAGAGCGTTAACACTGCTATTGGCTGATCTTGCACAAGAAAGTGCAACAGTATAAGTTATTTGCCAATTCACTGCATTGCGTTATGCATGAACGGATCTTGTAGCTGTTGGAGAAATTTGTCGTTGAGTAGTTGTTTTAACTCATAGCTTGAAAAAGTTCAAAAAAGTTTCACTAAGACAATAATCGTTGGAATAAAATTATTGTTAAAATTTTTTACACTTTCGTTCAGAAATCATTTTGGATAAATAAATTTGAAGAAATATTTAGAAGGTGATGGCTTCTTGTCCGTTTATTGGGCTCTTGCATTTGATTGGGTATTTTCAAATTAAACATGACCAATCTGAACAATGAACATGAGGAGAAAAGAGAGGCAGGTGAACAAGACAAGAGAGCAGGCGGATGTAAAGGGGTTAGATAGTCAACAGCGACTGCAGTTAGCTGAGCTTAAGGTTTCGCGGTCTACAACGAAATCAAATATAAGTAGAATCAAAAAGCTTGTACAGGAAAAAGGTTCAACCATTTCTGTTACAGAATAATAGCATTGGTTAGGCATTCTCGAATCCTATTTGAAACGAAATTTAAATGTTCAGATGTCGTTAGAAAAGATGAATGTGGTTGGAGAAGAGAAAACAAATGCTAGCATATGTGACAACTTTAATGCTTCATGTGCACCTTTGCAGCATACTTCAAAGTCACCTAGGTTGGAAAAAATTAATTAAGAGCACATTAATAGGAGTTTACATATTCCGAAGATCTCAAAGAGTTCTTCTTTTAATCTCCGAAATTTGGAAGATAATTTCAACACCCATCTTGCAGCGATGCTTAATATGGATGATTATAAGGGCATTGCAGAATCTTACTTAATTTCTTTCCGTAAGACACAGTCGATTCGAATATGAAAACCCATTGCTTCAAATACAGGTTAATATAGCAAAATTAATGTTATTTCAGCGACTGCTATAGTCGACACAAAGACAAATTGTGGTAAATTTTAATTAGTCCGGGCCTGCATCACAATTGAAGTTTTTAACCGAGTATTTGGTTCAAAACCTAAGTTTCAGAAAAGTCAAAAACCATACATTCGTTTCCGGAATAGGGAAATCAAATTCTGTCAGACTTTATAAGACAGAAACTAATTAAAAGTCACGAAATGCTGACTTTGAACTGAATTTAGGCTTGTTAGTTCTCAAATTAATCACTAACATTCAACTTGAAACAAGACTGGATATTTTTGATTGGAAAATTTCCACGAACCTATTTTTGGCGGACCCTTACTTTAACATTCCGAGTCGTATAGATCCTTTAATCGGCGTCGATAGCTTTTTCTATATCCTTTGTGTCAGGCAGATAAGATTTGGCCCCCAGATACCAATTTTACAGAAGGCTTTGCTGGTTTGGACAGCCTCTGGAAGCTATGGGTTATCTGAGATGCACCAAGCTGCTTGCATTGAAGTTGGTTAATTCGCTTCTGAAGACACTTCGTTGAAAAAGACAATAACCAAGTCCTGAGAAATGGAAGTAAATAGGAGATCGGGTTCCCAGTCGAAAGGAAAGAAAAATGCAGGAAGGAATTATTGAGCAGCGTTCGTCGTAAAGAAGATGATCGGTTTGTTGGGAAAATTCCATTCCAAGGGACAACAGGGGCATTCTTTAGGCCAGGCGAGGAAACGATTTTTCAATTTTGAAAGACGACTCCAGAAAAATGAAACGGTGTGACATCAGTATGTCCAAATAATGGAAGAATACGAGATGCTGGGACATCTGGAAGTTGTCCCGAAGAATCAAGTAACTCCTAATCGATATTTTGCTCCTCATCAATTCGTACTTAGACCTGATCCACTAAGTGAAAAACCTTAGTGTCGTGTTTGATTACAGCGCAAAAACTTCCTCAAATTTGTCTTTAATGATCTTTTGTTGAAAGGATCTGTAGTTCACGATGATCTTCATGACATTATTTTACATTTTAGGTTATTTAAATTTTTAATTACTGCAGATATTTTCAATATGTTTCGACAGATATTGGTGGATGAGGAAGCTCAAAATCTTCAATAAAATTATGGGTGTCGAAAGAACAAAAGGAGTTGTTAGCATATACTATAGATAAAAAAACACTAACCTACTGGACCACACTAACCCCTTATCTTGCAATTAAAAAAAAAAAAAAAAACACTGTGGCGCTGGCAGCCCGGTATGGGCCATGGCCTAGCTTCTTTACACTCATTTGTGTTGCTCATGTTGTCATTTTAGTCACATCTGAGCGGGGCCTGCAGTTATCGCCGAGTCCGAACGGCACTCTTTAGAAACTTTTTCGAAAGCAATTTTACTTTCGGGAGTTTGCCATTGCCAGCCGAAATTTGCAATTAGATGTTTAAAATGGTTGGCCGATGAAGATCTATCACAATTTCCATTAGGGTCATAAGTTATAGGAGAAGACTTTTATATGGATGACATAATCACAGATGCAGCTTCTTTTGAGTCTTTTTACAAGCTTTACAGTGAGACCAAGCACATTCTTCCGACTGCAGGATTTGATTTGCGAAAGTGGTGCAGTAATGACCCTAAGGTATTGGATAAGATTTCTGGTAACGAGCAGGTAAGTGGCGCTTTATAAACTTCAGGTATCATATAAAATCCTTCAGAAGACAATGTTCGATACATCACCCCAGATATAGATTTTTCAAAACCCATCATGAAAAGGTAAATATTGTCAGAACTCACACAAATATTTGATACCATAAGCTTCAGATCGATACACACCACCTATTCATCGATTTTAAGGCTGCGTATAACAGCATCTATAGAGACGAGCTATACAGAACAATGTCTAGTTTCGGAATCCTTGCCAAACTCGTCCGTCTGTGTACTGGTCGGTAAAGATCTCACCCAGACCTTTGTTGTCCAGAAAGGATTTAGACAATGCGATGCGTTGTCACGCGATTTTCTCAACATCGTATTTGGAAGAATAGTGCAAAATTCGCGAGCAAACACAAGAAGCACTATCTTTCAAAAGTACGTCCAACTACTCGCATACGCCGACGATATTGATATAATCGGGAGAAAGCAGCGTGATGTCAGTGGCGCTTTCGCGAGTATTGAGACGGAAGCGGCGAAAATGGGTTTAGCGGTCAATGAGGGCAAAACCAAGTATATGATGTCAACAAGGCAGAACATCACCCTCGAAAGATATAACTTTGAGGTAGTTAAGGACTTTGTCTACCTAGGCTCTGCCATAAATACGGACAACGACTCCAGCGCTGAAATCAAGTGAAGAATAAAACTTGCCAATCGCTGTTTTTGGTCAAGAAGGCAATTGAGTAGCAAAGCCCTCTCTCGGACAACAAAAATCACCTTTTATAAGACCTAATAATCCCGGTCCTGCTCTATGTCGCAGAGGCATGGACATTATCAAAAATGGAGGAGGGTGTTCTTGGTTGCTTCGAGAGAAAAATTCTTTGGGCGATCTTCGTTACCGACTGCATTGGCTGTGAGTGGAGGAGCAGATACAGCGACGAACTGTATAGACTGTACAGCGACATGGACCTAGCCAGAAGAGTGAAGATCCAAAGACTGAGATGCCTGGGTCATAAAGAGCGCATGGACACCAATGCTCCGCTCCGAAAAGTCTTCGAATCCGCTCCCGAGGGACAGCGCAGTAGAGGAAACCCAGACTCAGGTGGCGCACGCAAGATGTAGAAGACCTCTGCCAACTTTGCGTGTGCAACTGGAGGCAGGTAGCCAGAGATCGAGCTGGTTGGAGAAGCTTGTTGACTGAGGCCCAGGTCCACCCCGGACTGTAAGTAAGTAAGTATATTAATTATGTATCTACCTATTTTTGTTCTTGTCAATTAATTGATATAATTCTATTATCTATCACTTTTTTCGATAAATTTTCTATGTTTGAATATTGTGGAATCTAAGCTGTATGTAAAAAGTATCAAAAAGGGAATTAACCCCCAATCTGAAAGTTCACCCGGGAATAATTTTTGTTCCCTCTCACTAAGCTGTCTGATGGATGACACGGACGAATGTAGTGCCGTTTCGACCTTGGTGGAGTCAGTTTATAGTGTCATTGTGACCAGTTCGCTCAGAGAGATCGCCCCGACCGAAATCATATCATGAAAGGGATCTGTCAGATCGCGGCAACCAATATGATACGTTTTATAGCCGCGACTAAAAAAAAAATCTCTTTATTTTTTATTTGAAAATTTTGGCGGAATTTTGTGTTTTTTGATGCCGCATCTATAAAACTTATTTGAATTCCTTTAGACAACTTGAAAATCCAAAAAAGCTTTAAGTAATTATAATAAAACAAATACTTTCAATATAAATTTGAATTAAGTTGTTTTGTTTGTTAATGACAAATGATTTTCCACGATTTCCCCAATAGAATACTAAACCATTTTTGGAAGTCTTCGACCTGAGTTACAGAAACACTTTTTTCCAGAGTAAAGAAACAGGGGAGTTTTTTGTTTCATGTGTTCTCGACGCGGTAAGCTTTCACATAAGTTTCAGAACACGGCTACATCATCCACTGAATAAAATCGCTTGTGGAAAACAAAAATCAGTGGTTATGTTCCACAAAAATTCCCTCTCGACTCAATGTAACCTCTGGAAGAAAAAACACTGCAACTGGTCTTAAAGGGCTCCGAAATGTAAACACTGCAGGCAGTATGTTTCTTGAGGAAAAACTCTTTCACGATTTATGGACACGGCACATTCACCATCAACCTACATGCGTGCGTGTCTTACTCTAGATTTGGATCACTATCACAAATCTCAACACCGATGCATCATGAGTAGTGATGGGCAAATACTCGGTAAATACCCGTTATATTTTCCAAAAGCGGTATTTATTTTACAATAAATGAGGAATTATAATTAAAATATGAAGATTGGGTATTTTATTCAATTTAAAAAGAAAACGAAAAATATAAACAAGAGATTATTTTAATATAGACTAATCAGAGTCGCTGGAATTTGAATTTAAAATATTTTTTTAAAAAAGATGTGAATTCTGCCGATTCTTTATGTTTTTTCTTTATATTTAGATATGTTAACATTGTAACTGCAACTTGGTTTATTTATTTCTATTACCGATGGGCTGGGTATGTTAACGTTAGGACTGAAACTCGGTAGGTTTTTTTTCCCTGTTATAGTTTTATGTTTTGTTTGCGTATGATATTCAATATAACAGTTATGCGAAATGCACGTTAATTTACCCGCGCAGCTGATAAAATATATGCTGCGACTTTGCTTAAATTTTTCTCAATTGGATATGAATACACTTATAATGCCTCAGCATGTGTTAAGTTTTTTGGAAAATTGGACAGAGAGAGAGGAAAGATGTTGGGCTCAGTGGTTATTTTGCTCCATGGGTGCCATCCAACATTTAATGGGAAGAATCAATTTTTAGTGAGAGCTGGCTCGTTGTTGTATTCTACTCAACTAGATATCTTACTTGATTTTTGTTGACTGAAAAAATGCAAGTCTTTCTGGAATGGCTGGGATTTGAACACCGAACCTTCTGATTTGGAAACCAGTTAACTACCACTTGAGCCTAGGCCACCTTTACACCAAATTAATGGTTCCATGGAGGAAGCACTTGACCAGATGAATTCTTTTCTCCAAATGCCTTCCTTATAGCGATAAAGAGCCAAATCGGCCATGACTTCAATTTTCGTATTTTTAAAGTCATCGTAAATAAATTCCATAGCTGTGATTTGATCAGAATCACTTAGATGGCATTCTGGATTTGATGGGTCTAAAACAGCAGCGACGAGATATATTCGAGATTCTGCGAATGTCATTGTTTCCTTAAATTTTTCGTTGAGCTGTTTCTTCTCTAAATTATATAAGAGTCGAACTTTATCCGTTTCTAGCAAATTTGACATTCAGTTTTGTAATTCTTTAAGAACATGCTGGACCTTATGCATTAAACATTTATCTGATTCAAATTTGGTCATCCCCACAACAATTGGCTTAATTATCTCTATTAATTCAACAATGTCGTTCCAAAAACAATCTTCATCTATCAATATATTTTTAATGTCTCTGACGGGGAGAAAACCTTATTGGCGGCCAATGTCTGAAAACTAATTGTATTGCTGATAAGGCCTTTTAGGCAAAATACAAACATACTCGTACATACATACGCTGAGTTTTGCTTGCAAGTTTTAGCGAAATTTGTATATTATTCTCCTTATTTGTCTTGCTAAGCACTTGACTGCTTTTTTATTGTTTTCACTATTGCAATTGCTTTTTCGCAATTGCGCTATGCAGCCTAGTGGAACAATATGACTATAATTGCCGTTAATAACCGAAAAGCTTTCTGCATATTGGCCGCATTATCTCCAACTAAAACAAAAACTTTGTTCGCTTGCTATTTTTCTAGTATAATTTTCATTTGCTCTTGTCAGGTTTAAATATTTTAAAGTTTATGATGCCTTCTTTGCGGATGTTGCTCCAACTATCACACTGAAGATGTAGATTTCGTGCATTGTGTAGTTGCTCTGCGATATAGCTATTAACTGCGTTATATTCATTCTCTAGATAACTTGTAGCCAACTGCTTTCTTGATGGCAATTTTAATAATGTTTGCATTTGTTCAAAAAATTAAAACCACAAAGGATGTAAAACCAACGACCCATGGTGACCCATTTACATACCCGGCTCCTGCTAACATTTTATTCAAGGATACCTGAAATTTATATGGAGTACATTAGCACATTTACAAATGTATACATATATTGTAGGCATAAAAATGCTCACGTTTTCCGTTTACTACTGCTACTACTACTACTACTACTACTTTAATGCCCACTGGGCATTTAAAGCAATTCATTAAATGCTTCGTTATTTTATTTATTTGAGACTAATACGTCTTTTCGAAAAAGTTAGCCATTTAATCGACTTAATGGAAATATTTCCACACCGAACTCTTATTTCTTCCGAAATTAAAACAAAAATAGCTTTAATGAGTAGCAAAAACACTGAACCAATTGCCATAGCAAACTGAAGTCTTCTTACGTTTGTAAACATTACGAAGTATACTACCTATTGCATTGATAGGTGCATGCAAATTTTTATCAGAAAACTGCAAAAGTCCACTGCAACCAAAAGTACTTTTACTATATGGACAAAAAGATAATCAACATGGCCTATCTTTTTGACTTACCCAGTTTTCGATTTTTCCCCAAAAAAGAAATTTATTGGTTTTTTAGAAATTATTTTATGGCAGAAACAGGAGAGTCTAATTACATGCTGTTACATAAATGATTCAATATAATCATATATATAGCCGTAAAAAGCGTTGTTTTTCTTAGACCTATTTTGGCAATGCACTAATTATCGGCCACAATAAATACTGCTTTGGCGTTATCATTGATTACCAAATGTAATAAATACCCAAGTTTGACTGGGTAAATATGGTTTTGAGTGTTTACCCGGTATTTTCCTGAAATAAATAGATAGCTTTAACTTTTTTTTATACTTTATTTTTTTTTTTAGACAGCTGTCACAATCAATCCCGCACACAATCTCTTCTTTTCAAGAATGGCTTCCACCAAAAGAACTCCTCTAGTTGTCCCGTTCCCTCCGCAATCAAGTGAAGTAAGTTGGACCACAGTTATCAAAAGCAGAAGCACAACGGAACTAAAGGCCGGTACACGTAATTTAGCTTCTTACAAGTCGGACTTCCTGACCGCTCGATCGACCCGATCGAACAATCGAATCAGACCCAGAGGATCAGTGTCGCTTTGGTGGCCAATGACTGCGGAATCTAACGCGACCGCCGAAGTCAGCCACATTCGTAGAAGATTCGATTCAACCACCCCATCTTAAGGTATTTAACTAACTTGAAAATTGTCGATATCGCTCAGAACATATCGGTCATTAGGTAGCTTTTTTAATTATCATTATACTTATATATATATACTTATTATTATTATATACTTAGAAATAAATTTCTTATTTAATCCCGCAGTGGTATCTACACTTTTCATAACAACAAAATCTCCACCCTCAAAAGTTTTCGCTGGTGTGCTGTGCTTCAAGAAGAAGCTAAGATTTTTCCTTGCGATTTTTCTATTGATCTTAAAGCGTCTGGCCGCGCCCTCTCTAGGTCGCGACTACAGGCTTCAGGTTTTTCCTCTAGGTATTCCGTCAGTTCGTCGACGATTCCACCTCTCTGCTCTACACCGAATAATAATTCGCAAGGGGATTTGCGCGTGGAGGAGTGAACGGAGTTATTGATGGCGAATTCTACGTTGACCAGCTTGCTTACGCAGTCAGAATGGTTAATTGGTTCGGTGAGCTTTACTAAAATCGATTTTAGTACCCCGTTGACCCTCTCCACTTGTCCGTTAGCTTGAGCAGAAGCTACTGCGGTCTTCACATGTTCTATATCATTCCTTTCCATTTATTCTATGAACTATCTAATGAACTCATTAGAGGTAAAACATACTCCACGGTCGCTTACTATTCGCCTTGGTCGGCTAAAATTTTCAAAGTATTTCTGCAATAATTTTACATATTTTGTAAAGCCATCTACCACCACTAGCATATGTTTCCACGCAGAGCGGACGGAAGATAATGAACCGAAGTGATCGATATGAATCATATCAAAAGGTATAGGTTTTTTTGGAATGTTGTATAGATTGTGCTCGTAGTATCTAGAAGCCGGGGAGTAAACAATACATTTGAAGCAATTCTTAATATATCTTTCGACCTTTTTGTCATCTTCGGGAACTAGTAATTTTTCTTAAGTTGATCTACCGTTTTATCAACCCCTAGATGCCCAATTTTCTCGTGAATGACCCTTATTGTGTTATTTTCTATTTCGGAAGGTACGTAAAGCTGAATGTGATCGGAACGTTTACCGCTTCTGAACCCTAGTCCATCTTTTAACTCAAAATGCTGCACTAGCCCATCTTCAAGCTTGCACCTTAGCCCTTTAATCCTATCATCTCGACTTTGTGTGACTTGGATATTTAAATCCAAATCATGGACATTATCACTGCTCACTTAGTGGCACTTACTAAGTGCATCTATGTGTCCCATTGAAATTCCCCTTCGGTGTTTTACTTTGTAATTATAATTTTCCAAACTGAAAACCCATCTTGCTATGCGCTGGTTCACCTGTTTTTTTTTCATAGCTTGCACCAGGGCACTGCAATTGTTGATTATCGTAAGCTCGATTCCCTTTAGCCGTGTCTTAGATTCTTCTAGTACATAGACAACGGCAAAGGTTTCCAACTCAAAGCTGTGCAGTTTCGATTCACTCTCAGACGCTGATTTCGAGAAGTATGCGACTTACCGTCGTCCTGTCTCTGCATTAATGCAGCGCCGAACCCTAACTTGCTTGCATTTGTATGTAGCTCAGTCTCTCTCTTGGGGCTATAAGTAGCTAACATAGGGGAGGAGATCAGAGACTCTCTGAGTCTGCGAAATGGGAGGTCGCAATTTGCTTCAAAATTGAAGGTAATTTCTGTTTCAACAAGTTCGTCAGAGGTTTCGCGATCGAAAAAAACCCGGGCACAAATTTCCGGAAACACGAGAAAAGACCGAGACATGCACATTACACGGCCGAATACTTTCTGCTGACACTACATATCCTAGGAAATTTATCCCTCTTTACCCGAACTTGCATATACTCATATATAAAAGAGGGTAACCTCTTCTATACAATCTACTAAATAGTCCGGCTAGCATTTTTACATAGGCATCAAAGTCAGCAGTGGCTATGATGATGTCGTCCATAAATATGTCCAATTTCCCTGATTTCAGCAGGAATTTTAATACCTCTTTAATAAACTCTTAAAAGAAAACCGGGGAATTTTTTTTAGTCCAAACGGCATTTTTATATATTTATATCAATCTGAAGGAGTCACAAATGAAGTGTATTTAACTAAATCCCTATGCATTCGCACTTGCTGAATCCATTCCTCATATCCAGTGCGAAGAAATACCGCTTCCCTTCCAGATACTCACTCGATTAATGGCATCGGGAAGTTGTCTCGAACAGTTTTCTCATTAACAAATCTATAATCTATGTATAGTCTCCTCCAACCGAACGTCAATATCTATAACCGATTCAGCATCAGGCTTCCTCATCAACGACAATAAAACGCACCATCACGCACAAATTTAGAATTCAAAATTTTAATACTATTTCTAACACGTATGCATAAGCTCTTCTTTTGAATACTTTTTTATTTTAAACTTGCAGAGGAAAATACAAAATCTCTTTAATAGATCCCGACCTATAAGTATGGACACTGATAGGTCTGAATCTGGTAAAACGGAAAATAGATATTCATTAACTTGGTTTTCAATACCGATCACGCACAATACTTCATCAAACATATTGAACTTCGTTTTGCCAATCTCGCGATATCTAGTAGGCTTTAATGTACGGCTGATACGAAAGGGGACAGCGGAAGCCCTAATGAAGCTCTTCTTCTGCCGGAATCAAATAGAGCCAACATATTGTTGAAATTAGTGCGTTTGTTCGACCTACTCTCTTCGTCTTTCTTTGAGTTTGATTTGGTTGCCGATAGCCCGGCACCTTTGTTATTATAATTAATTTGTTATTTAAATTCGCGGAAATACGAGTAGCAAAAAATTGGCCCCAAACGTGGGGCTACATTAGTATATCTATATACTCGTACCTATAGTAAATATTTAACCTGTACCAAGAGTACTGAGTGCGTGACCTGTGAAGTTTTCGGGAAGTGTCTTTGTTTTATCTGCCAAAAGTGCAAATAATCTTTGTTGTTTTTTGTAGAGTTACGCAGTGGGAAGTGTTTTGCTAGAAGTGCATCGTGGGAAGAGTGCCCAAGATAAACATCGGATCAAGATCTTCAGAATATACATCGGTGAAATCCCGGAACCCCAGCTTGTATGTACCCTGGGTTACAAGTAGGTTTTTATTTGCAATTCTCGCAATTTTTCTTGCCCCACACACATATTTATATTTTATATATATTTATATTTTATTTATATCTTTACGTACATATATTTACACTGTGCATAGATTTGCTTTTATTTTTATATACATATATATATACATATACATATATATTTACTGATTTATTTGTCGGGTTATGTTTTTCTTTTCTTCACTTTTAATTCTTTGAATATCGTGCAAGTTTGTAGTTGAGTGAGTTTTTTGAGCGTTTTGGTTTAAGTGTTTTTTGCATTTAGCTTAGTGTTGCCGTGTGGGCAAATAGTGCTTGGAGATTATATTGTTGGGATGGAGGTTTTAGTACTTTTCTCTGGGTTAATTTTTTTTCGTGATT
Source organism: Volucella inflata (assembly GCA_928272305.1). Taxonomy (NCBI): domain Eukaryota; kingdom Metazoa; phylum Arthropoda; class Insecta; order Diptera; family Syrphidae; genus Volucella; species Volucella inflata. The sequence continues at coordinate 20,924,843 of OV743719.1, forward strand.
TATCTTTTGTTTGAAAATGGAAATTAACAGGTTATCCCAGGAGGAGCTGGCCTACGAAGTGGCAGCTCGGGGCTTGAAGACGGCCACATTAGACGGCATGCGGAAATCACTTCGTGCCGCACGTCTACTGGAATGACGGGGTTCCATGGAAAGCGTTCCGTTCCAAAAAAATTATAGAGATGGAAGGTCTTGTCGGGAATCGTCCAGGTGATCCGAGATCAGCGGAATACCGGTAGGCAGGTTCGATAGGTCACGACCAGACTCAAAGGAACAGACGGCGAAGAGGAATGAGCTGAAAGGGGAACTGCTCATTCTTCTATCCCACCTCACAGAAAAGGAAGAAGAAGAAAAGATAGATGAGGAGATACGCCATAGTGTTTCAGGTGCGAGTAGAGTAGGCCGATTATCGACGACAACTCCGACTAGGCAAACGGAATGGATGACACCTATGGAACCCAGACAGCGGGAAGAGCCTATTCTAGAACGATGCCAGGAGCGCATCGAAAAGTGGGGCTTAAAATTTTCAGGTGAACGCTTCGGGGCTTCTCTTAATTCCTTCTTGGAGCGAGAGGAGGAATTGAGGGAAGAACGGGGGATTTCCTTTTCTCAACTTTTCAGGTCAGCGGTGGAACTCTTCGAGAGGAAGGTACTTATTTGGTTTAAGGCGAATAGGAGATTGGTAGGGTCTTGGGAAGAATTGGTTTTGGAGTTGAAGTTGGAGTTCCTAGGTGTTTATGTGCCCATCATGGAGAACATATTTGACAGACTCTCTGAGCCGTTATCAGAGAGTCGAAAGTTGAGGATGGTACAGAGGAACCTGGCACCATTCTACCAAACACAACTTGGCTTGACGGATCCGCAATCCATCAAGGACCTTGTTGCGTTGGGTAGAAGGCTCGAAACAGTTCGAGCAAATGTAGAATCCTTCGTACCACCACCAACTCAACGAACCAGAAACCTCCTGGAACCAGACTTAGCCTATGTGACAGTCGAGGAACCAAGGGTGGCCGAGCCTCGAGTCGCGACGGTCAGTAGGAGCACTCAACTGAACAGCTGGATGAGATGCTAGAACTGTAAATGTGAGGGGCATCTGTCAAATACTTGTTTCGCTCCTAGGCGTTGTGTAGGTTGTGGAAAAGTAGGGGTTATACGTAGGTACTGTTCCACTTGTTCGGGAAATGGGAATTGGACTCTCGCATCGGCAGGACGAGTGCGCCCACGGAATTAGGAAGGTTGCCTGCTGGTAACCAGCTGGGGGAAACGACGGAAGAGGTCGTTCACTTAGGTTTTACGCTCGAGGCACAAAAAGATGACGTACGCCCTTATTTATCAGTTGGTGTCTATGGTATTAGGATGTTAGGACTTTTAGATTTAGGAGCCTCGCGTACGATCATCTGTAGGGATGGATGGCAGCCATTAAAATGCTTAGGGTTAGAGCTAGGAAAGGCAAATATTAGTAGGTTTTCGTTAGCAGACGGTGCAGGTATAGAGGTTGCAGGTTGTTTGTCTTTGCCGATAGTAGTGCAGGGGAAATCGATCCTACTGGAATGTCTGGTGAATCCAAATTTTCCACATGTTTTGATACTGGGTGCCGACTTTTGGGTCCGGACGGGAATTGTCCCGGATCTGAGATCAGGCGTGTGGAATTTTTCTAACCAGGCAGAAGTGGCATCGATTTCAGCGACCAAAGAACGAATAGATTTAGATGAAGACCAAGATAGGGAATTAAGTAGGGTTATAGATAGGGTTTTCAAAAACATGCCAGAAGGATTAGGATGCACACACTTAGTGCAGCATAAGATTAGGACGACGTCTGAACCGATTAAGTTGCGTTACTATCCAGTTTAGCCGGCGGTTCAGAAAGAAACACGATTCGTTTAGGTTCTGCGCAGACTACAGGAAGTTGAATAAGGGCACGGAACGTGATGCCTACCCTCTCCCATACATCTCAGCTACCTTGGACAAACTCCGGGATGCCAAATCTTTGTCTGCGTATTGGCAAATTCCTGTCGAGGAGAAGTCTCGGCCTTTTACGACTTTTACCGTACCCAATCGGGGCCTCTTTCAATTTAATAGGATGCCATTCGGGTTACATAATGCGCCGGCGACGTGGCAGCCTTCTATCGACACTGTGCTTGGAGCCGATCTGGAACCGCACGTGTTCGTTTACCTGGATTACATCATAATCGTCACCAACAATTTTCGCCAACATCTAGAAATATTGAAAGAAGTCTTGAAAAGATTGACTGCGGCAGGCCTCAAGGTAGATCGTCGTTGAAGTTTTAAGGGTGCGTAGTTGATAGGAATAGTCTTCATGTCGACCCAGAGAAGATCGAAAGTATGATTAGAATACCTGCACCAAAGAATGTAAAGGAGGTTAGGAGTTTTGTCGGCACGGTTTTCTGGTATAGGAGATTTGTGCCAAACTTTGCAGTTTTTTAAAACCGTTGACCGACCTGTTGAGGAGAGGGAGTAAGTTCATTTGGTCTGAGGAGTGCGAGGCGAGTGTCCAGAAAGCAAAAAGTGCATGGTGACTGCCCCGATCTTGATATGTCCGGATTTTGAGCGGCCGTTTGTGGTGCAAAGCGACGCATCGGACTTTGGAGTCGGCGCAGTGCTCACTCAGACATTTGAAGATGGAGAAAAGGTAATTTGTTACCTGATTACTCGCTGGTTTGGCTAAGTAATCTCAAGGATCCGTGTGGTAGGTTAGCTAGGTGGGCGGTGAGATTACAGCAGTTCGACTTTGAAATTGTTCATCGTAAAGGCAAAGATCACCTGGTTCCAGACATGCTCTCGAGGAATGTTGCAGCGGTAGCAGAGCTGGAGGAGCATACCCCGGATCGATGGATCGCCAAGATGATCAACAAGGTCGAGTCGAACCCACTGGACTATCCGGATTGGAGAGTGGAATAGGGAACTTTGTTTGAATTCGTTAGGGCAACACATGTGATTGTGCATGACAATAGTTCGGAGTGGAAGGAGGTAATCTCAAAGGTAGATAGAGTTAGGGTATTAAAAGAATGTCACGATAATGCATTAGCAGGGCATATGGGTGTTAGGAAGACATATGCCAGAGTAGGGTCTAGGTATTACTGGCCGAAGACGAGGTCAGATATAACTAGTTAGGAGTTGTAAAACGTGCCAGAGTGTAAAGCCGGTGAATGACAATCCAGCTGGTTTAATGGTGGAGAGGAGAGGGATTTCAAGTCCCTGGGAGATGATCTGCGTGGACTTGGTTGGTCCACTCCCTAAGTCGGGTAGGGGTTTTATCTATATTCTCACTGTGGTCGATTATTTCACCAAATTCCCCCTGTTGTTTCCCCTTAGGTGTGCTGCTGCTTCCTCAGTTTGTAGGGAACTCGAGGACAACGTCTTTCTTCGGCGTACCCCGTAGGATTGTCTGTGACAACAGCCCTCAGTTGATCGGTCGTATGGATCGAGTCTAAACTTTACCGCGCATTACGATCCGCAAGCTTATCCAGCTGAGCGGATAAACCAAATTATGAAGTCTACCCTTAGAGCCTATGTGTCGGAGAACCATAGGGCTTGGGACTCCCAGTTGGCGAAGGTGGCCTGTTGCATCCGCATCTCCCAACACGACATGTTAGGCGTCTCCCCTTATTACGCGAACTTTGGACGAGGAAATGGGGTCAACAGATAGGGAATTGGTTCATCGGATATTGCGACTGACATGACTGAGTTAGGGATACCATTCAAAAAGCTTAGGGAAGACATAAGTAGCAAGCTGGCGACGGCGACTATGAAGGCTTCTTAGTCATACAACCTCAGACGACGCGACGTTCAATACCTACCAAACGAGGTTGTGTGGCGTAGGAACTTTATGATCCCCGACGCGGCGAACTACTACGCAGCAAAACTAGCCCCAAAATACGTCGGACCTTTCACCATCCAGAAAGATCTCACCCTGCACCTATGTTTTGGAGGATGCCACAGGGAAGGACCGAGGAACGTTGCATGTAAAAGACCTGGCTGAGGTACCCCAAGATGACCTTAGTCGCGAAGCGATACAAGGTCGCAACGCAAAGAGGTACAGAGAGCTAAGGTGCGCTCGATGATGTACTCGAACATAGTAAGGTCGATGTCAGAATGAATGTCACCTGTAGTATAGAAAGTAGTCTCCCTGCTGTGTTGTTTACCTTATATATTTTTATTGGCTTTGGCCAGTTTGGTTATCGGTATCTGCCCCGTAAGCAGAAATGTGAGGGCACATTTCCCAGGAAGTAAGGGTGGGGTTTGTTGCGTGAAAATCACGTCCCAAAAATCCTCCACTCCCTTTGGTCCTTTGTCGTCTGTTCGCTCCTTTTCCCTCCTACCTTTTCTTGTGTTGTCCACGTTCTTTTCTTCCCGCCATTCTCTGGATGCCATGGTACAGGTGGGATTCACTGGATCCTTTGGGTCCAGTTCCCTCGCTCTGCCTACCGCTTCAGAGATGACCATCTAGGTACCCCGGATAAAGCCAGGCGGACCGCTTGGAGACTCTTGCAGATGGACGGTCTGCCCCCTTGATGCTCTTTCTCGATGCCCGAGATGTCGACACCACCAGCAATGGCCGAGAGCCCACCATAAATAATTATATTGTTTGTTCAACGACCCTAAATTGTAAAACCCCCAAACACCCCCACAAATTGGAAAAAAAGAAAATTGTAAAGAGAGCCCACAATTCCCCACGATCGTTACCCCTATTTTCTCGTCTGCAAGGAGACTTACGGCCACCTTTAAATGCATTCTATAGAAAATTTTCCTCCCTACTTGGTGGTCAATAGTTGAGCTCCCCTTAATTGTCCCGGGTCCGAGGGTGTGATATGGACCCAAGCAGTCACTCGAAAAAACGAACACGACAAACTTTACAAAACATCGACTGGTGTGGTTGGGTGGTTCCGCATGGAGAAGCTGTTAGAGCTCTGTTAGAGTGAGTCCCTTTGCTCTGGCAGCTGAAATAGTGGAACTACGAATGAATGTGTGTGTGTGTGAGATGTGTGAGGGGGAACTAGTCGTAATTCGCGGCTAGTTGGAATTAATAACTAGCCGTCATAGCGGAGAGTGCAGAACAAAAAAAAATAATAAGAAAAAAAAACCGAAAAACTAAGAAGACACAAAAAAAAACAAAAAAAGAAAAGGAGACGGAACAAGCAGCAAAAACAAAAGCAAACAGAGAGAAAACAAGATGACAGAAACCAGAGCCAAGACGAAGCCGAACAAAAAAAATTACACAACACACAAACAGAAAAACCAACCAAACAAAATTCCACAACAACCCGGAGCAGGAAAGGTTCCAAAAAACGAAGACACGAACAACTCGACAACCTACCCTCAACTACCTTGTGACTGCGGCGGGAAGTATCCAACCCCCACCTTAGACAGGAGCGACCCCAAGTAGGAAGGAAAAATAAAGATAAGTAACCCTTTTGGCCCCTTGCATATACAGATTTTTATTACTGTGTGACATTCCCCAGCTGCTTGTTGCGATTCCGGTTTTTTCGCTATCCTCTTTTAGGCTCCCATCCTATTTTTCGCATTACTCTTCATTCGATTACCAACCACCATCCGTGTGGTTGCGGTTTTTTTTTTTGCTCTCTCTCTTCGTCTTTCTTTGAGTTTGATTTGGTTTCCGGTAGCCCGGCACCTTTGTTATTACAATTTATTATTTAAATTCGCAAGCAAAAAAATTCGGTGATGGCGCGATAGTTAGCTCATTGGACTATCACGCAGACAGCCTGGGTTCGATTCCTGGCTGGGTCACCAACAATTTTTCAAATCACCATCCCCTTTCGGCAGCCAATGGCAAACTCCCGAAAGTAAAATTGCCTACGAAAAAGCTTCTAAAGAGTGCCGTTCGGACTCGGCGATAAACCGTAGGCTCCGCTCAGATGTGACAAAAATGACAACATGAGCAACACAAATGAATGTCAAGAAGCTAAGCCATGGCCTATACCGGGCTGCCAGCGCCACAGTGTGTTTTTTTTTTTTTTTTTTAAATTCAATGGCTTCGACGACATTCCTCCTCTTAGGACATGTGTGGCGAAAGTGACCTATTTCGCCGCATTTGAACCAGCTACCTGGTGCGCGCTTCGGCCTAGTGCATTGCGATTGGTAGTGTCTAAACTGTGAGCAGTTGTAGCAGCGTGGACTATTAGTGAGAGCCGAAGTCTTAATTGGAGCGATGATATTACCGGCCGAAATTGTACACGCCAGTTGTGATGCGTGTCCTGCTCCCATTTAAACTTTCGCGCGTTGCTTTTCGTAGCGGTCGAGTTGTTTTCGCAGTTGTTGCTGGCTTGGTACAGCAGAGTTATCAAAGACAGCCTATCTTTCAGTCCACCAATTATGATGTCCACTAACTCGTTTCAGATATGTATATCCGCTCTCTCGGCTATGGTCCTCATCTCAATGACGTACCTCTGGATACTTTCGTTCGGTCTCAGCTTCCGGTTCCTTAATTGCTCATAGACCTCAAGCAATGAAAGCTTTCAACGTTGAGCTGTAGTCGACTGCATTAATAGTTTGGAGGAACAGTTTTGCAGTCCCATCAAATAGGCGACCTGCATACCTATATAAGATTCACCTCATTAGCAGGGGGGACGAACGGTGAATTTTGATACATCTAGTTCTGAAGTAGATCCACTTCCCTACGCAGAAGCAGCAATTCCTTTTGTCTGTTCAACAGGTTGATTTCCTGCTCGATGTCTGTGTTAGGGGATGTGGCAGCGATCATACTCTAGGCATTTCTTCGGGAACAAAGGTGGCTTAGCGGTGGACAGCAGTTGACACTGTGGTCTGGTAGGCAGCGATGAAATCATTTACGGAAGCAGCAACGGAGCCAGTAACCGCAGGAATGGGGAACGGGGGCATCGGTGGAAATTAATTCGGCAGGATGGTAATGTTCCCCATTGACCATTGAGCACAGTAGCTGGAGTCTCGCCACGTGTTTCGTCAACCTCGGAAGTTCGGGCCATCTCCAGCAAACGGTCCTGTAGTTCCCGCAACCATCAAGGCACATGCCACCTCGACGCATGTTGCAGATCTTCGTGACATAATTGCATCTGATGGTGATGCGGAACATTTGTAATTCTATTTTTTGTTGTTTTTTTTCCTTTTATCCCGTTTATCACTTTATTCTTTTTTTAGACAGCTGTCAAAATCAATCCCGAACACATTGTCTACTTTTCAAGAATGGCTTCCACCGGAAGAACTCCTTTAATTGTCCCGTTCGCTCTGCAATCGAGTGAAGTAAGTTGGACCACGGTTGCCGAAGGCGGAAGCACAATGGAACTAAAGGCTGCGACACATAATTTAGCTTCTTACGTATTATTACGCACCGGGTAGGTAAAAAAAATTGCGTATCAGTAATCATGTGCCATTATTACAAGAATTTAATGCGACGCATTATGACACCCAACTTAAAAACCTCACTCATATACAAATTTATACTCGCAGAACAAGAAGTTCTTGAATTGCCTCATCCTCGGTTTCGCTGATATCAAGACTAAGCAATTGGGTATTTGACCCTCCTTCAGCCCATCATGTTGATTATTTAACTCGTTTGGAAACAAAGAACAATCATGGCTGCAGAAATCGCAAAGATCCCACAGCCAATTATTGGATGTACCCTTTAGTTCTGGTTATATTTTTGATTATTTAATGTATGTATGATAAAATGTATACGAATAAAAAAAATAAATTTATGCGTAGTAGCAATGGCGGCTTAAGGTTCTACTTCTCATACTTTGCACGTTTCTTTTTTCATTCCACGTTTCGCTATTTCTTTTCCCGATGTCAATGTTTGCATGCTCTCAATCAAATACCATGGTAGCTCTTAGCAGTTAAGCCGATTCCATATTTCAGCCGACTAAGCCGCTAGGGCGGTATCTACTAGGTGGGGTGAAAAGTAACCCCCATGGGAATGAAAAAAGGTTGTTTTTATTTTATTCAATATAGTCCCCTTTTAGCTTAATACACTTCTTCCAGCGATTTAAGAACTTCTCGATCCCGTCCGAAAAGTAATTTTCCGGAAGGTCTGCAAAATACTCCTCCGTAGCGTCGATGATTTCCTCGCGTGAGCTGGATTTTTTATTGAACAGCCATCTTTTGAGGTTTGGGAAGAGATAATAGTCCGAGGGAGCCAAATCGGGCGAATACGGTGGATGCGACAGCAAGTGGAGCCGTAAGTCATTGACTTTACCCGTGGTGCGATGCTCTTATACGCCGGCGCATTGTCTTGCGAAAACAATTTTTTTTTCGCTTCATGTGAGGCCGTTTCGCAGTTATTCCGGGCTTCAATCGCTCCAATAATGCACAGTAATACTCGCTGTTGGTGGTTTTTCCTTTTTTGAAGTAGTCCGAAGAGTATGCCATGACAATCCTAGAAAACCGATCCCATAACCTTTCCGACCCATTGAGCCTCCCTCGGCCGCTTCGGAGCACTCGCGCCAGCTTCAGTCCATTGCCAGGCACTCATTCTGTTCTCTGGTGTGTAATAGTGGATCCAGGTTCCGTCAACAGTTACCAATCGACGCCAAACACTTTTTCGAAGTGCTCTCGCGTTCGTGTTTTTTGGCAGGAGTGAGCATGCGCGGCACCTAGCGGCAGGATAAGTTTTTCATATGCAGAATATTGCCCAAAATATGGCGTGTGCGCTCAGTACTAATCTCTGTGGTATCTGCTAGCTCGCGCACCTTCACTTTCCGGTCAGCCAACACCATTTCATGTATTTTTTTGACATTGTCCTCTATAACCGCATCGGAGGGCCTGCCGCTGTGTACTTTATCGGTAGTGGAGTTGCGGCCACCACGAAACTCTCGATCTGATGGAGCATTAGCCCCATAATATTTATCCAATTTTTCTTTTGTTTCCTTCGCCGTTTTGCCTCTCAAAAAATAATGTTTTATGAGAGAACGAAAATCGAAAAACAAAACTTAAGACAGTAATCGCACTGAAATTTGGCATGTCTGCCTAAATATGAACGGACTTCGAGGCACCATAACATTTTTTGCAGTAGCAGCGCATTCTGACGGTCAAGGAGATTACTTTTCACCCCTCTTAGAATATCGATTACATAATGACCCCCTGATTCTGCATTCCCACAGGTATGCAACTGCATGTGATCAGCGGAAAAAGTCTGGGAACATTTCTGTAACTTAATATCTACTGGTTCTAATATCTTTCAAATTATTCTCGATATCTGAGTATGCTGACTTATACATAACTTCTCCGTCCTTTATTTTAAAATTCTCCTGAATTTTGTTTTTTACTTTGACATTAACAGATTGCTGTATTTTGAAAGATATAAAAATTATGGTTACTAAAACAATTAAGTGTATATGAAACATTTTTATGGTATTGTAATTCTTTTATTTTACGAGTACGAGGGCGGGTCAATAAGTCCGTGACTTTTTGAATTTCTGACCTCTTTACTGAAACAGCAACACTGCTCCTATCAACAGGCATCTGTCAGTTGACTCCTGTCAAAATTTAAACTTGCTGCGTCAGTTAGTTTGTGTTTGACAGCTATTTTTATCAGACTACTCACTAATTTGAGGAGAAAATAGAAAAATGTGAATTTCGTGTGCTTATTAAGCATTATTTCTTGCGAAAAAAAACCATTACCGAGACCAAGGCTAAGCTTGATAAATACTATGGGGACTCTGCACCATCGATTTCAATGGTAAAAAAGTGGTTTACTGAATTTCGTTGTGGCCGTGCAAGCACTGAAGATGCCGAACGTCCTGGACGCCCAGTTGAGGTCTCTACACCCGAAACAATCGAAAAAATTCACGATATGGTGTTGGCCGACCGAAGATTAAAAGTGCGAGAGATTGTGGAAGCCGTAGGGATCTCGCATGGCTCAGTGGTTTCAATTTTGAATGATCACTTGGGCATGAGAAAGCTTTCCGCAAGATGGGTGCCGCGTTTGCTCACAGTCGACCACAAACACATGTGCAGTTGCCATGGCAAAAATCCATGAATTGGGCTATCAATTGCTCCCTCATCCACCCTATTCTCCAGATTTGGCTCCGAGCGACTACTTCTTGTTCCCAAACCTGAAGAAATGGCTTGGTGGAAAAAGATTTGACTCCAATGATGAAGTCATTTCGCAAACAAAGGCCTACTTTGAGGACCTCGACAAATCATTTTTTTTGGAAGGGATAAAAAAATTGGAGAAGCGTTGGACAAAGTGTATAGAGCTCAAGGGAGACTACGTTGAAAAATAAAATTATTTTTTTATCAAAAAATCTGTGTTTTAATCGAAAAGTCACGGACTTATTGACCCGCCCTCGTATTAAGATTATTTTCATTTTCAAATATAATTTCATCTAAAGTTATTTTATCAGTAAAATTTGTAAAATTTTTGTACATTGGATAGTAAAATCGCTCTTGGAAGCTTTCTTTTATGTTTGACAAATAATGATCTAGAATTTCTATTTTACAATTATTAAAATGTATTAACACGTTTCCAGTTATATTTAAATTTCTGTTGTCGCAATTTTGACTTATGTTTAAATTATTTGCATTCTTTATTAAAATGGTTTCTTCATCTATTAATATGATTTCAGTTTGATTATTTCTAATTAATTTACAATTTTCTTGAAAAATACAATGTTTACTTATGCTTAATTCATTAAGATATTTAAATTCTTCATACTTATAATTGATTTTATTGTATTCTACTACCTTTTCTTTAGAACAATCGATTTCTTTTCCATTTTTGTTTGTAATCGGTACTATTATTTTTAGTGGAATCTGTTTAAATTCTTTTGGGATTTTTATTGCAAATATAAGAGTATCATTCTTATATTTAGTAATGCCTAATTTAATATTTTTCATTTTATGCAAATCTATATTGTACTCGTATTTTTGTATCTCCTCATCTGTTAAGATGTTAGGATGAATTATTTCCTGTCTTGCTGATGCTACATTATCTTTTATTTGTTCTATTTTTTCTTTTATTAGTTGTACTTTAAAAAGCTGATCAACAAATAAATTCTGTTTAGTTGTTCGACTGGATACATTGTTTAGTTGTCGCAAAATTATTTCCCTGTCTTTCTTAACAATATCTTTAAGCTGTCTAAATGTTCGATTGAAACTATTATTTATTATAATTTTCTGGTTTAAATTACTAATTGAATTGTGGTTATTGACTTCTATATTTTCAAGGTGGTTTTCAATGTCTATTGTATCTTTTTCGTCTAATGTACCGAAAAGCCACTTTGATGCTTTTCCTACAATGTTAATTAAACCTCTTTTCTTTCTATTATCTCTCGGAATAATTGTTTTTACTATATTTGTTAAATGTATGAGTTCTGTTTTAAGTACGAGTAGTTCTTTGTGTTGTACGTCAAGACTGTCTATATTTAATGCTTTGTCATTTAATAAATTTATTATGTCTTCTGGTTTGATCATGTGAATGATAATGTCTGTCTTAACGACTATGTCGACGTCATTAAGTTTGATTTGAGTAAATCCTGTTTTTTCCTTTATGTCGTATATATGTAAGAGTCCGTTAGTTGGCGTTATTAGTAGGAGTAACAATGTCCTCGTGAAGAGCTGAAAATTTTGGTTGTCGTTTAATATTAGTGGTATGAACGTTTGCTAATTTACTACGCTTAAATTTAGGTTGATGTTTATGTCTAACTACCTTATAGTTTTTTATAAATCCTGTGGACCTCTCTTCAATGTAATCCTCGCAATTTTCGTTGGACTTTTTGATATTCTTTTCTTTTGTTGACCTTAAGTTTTGTCTTACCTTTTCAAAATCTATTCTTTTATATTGAACTTCGCTAGGAGTTGTTTTTATTGTGGAATGTATTCTCTCATTATAGCTTCGTATGGCCTTTGATGCGGATTGATTTGAACTCATTATCAGCTATAATCTTTTTAGGTTTTCCTACTTTAGCGAAGTTATTCTCTAATTCCTCTACTATTGTAATATGGTTCCTGTCTGAAAGACAGTACGCTAATCCAAATTTTGGAAAAAAAACTTGTCGATAATTGTTAGAAAACTACACTTCATTATAACAAATGTATCTACATGAATTATTTCGTTAAGATCTGTTGCTGTTTCGGTTAATTGAAATTTTGTTTTTATTGGTTTTCTACCGTATTTAACCTGTTGGCATATCTCACATTGGTTTATAACTATTTGAATTATTTCTTGTAATTTAGGATAATAAATTTTGTGTTTAATAGCACTGTAAGTTTCCTGAATTCCTGAATGTAAACTTTCCTTCACATGATAGAGTGATATTTGTTTTACTATTTCTACTTCTGTTTTGATATCTTGCGCTCTAAAAGAACATTTAACAAATTTAATTTGGCTATCGTCTGAAAACATTTCTCTTAACTTTTCCTGAACTACGTTATATTGATGATCTGGTAATTCTGAAAAAATACCAATTTTTCCTTTTTTTATAAAAATTTTAAAGATATCGGTTAATCTATCAAAGTCATATTCTGCTATGTATATTATTCGTTTTCCATGAATGGTTTCAATTTCTTGGATTTTGTTGTTAGTTAGAATTATTTAAGTTTTGTATTTGTTCACTATTTCTTCTTTGATTGGTATGTGGTCCATGAGTTCCTCTTCTGCTGAATGAATTGTCGCATCTGAATTATTGTCTTCCATATTAAATACAAAATCGGATATTGAGTCATTTTCATTACATTCAAGTGAAAAGTTGTCTGTACTATGGGATTGTTCTTCTTCTTCCTTATTATGAGTAACGTCCTCGTTGGGTTTAATTCTACTCAGAAAATCAGCTACTCTGTTTTCTTTGCCCTTCAAATATTCGATTTCGAATTGGTATTCTCCTAGCCTTAAGAGCCATCTCTGATGTCTGGGAGAAAGATCGTTACCTTTGTATTTGGCATACAAAAATTTAATCGGTTGGTGATCTGTATAAATCTTAAATTTATTCCCATAAAGATATGGTCTAAAGTAGTTTACAGACCACATAATTGCAAGAAATTCCTTGTCCGTGGCTGAATAATTTTTTTCGTGATTATTCAGGGTTCTCGACGCGAAGCATACAGGATGTACCACCTGGGATAAGACTGCTCCTATTGCATAATTAGAGGCGTCTGTTGTTATACAAAATTTATTTTGAAAATTAGGATATTTTAAAATTGGATGACTGGTTATAAGAATTTTAAGGTTTTTAAAGGCTTCAATATAATTAGGGTCGTTAAGGTTAATTTTGCTATTTTTCTTCAAATATTTGGTAATAGGCTGTGCTATTTTAGCATAGTTTTTAATAAATTTCCTGTAGTATCCTGTGATACCTAGAAAACTTTTTATTTCTTTTTGTGTTGTGGGTAGTTTTAACTTTTGAATTACCGATATTTTTTCAGGATTTGATTTTAAACCTTCCTTTGTTAGGATGTGTCCTAAGAATTCTGTCTCCTTCTTCACAAAATTACACTTATCGATTTGTATTTTTAATTGTTTTGATTTCAATACATTGAATATATGTTTTTTTATGTTGTACTAAAAATAAGTATATCATCAAGATATACTACACAGGTTTTATTTATGTAGTCTCTCAGAATATCATTCATGAGTCTTTGGAATGTCGCTGGGGCATTCTTCAGACCGAATGGCATTCCGATGAACTCCTATAAGCCATGAGGGGTGACAAAGGCTGTCTTTTTTCTGTCTTGTTCTTTAATTAGCACCTGATGGTACCCCTTAGCAAGATCCAACGTTGTAAAATACTGTGCCTTACCTTACTTATAAAAAATTGAATCTATGTTAGGTAATGAAAACTTGTCGTCAACTGTAACGGCATTCAGTTTCCTGTAGTCAATCACAATTCTGAATTTTTTTTTACCTGAGTTGTCCATTTTCTTAAGAACAACTATAAGGGGGCTGGAATATTTGGAATTACTTTTCCTTATAATTCCTTGTTCCTCCATTTCTTGGATTTATCTACGTACCTCTTTACCTTTATCTACGTTGACCTGTTATTGTCACTATTTCGTGCTCAATTTCTGGGGTGCTAGTGAGTCTATCTCCCTCTTTAAAGAATAAGTTCTCAAATCTTTTCATCAGCTTTTCGGCTTCTTGTCGTTCTTCTTCATTTAAATGATCAGTATTGAAGTGTTTTGTATAGTTATCAAGGGGTTCAAGTGAACATACATCATTCACTGTATATGGATGATTCACAAACTTTAAACATTGATTATTTAAGTTGATGGTTCCTTCATCCAGGTTTATTAAAGTATTTAAGTTGTTTAATAAATCCGTACCAATTATAAATTGGTACGTTCTATTAGAAAGTCTTTTTACTTTCCATCTTATATTAAGGGGGGCCCTTATTTCCTCAGGTACAGGTGTATGTACCTCAAATTTTATATTATCTTTACCGGTTACTGTTGTAAAGTATATTGGTTCAATAGGAATTTTGGTAAATTCATCTAGTCTGTAGTCAATTATACTTAGAGTTGAACCCGTATCTACTAAAGCTAAATATTTGTTTTTATTAATGGTCAAATGAATTTGTGGAAGATCGTCCGAGGCTAATTCCAAAAAAAATTAGCATTATTTACTTCCGAAGTGTATTTATCATCTTTGCTTTGTTTATGGTCACTGGGACCCGGTGGTGCTGTTCTTTGTTGAGAATCATTCTGTTGGTGGCGATGTTGGCCCGAATGGTTGCTCAAATTGTCTAACTCTGGTGATTGCCTTTTTTCTACATTTCCTATCTCCATGGGTTCAGGTCTCTGTGAGTTTTGATTGTGTTGTGGTCTCTGGTCTGAATTATAGTGTTGTCTAGATTGTCCTGAATTATGGTATTGTCGGTTTTGTCCTGAATTTCCCTGATCTGATAATCTTTTTTATGATTTCCTAAATTTCTAGTTCCCTGTTCTTGGTTGGCATGTCTTCGACTACTACTTCTACTTTCTTGTTTTGGGTTATTGAGTTTATTATGTTTTTGTTTCCTAAATTCATACCTAATGCATGAATCCTTAAATCTTCTTTTTCTCATAATTGAAATTATTTCACCTAAATCTGTTTTATCATATATTTTATCTAAGAGGACACCTTGTGTCATTTCTTTCACTGTATGTACTAGGAGGCTTTCTACACTTGTTAAATCAATACTTCTATCTTCTTTATAATAAACCCTAAGCTCATCTGTTTTATATTTTATGTTTTGAATTTCACTAGATAATTCACTTACATTGGTAACTTTGAGATTGGTGATCCTTTTATATATTTCGGATGGCTCCACATCTGGTCTATATCGAAGTTTGAGTGTTCCCTTTATTAGTTCCCAATTATCCGGTTGTGGTAGATTTATGATTTTGTTTTTTGCTTCTCCTTGTATTTTTTCGTAATAGATTGCCTTCACCATACATTTCTTCAAGTTTTCTTCTTCGACTCCTGATAAGTAGTACTCTACACTACTTATAAATGAATTGATGGTAACTTCACCTTGTCCGGTGAACGTTGACATATGCTTTACTTCTCTTAATGCTTTTTCTGTATTATCCCGAGATGCTGTTCTGGCTTGTAAAGCTTGGAATGCAGCGGCTAATTGTTCCAACTGTTGGTTCTTTTGTCGTTATTCGGCTTCTAATTCTTCCATTGTTGGTTCGTTCAATCCTCGTCTATTATTGTTGTAAAATCTTGTTTTGTCTTTTTTCATAAATGTTTCACACAGATTCTTTTACACTTTTATTCTAACTGGAGATTGTCTATAAGCGGTAAAATGCAAATTAGAACACTGTTTTTTCATAAATATTTCACACAGATCCTTTTACACTTTTATCCTAGCTGGAGATTGTTCATAAGCGGTAGAATGCAAATTAGAACACTGTTGTTTTTTTTTTCGACTTTATTTCACTAGCGTTTAATAATAACTTCACTATTTTCACGCTGAGTATTGATTCGTTATCACTGGATAATTCTTAGAATTATCCTACCGACTGCGCCAAATAAATAATCTTTGAGTTATATCGAATAAAAAAAAAACTTTATTTATTTAAAAAGAACTTGATTTCACTTACAAGGTTAACAACGAACGAACTCTTAGAATGCTATCTTACGTCTACTTATACACTATGAAATGTTTACTCAGCTTTTTCTGCATTCCCACAGGTATGCAACTGCATATGATCAGCGGAAAAATTCTGGGAACATTTCTGTAACTTAATATCTACTGGTTCTAATATCTTTCAAAATAGTCTCGATATCTGAGTATGCTGACTTATACATAACTCGGGTGGCTAACTGTCATTTGAAGAGCCAAGGAGAAAATCATTGGGGATTAACGCCTCCTCATTTTCGTTGTCGATAGGAATGTAGGTTAATGGACGAGAATTCACTAGGCTTTCTACTTCAATTAGCACGCTCCTTAACAGCTCGTCCGATGGATTCCGGGCAGGCATTATGTCATAAAGAGTGTTTTTTTCAGACCTTACAAGCCTCTCCCAACTTCCTCCCATATGCGGTGATACTGGCGGAATGAAGGTCCACTTAGTTGTCGAAGTTGTAAATGTTTCTATCATCTTTTTACTATAAACGTCCTTTAGCGCATCCCTTAACTTTCGTTCAGCACCATGGAAACTCGTTCCGCGCCTTGCCATGAAGTTCCTGAGAGCCAAAATGCAAGAATCTGTCGATAGAGCGATGAATAGCCCTGGTTGTCAGATATGTTATCAATACTCCCCATCGCTTTCCGGTTCTTCGGAGAACGCTCACAGTCACTAGTCCGAAGAAGTCGACACCTACGAATGAGAAGGGTCGACAAAATGGAGTAGCTCAGGCATCAAAGGAGGTTGCGGCTATGCTCTTTTGCACTGTTGACAATTTTTTCTAATGGTTCTTAAGGCGGAACTCAAGTGTGAAATGTGGAACTTCTGCCGGAACTCGTTTATTGCTGCCTCATGACTCCGATGTTTGAAACGACCGTGCAGATGCATGATGACGAGTTTGGTAATTGGATGATTTCTCGGGAGAATTACAGATCTTTTGACGTCCTCGCTGACATTTGCAATAGACGGTATCCTGCCTTATGAGAGGTTAAAAAATCCGGTCCCGCAAACCATCAACTGGACTCCTTGAAACTGGGAATTCTCGTTCATTTTGTTCCTTCGTCGGCAATGTTAAATTTGGTTGAGACCCATCTTCAATCAGCTATATCTGTAAAGTCCAATACTTCACTAACGCGAAAGGCTACGAATGGCTTGTACCGGCGATGATCGGATCAAATCCAACTCAAGACATTCGTAAAGTCTGACCAAAATTTACTTTTGAAGATGCTGATTGTATGCAATTCAGTTATGATCTTTGCGAATCTAACGCCGAGTACTGACGCTTGAAGCTCAAGCCTTGAAATTGAGATTCGCAGATATGCGTAACCATTTTCTCTTGCATCCACGAACACATGTAGTTGCACTTCCGAGTTTGGGACGTGGTTGTTGGAGATATAGCATCTCGAGATCTTGATTTACACTATCTCGGGCAGTCATTTTTCATGCTCCGCATCCTTGACCTCCTCATCCCATCCAATATTCGACCGCCATATATCTTGCTGAAGCACCTTTATATACATGTGAAATGTACCAGGAGGAGGACGATCAAAAATCGTCATTAAGATGCCAAAAACTTCACGTTTCGTTGGGCGACGGTGACCGGAAATAATATCCGGTCGATTTGCCCTGGCATTAATTTTATAGTTGAAACAACCAGATGCGGTGCACAACCACATGCCGAAGGCCTTTTTCGTTCCCATTTCCACGTCAACAGCGAGGCCAAACTGCTCGGAATGTTCGGAATTCACGCCTCTCACGACCGCGGGCGAATTCGATATCCAGTTCCTAATGCAGAAACCACCCTGTAGATGTATAACTCGAAATTCTTTGATCAGCTATCTAGCTTTCTCCGGGAAACTCGTGCTATATATCAGGTCATTCACATACTGGTTAATTTTTATTGAGGAAACAGCTCTGGGGAGCTTGGCTGAAAACAAATCGGTATTCTTCCTTATAACGTACTGCGTGCTGGCGGAAGCGGATGTCGCCCCCATAATCATGTTTGTCATCATCATCACATCATGTTCAACTTCCTCGCTGACACTCCATAGGAACCTCTGAAAATTCTGGTCTTCTCTGCGTATCTGGATTTGATGATACATTTCCATAATGTCTGTGAAGATTGCAACTAGGTCTTCCCTGAATTTAAATAGAACGGCTGGGAATATATAGGTAGGAAGACACCAAAAACGATGACCTACTTCGGCAACCTCCTGGGTTGTTAATCGTCTGGTATATCCCTTTTCGATGAATTGCTTGATC
Source organism: Volucella inflata (assembly GCA_928272305.1). NCBI lineage: Eukaryota > Metazoa > Arthropoda > Insecta > Diptera > Syrphidae > Volucella > Volucella inflata. The sequence goes on from OV743719.1 coordinate 20,943,161, forward strand.
TTCTTATTTACGGTCGGGGCCAGCTGCGGTTCTCTCCTGATTCTCTTATGAAGACAAGTTAATCGCTTTTTCGCCATATGAAGGCTACTCGGCAGCATGAAATCGCCAAACTTTGAGAGCAACACTGTTTCGAAGCGACCATTTTTTCTATGGGTGTGGGCGTCTAGCTGTTCTATTGCACCCTTGACTTCAGTTGGCATCATGACCTTTCTGGATTCGATATTTCGAAATTCTCCTTACATATGACTTCTTTAACCAGGCGTTGTAATCTACCCTCATCGCATTCACATAAGTGAAAATTGTGGTGTTCATACCTGCGTTTATATTCAGACGCCTCTGGAAAGCAACCACCATACACCAGCCATCCCAAACGGGTTTTGGTCGCAACCGGCTCTTCGAAATTCCCTTCCCGACATCTTAGAGGAAGTCCTAGGTATGTATGCTTGAGGCCGATTATCAAGCGTGGGGATTGCCGCTAGTAGGACTCGATGGCCTGTCCTCGGAGATGTTGATATTTGTTGTGCGGGTCCTTGAAGTCTAGTGATTGGTGCGACAGCGACAGGTTCTCCCCAGTGTGGACGTCCGTAAATGGATGAATCTCAGCATCAGGTATCGCGCTAAAATGCTGCAACGGAAATATTTGTGACTGCTTCTCGTATCTGCGAGTGTTATCTGTCCATTTCAAACATAGCGGCTGTGGCTTTCCTTTCAGATTAAGTTGGTTCGCAAGTCCCTCATCCATCAGAGTTAAGGACGAGCGATCATCTAGGAATGCGAAGGTCTTAAGTTGGACTTCGTTTCCGTATACGAATACTGGCACTATCCGACACAAAGTGGAGACGCAACCGTTGCGATGAGTATTGCAATGACCCTTTACTTGGACTGGAGTACTTCTCATATTTTCCTGATTCTCGTCCTTGACCGTTTTCTCTTGCAATAATGGGTGGTGTTTGAAAGTACAATTGTCTTTGCCGGACATCGATGTTGAAGGGCAATTACGTACGTTGTGTTTCTTCAAACATAATCCCCAAAGCTGGTGAGTGAGAGAACTCTCACTGCTGCCCATCTGCAGTTTTGAACCTACACGGCAAAATTCAAGTTCGTCTCTAGCTTTCCGTCTTTGGGTGGAGGTGTTGTATTAAGCTTTCGAAGTAGTGTTTGAATGATGAGCTCCGGCCTTCCGTATATTGTCTTGAGCCTGGCCATAACTGGATAAAAACAGATCAGTTGCAAGAGTAACTACCTAACAGCAGCCTTCGCCTTTCCGGTCAATTCTTTGTTGAGCCTCATCACGTTGTCTTCATTGGTGAAACCGCAATGTTCGATAATCCTCTCAAAGCTAGTTATGATAGGTCCTTGGACATTAAGTGACGTACGGATATCTGGTTCTTATTTAAGCTTCGTACTTGCGGTTCCTTCGCATCAGCGTAAGGCGATGGAATGGGTGGCATTGCTGTGTGAAGTGGCGCAAATGATGCTTGAGGCAGGAATATTTGATTTGGTATTGTAATATTTCAGCTAGGGTTCGAAATGATAGAACGTTATTCTGGTTCAAAACACTCTATTTATTATTATTTAAATACGACTTTCAATTAATTCACAAACAATTTCACTACTACAATATTTCACAATTGAAATCTCTTATCTTTCACTTATTAAGACTTAGCTGCTTTTCTATCGCTTTCCAAAAATCAACTTATCGTCCGCAGTTTCTCCTCGTCGAAGCGATAGACAACATCGTTGATGCGTTTTACGACTTTATATGGTCCTTCCCAGTCTTGCTGTAATTTGGGTGATACGCCTTTCCGTCTATGAGGGTTATATAGCCACACTAGATCTACTTCCTGGAATCCTCGTCTTCATGCGGTCACTGGCTATCTTGATCTTATCCCTGGGTCTTTGGTGCACATCCCTAATAATCTGTCTGAGGTCTGCGACATAGTCGTCTTCATTTCTGTTCTTTTCAGACGGCGGTGATCCAAACATCAATTCACTAGGTAACCAGACTGTTCGACTGAAAAGGATTTCCGATGGAGTGTGACCTGTGGTGTTGTGTACTGCACTCCGATAGGCTAATAGAAACATTGGAATTTGGTGATACAGTAGTTCCTTTCCGGCTTAAAGAGCACCTTACTAAAGTAGGAAACTACTTTCTCTTGGCCGTCATACATCTGCAAAAGGACAGCTTCAATTCCGACGTTACTGGCATCTGCATCCACAATAAATGTTTTTCCGGGACTAGGGTACGCTAGTACAGGGGCCTCACATAGTTGTTGTTTGAGAGTTTTGAAGTTTTTTTCGCATTCACTTGACCACTTGAATTGTTTTCACTTTTCTGTTAGTTGATGCAAACTCTTTGCAATCCCAGCAAAATCCTTCACAAACCGCCTGTTGTAGGTAGCGAGTCACAGAAAGCTTCTCAGTTAGTGATTGTTTCTTCGGATTTGCCAATTTTTCACTGCTTCAACCTTTTCTGGGTCTGTCCTTACCCCTTCGGATGAAATGATGTGTCCCAAGTATTTGACATCTGGCCTAAAGAGATGACACTTCTTCGGTTTTAGCTTTAGCTGAGCACTTCGTAATCCTTGGAACACTTCCTTTAAGTTATCTCGATGTTCTTGAAAAGTTTTGCCGACCACGATGATATCGTCCAGGTAGACCAAACAAGTTTTCCATGTCAGTCCCAGCGTTCCATTAGACGCTCAAAGGTTGCCGGAGCATTGTACAATCTGAATGGCATTACTGTGAATTGCCAAAGCCCGTTTCCTGCGGTGAAAGCTGTCTTCTCACGGTCCTCCGGATGGATCTGTACTTGCCAGTAGCCACTCTTCAGATCAAGTGTGGAGAACCATTGCGCTCCTGACAGTGTGTCCAGTGTGTCATCAATCCTTGGCAAGGGGTAGCTATTCTTCTTGGTGACTGTAAAAGTGTTCAATAAAAACGACGGGTTTCAATTCATTATAATTCTTTATTAGACGACGACGATGTAGAAAGAACTAAATGCTGGAAAACAAATGATACGTTTTGAAAGATAGTTGTGGTAGTAGTAGTAAACTGATGTGACTCATGTTATTAAGATGTGAGTGTGCTTCTGCTCTCTGCTCTGTCGCGTTTCAACAATTTTCAACAGTGACATTATTTAGCTGGTGATAATCCACGCAGAAGCTATTGGTGCCGTCTTTCTTCTTGACCAGTACAACGGGTGATACCCACGGACTCTTAGAGCCTCCAATCAATCCTTGATCTTCCATAGTCGAAACCATTTCTGCAACCTCCGTATGTTGACGTATGGGTCTTGCATCTCCAGTGTCTATGCGGTATTGTACCAAATGTGTGCTGCCATATTCGCCGTCCTGCGAGGCAAATGCGTCTGCAAATTCGTTGATTAGTTCCTCTGCCATCGCTCGTTGCTCCTGGTTCAGCTCGATTTGCCTGGATATAGTTCTTTTCAACTGGGCTGTGCTATGGCAAAGATATAGCAGCATTTTTCTTCGACAACATGGTGAAAGCAGTTATCGGTACGCACGCTCCGATCGATTGTCCTTGCTTTAGTTTGATGCTCTTATTTTCCTCATTCAAGATTCTTACTGTGACCATCGTGCCTTTCGGCTCTACGACCATTTTTCCCACGACGTAATTCTGATAATGATTTTTAGAGTCAATAATGATTTTTAGAGTCGATAATGATTTTTACAGTCAATAAAATAGAATCGATGTTTCGCAAGATCACCTTCCAGCTTCGCCCAAATAAGTGTCTCTGCGGAAGGTGGTAAGATCTCGTCCTTGCCGACTACTGTCCTAAGGCATGCGGCATTCTCATTCCCGTACACCATCGGAATCTCAACGTTCCTGTACTTAAGTACTTGAGTTCCGATGTCGAGCACTACATTATACGCCTTCATAAAGTCAACTCCAATGATGCCGTCTGCTCGTTGGCTTGAGCATTCCACGGCTGTCACTTCTCTCACACGGTGGATTCCTTGAGATGTTTGGTCGGCAGCTTTCATTGTCAGGACAAATGCTAGGGCCTCAGGGAGGGTCCGTTTTCCAGCCATTCTTACAGCCATTTGCAAATGCAATCGCTTGGGTAAACGCTTCTACAGCCATTTCGCTGATAAGGTCTTCTCCGGCATTAGGATAAGATAAATGCGCCAACCGTTCGATATCGGCCTGCAACTGCTGAAGTGTTTCTCCCCTCTTCTGCACTCTGCTGCGCAGTTGGAGTCTGAATACTTGTTCCATATGGTCATCTCCGAAGCGCATTTCTATGGCTTCAACCAAAGCGTCGTAGTTGAGTTGTTTATCTTCTGAGATGGTTTGCAGCAATTCCGCAGCTGTTCATCTCAGTGCCAGCGTGAGCGCAATAGACTTTTCTCCGTCGTTCCAGTTGTTGGTCATGGCAGCTGCTTCAAATAGTCTTCTATATATTGGCCACGATGTTGGGCCATCAACAATAGGCGGTTGCATCTCTTTCCTTCTAGGGCAGTCTGTAGAAATTTCTCGGGCCTTCTGTTTCTTCACTCTCTCTAGTTCTTTGGCAAGATTCTCAATATTGTTTTCAACCTTCCCGAACTGTTCCTCGACTTTCACGAGGGTTCCAAACTTTGCGAGTTTTGCCTCGTGCATATTTAATTTTTGATCGATTATTTCGAATTTCACTTCTAGAGAATTCTTGAACTCTTCAACAGTGTCTTTTTGCGCGGCAACAATGGAATTCTTCTGTTCTTCAAACTTAGAATCCATACTTCTCCTTTGTTCTTCTGCGGAATTCTTCTCTTCTTCAAACTTAGAATCCATACTTCTCCTTTGTTCTTCTGCTGAATTCTTCTGTTCTTCAAACTTTGAATCCATACTTCTCCTTTGTTCTTCTAAAGAATTCTTCTGTTCTTCAAATTTAGAATTCAATCGAAGGAGCAATTCCATCATGGCAGACATGTCAACCCCTGTGCTTACAAGCTCCTCTTATACGTCGAACGACATGGATTTAGGATCTTTTCCATCTTTTTCGATCACTTCTTGTAGCCGAAGAATCAAATCACTTTTCCCTGCAGCTGCAGAGAGATTCCGCTTCTCTAGCTCAATTTTCAGCTGGGGTATACTTAGCTCCAGCAATCTACGTGCCATTTTTTTATTTTATTTTATTTTATTTTTATTTTTATTTCACAGCACTCAGAATAAGTTTTATCCCACTTCTGACACCAATGTAATATTTCAGCTAGGGTTCCAAATGATAAAACGTTATTCTGTTTCAAAACACTCTATTTATTATTATTTAAATACAACTTTCAATTAATTCACAAACAATTTCACTACTACAATATTTCACAATTCAAATCTCTTATCTTTCACTTATTAAGACTTAGCTCCTTTTCTATCGCTTTCCAAAAATCAACTTATCGTCCGCAGTTTCTCATCCTGTATTTATACCACATTTGTCGGGTTCTAGTTCTTTCTGGTAACTTCTGGTTTGAAACTGGGGTAATAACTGAACACTCCAACGTGGAGAGTTTGTATGATCCTAAAGTTATGCAACACTGGGTAATCGATTTAATCACATATATACCACAGTATGTTGAAGGTAGACTCCTTGTTCATGACTGGAGCACGTTGCCTTTCCTTACCCAAGTGTCCTGGCCAGGAACTTACAAGATTGTAACCATGGCAATTTGGCTGCGATTTGGGTTCTTGGTTTCGATCAAAGATGTTATGAGCTATTGTTGATTGTGGTACGGCCTTTCGCGAATAGTCTCCTATAAATTCATTCACCTTGTTTATACTCGTTAATGTTAATTCATCTTCCGAAATAAATGGCCCGTCTTCAATTGCAATCTTGCTTAGCATTTGATATTTTTTCTTCAAGTACCATATTCCTTGTCCCTCCTCTCTTTTCCCGCTCTTCACTCAATAACCGCAATTCCATCTGAATACTCGTACTTCTCTCAATGCTAGTCCTAGACCCTCTAGAGCTGTGGGAAAAGTTGAATGATCGTCACTGCTGGCAGGAGAGGACAACGGGATTTTCACTTGGCAAATCCTTTGTCCAGGACGTGGTAGGCCGGTTCACATCGCTAGCAGCAACGTGCGGCATAGTGGTCATGGGGAGTTGGGATCCGCTTGAGGTAGCGTTTGAAGGCGTATTGTGCGGCAGATTAGATTTGGAGTATATGAAAATGCGATCTAGATTAATAAGGCATTATACCAAAAAGATGGGATTAATGTAACAACTGAGGCTGTACGAAAAATGTTCGAGAAACGGTTTTCATGGACGCGCTTAAATTAAAAAGCCACTATTGACTGACATCCATAAGAAATTAAGGCTACAATTTGCCAAAAAATATAAGGATTATTGTGTAAATGACTGGACAAGGGTAATTTGGTCGGATGAAACAAAAATAAACTGTCTTAGGACCGATGGTCGTCGATGGATCTGGAAAAAGCCAGGTGAGCCAATCAGCGATCGCCATATCAAACCAACATTAAAATTTGGAGGAGGAAATCTTATGATTTGGGGATGCATGTGTATGAAAGGAGTTGGTGAATGCATTAGATTGGTGGGTCGCATGTGTGCCACTCAAAACATCACCATCCTGGAAGACGGACGCTTTACAAGTTTGTAAAAGTGGCATAGAGATGTGTCGGAAATTATCTTCCAGCAAGATAATGATCCGAAACAAACCGCCAAAATAACAAAAGCATGGCTGCAAAATCAGCAATTTCAAGTACTTGATTGGCCACCACAATCTCCAGACCTCAATCCGATTGAACATCTTTGGGTTGAGGTTAAACGTGCTCTATCAGATTTGTCTGGAGAACGTCCGGATTTGCATGAATTATGGTACCGCACTCAAACTGCTTGGCAAAATACCACAGCGAATGTAAAAAGTTAATAGAACCCATGCCAAGAAGAATAAAAGCGGTCCTCAAAGTAAAAGAGGAGGCCATACGCAGTACTAAGTAGGAACAGTTTCGCAAAGTCAACAAATTGATCAAATGCCCTATTATTACTTTTGTTGTATTAAATTATGTTAAAAATGATTTTGGCTCTCACTACTTTTTATACGAAATTATAATACTATTTTATTTTTTCGTTTAAAATTTCGTTGAATTATAAGCACAAATAAAAAAATTACGAACAAAAGTCTTGTATTCTGCTAATCACATGATCAAAAAGTTGAGTCACTGTATGTGAATTTGGAGTAAATAGTGGAAAGCTGTTTTTTGTGAAAGGCAACATATGGAATGCTTTCTGTCTGGCTAAGGTAATTTATGATGTTTACATAAGCACTATTTTGGCAAGTATATTTTTATCTTTGAAATAAATAGCTTCATATTGTATAAAAGGAATATTACAAGGTTCATATTTTCATTATTTCTGCAATTTAAATGTCTGGTGTTGAGGTAAAACATGAGAACAACGAAACAAAAGCTGCACCCCCACAGCTGACAAGTCTTTTAGAAGAGTTTAAAAGGGAAGAGGAAACTTCGTATGATGAAGGCGTTTTACCAGGTGAATATATAGTTTGTTTTAGGTTTTTATTACAAATGATAATAAATGCTATTGCAGATAAAATTCAAGATCTTAAAAGTAAGGAAAAAGAATACTATGGAACCGATCAAAGTTTATCGCATAAAGTTCAACACTTCACTCACACTCAGAATAGCTACAATCAAAAGAGGAAAGCTGTTGTAGATGATAGTTTTATTAGCAATGAAAATGTTCAAATTAAAGAAAAACGCTTAAAACCATCCCAAAGTGATCTTGAGCTTCGTGAAGAATATGCTCAAACTTCTCACTTTAAAAGTAAATCTTGTCCAAACGAACTTTTAAACAATTCGGAAATTAATATTCGAGATGATCAGGAACAGCAGCAGTACAACCCAATCATCGACAATTTTGAAGGAGTTTCTGTTACCGAATTAGATCTTGTTAGGATATTAAAAACAGAGGATAACGACTTGGATGAAGAACAAGACCAGTGCGATTTTGATGTACTTTCAACAAGTACTATACAGTCCATTGATGTAACGCAAGCCTCTATATCCAGGGAACCCTTTATAGATGATTCGGAAAATAGTTTATTAGAAAACACTACACCTTGTAATTATTCCTTCACATATAAAATAGACCAGGAAAATCAGTTCTATAGTACAAGCATTAATAATATTCAAAAGACTAGTTCCTGTTTCCCAACAAATTTTTTGTCTGACCCAAGTGAAGTCCAATGTCTTCCTGTAACCAATTGGGCTGGTTTTTGTGGATTTCCCAATTTCAAACGAATCAAATGTAAATATTTGACTTTTTTTTTCCGGTCTAATCTCCATTATTTATTTTAGTAGAAAAAAGCACAGACAGAATAAAAAATGCTAACGAGAATCCTGTTTCAACGGAGACCCGGAGACAAAAAGGTAAAAAGTGATAACTTTATTACAAATATTATAATATGGAATTATTGATTTTGTAGGAATATAAAAACGTTTATGTATCAGAAGTGTACGTATTACAACAACGAAAACTTAGGTTGGGGCTAGGTTAAAGTGACTGTAGGAAAAAGATTCACACATCTAGGTCTATTGGTCTCTTGTGGTGCCACGTGGATGTGTGATCTTCCTACTCTACTCTCAATTTGAGTTTTTGCGTGCGCCGCCTGTCCCTCAGGGGCGGATTTAGAGGCTTTTCGGACCATTTTTGCTATGGATGGCCTCAGCGATAGAGCAGGACTGGGATTAGTTAGGTCTTATATAGGATAAATTTTGTTGTTCGAGAGAGGGCTTTGCTAGTCAATTGCCTTCTTAGCCCAAAGAAGCAGCGATTGGAAAGAGTTATTCTTCGTTTGATCCCAGCGCTGGTGTCGTTGTCTGAATTTATAGCGAAGCCTAAGTAGACAAAGTCCTTAACTACCTACTAGTTATATCTAGAGAGATATAGAAAAATAAGGAGAGAAAAAACCTGAAAAAGAGTCATCGAAATTCTGTCCCACGACTTACAAGGTTGCTTATTTTCTATCTCATCTTTTTTTCTTCTGTACTTGTGTAGTTTCAAAGAGTCAGGACGTCTCAAAAGTCAGCCTGTAAAAGCGGACTTAATTCGTTTTAAAAAAAAGGCTCTGCGGTAGAGAGCCTTCACTGTCCAGTGATGGTACCTATCATATCGCTAAGATGTTTTCTATTTTTAAAGATCAATATTTTAGAGTGATTCAGATCCAGATTTAGTTAGAGTTGTTTGTTAGCTAGACATGTTGCCCCAACATCGGTGTGCCGATTGGTATACCGATGCTAGCTTTTTCAGGTATAATGGGTATTTTGCAATATCTCTAAGCCCCGACACACAGCAAAGGTGAAGTTTGAACTGCTATTTCATCTCCATGATAGAATATCGGAAATTTATTTGTAGTAGTAGTAGTAATTTCATTTATTAGTATAACAATAACACTTTATAGAATCTTATAAATATAAGTGTAAATAAGAGTTGTCTTGAGTGTGTCGTGGGGTGCGCATCTCTTAATGAGCTCTATTCATCAAAATGAGTTGTTCAGTCTGTTACGATAAAATTGAAAGAAACTCTAATCTGAAAATTAATTGCAACGATTGTAAGGGTTGGTTTCATTACAAATATTTGAAAAAGATGTAGATTACATGAAGACCAGTGGAGTGCCTTTCCGACGTGATAGGTGGTCAGCTCTTAGCGGCGATCGGTCCATTTGGCGGGATCGTCTGAAAATACGAACAAGCACGCATCCACTTTGGTACCCTCTTCGTCCAAGAAAACCACTCACGAATCAACAACAAAAACAAAAACAACTGGGTTTACCTCTCCTTTTCAAGAAGAAGAGTTTACTCTGCGGATGGTTTATCAGATACGCTTAAACCTAGAAGAAATAAATAAACAATTTCTACATTCTATACGGGTGCTGCAAGAAGAAAACGCAGAACTAAAGTTCAAAGTTCACACACTGGAAAGTAGACTAAATTTGCAGCAACAAAGCACCTTCAAGAACTGCATTGAAATTGCTGGTTTGCCAGAGGTCGATGACTCTAATTCTGGAAGTGCAGTACTGCGAATGTTCTGGCAGTGGAGGTTACACACGTGACATAGGCAAGTGTTATGTAAAAAAAAGTACAAAGCAACAAAGGAAAGAAAAATGTTCTGTCCCACTCATTGTCAACCAAAACCATCATCTGTGTGAAATTCTCGGACCCTGCTCTCAAACAACGGACAATGCGTGAGAAAATGAAGAAAAAAAAGGCCAGCATGAACACAAGCTTCCTCGATGGCAGTGGCAGCCGCAGCAAAAGAAGTTATATTTACATCAATGACGCTCTCACCAAATATACTCAGGCGTCGTTTATGCAGGCGAAGGAGGCGAAAAAGAATAAAGGTTACAAGGTACAAGGAAAAAAAAATTCTAAAGAGGAAGGTTGAAGGTGGAAATGTCGTTGTAATAAGATCTTTTAATGATCTCGCAAAAATGTAGTGCATTGTCTGCACTTGATTGTTAAATTTCTTTATTTTTATTATTTTTTTTTTAATGAATATTGAAGATGATCTTATTGATGATGTTCCCACCTTTAAAAATTCTAGTTCTAATTGTGAAAGAGGTGCTTATAGCAAAGTCCTATAGTATTGATAAACTATTTCTTGTTCACCAAAATGTTAGAAGTCAGAGAGAAAATTTTGCAGCTCTTGTGGCTCACCTGGATAATTTTGTATGCATCCCCGATTTTGTTTTTGTGTCAGAAATTTGGATTTATAATTTAGAAAAGGATGATTATAGTCTACCAGGTTTTAATTTTTTTCCGAATACAAATGAAAATTACGCGGCAGGTGATGTGGGTTATTTTGTGAAGGAAGTTTATAAGTGTGTGCCTACTGAGATTGATTTCTCGAGCGCTGATATTTTGAAATTACAATCTGAATTAGAAAATGAATCTTATGTTATTTTGTTTGTCTATATATTGAACAACTTTAGTTTCTCTGTGTTTTTAGAAGAATTTTCTAATCTGTTAGATAATGAAAAATCAAAAAATCAAAAGGCAGAATGAGATGCTTAGGTTAAGCTAATGGGCGAAGACACCGCCATCCACCATGTGTTAGTCTTTAAACCATCTGTATAAAAATGCATTAATTCATCGTCCATGAAGACATCTTTTTCCCAGAAAGATGTAGGTGGGATGCTTACAAGTTTTTTGTCAAACTAATAATGGGGCATAGTGTAGTCGGTGTCCTCTGGTAACATTTCTAAGGTGAGGCGAATAGCTGCGTTAGCTAAGTAATAACTTGGCCACTTATACATCATACACAAACACCTTAGTGTAAAGGAAGCTAATACATTATGTAATCTTTGCGTCTCACCTCTCTCCTGCAATAAAATTTCTTCAACCTGTAAAAATATATCAGTTCCTCCTGATCTATCAAATCTCCTTTCAAATGTCAATATCGATCATATTATTCATGTATATACATAACATTATATCTTCTCTTAATCTCGAAAACTCTATCTAATTTATCAATATATATTATTTTTTGTCTTCTTTATTTTAACCTATCTAGTTGAAAGCCCTGGCAGCTAATTACTTTTTAATTTTGTAATTTATTTACATATTAATAAAGTTTGATAATAAAAATAGTAATAATAATAATAATAAAATCTTTTAGTAAATGTTAAAATGTAAAAGTAAATATTACAAATGTTAAGCTTAATTTTATAAAATTGTATAATTTGCTCTGATATTTTCTGTGGCAACAACAACTTGGAATACTATTTATAGTTCTGTCTCAGCCACTCCTTTTTATTTTCATGAATCATCCCTTGTCTTCTGCTTCTAATACCGTTTACTTCTTTATTGACATTTTGAGTTTAAGGGCTGAATCGAACAAAAAATGTATGCACTATTTTGTTTCCAAATTGTCTTCATTTAAGTTAAGTGCAGTGGTAAATATTGATTAAAAATGAGTCAAGAAGAATGCTGTAAAAAGATAACTGACAAATGACCCGAAAGTAGGTTACCAACCAAATAATGCTACAAAAGTAAAAAAAAAAGGAAAAAAAACAAACCAAAAGATATCAAAAAACATAAAAAGGCAAACAAAATAAAAACACGAGCCCCAAAGTTGTAATTTACTCGTATTACTCTTAGAGGTGGGCAGTTTAACAATTCGTTTAAAGTAGAGATTCTTCCACAATCAGAAACATTAATTAAAGTGAAAAAGCTTTAATAGAAAAAAATTTATAGACACAGAAGCACACCGTTTGTTCAGGTGTACAGGATAAAGGTTAAATAATATCATTTCTTTTTCGTAAATTCGTTTTTTTATTCTTATCAAAAAATAAAGCCTGTGAAAATAGGGTTACACAATATGGCCCACCTTGTTTCTCCGCTAAGATTTTTCTAGATAAATTAAATATTATTTGCGTGATACCTTCAGAGCAAGAGCATGGATAAAAATAACTATATGCCAATTTCCTTGCTTTCTTCCATTTCAAGTTTGTTCTTTAAACTAAAACAAAGAGTGGGATTATATGAACAAAGAAGCGCTTTCTACAAAAGATCCTTTTCTATAATTTTTCTTAATTATAAACAAAGGTTTGATGGAAAAATGTTGTGGAGGCCCCTGACATATCCAAAGCGTTTGATATGGTGAACGACACTATTGTTTTGAATTTTGGTTATATGCAAAGCCCAATTTTTGAAGTCTATAGTTTTCTTTCCAAAACTCCGCTGTCATATCTTTCAAATTGTTGATTAAATATATATCATGTAGGTACATATTTGGTTTATTAGAACTATAGCGATGTTTTTGAATAAAGCAAGAATATAGGATTTTGATTGTACATAGATCGGCCAGAAATCAAAGTTTAACTTTTATTTATTACTAAGATGTCTTTGTTTGTTTTACTACTTCATTGTAAATGACTATACATTTGAGTAGATTTAACCATTTTTATAATTACATTCATTTTTTTCCCGCTTCTTTGAATTCTTAATCCCCGCGCTCTTTTTTAATTTATATCATGAATAATGTACACATCCCAAAGAAACAAACTTTAAATTCACAATTTGTCATTTTTGTTTACATAAGTTTTCACTGAAGTTGTTTTTTTATTAGTTTTCATTTTTGAAGTGATATTTAACGCTATTATCAAATAACCTAATAAATAATAATAAATAATTATCACTAACCTATTCTTTCCTTAAGCGTTGTTAGATTTAAACATATACTCTTTTACAAGGACGTTGGTACAGTGCACTGTCCATCAGGTGGCCCTTATGAAGCAGCCTATTCACCCCGGGACCGCTTTTGCATTACTTCAGGGTGATAGCTTTCCTTGTTCTATACTCCGCCGTCTGTCGTACATCCCCCTTCCTCGTTTGAGCTTAGGGGTTCCGATACATGTTTTTACCCTGTTTGTAGCCTTAGATATATCTTTTGGTGATATGAAAAACTCAGCTCATGACTTTTCGCGTTCTTCTATGAGGGTGTGCTCTGGGTTTCTTCTCTCTTCTTGGTTTTCAGCAAGGTTTCGATAAAGGATGATACTCGATTCCAGCTATATTCACTTGAGATTATCTTCGATATAATATTTTCGGGGGAAATATAACCTATCTCCGATTCCAGGTGGTGTCTTTCTGCTTTCCATCTGCTGCACGTAAATAAGGTGTGAAAAGCGTCGTCTACGAGTGAGTCGCCGTACTGGCACGTCGCATTGTCTACTTTCCGCATCCTGTGTAGGTATGCATTAAAGTATCCATGTCCGGTTAGGAACTGCGTGGTTTAATAATTTATCTTGCCGTGTTTTCGCTCTGTCCATTCAGCAGTGTTTCTGATTAGTCTGGCGGTCCATCTACCTCTTGTTTCAGAGTTCCATCTTAGTTGCCATAGATGTTTGGTGAGCTCTTTTGCTTCAGTGGTTACCGCTTTCAATCCTACTTGCGGCCTCTTCTCATACACCAACTTTCTCTCTGCGGCTAAGAGGTCAATGGGTGTCACTCCTGCTACGATAAGAACGGCTTGTTCTGAATCAGTGCGGTAAGAACTTGCGATACGCAGGGTTCCGCGTCTCTGTACTGCTGCCATCTGGTTCCTGTGCCTCTTCTGTTTGTGTGCATCTGCCCACATTTCGCACCGATACAGAAGGATGGCGTGTGTGATTGTCATAAGCAGCCTTCTTTTGCTCTCTCTTGGTCCTCCAATGTTTGCCATGAGCTTGCTAACTGATGCAGCCACTTTAAGAGCTCGCTCGGAAGGGAATTTAATATGATACCAGAAAGAGAGTTTGGAATAGATAGTTATTCCAAGGTACTCTACCGCGTTTTTGCTGGTGATTATTTCTGGGCCTATACCGAATTCAACTTGCGTCGGGATATGTTTCCTTCCTCTATATCCCTTGGGGTTATCACCGCGCCAATGTCGTCTGCGTACCCTTTCAAGTAGGTGTCGTTAGGCATTTCGGTACGGAGGATCCCATCATAGAATATGTAGGCCGGGTCCCAGGATTGAGCCCTGCGCTGCTCATGCTGTGATTTTTTTAACACGAGGCCTTTCTTTGGTGGCATAAATAAATTTTCGTTCGCTGAGGTAGTCTTGGATTATACGGAGTATGTACTACGGTATCCTGTAAGTCTCCTCGAGCGATTTAAACATGTCTATCCATCTGGCTGTGTTAAAGGCGTTTCTGACATCTAGGGTAGCCGGAACGGCAATCTTTTTCAAGCGATGGCTTCCCCGATGAGCGGTATTTACTGTTTTGACCACTTCCTCGATTGCTCCAATTGTTGAGTGTCCTTTTCTAAATCCGTGTTGTCTTTGGATTGCATGAGCCGCGGTTTCAGTAGTTTATCGAGTAGTTTCCCTGCCGTATCCAACATGCAAAGCGGTATATAGGCTGCAGGGGAATTCGGGTCGCCTTTTCCTTTGCTTATTAACGCTAGGTGTTGTACTTTCCAGTCCTTGAAGAAAATCCCGTTTTTCAGACAACTGTTGTACATGTTCAAAAGTAGCTGCGGGCAGGTCCGCGTGATAGCCTTAAGCACTTCCACTGGTATGCCGTTAGGTCCTGGAGTCTTCTTATTTTGCAGTGTATTCGCTGCTAGCATCAGCTTCTCTTCCGTGAACATAGGGATCGCTTGTTGTACAGGAGAGGTGTCGTGACGCCTAGTGGGATGGGTTGGAAAAAGGGTATCCACTATCGTCTGCATCGTCTCTGCACTCATGGGTGGCGTGGTCGATCGTGCGCCCACTTGTGCATCACTACCTCATAACCCAGTCCCCAGAGGTCGCTGCTTACATTTTGGCGGAGTTCCTCCCACTTTTGTCGTTTGCTCGAATAAATAGACCTCTCGAGCTCTGACTTTGCGGTTCTGTACTCTGCAAGTGTATCTTTCGTTGCTTCAGCTTACACCTTGCGTCTAAGGTGTAAGCAGTTTCTTCGTAGTGCGGAAATCTAGCGAGTCCACCAGTACACCGGTTTCCTGCTCTCGTTCCTATTGATTTGTCGCGGAATAGAGTTTTTGCACCCCCAGTAGATAAGCCGCATTGTGACTTCCGCCTTCGATTCTGCAGTGCCGGTCATTTTCGGCACTTCTGCTTTCCCATTTTCATATTTGTCTGTAGGTCGTAGACGACGACTGCCCGTCAACAGATAGTTTTTCGATAATATCTTCACACCCTAAAATTGCTGTTGGCTCTTAGACAAAAAGAGTACGTATTAATATTTTTCAGAAATTTAAATGGAGAGAAAAAATATTTGGGTTCAGTGGTTTTTGTACGCCATGGGTAGCTAGCAAATTAATTGCAGAGACTAATTTATTGGTGCAATTTACCTTGTTTATGTTTCAAATCAGCTCTCAGTTGGTTAGTATCGCGAGTTTCGAGATATTGACATCGTTTACTTAGAACAGCTGAACAGTCTATCCAATTCGGAAGTTTCTTGTAATCCTGGTGTTCGTCCCATTTTGACAGCGTTTCTGGATCTACCTTCGACATTGCGATGTGAATAATCATTGCATTGCAAATGTTTTCAAACGATCCTATTGACTGAAGCGAATTAAATATTGCAGAAACATTATCTATTAAAGCTCGTAAGTCTACCGCCGAAGGTTTCTTAATTATCGGCAGCTCAAACAACTCCGAAATGTACTGTGCAAAAATAAGAAAATCGTTATCGTAGCATTCTTTGAGCCTGGGTAGTGCCTTTGGGTAATTTTCATCCGAAACTTGGAAGGCCTTAACCGTGGTGAGAGCCTGATCACTCAAACAAGATAACAAATGGTTGAACTTTTGAATTTTAGTCAAATTTGACTCGTCATCCACCAGCTTTGTGAAAGAATTCATAAAGTTCTTGTAATCGGAGTATTTCCCATTGAACTTCGGAAGCTTGAGATTTGGTAAGTTGTTATATTGTGGCGGTGGTACTACAAAACTTGTTTCCATACCAATACTCATTGTAGTTCCCAAAAGCGACTGGATTTTTGTTTTCGCTGCAATATATAAATCTTCTAACTCTCCACGACTGGTGTCAGAAGGTGTTATCCGCTCGATTTGAGTCTGGTAAGCAAGAACCTGCTTAAAGTACGACTCGAGTATACCCAACCGACACTCCAATTCTGTGGCTTATAAAGTGTCTGCCTTTGTCTCTACCAGGTTTTTAATGCGAGTAATACTGCCTTTTGTGGATGAACGCATCTGCTTCAGTTCCTCAATTGTAGCTTTGGTAGTAGACTCAGTTGCCATATTGATGGTTTACAAGAAATTACTAACAACTTTAGCCGAAAGCGAAAACTAATCTAAACGTTGTATGTCCTAGAGGTTTGCTCAAAATTGGAGGAAAATACGAATTTGTGAAAGGGATCTAGCTAAACGTATCAGTCGTATTTTAAAGTAATAAAACTGTCCAGCTCAATATGTTCAAATGTATTCGTTGAACTAAAATTCGAATCTATGAATGCTATATGTTGCGAGGAAAATGTGATACGATATTAATATGTATCCAATGGCGAAACGATGTAATCCACTCAATATAACTCGCAAAGACGAAACCAGCTATAAAGCCTTTTGCATATGTTGCGAAGCGAAATGACAAAGTACACGACACAAATGTCTATTTCAAAAGCGAAAATGTGAATCCACTCCTACTATACTCAGTAGACGAACTCCAGCGATGAAGATTATCAGCGAAAGGTAGCGAAAGCTTTCCTTCAATGCAAGATCAATGGAGCATCCACTCCGGCGACGACAAGAAAACAAAGTAACAAAAAACTCTGTAAGTGTGGGCGAACTGAAGATCTCTGCAATGAAGGTGTGCAGCATGTATGATTCCCCTGTAAAGCTTTTCTGGTGTGTGATCGAACGAGCGACGACTAAGTCAAGTGAAAGAGACTTGAGTTGATTTGAAAAATTCTTTTGGCAATGATTATGACGTGTGATACATATGCGATCTATTAGAAAATTTTATGTTAAGTGCGGTCGCATCGAATGTGTTAACCCACTGGCTATTTAACAGAACTCAAAAAAAAAATTATGTGAGTGGCTGCAGCAATATGTTCCTTAGGTATATATTTTATACATGTATATAATAGGTATAGATGATTATGTTGCTTGCATGCATATCGCTATTCCGTCGAAAGTGCGTTTTCATAAGATTGAATTGAATATTCTTAACGTTTTTTGATTATATTGTGGTTTGGTCTATGACTTTTGTAAGCGCACGTTCGATTGAAAACCGATTTATCACGTATCTGAGTGGGAGATGATACTTATCTACCCGCATGTGGTTCCTTTCGTCTGCAGCCTCTTTTTCTTTTTCTTTTTCGATTCCTTTGATGTTTCTCCGGTTCTCTTGATTTCTCTGGTGGGTTGTATGGTACCTATGCACTTGTCCACGCGAAACCGATTACCGAAACGCGATTCACTATGAGCTTTTATGTATGCACTTTTTAATTGTCTTTATGTGATACACTATGATGTCTTAGAAAATTGCAGAATTGCGACAATTTTCACAACGTACTCCCGAGATTTCTATCTTTGCTTGATAGATTTAGCTTAGTTGATACTAAATTACTTAGACTTTAGACTATCGAATATAGTCTATACAAAGGAGGATTTAGTTTAGCGAGTGGAGCGAAAAAGCGAGCGAGAAGTGGAAAAATGAAACGCGATCTGTTCAACAACGAGTTCTTAGTACAACTAACTTCATTACAAAAAAATGACATGATCAGTAATCGGTCTTCTTTACATAATTTAATCATTATTATAAAAAATATGGCTGTCGCCGCGATCGGCGGTAAATTCAAAATTTCTATGTTTTTTACAAAATTTTATAAATATAAATATTCCAGAATGTATCCTTTCAACAAAAACTACTGCATACAATTGTGCGTTCATATAAATTAAATTTCAAAAAAAATGTATTGTCCGATTGAGAAGCAAATACACCACAACTTAATTCAGCCTGATCCAGTGGGTTGAGAATTTAAGCCTACTTTTGGTATGGGCTTTTCATATCATCACATCAATATGGTTTGCACATAATTTTAGATGTTTTCTGATGACACAATGTATGGTAGCTTGTAAACTATCCGTTTTCGGCTTTTATGGAGTTTTCCTGCTGAAGGCAAAAGATTTTCCTCGGTTTATTTTGGGTGTTGGAATTACCAGACTAAAGAATGAATCGTCTTTTTACAAGCAA
Organism: Volucella inflata; assembly: GCA_928272305.1. NCBI lineage: Eukaryota > Metazoa > Arthropoda > Insecta > Diptera > Syrphidae > Volucella > Volucella inflata. Next base: position 20,961,844 of record OV743719.1, read on the forward strand.
GATAAAGACTTAATCTTATGTTAAAACATTAATTTTTGAATTTGCAGAATGCAATAATTTAAAGGTCGATTTTTAGTTCTCTTCAGGTAGTAGCAACAGATGCGGCTATGAAAAGCGGTGGTAGAACTTGGCGCTGCCCTACAGCTAATATGGACTCTTTGCTCCTGTAATCCATTTTTTCGTATTAAAATAAACTCTAAGCACTTTATTTGGTTGTTTATTTGTTTTCACAAAGAACAAGATAATTAAACTCACGCTAGATTTAATTCAGAAATTTCAAAGCTTATCTAGAGGAAATTGTGTGACATTTGATTTTTCATTAACATAAATAGTATTAAAAAGACACTTAATAAGTTAAAAAAATGTAAGAAAAAAAGAAATGTAAAAGCAAAGACAAGACACGAATGTTCTCAAAAACTTGCTCTGACATTGAATCGCATGGGACCACAAAATGTAGGGTCATCCAGTTCATGGGTCGGATTTGACATCCCTGATTCAATCACATACGTCAGACAGATCTGTCCTTCGAGACTATATATGTTTAATTTTAGTTTGCAATTCTACAATATTTACAAAACGTCCAGAGTTTTAAATTGTAAAAACTTAGTACAAAAGCTCGAGGGCACTGCTATTTTAAAGATCTCTTGTACCACAAAAGTGTTAATCAAAGACCACGGGAACAAGGTGTCTATTTTTTCAGAACTCTCCAGGTTCTGGTATTTAAATAGAATTCTGTGCATTCAAGGGCGCTAGAATTTTCTCTCTAGCTAGGCCGAGACTTTGCGTGAAAAATCCCTTTATGATGTGTCCCCTTTCGAAAGTTAATCCTCCTGCACTAACATCAGGTTCCAACCTAATTTTTTTTTATTTTCAAGTAGTTACTCCTCTACCATTTTGCAAAATCTTCATTGGAGCAGCCGGCCCTTATTGTAGAGATGTGAAAAGACAGCTTGCGCGCTTTTCCCCGAAGTTCAATCGAAACATTGATAACTCCCTCCTATATTAGGGCCATTTTCTCCACACTAACGATTTGAAATAAATGTCTTTCAGGAGAACACTATATAGAACCTTATCGACTTTAGCATTTTCTGTTCGGACTCTCTTAGTTTCCGAACGAAGTCGGCGGAATGGGGTCGTTGTAAATTTTGGCAGTGGCAAACTCTAGAGCGTGTTCTCTAGAGTTACCTTGTTTTAACTTTCTTCTTTTCCAAGATCTACGTCTAAAGCAGCCGGAAGTCTGTTCTTAGAATTGACGACTTCTTTTATGTTGATGTATGTTACACATAACTCACGCGATAGCATGGTGATGTCGGTAATCGGGATAGGAAAGCCACCTAACAGCAGGTAGTCCGGTATCAGTAGGTCGCAAACTAGAGTCTAAGCACTCCCTTAGCTAAGCAATCCTCCACGTTTGCTGTTCTACCTTGGAGTCTGCAAAATCAAAAGGAATTCATTATTAGACACTATAACCACCGCTGCCCTCCGCGTGGAGGCAATGAGTCTTCATGTGTCGGTACTTTCTGGGAACGACCTACGACTTTACACCTAAACTCACATAGTCAGGCTTTACTGCTTACATTTTCAGATGCCTTACCCTTATTTAAATGGAAACTTATCGGCCGAAGATTTGCCAGATTAGACGTAACATATATCCTATCGACCCATTATCTTATTAGTCTTACATCGTTTTTTTCTGAAAACCATGGAAAGACTTACTGACCTACACATCCGAGAATTTCTAAACAGAAAGTCACTTCTGAAACCTCACCAACATGCTAGTATGAAAAAAGAGTATGTGGATTTCTAGATATTGAAGGTGCATTGACCATCCCACTAACCGATTGGTTAAAGTGATGCCCGTAAACTGGAAAATCCCCACATCTTTCGTTTGATATCAGCGCAGGTGTCGTTGAATGTATAAGGGATCCTAGGTAGAAAAGGTCCTTAACTATCTGTCAAAGGCGTTGGTGTTGGGTGTCCTTTTTGCTTTACAGCATGTACTAGGTCTTGCCCTCGTTGACCGCTAAACCCATTCTTGCCGCTTCCGTCTCAATACTCGCGAAAGCGCCACTGACGTCACGCTGCTTTCTTCTGATTATATCAGTATCATCGGCGTATGTGAGTAATTGGATGGACTATTGAAAGATTGTGTCTCTTGTGTTTGTGCGTGCGTTTTGCACTAGTCTTTTGAGTATGATGTTGAAAAAATCGGATGACAGCGCATTGCCTTGTCTAAATCCTTTTTTGACATGAAAGGTCTCGGTGAGATCTTTACCGATCTTGATGGAGCAGCGTGCATTCTTCATCGTTATCCTGCACAGACGGACGAGTTTGGCAGGGATGCCAAAATTAGCTAAAGCTAAAGCTTATGGGTTTTCTCCAAGATCTGGCGTAGTGTGAATATTTGATCGATGGTGGACTTTCCTGGCCTGAAGGCATACTGATATGGACCTATCAGGTTGTTGACGAACAGCTTCACACTTATACGGCAGATGCGATGTTGTAAGCGATGTTAAGAAGACTGACGCCTTTGTAGTTGGCGCAGTTCAGGTGGTCTTCTTTTTTAGGATCGGATAAACGATGCTGAGGTTCCATCCATCGGGCATACTTTCGTCAGACCATATTTTACAGATGAGTTGGTGTATGCTTCTCACCAAGTCATCGCCTGCTGCTTAGAGGAGCTCAGGCCGTCCATTTCAGCAGCTTTGTTGACTTAAGCTTAGATATTGGTATTTTCACTTCATCCTGGTCGGGTAGACGGAATTGCTGGTCTACATCTTCCAAGTTGAAAGGTTCACTCTGCTTGACAGCGATATTTGGTTCGTCATCGCCGTTGTACAGTCTATAGATATGCTCTTTCCAAATCCTCAGCATCGACTGCTTCTCTACTACGAAATTCCCTTATTCGTCTCTACAGGTTTCGGTTCGGAGTTCGCCTTAAAATCGCCGAGGACAATTTTAATATTATAGCTAGGGCATTGCTCGTAGGTTTTGCTCAAGAGCTCGTAGAAGCTGTCTATGCTGTCGTCATTTTTCTCCTCTGTGAGGGATTTCGCGCATATAAGGATAATGTTAGAAGCTCGTTATCCTTAAATTCGTTTTCATGGTGATAACGAATGCCTCAAACAAAGTTCAATAAAACAGATCATAAAAAATTTACAACTTGTTTATTTAAATTGGCAATTGGATCAAGACTAAATTCTCTAGGGAGGGTAACCCTATGGTTCGACTGTCTGGTTTGGTGGTTGCTACAAAAGTGATCTCTAATGGTCTTGCAAAATTTGATCAAACAGCAATTAAACACACAGCAGTGGTTAGAATCGATAATTGAATAATCAAAATTGTGTGTGTGTGTCATTGCAGTAATATTGATACACAAATTTAAATTTACTTTTCATATTAGAGAAAATTTGATAATGCAAAGAGGAATAATTAAAGCACATAAGGAATATGTTCGAGCCATAGGGTATTAACAAAATGTTTGGCAAAATTAAATTTACAAATATCTTAAGAAACAATTTAAATGAAATCGAATGAAATTATTTAATACAGGTGAGTCTCGATTATCCGTGATGGTCGGGACCGGAAGCATTCTGGATAATAAATTTTCCCGGTTAACCGAGTAAATTTTTTTTTTAGTTAATAAATTAATGTTGGTGTACATATTTATAAAATTATAAAATAATTCAAGTATTTAACGATCATGTTTAAGTAATATAAAGAAAAAATAATAATTTTGCCAGAAAATACTGAACAATACATATGGATTTAATGTTAATTAACTTCTTAAAAAAAATCATTTAATGTTGTTTGTCTCTTTTTTTTTTCAATTTCATATTTTCGTTTACAAGCTTTTCTTGGATGCGGTAAACTTGAATTTTATCTTGTTCTGTAATGCCGGAACAGCCAGGGTTTTCTAAGAAGTCCAGCAATATACCGGATGCATATATACATTCTTGTGACTAGTTTTTGAAAAAAATTAAATCATCTTCATCAGATTCTTTCGACCCATTTTCACGCTTAGGTTCATCAGATGGATTTGTCATACGGACTATTTCTTCATCGGGCAAAACAGCAAATGGAGAAGCATTTTCATCACAGTTGAGCCAAGTTTCTATATCCTCAGCGGTAAAATCGTCCGCAATATTTGTTATTTGTGTTACATTATCGAGTGTATCCACTATTTCCATGTCTGTAATAAGAATCAAAAAAATTTTGAATGAAATGGATTTTATTAAATTTCAAACATAAACCTACACACCTTCATTTTCTGGGCAGAGCAAGTTATTCCACACGTTTTCAAAACTGCAGAAGTAACAGCGTCCCAAGTATTAGCAATTGACCACAGTGCTTTCTTGATGTTAAATGCCTTCTTAAATTCTTCTCTGTTGCTTGACGTGACTAGTTTTTTCACGACAGTTTTGCGATAATGGCACTTAAAGCTCCATATTGCACCCTGATCCATCGGTTGGATCAAAGACGTACAATTCGGTGGTAAATATTTCACAATAACGTTTTCAGCCTTAAAATCCTGTACGTTTGGATGTGCCGGGCAGTTGTCCAATAGCAGAAGGATTTTACTATCATCTTTAAACCGATTTTCTTAAAATGCTCTCTCACTTCTGGTACAAAATTATTGTTAAACCATTCTAAAAATATTTGCTTGGGTAACACTGCAAATATTTTTGTATTGGCCTTATAAATTACGGAAAGCTCATGGACATTTTTTAAGGCTCTTGGACGAGCACTTTTTCCAATAACTAACGCTTTGTTTTTATGTGTACCAGCAGCATTAGCGCAAACTAGTGTGGTTAGTCTCTCTTTTGACACCTTATATCCATCTACGAAATTTTCATTATGTCAAGCCAAACTGCTCTCAGGCAAACACTTCCAAAAGAGTCCGGTTTCATCTCCATTGAATTCATTTAATTCATCGATAAACATTTTGGCAGCTACATAATCAGCTGATGATTTTTCTTGAGCTTGTGAATTCCATGTCGCTTTTTAAAATTTTGTAACCAGCCGTAAGAATTAAAATTTAATTTTGAATGGAATATTTTAGCCTTTTCCGTTATCAAAGTCCAGAAATTGGAGTTCCTTTAAATCGCTCTTGCCGGAACCATTCATAAACTGCGAAATCCACTTTTGGTTCTTCAGCAATCTTTAAAGTTTTTCGATTTCGAAATCCAATAACAGAATCATTTTCTGCGCAAAAATTTAACAATTTGTCTTTATTTTTTATAATGTCATAAACTGTTTGTATCCCCACTCCGTATTTCTGTGATAGAATGCTCATTAATTATCTTAACTTTGTCTTCTATAATTAAGACTTTGTTTTGTCTTTTTACTGCTGATAAGGATGCCATTATAAAAATAAACACTAACAATCCGAACGTAATACACGTGTTACTGATGATATGCAAACAAGGGAATTTCCCTTATTCGTTTTTTCATATTGTGCTTGATTGTTCAAAAATAACCGAAAAAAATTCGTATTATCCCGGATAATAGAGGTAATCACGGTTAATCGATGCAAAAAAAAAAGTTGAACTTTCTTTTTCTTTCACGGATAATTGATGTTACCGGTTAATCGAATCACGGATAATCGAGATTCACCTGTATAAAATTGTTAGAACAAAATATAATTCATTTCTTAACATGCCGCCCCCGCTTAAGGAATTTCAGAAACATGGTAGGATCGCTAGCTTAGTGATAGGGCGCGTAAGATTTTCTCTTTTCGTGCGTAGCGTTACCACTCGTATATGTCCATCTTGACTTGGGTGGACTTCGTTAACTCTACCTAGTAACCATCGTGAAGGTGGCAAGTTTGGCTCTTTGACCACAACCATATGGTCAACTTGAAAATTTCTTGTGGATTCTCTCCATTTTGGACGCTGCTGTAACGTTGTCAAGTAATCAGTGTACCATCTTCGCCAGAAACCACCTTCCCAAACGATTTTTCAGATAGCCCTAGACAGACGAAGAGTTATGGGCCCAGCATGGTCACAGCCTGTATGAGCGAAAGCAAATGATGAATTCACACGTGATGATGGCAAGCTCCCCGTAAGTTGTATAGACGTAGACTGCCGATGACGAAAACACGTAATACAATCGTGAACCAGTTTTCGAATAAGATTCCAGCTCCCCACAATCCAGTACTTCTGACGAATTAACACGAAAAGCCCCGAAACACCGATGTGCAGAAAGTTAATGTGCGCATCTAAAAGAATTCATTTCTCAACACATGGGCTGTCAGCATTAGCTCTGTCCGTGTTATTGCTTCGGAACTTTTGTATTTTTTCTAGAGACGGGCAGAGGCACAACCTCCAACCTGGAGGGCCAGTTCCATTGTTGATACCTCTAGCACGACGGGTCGGTTAGGCCGAAGCCAGTACTCCGTTCGGGGATGTGAGTGCGCCGCTGGTTCATAAAGCGCTCATCCGCCACCATCTCTTTTCCAAGACCCTTACTTAGTCTTGGAAATCCAATTTGAAATTCATTTTGAGTTTATTTATTCAATTGAATAGTTTTCTCAAAATTCCGTTATTAAAAAAATTTATTTGTTAAAAAAAAAAATTAACAAAAAACAAAAATGCGGACAGTTTTGCACCTAAGTGCTTTAAAAACAGTATCTCCTTGTATTCATGAATTGCACCGTTGTTTATACCTCAAGAATTTGGCATTTTGATGTTGATGTAGTTAGTCTTTTTGTATTTAATGCATCATTTGTTGTACTACTGTTTAATTGTTTTTTTTTTTTTAATGAAGAAAATTCCAATCGATAAAGAAAATAGTGTTGTAAATTTACTGGGAAAAAATTATTCGTGTCCTAAAGTTGCCGAACTATTAAAAATAAGTAAAACAACGGTTAATGGTATAAAAAAACGCCGAAATGTTGTTTGTGCAAACAACCTTGGAGGCCGACCAAGAATCATTTCCGATGGCGATGCTCGGTTGTTGGAGCAATTGCTCCATTAGAACAATAGTGGACACCCAAATATGCTGCAAAAGCCACAGAAAAGTTGTCAGTACTCGTTAACCGTTAACAGTCAGGTGACAAGGAGTACTACTGATATCGCCCTCACGAGCGCCTTTAAAAGCATCAGGTGAAGAAAACCGTGAAACACGGTGGCGGTGGAATATTTAATTGATGGCACGTGGATCCATTGGAAAGAATCCAAAGGATTGTGAAAAAAGAAGATTATTTAAACATCCTGCAAATCATCTACCCAATTTAGTTTATGAGTGCGCGTATCCAGCTGAACAAATCGTTTTCCCCGTCTTGATCCAAAGCATACAAAAATCGTTCAAAAATGGCTCCAAACCCAAAATTTTGAATTGATGGAACTGCCTGTATAGAATCCGGATCTTAACCCAATGGAAAATTTGTAGAGGGTCTTTAAAAGGAGGTTGGATGCGTTTAAAAATTCACCGAAAACCGTCGACGAACTTTGGGAAAGAGTGCAGAATATTCAACATGCACTCATAGAAAAATTAATGGCAAGTATGCCTAAACGAATTAACAACATGCTAAAAAAAAAAAACGTTTAACAAAATATTAGTTTTTATAAATTGATGGCGATAAGACAACGAGAACTATAAAAATTACTAATGTGCAAAACTGTCCGAATAGAGAATTTTTTGTTTTTTGTTAATTTTTTTTTTATAAATGAATTTTTTACTGGTTTTCATAACGGAATTTTGAGAAAAATCTTCAATTGAATAAATAAACTCAAAATTAATTTCAAATTGCTATTGACCGACTGATTTTGATACCATAATCATGGAGATGCAAAACATCCGGACAGTTTTGCTTCCCACTGTATGTGGGCTCGCTGTAGTATATATGGTAAGACCTACAAATTATTCCTTAAGGTCACCCATTGGATATATACAATGATAATGCGATGTATCATCAGTAAATTGGTGCGACAAAACAAAGGGGAAAAGAGTGGCCTTTAGCAGTTAAAAAGCTCTCATTGGCTTGCCACTCAAAATTTTTTGCCATTGCCCGCCGAAAGGGTGATGACGATTTGAAAAATTGTTGGTGATCCAGCCAGGAATCGAACCTAGACTCTGCGTGATAGTCCAATGAGCTAACTATCGCGCCATCGCCATCGCCATTTCTTTTTATAAAAAAGACAGCAATTTGCAGCACAGCCAGATTACTATAATACGAACAAGAAAGTTTAGGAGATTAGGTAAGGTTGAGTTAGGTTAAAACAGGGGTGTATCATCACACAAACACTCGGAACCAAAACGGCCTTTGAAATCCGCACCGTCTATTTCCTCTAGATTTTCCAGAAGGTATTTTCCTTTGACCACGCGATATTACCTCGCATTCACACAGTGCGTGTGTGAACGGAGCGCACCTGTAATGGCTATAGAAGCCGTTCTTTGAACCGCCTCTAATTTTCCGGTTCCGGATTTATTACTCAAATCATATGTATCAAATTAATCTCTCCGAAACGTTAGAGTTTGAGATGTTCTGTGCAATAATTGACCGCAAACTTAAGGCTTTGTACAAGAAGAAACAATATACAATATAATTTAACTAAAATGTTATAATACAGCATTTTAAATATGTAGAAATATATAACAACTTTCCCCCTTTTTGCTCAAACTTTTACCTTAAAAAAAATCAAATTTGCTATTTCTGCTTTACTAATGTTAATCCTTTATCTTTGAGACCTTAAATTTTAACTTAAGTCATCTTAAACTATTTATTTTTCCAAATTCTGTTTTCTTCTTTAACTTTCCCCAACTTTTGCATTATATTACATTTTCCGTTATCATAACTACTCGCATTTGTATACACGTTATCTTTTAAAAGTTTTTTTCGTAGTCGGTGTTTTATGTTTGCTAAATAAATTAATTACTTATTATCCTTGCAATTTCAAGCAAGTATCCAACATATAAAATATTTAAAATGATACAGATACATAACATCTTCTCCCACCGTAAACAAAAATATATTCATTTTTATACGAGAGCGGGTCAATAAGTCCGTGACTTTTTGAATTTCTGACCTCTTTACTGAAACAGCAACACTGCTCCTGTCAACAGGCATCTGTCAGTTGACTCCTGTCAAAATTTAAACTTGCTGCGTCAGTTAGTTTGTGTTTGACAGCTATTTTTATCGGACTACTCACTAATTTGAGGAGAAAATGGAAAAAAGTGAATTTCGTGTGCTTATTAAGCATTATTTCTTGCGAAAAAAAACCATTACCGAGACCAAGGCTAAGCTTGATAAATACTATGGGGACTCTGCACCATCGATTTCAATGGTAAAAAAGTGGTTAACTGAATTTCGTTGTGGCCGTACAAGCACTGAAGATGCCGAACGTCCTGGACGCCCAGTTGAGGTCTCTACACCCGAAACAATCGAAAAAATTCACGATATGGTGTTGGCCGACCGAAGATTGAAAGTGCGAGAGATTGTGGAAGCCGTAGGGATCTCGCATGGCTCAGTGGTTTCAATTTTGAATGATCACTTGGGGGGCATGAGAAAGCTTTCCGCAAGATGGGTGCCGCGTTTGCTCACAGTCGACCACAAACGCAATCGTGTTTGCCATGGCAAAAATCCATGAATTGGGATATGAATTGCTCCCTCATCCACCCTATTCTCCAGATTTGGCTCCGAGCGACTACTTTTTGTTCCCAAACCTGAAGAAATGGCTTGGTGGAAAAAGATTTGACTCCAATGATGAAGTCATCTCGCAAACAAAGGCCTATTTTGAGGACCTCGACAAATCATTTTTTTTGGAAGGGATAAAAAAAAACTGGAGAAGCGTTGGACAAAGTGTATAGAGCTCAAAGGAGACTACGTTGAAAAATAAAATTATTTTTTTATCAAAAAATCTGTGTTTTAATCCAAAAGTCACGGACTTAATGACCCGCCCTCGTACCTATATAATCAGCTTTTCATTGTTTTTCATAATTTTCGGCTTGGACGAGAAAAACATTTCTGATGGCGTTTTCAAGGTAGAGGAGCATTAAGCATTGCGACTGTGCTGTTAATATTTGAAAATTTGTTCTTGAATTAACAGTCTGTTTTCCTGATCCAAGCAAAAACGCTTTCAAACAGGGTGATAGGAAGGCAAATGCACCCATGCATCTACGCTGACAATATTTTTTTAAAACAAAAAAAAAATTGGAATGGCAACGCATTATCGGAAACTTTTTTACGAAAAAAATTCATTAAAAACCCTTATCAAGGAACTCACGTGTGTAGAATTCATGATTTTTATATCACAAAATTTACTGTAGCAATCAATTTAAATTAAAGACATTTTCCCTTTGAAATAAAAGAAATTGATACACCACTTTTTGAAAATACTGAATTTTCCGAAGCAGACTATGCAATGGTGACAAAGTTATTGCTAAATTTGGCAAAAATCGGCCATAATAATAAGGCAACCCGAAGCACGACTGTAATTTTGCATCTTTTGTAGGAGCCGGAGGTGTCACAATGGCTTTTACTTTTTGGTGAAACTGGACATAAGTACTTCGAGCAATTTTGTAAAAATTTGGCTTTAATACATTAATTCTCACATGACAACAAAGACGACTAAGTACCTCAATGAAGTTTGGCCGATAATTTTTCTCATCAACCCCTGAACGCACCGACTGCAAGATTGCTAGAGACGAACTTAGCAAAAAAGCCCCTTTAAGGTATTAATAACAAGAAGTTTGCGGAAGCGAAACCGGCAAATGCTCCTGTCAAGTCTACTACACAAAAAATCTTACAATTTGCAAGTTGAGCAAAGGTATATTTAATTTTAGGAAAATTGTAGTGAACTTTTTCAATACATTTGTTTATGGTAACACGGCATTCGAAACAAATCCTTATGTCGCCATTTGTTTGGGAACAATAATAATAGGACTAGCCTTGCGCTACCGACACTAAAATTCCTTCATCCACCAACCTGTTCAGTTCCTTTTATACTATTTCCCTTAAGCTTTGCGGCACACAATACGCGGAGTGAATGATCGGCGTTTGATCACTTTTAAGCATGATATCCGCTACATACTCGGCAATAGATGTATTTCAAAAGATTGCTCCTCTTTAATTTATTCCAGTGTAGTATAGGACTTTAATACTTCTTAGAGCTGCCATTTTAATTTAGGGAGTGAGCCGAATCGAAAAGTAACGGCAATACCTTCTTCTCTTTTGTTGCTCCTGCTTTTTTGCACGGCTTAGCTTCTTTAAATATGAGCTTATTGGAATGCGGTCGTAACCGCCTCAGATTGATAGTTAACGGATTTTTACGCTGAGGTGCGAAAGACAAGTATTCCATCGTCGGGTCCTTAAATAATTCTTTTATCCTACCACATCCTTCCACTGAGTGTCGGTGGACTGCATGTCTACCCATATTTAATCGCTTGATAAAAGGTCATTGCCTATAGTCGACTTTCGTAGGTGAATTCTACCTTGTAAGTGTTAATTAGTAACATCTTTGTTTGTTTGTGATCCACTGTTCCGTGGATATCTAATATACCCACTCGACTATTTTACTATAAATTTTGTTCGAACAGATGTTAATATTGTGAGGTGCCTACAACTTTCGAGTTATTTCGAATGTCATTATTAATTATCATTTCCGAGTTTGAGAATAAGATTATAGGGGAAATTTTAATAATCTTTTTTCTTTTGAACCCAGCTTGGTTTAATAAATATTTAATGCTTTGATACTTGGTTTTATTAGCCTAATTGTACTAATTAGTAATTGTATGTATGCACACAAACATTGGGCACTTTTGTTATTTTTTAATAAATAAATAAATGAATTGAATCCGAACTTTTAATAAGTATAACAATATTTACATTTTTTTTAAATAGTTTTTGCGACATGCACAAGTATATTAGGACATATAGAAAACCTCGAGCCCAAAGGAAAATTCTTGTATACATCAACAGTAGCAAAGATGAAACCTTATAATATTTCAAATTCGACAGTAAAGAAAACATTTAATGTTGGTTTTAAATTTCATTCCATTGGGCCAAAACAAAATCTTTTAGAACTTGGCTTAAGAGAAATTGGGAACTATAATAGTTTCATTGCCAAAAATATCTCAATAAGCGCCGACAAATACTTTGATAAAATAGAAGAAAAGACTAAATCAGTAACAGGCAGGCTTGTAAAGATGGAAGACGATAAGGCGAAAGTTAATCAAGTGGAAATCGATGCAGAAGAATCAACTCGTTCCACTTTTCTTCGCAACTGTATGACTCAAACAGATCCAATGGCTTGTAAAGAGTGTGCACTAAGGCAACGAAATATCGGCCATGATATAGCAGTGCAAGTTAAAACGAAAGTTCATAATATAGGTTCTCAAACTTCTTTCATTGATTACAACGAAAACATATTGAAGGGGCTGAACCAAAATCAATTAAAAGCATTGCATAAATTTTCAAATTTAATACGGGTGTCATTAAATCATACACCAACTGAATTTTCGAAAATACGTGAAAGCCTTATTAACATATACAATCTTTCTCAACGTTCAAATATTGACTCGACCTCTAATACATTACTGACGCAAACATTTCTTGGTTCAATATCAACACAAACAACCAATTATAATTCCTATAATGGCGATCCAAGAACACGAGTAAATATTCGTTCAAATTTTAATGCGGGAAGATATTCAAATCCACTGGATATGCCCAAACATCCCCTACCTGATCATCAAACATATGCTATGCAGAGACCTAGTCAGTCAGTTCCAACATATTCTCATAATACAATAAAAAATTCTGCGTATTCGTTAGAAGAAGCAAATAAAATGAGGAATCTTTGGGGTCATCAAGGAGGTGGTCATCAGTAGAAAAAATAAAACCTATTGAAACAACTTTTAATCGTATTTTTTTTTTACCTAATTAAGGGGCAATGAGGATAAGAAAAATAAATATGGTAAACTTTGAATTGGATTTATTAAGTTTTAATAAAGACAATTGTAAAAATGATGGAATTATTTTTTATTTTACTATATGCAAACGATAATATTTAACCAATGATCACTACCGATAGCGTTTATATAATCTAAGCGGTTTGTTTAATGAAATTTTTCGAGTTTGTGGTACAATTTTGCTGGTGAAATGCTAATTAAGGGGTTAATCAACTCCTCTTAGATTGACTGAAAAAACAAACTCAAATTTAACATAACAAATATTTCTCCATTAAATCGCTCTGTCCAACGTATAGTAAAATGAATGCTTAGGACTGTTAATGATTCAAGCGATCTATTTCTATAGGTAGATGAACCAAAAACAAGGAACTTAGCGTTCTCTGAACTTCGCTCTTCCCTTATCACCTTTTTCTTAATCCCAATACGCAGATGACTTAGAGGACACTTTGTCATTAGCATCCGAACCAACCTTTAGTAAAACCTTTAAAATTCTTGATGGAAGGAATTTAAACAGTTTTTTAATCAATTTTTGTTGGGTTTAGTTCATTTTCATTTGGTTTTATTTTATTTTCATAAACAGCAGAAATAGCATTTAAAATAACATTTCAAGTAATTAAAGAAGAAAATAAATAAAAAGTTTGTAGACATTAAAAAGAAAATAGTGTGGACTGCCACTTCAAAAGGCTACAAAATTAACTTTTTTTTTTTTGAATTTAAACAAAATAAGAAACATAATTCAAAAATAATTTAATTCAAAGATAGTGAGAAGTATAAAATAATTGCAAAATAAGAAAATCAGAAATAAGGAAGTGTGACTTAGAAAGTTATACAATAACATCAGAAGTAAGAGATTCTAACGTAATATAATCAAAACTACATTTTTACGCATTTTAAGAATGTTACAGGTTAAGTCGTCAATCAGGACGATAAAGGAAGTACATTGAATAATCGGTAAGACAAAACAGAAAAGATATTACGGAAATAAGGTACAGATAGAATGATTGAAAGGTGTCCACGAAAATGATTATTAGAAATTAAAAAAAAATTAGGATTGCCAGACTTCTTAAAGAATATTTTTAATATTTTAAAACAGTACAAACGGGGAACAGGTAAAATTCTCGGTTTACAAAACGGAAAAGTTTGGATGTCTACCAGATTTGCGGCATATTTTTCTTAGGATATATTTCTGCTGAATTAACAGTGATTGAATTTAGTTACGATTCACGCCACCCCAACAAGCAATTCTATATTGTTACCTAGATTGACAAATACCAAAATAACTTTTCTTTAAAAGCTTGGTAGAGAATACGTTGCGCAAGTATAGAAATAGCGTATAGTGCAACAGAAATACTTTTTCAAAGTATCAGGGTGATTCGCGAAACTCACCCTAGAATCGATAGTAAGATATTTAAATTCGTCTACTCTTTCTACTAGGAAACATTTATCACTATAAGTTAGATTGTAACAAAAAGAGGAAAATGAAAAACCAGAAGAACAAAAGCAAGCCGACAGTTTAAATCTATAACACTCAGGTGCGTGGAAATAGACATTTGCTTCCAAATTGTTTGTAGGAGATAGACTAAAGTACATTATTTTACTTTAAGAGCTAATTACTTAATTATGTTTAGCAAAACAGTGCCTCAATAAATTTAGATCCCAGTTAACATCAGAGTTTAGATCCAAAGGGCTATCTAATCCACACGAAAAACCACTGTCATCAGTAAAAGCAGTCGGTGGAACCAAGAGCAAAGAGTGAATTTATGTAAATCAAAAGTAGAATTGGACCCAAAACAGAGCCTTGAGGAACACCTAGGTTAAAGAACTTTATTTCACTCCTTGTATCAGCGATCTTCCCCTTTTGCGACCTATTTTCAAGATACGACCTAAAGCAATTGCACATGAAACCCCGAAATCCCGCTTTCGACCATGTCGAATGCTTTGGTAATGTCAATAACTCGTATATTTTTCCCTATAAAGGTGTGACATTATTTGGGAACAAAACTGTAGGCGCTCCTTCCGTCGATTTACCTTTTAAAAAACCAAGTTGTACAGGATTGAAAAACGTAGTTTTGTCTAAAAAAAAATTTACAAATTTACTTTTCACAAGTTTTTAAAAAATTTTGCTAAAAACTAAAAATAAGCGAGATGGGCCTGTAGTTACTGATTTCCGTAGCAGAACCTTTTAAGAATCTTGAGGCTCTCTTTCTTCAGCCAACTTCACCTGAAGCGTAATTTTCATTTGTTTTTGGGAAAGAACTTAAACCCAGAAATAAAATAATCCTTTTTTTTAAAGTCAAAGATCCAAATTTCGAACATAAAAATAATATCTGGGACGCATGCAAAAGAATCAAGGTGGGTGACAAGAGAGGAAAAACTAACTCTCATGCCTTGATGAACAATTAAAAATTTATCATTGCAAACGGAATTGTTTTTGCCGTCGCCTTTTAGTTTCACTGCTTCTGCTGTCTTCGTCTGTAGCACCTGGGTAAACTTTGAAAGACAATCGTTGGTATATATACACCTTTTCTGCTTCTGCTGCTACCACTGTTTGTAAGTGATCTATCGATCCCAGTCGCTGTGTTAAGATTAGTTGTTATTCCTCTTTGCGCACATTATTCGCTGTTTTGTTGTTAGACTAGCGAATGAGAAACAGCTTTGGTGTTGTTAACATTAGGCACACAATCAATTTCTATAGAATTACTGAGTCTTGTTGCTGCCAGTCTAATTAGCTTTTTAGAACAATAACTCTCAATTTAAGGTCCACATTTTCAGTTCGTAACTCATTTAATTGCAGTAAGAACTGTTGGTTGATTTCTTCCAACTTCAAGAGTTTTGCGTAAATCATCTGAACATTGCATTGACCCTCGCTATCATTGTTGTGAGTGGTCTCTACAGCTTTTAAAAGAGTGTTGCAACTTACTGCTGGCAAAGCATTGACGCTGGTTGAAGCCAGAGCACTGTTGTTTAGCTGTTTGGGTATCGCCGGTGGTGCTAGCATATGAGGAGAACATCGTCTTAACACTGTACATTTGCCAAAACGAAAGGATTTAGCACTGGATTTAAAAAAAATTGCATTTTCTACAATCATTGCAGTTGATTTTTGTAGAGCAATTTCGATCGACTTTCTGTAGACACATTGAAGAATTCACCTTGTAAATTAGTTAAAGTTTTTATATAGGTTCTAAGTGATGCGCACCCCACCAAAGGTTTCATAAAGGTTCTAAGTGATGCGCACCCTTTCACAATCAAGAGAGAACTGATTGTAGCCGCGTTTTAAGCGAAGAATACAATGTGAATCTGCGTCTGCGACTGTTGCCGCTGTCATCGATTTTGAAGCGACTCATGCGGTTCAAGCAAACAATACGATTGATTGTCAAACATCAGCTGTGGAATAAATTTGCGAATTTACTTCACAACCGTACATTTACTTCACAAACATGATTACTGAAAAATTTGTATTTCTGCTTAATGTTGTGAAGTTTTGCTTTTTAGAAACGTAATTGCCCAACAAAAAACAGACACGTGTGGTGGATACGATTTTTATATTAAAAAATATATCAATGTGGTTATTTCGAAACCACTTCTTCCTCATATTTTTGTAATGTGGATTTACCAAATTACACAATATTTCCTTTTCTCTCACTGCCTCAATTAGTTTTTCCGTATTCATTGTGTACTTTCTTCGGGCTCCACAAAACAAATGTGATAAGACATTCAAAAAAGTATGTCTAGTTCATAACCACACAACCACATTTTTCGTTTTTTTTTAATTCTGCAAAAAATATGGCATATGCACATTGTGAAATTACCTTTTCCCCACCTTGCATTACATATCCAAACAAACATTCAATTTATCATCCCTTTAAAAATAAAATTGAACACATGAAAAACAATAAAAAAAATGAAACTTTCAAATTTTCTCTATGCTAAATTGTAAAGTTCCGCAAATACGTAAAAAAAACAATAAACGTCAAATTTGAATCGCCTCAAAAAGTTGAAGTCGATTCAACTTCGGCAGCAGACGCAGACGCAGATGCACATTGTGGACACTCTTATGAGTTCCCATATGAGTTAACAGTATGACAGTTCACCGATTCGGCAGCAGACGCAGATTCACATTGTGTTCTTCGCTTTATTGGCAGGTCAGTAGCCAGGTCAGCATTCAATGCCAATAAAACAAATTAACTCACTCCAAACGTCATTTGACTTGATCCGTGCGGCATCGGATAATGAATAGTGCCGCAGTGCGTCCCAGCTTGTCGTAAGAGGCGACTAAATGCGACACCAATCATATACAGGCAACTATGACACCAAAAATGAGCCTGTGACACTTTAACACCTTAAAACTTTCCCACAAGTTTGTATGCAATAAGTGGGTTCCCCCGTCTGGAGACTACCGGTGGGGTAAAAGAACAGTCGATCAATTCGAAACGAGCATACAAGTGTCAAACCACTCAAACTTTAGATACACTTCATGGAAATGATCGCAATTAAAAGCACTACCCCGCTGGGCACCACGATTGCAACGCACTCGGGTGATCCCAGAGCAAGCAGAAATGCTTGTGTCAGAGCCCGACGGATTCCGGGTGCGGGCAAAATGAAGTTTCCAAAATATTTTCCTAAACTTCGGTTTGCAAGTTGGGACGTCGGATCGATGACCTCAAAAAGTTTAGAACTGGAAGCGATTATGCGTCGCAGAACTTTACAAATCCTGTGCGTAAAGGAAACGAAGTGGTGTAATACAGGAAATAAAGCGCGTTTTCTAGATTTAACAACTAAGGCATTTCAGATTTTCTACCATGGAACGGTCAATGGACGAAACGGTGTTGGAATCGTTGTTGCAGCGGATCTTCTAAACAGTATCGTTGGTATTTTGAAAATAAGCGACCGCTTGATGAGTGTTAAACTTGTCATACACAATGAAACGTGGAACATTGTTAGCGCGTACGCCCCACAAAATGGATGCGACCAATCGGAAAAAGATAAATTTTGGTCAGAGTTCGGTAATTTGCTTAGAAATATACCTATCGATGAGATGCTCTTCGTAAGCGAAGATTTAAATGGCCGCGTCGGAGAAACAAATGTTAATTATGAGGACTGCCATGGCGGTAAAGGCTTTGGAACCAGAAATTCAGCTGGCGAAGACAACCATCTTAAATACAATGTTTATTAAACATCAACGACATCTTATCACCTATAGCAGCGGAGGCCACGAAACGCAAATAGATTATCACCTCTGCAAAATCTTGATGAGAAACCGTGTTAAGGACTGTAAAGTAATACTTGGAGAATCGCTAGTAAGCCAACACCTGCTGCTTATTACAGAATTTTTCACGGCGGAACCACCGAAAACACGGGCATCGTTTGGAAAGCCAAAAATGCGGAGGTATAATCTATCAAAGGAACGAAGCGCAAGATTTATCGTACTGGCTAAAGAAGTACTTCAAAATGTAAATGGTATAGCAGACTCACTTAGCCCGCAGGAAATGTGGAACAGCATGCTCGAGGAATGCATAACGCTCGCAAAGTCCCATCTGGGGACTATATAGAAATACCATCACGTCGGCAAAGAAACATGGTGGTGGAATGACGAAACCAAACGAGCTGTGGCCGACAAGAAGAGTGCATTCCAAGCGTGGACAAAATGCGATCGGAGCGACGATATCGAAAAATTTCGACTGGCTCTTGAATACGAGCGTCTTAAAAAGATCACAAAGAAAGTCCTGGCTCGAACTCGAGCGGCAGCAGCGGAAAACCTGTACCAGGAGTTGGAACAAATATCCTCACGATCGGCGGATAGAACACAAGCTATCCAAGAAGTTCAAACGTCGTACAGTACTAAAATGCCAAATATTTTAAAGCTCGCTGCACAGAGGAGAAAAAATTCAATGGAAATAACCTCGCCGAAATACATCAAAAACGCAGACGGTCGCTTACTAACAAATGAAAAGGATATTTGTGACCAGTGGCTTGAATACTGCAAGGAGTTGTTAAACAAACAGTTTCCACGTGATATCGTGCCGACAGCTGGTCTATTCGAGGAGGAAGTTTCGGACTTTTCAATCGAAGAAATAAGTTTAGCAATTGGAAAAATGAAGCGGGGGAAAGCGGCGGGATCAGACAGCATTCCATCAGAGTTTTAGTCGAAGATGGAGAGGATCGGCAGCATTTGGCTATCGAAACTTTTAAATAAATTAAAATGTGGACAAACTATGCCGAATCAATGGAGAAGTAGCTTCATGGTTCCATTATACAAAGGAAAAGGCGACACTCGAGAATGCAACAACTACCGTTCAATCAAGTTTATGTCACACACAATGAAAATCGTCGAAAGAGTCTTAAACGAACGTCTTCGGCAAATAATAAAGCTCGATAATAGCCAGTGTGGATTCGTTGAAGGAAGATCGACGGTGGACGCTATGCAAAGCCTACGAATAATAATGGAAAAGCAACGATATTTGTGTAAGGATTTACACATGGTATTTATCGACCTCGAGAAAGCATTCGATCGAGTGCCTCCTATGGGCCGGGCTGAGGTCTCAAAACGTATCGGAAACGTATGTTAGAATAATACAAGACATGTACGGAAACGTGAAAACTGCGGTTAAAAGCTCTGCTGGACTAACGAGAGAATTTCCAGTTAATGTCGGAGTGCATCAAGGAAGCGTACTTAGCCCTTTCCTCTTTAACGTAGTATTCGACTATCTTTTAAAAGACTGCATGCGCGAAGCAAATGTGACGCCAATTCTCTTCGCTGACGATGCAGTTATACTTAGCGATAACGTCGAAGATTTACAGAACGCCTTAGATTCATGGAGAAATGCGCTAGTGAGAAACGGGTTTAAAATAAGTCGTTCAAAGACGGAGCATTTGACGTGCCCATTTGCGCATCCGTTGCGACCTGTTCCGGATATAATGTTAGACGTAAACCACAGAGTGAGTGTGGGATGGATGAAATGGCGGGAAAATTCGGGAATCTTTTGCGACCGAAAATTTCCACTTAAATTAAAGGGGAAACTCTACACCACGGTTGTTAGACCAGCTCTTATATACGGTTCACAGTGCTGGACAATGTACGAAGCGTTTAAAAATAAAATGACGGCAGCGGAAATGAAAATGTTAAGGATGTCTAATGGAGTCACTAAACGCGATTGCATTAGATCTACGCGTATAAGGAAGTCTACATATAAGGAATTCGGTAACCGAACAGCTTGAGGCGAATAGAATAAGCTGGTATTGCCACGTTCAAAGAAGATCTGCGTTAAAAAGGCACTATCAACTACGGTCACTCCAACTGTAAGAAAACGACGTCGGAAAAAGAATTCCTTGATTTCTCAGATGGAAAATGCGCAACAACGCCTGGGGCTAACCACTGAAGCGATCCAGGACTGAGCATTATGTAGACGCGTTCTGTGGTTTGCGACATTTGCCAACCCCATAAGCGGAGCAGCAGCGATGCAGTAAAAATGGGAAACTCGTTATGCATAAGTTCGTATAACGAGGAAAGGGTTAATAAAAGGATAAGAAAAAGAAGAAGAAACGTCATTTGACTTGTTGAATAAGCTTGCGGGTGGGTTCGTAAAGTTGCGAATGTTTTTTTAAACTCGCATTTAGTTTATAGGCCTCAGCAAATAGAATTCGCTTCGTAAAAGGTATCCGCGAAATTCTTTTTGTGCTGAAACTTAAGAATAAATTAATAAAAGCAAGAAATTTGTTTAAATTTCACAAAAAAGTTAAACTTAAACACGTACAAATTTAACATGGAAAATATTTTTCCCTGTATTATTTTTAAGTGCGTGTGAAAACAAACACATAATTAACGAACGCATCCTTCATAAAACAAAATCATTTCTTATAGCATACATTGTCCGGTATTATACTGTGACTTTTGAGTCATGACTCACACAAGTGCAAAAGAGAAAGAAGATGAGATAAAAAATCACCCACCTTGTAGTCGTCGGGCAAAATTTCAATGACTCTTTTTAAGTTTTCTTCTCACCTTGTTTGTTATTTTTTTAAGCTGCTTTATTTTTATTCGTTTTTCATGAAGGGTGTTTCGCAAAAAAACGGAAGAAATTTTTTGGTCAAAGGAATCAGGGAAAAATTCAAAAATTTTTTTAAGGGAGCGAATCGTTTGTGTTTAAAGTGAAAAAGAGTCGTGTACTCAAAAGTCACCGTGTAAAAGCACGCGCATCACAGAATAGAAAATTAAAAGAGAACTGCCAAAAAGAGTCATGACTCAAAAGTCACCGTGTGTCCACATTTTCAGTTCGTAACTCATTTAATTGCAGTAAGGACAGTTGGTTGATTTCTTCCAAGTTCAAGAGTTTTGCGTAAATCATCTGAACAGTGCATTGACCCTCGCTATGATTGTTGTGAGTGGTCTCTACAGCTTTTAAAAGAGTGTTGCAACTTACTGCTGGCAAAGCATTGGCGCTGGTTGAAGCCAGAGCACTGTTGTTTAGCTGTTTGGGTATCGCCGGTGGTGCTAGCATATGAGGAGAACATCGTCTTAACACTGTACATTTGCCAAAACGAAAGGATTTAGCACTGGATTTAAAAAAAATTGCATTTTCTACAATCATTGCAGTTGATTTTTGTAGAACAATTTCGATCGACTTTCTGTAGGCACATTGAAGAATTCACCTTGTAAATTAGTTAAAGTTTTTATATAGGTTCTAAGTGATGCGCACCCCACCAAAGTTTTCATAAAGGTTCTGAGTGATGCGCACCCTTTCACAATCAAGAGAGAACTGATTGTAGCCGCGTTTTAAGCGAAGAATACAATGTGAATCTGCGTCTGCGACTGTTGCCGCTGTCATCGATTTTGAAGCGACTCATGCGGTTCAAGCAAACAATACGATTGATTGTCAAACATCAGCTGTGGAATAAATTTGCGAATTTACTTCACAACCGTACATTTACTTCACAAACATGATTACTGAAATTGCTTTGTTTGCAAAAAGAGGAGATCTGTAAGAACCCCTTATCCTATTATAAGAAAACAAACATAACTTACAAACATGACCCACAGATGTCGAGAAGTGTGATTGACTGGGGATTTGATGATAGGCTGTAAGAGCTCTGGATGTGATTCCTTTTGCTCTAACAGTTGGATTGGCAGAACTTCATGTATATGTGTTCGTGTGTGAATGAGTGTGTGAGTGGTGATTACGGCCAAAAAGCGCGGTAAGCCCATTCGAAAGCTTATCGTCGTACTGGCAAGAGCCAAAAAAAAGAAAAAAAAAAACTTCACAAAATATCTAATATATAAGACAATACAAGAAAAACAAATAAAATCAAAAGTACCAAAACAATAACGAGGACAAGAAAGAGAAAGTGACAAAAACCAGAGCAACAAAATCAAAAAACAAACAAAAACTGAAGACGGGAAGCACATCAAAACACCACCAAAAAAGTGGATAATCTACGACAAAAGATAGCACCGTGAATAATGTGGCGGAGAAGGCCAACCCTCTTCCACCTCTTTTCCATTTAATTCGATAAACAAACGTATTTGTACCGAGAGTTCATCGTCTTCAAGTTCCGTAAACCTTCGTACCGCTTGTTAATTTTTGCCGTACGTGAGACGGTTACTTTTGTTAAATTACGCGATCCGTTGAAATTTTACAGTTTCCGACAACGCGGAATTGCAGCCCTTCCATTGGCGGAAGTCAAAGTAAATTCAAATAGAGAGTAATATTTTCAGAAAAGTTGTCTTGAATTTTTTTCATGGCATACCCTGTACCACACTGTTTTAAATCA
Organism: Volucella inflata; assembly: GCA_928272305.1. Taxonomy (NCBI): domain Eukaryota; kingdom Metazoa; phylum Arthropoda; class Insecta; order Diptera; family Syrphidae; genus Volucella; species Volucella inflata. The sequence continues at coordinate 20,984,521 of OV743719.1, forward strand.
AATACTACCCACGTTAATTCCCCAGAAAATAATTTGTGCGTTTTCTTTTGTCATCTGTTTTCCCAATTTTAGCATTAAAAATTGGGAGGCCAATCTTTTTTACCTATCGAGTTTTTTTTTGTTTTGAGCGATCTTCGAACCCCCCATTGCTGAGCAGCCGGTGTGTGCAGCTTATTCACAGCTGCTTGTTGCAATCCCCGTTTGTTTTGCGATTCCCTTTTATGCCGCTTTTTCTTTTGTTGATAATCGCTCCATTCGCTCGTCAACCACCACCTGTGTGGTTGCGGTTTGCGGGCAGTCCGGCACCTGGGACAATATTTCAACTTCTAAATTTAATTATACCAACCTTGAGATTTCCAGCAGTTGACAAGGCTAAGCCAGGTTTCGGAAACTCAAATGATGGAAGTGATGCAATGTTTTGGCAACGCAGATGTGGCACCCGAAATCTTTGGTTTTAATCAAAATTTCATCGAAAACTTGATATACTTTTAGAAGTGATTTCAAGCCGATACGACAATAATATTGACAGATTTAGAGCGTTAACACTGGATACTGCCACATATCTGTAAACGCTTTTCCTTGATTTTATCGCCTCCAAATTTGCAATTCACTGATTCTTTCGAAAAAGAAACTCAAGTCCAAATTTCAAAGAGAGCGGACGTGTTTTACAAAGTGTCGTGGGGTGCGCGCTTTTTCTAAGAACTTGAAAAATTGATAAGAAAATATTTCGCTTTTAATATATAGTATACCAAAATGAATTGTCATATATGTAAAGAAAAAATAGAACGCAGTGATGTAGGCAAAATTAGTTGCTCTGATTGCCTTGGTTTTTTTTTCATTCTTCTTGTGTGAACATACACGTTACAGACATGGAATATATGAACGCAAACAATATTAACTATAGATGTGATAAGTGCACTGTTTTGCGTAGAAAACCTCTACAGGAGCAGCCCAGAAAAGCGTTAAATGTAACTTCAGTCGGCGTTAAACAACAACCGTCACACTCGGAGAGACTTAAAAAGACAGCAGTTACAACTAAAGAACAGCAACAGCCACGACATCACCAACATCATAGTGCAGAAAGAAAGCAAGCAGCAGCGATAGCAATACCACACCCAAAAGCACCAGGCCATCAAGCTGTTACATGTGCCCAGAAGCAAACCAGCAAGATGACTGAAAGCGAGCAACAGCCTGAATCTCAATCAGTGACTGAGCCCATGAGTCAACAACAACTGCAGCAGCAACAACAACAGCTGAACAACAGTTCAATAACGATGCAGCTTCTCTACGAGGAAATTCTTTGTTTAAAAAAAATAAACATAGACTTTCTAAATACTGTCCAGGAACTAAAAGAAGAAAACAAAACTCTCAGACTAAAGGTCATTAACCTTGAGAGCAAATTAAACTGGACGGAGCAGAAGCTGATGGAGAATGTCATTGAAATTGTTGGCGTACCAGATGCTAATAACAATAATGCTGAGGAATGCGTGCAAAAAATTTTCTGTGATGCACTAAACATCTCTGTCACTCCTGTTGAGATCCAAAAAATCTACCTAAAGCGCATAGAAAAAGGAATTCGTCAAGTGAATTGAAGCGTACACACAATAATATTATATGCGTGCATCTCTCATCGCTAAATGTCAAACAGATAATTATGAAAAGCAAACAAAATGGAAAAAAGAAGCTGAACTCCTCGTTATTTACTGGTTATAGTAAAAGAAATATTTTTATAAACGATTGTTTCACTAAGCACACTCGTGCATTGTTTATGGCAGCAAAAAAACTTAAAGCAGAAAAAAAATTCAAATACTTATGGTTTAATAATTGTAACATTCTGTTGAGAAAGGATGTAAATGGTGAGGTTTTTGTTACAAGATCTTTTGATGACCTAAATGTAATTTAATAATTTCGAATCACACTTTTACGAAATGTTTTTTTAATATGAATGAAAGTTTTGATCTTATAAACAACGACCTTAGTATTCAAGCTACAAGTAGCAATACTGGTAGTCTATTTTCTTTTACTAATAGCAAAACTGTTTACATTATTCATCAAAATATTAGAAGCTTACGGCAAAATTTCGATTTATTAGTAAGTAACCTAGAATCCTTTAAGAACTTGCCTGAAATTATTTTTGTGTCTGAAATTTGGATTTATTCTTACGAGGTTAATGAATATAAGTTCTTTGCAAATGCCAATGACTCGTATTCTGCAGGGGGAGTTGGAATTTTTATACGAGATTTGTACGATTTGGATGAATGTGACGTGAAGCGCTATAATTTGGTGAGTGCAGACATTATAAAAATATCTATTAACGTAGGAAATGAAGATTTTACTTTTGTTTGTGTGCACAGATTTAATTCACAGTCAGTTCATGTGTTTCTAGACGAATTTCAAAATTTTTTATGTGATGAACAATCGATTAACCTTGTTGTTTTAGGCGATTTCAATCTGGATTTGCTAAACGCTATTCCTGCGTTAGATTTATATCTTGCGCTTATGGCAGAGCATGGTTTAACCTCTTTAATGAATGATATTACTAGACCAATCGCAGGTACTTGCATTGACCATGTATTTGCTCGTTTTTTGAGAATTAGTCCTAATACTTACATTGGTATCAACCTCGATCTTCAAATATCTGATCATTGTATGACTGGTGTAATTTTTAATGGCTTGGAAAGTAGAAAAGGAAAAAAGCATAATTTTCCAAGAAAGTTGAATAAAATTAACTACGAGCTGCTGAATAATTTACTGCGTTTCGAAAATTGGGAAGAGGTGTCTACTCAAGATAATGTATCTACGGCTGTTAATTTATTTTTGACGATATTAAATAATTATAAAGCCTTTGATTAGCTGGTTACTTCTTAAGAAAATTAGGCAAAATACGGAAAAAGAGCCTTAAACATCCACAGAACGCTAGTCTAAAGCGTCGCTATAACCGTATGTGTCGAATAATAAATAATGAAGTACGAAAATGCCGCGGTGATTACTATCACAATCAGATAAGGGCAGCGCTAGGGAACTTAAACAAGAATGGAAAGTGATAAATAAAATTATGAATCGAAGTGTAACCAAGCAAAATAATTCTGTTGTCTTAAAAAATGGAAATATTAATGTTTCAGAACCCACAGAAATAGCAAACGAATTTAACAAATGCTTTGCTTCAATTAGGCAACATTCCTTTCAAACAAATAATTTTAACATTTGCAATTATTGCTATCCCGAATCCAGGTTTACAGATATTAGTTTTGAAAGGAATAGCTTCTTTTTCGAACCAATTTCTGGGATTGAAATTTTGAGGACCATCCACTCCTTAAATAGCTCCAACTCCTGTGGCAGCGATAGTATTTCCAATGTTATGCTTAAAAGCATATTTTCAATTTGAATATCCTGTTCGGATGTTTTCCTGAAGTTTTAAAATGTGCTATTGTTATTCCCCTCTTTAAAATAGGAAGCAAACATGAAAAAAGGAACTATAGACCAATTTCACTTTTGGAAGCGAAATCAGTAAGTTTCAGTAAAGTTTTTGAGAAATGCGTAAAGAAAAGAGTGTAAGAGTATCTGAACAAAATGAAATTCTTCAGTCCAATGCAATTTGGGCTTAGAGCTGGGCTCTCTACTGAAGACGCCCTTTAAGATTTTTGCTCCATTATGCAGAAAGGTTTGGATGAAAAAAGATCTTGTGCTGGACTTTTTGTTGATATAACAAAAGCGTTTGATATGGTTGACCATAATATTATTCTAAACAAGCTATATAATATAGGTTTTCGTGGTTCGATACATAGTTGGTTTATGTCCTACCTAAAAGACAGAAAACAAACAGTGAAAATGGAATCCAGCCTAAGTAACTTTATGGTTATCAACTTTGGTGTCCCTCGGCGCTCGGTCCTTGGACCTATATTATTTCTCATATATGTCAACTCCTTGTTTACCCAGCCATTTGTAGGAAAAGTCAGGGCTTTTGCAGATGACCTTGGGATCGCATATGATTCCGCCAATCCCTTAAACTTATTGGCTGATATAAACCATGATTTTGAATTGCTAAGACTTTGGTTCACGGAGCATAAGCTAATAGTAAGCGATAAGACAAAACTTATGTTTTTCATTCTTACCACGCACGAGTCTCCAGATATTGAGGTCGTATTCCATGCTTCTAAATTTGCAAGGTTTAACATGTTTCACATTCCATCTTCTGTCCAATGCCAGGACAGTTGCTTTAAAATTGAAAATGTAAGCCATTTTAAATACTTAGGTGTTATTATTGACCGAAATTTAGGTTGGTCTAACCATATTTTAAGTTTAAAACAATATCTGTTATCTACTGTTCGCTCATTCTACCGTCTAAAGAATTTTTTTCCTTTTAATACTCTAAAATCAATTTATTATGGGATATTTCAGTCGAAATTGCAGTACGGTATAGGATGTTGGGGAAGTGCTTACCTGAGCAAAATTCAGCCGTTGATTGTTCTACAGAAGTGTGTCATACGGAAGATCTGTGGTTCTTCTCGTCTGGCCCACTCCATGGAATTATTTAGATACATGCAAATCCTACCAGTTAGGCATCTGTTTTATTTTAAGGTCTTTAAAATATTTTTCATCCGAGGTGGTTATATGCAGAGCCCGATTTCTAACGCTTACAACTTGAGGAGCCATCAATAATCTCTTGTCGCTATTCCTGCTTTTCGTACCACCTGTTACAGAAATTCATATTCTCTTCTATCCTGCAAATTATTCAATAGTCTCCCTGTAGATACAAGATTCGTAGGTAATTTGCGTACTTTCATGAAAAGAGTTAAACAATGGCTTTTTAGCTACAATCAGAACGAAATCGAGATTTTGCTACACTACATTGACTAATACGAGTAGCTTTTAATATACTCTAAACAAATCTTCCTTATGAAATTTTTTTCCTTTTTGCATCTAGAATAAAATGGTTCTTGTTTTTTCTCTTTTTCTTATTGTTCACCCCACTGTTAATAGTTTAATATAAAGTGACATTTGCCTCTATTTATGTTATTTAATACAAAATGTCACTAACTATTCTTTTGTTATTTTTTTTAGAAATTATTTGTAAATTGTAAAACGAGGATAATGATAAATAAATAAATAAATAAATAAATAAATAAATAAATATTTTCCGAAAGAGGTTTTGAATCTAACTATAATTATTTCACCGTTTGTGTCTAATACTGAGAGTTTAATGCAGAAAGTAAAGATGCTGATTCATCTTATGCATCTGATTTAGACACTATTGTCAAAATTCCTTATAAATAAGTATGATCCAACTTTATGTATAAGGAATACAATATTGACTATTTTTTGATTCCTAATTAAGGGGCACCATTACTTTGAAATTTTGAAAAAAAAATTACAGATTTGTTGCGATTTTTATATTCAATCGAGGGCCATGGTGCAGGCAATACTTTCTATTTTAATAAATTTTTTTTTTTTATTTAAAGCACAGTGAATGTCGCTATCATTGCAGCAGTGGGGCCTTTTTTTGGAGCCTTGGGAGATTGCGAATAATTCGCTGAATTTTAAATTTTTTGTTACAAAAATTGTATCATGCATTTAATATATATCCACAACTGTATCCTTCAAACCATTAAACATTCCATGCAGTAGCTTTCTTTGAAAAAGTTGAAAAAATTACCCTTTTTTCAGACGCACCACTAGTGTGTGGCCGTTAAAAAAATATATGTCAATTGAAACAGTAATGTATATGCCCTGAGCATAATTTCAACTTTAAGTTTAAGCTAGCAAAATGTGAATTATGCAATAAAATAAAACTTAAAAGATTCGAATTTGATTTTCATATACACTAGCAGCTAAACCGGCGCTAGCCCCAATCCGAAGCTTATAGAGACGAACAAGGGAACATCGTAGTAGAGCCGGAGTCGATACTTAGGATTTGGAAAGATCATTTCTGTAGACTTATAACCGCGATGACGAACCAAATATCGCTGTCAGGTGGAATGAACCTTTCAACTTGGAAGATTTAGAGGACCAATAATTCCGTCCACCCGACCAATTTCTAAGCTTGAGTTCGACAAAACTGCTGGAGCGGACGGGCAAGCTCTTCAATGTGGCAGGCGATGACTTGATAAGGACCATACACCAACTCATCTGTAAACTATGATCAGGCGAAAGTATGCCCTAGTTCCTCAAGAAAGGAGCTCCTTTGAATGCGCCAACTACAGAGGCTTCAGTCTTTCTAACATCGCACACAAGATCTTATCTGCCGTATTGTGTGAACGCCTGAAGCCGTTCGTCTACAACCTAGTAGGTCCATATCAGTGTGGCTTCAGGTTACCTGCAATGTGCCGATAGAGAACATCACCAAAGTTGTTCGCGTTATAGAGCCTTAGAGGGAGGAAATTTTTCATATTAATATTTAGGTTGTTTGGTGGTTAAGATCTTGTGTAAATACTTGAAGGCCAGAAGTCTAGATATTTGTCTAATGAGCAATCAAGAATTTTTTAGCGTAGACGGATACATGGTCAAAACGTTTAAGTCTATAAACGTAACGAGTAACATTGTTGAATGCAACCTGGAGACTACGATTAATAAGTGCCCCGTTGTAACAAAAAACTTCACAACTAGAAGATATAAGATATAAGTGGAACAAGTAGCGTCTTCGCCAACTTAGCCTAGTGTTCAATGGCGTATAGCTCCGCGACAGGGAAAGATTTCTGAGGCATCCATGAATTTTCCCGATTACCTTTCGAATAAGATGCAAAGTTGTATTGAACCAAAAACCCTAAGTTTTTTACATAATCGACAAAATCTAATTGTGAATCCCCAAGATATATGTTAGCGAAGCATGCGGCGTTCAGATTATTTATGCTTGTGACTAGGCATTTGATTTTATTTGGATTAAGCAATAAGAAATTTTCTTCAGACCAGGTAAGAACTTTTCTCATATCTTTATTGTGTTTATAGTCCGCATCCTCAACCAAACCAAGGTCACTACTAACACAGCTGTACAACATCTGCGCACATGGTCACCGATGTATTTTGAATGCTGTTGGAAGGTCATTTATAAAGATTGTGAAGGGTAGTGGATCCAGAGTGGACCCGCTGAAGTTACATCAAAAGTAGATTGGTAGATGTTTAAGAAAACAGCTTGCTTGCGACCCGAGAGGAAAAAAAGAAAGCTTTGCCGCGGAAGAAGAGAATCCAAAAGACGTGCAAAGTTTAGTTACGAGAAGTCCGTGATTGACTGTGTCAAATGCCTTCGAGAAGCCTAGAAGCGTCAGAAAAGTGAAATGGTCATTATTATCGGTGCCCGTATATCATCCGCTACCTTAGCTAATGCAGAAGTGCAGCTGTGGTATTGTCTAAACCCAGACTGATGCGGACGGAGCAAGTTGTTACATTGAAGGTGAGCTGACATTTGAAAGTGAATAGACTTATAAAAGACTTTTGACAAATACGGGAGGATTGCAATGGGTCGTTACTCTGCAGGCGAGTTACTGGTTGCTTTCTTTTTAAAACTGGGACTATATTTGCGCTTTTCCACGATACTGGAAATGATGATGTCGTCACTATAGTGTTGAAAATGTGTGTTAGCGCTGAAAGAATGTACGGCAGAATAATTTTACAGAATGGGGATGGATCCCATCAAAACCAACAACTTTTGATTTTATTTTTAGAATGGCCCTCAAAACATCAGTTTATTCAATTCTACTAAATTCAAATGAACCCTTTGGTGGTGATAAAGTTAGGGTACTAGCACTTGGGGTCGATTGTATTTTAACAAACTCACTATTCCATTAGGTAATTCGGAGCACAAGACCCTCTCGAGTCGTGCTCGAGGACTTCAATTCTCACAGTCAACGCAGAGATAGATTTGTTGACGTCATCGAAGCGGTGGTTGAAATCTGCAACGGTTGAATCAATTTTTGCCAGCAATGTGTTATGCATGTCTTGCAATGAAGATTTCAATTTGGAGTTGAGGTCTACAAGTTTTTCCATGAGTTGCATCTTAAATGTTTTGCCGGGTTTGTCATCTTTTGCAATGTTTGGTGTTTGGGGCTTATTTTTTGAAAAAAAAGAAGATACAACGACGAACTGTATGGACTCTACAGCGACATCGACCTAGCCAGAAGAGTGAAGATCTTACGATTGACATAGCTGGGTCATGTACAGCGGATGAACACCAGTGCTCCGGTCCGAAAAGTCTTCGAATCCGCCCCCCGAAAGTGCAGTAGAGAAAGTCCGAGACTCAGGTGACGCACGCAAGTGGAAGGGAACCTCAGACAACTTAGTGTGCAAAACTGGAGGCAGATAGCACAAGATCGAGCCAGCTGGAGATGCTTGTTGATTTAGGCCCAGGTCCACCCACGATTGTAGCGCCACCTAAAGTAAAGTAAGTACCTACAGACTCGGCCAATTCATTGCTCCTTGGAAAATTAGGACTGTTACTTACTGGAGTATGTGAGCCCACATGTCCTAACAAAATCCATAGACTCTTAAAAAGAAAAATGATACGATACGGTCTCGAACAATGTAAGGTACTCCATGTCGTGAAGCGATATATTTTAGTTTTTTCTGTTTAAGGCCCAACAATATTGTTCATGTGAAAAACATATAACTGCTAATTGCGATAAGTTTCAAAAAGCCGTCTGTCAACCTACCTATTTCCTATTTATGTATACTAACTAAAATTGTTCTCTTCTATCTATCACCTTCCACGAGGTAAGACATCGAGCTCTATTAGATCTAATAAAGACTAGAAATCTCAACTCTGTCTTTTTTCTTTTTGATCTACTTCCTCCACGAGGAAAATTCTCTTACCAACGCCTATCCCAGGGTCGACTCAAAAGCACCCCCACAAATATAAATTTTGTTTTTTTTACATGCAACAACTCCCGCTGTGTACCAAGGGGCAGTTTCCTTGCTGGTAATCAACTTATTTGGAGCCATACCAAGCCAATTTTAATGATTACTAGATTTTGAAGTGTACTGAGAACACTGTATATGTTGGATCGTAGACCAACACATCGTCCATGTAAAAAACTACTCCAGAAAGATCCTCTCAATTTTTGTATATAATATTTTGCAATTTTTCCAGGCCCAATCGTTTAACTGAATAGTGTGCAGTAGTTTCTTTTCACGATTCAGGATCAACAGGCACTTGTCAAAAGCTAGATGATGTATCTAGGTAATTTCGAAAAAATTGCACATATCCCCACCTATTCTCGACTATGCTCCACTGATTGTAGCTGCATATCTTCGATTTTAACCTACTTATATAATTAAGTACCATACCATATCCACAGATTCGTATTCCCTATACATTACTCGATTAGCTCATCTTACAAAGGATTACTTCTTGATTTCGACACTTTTCAAAAATATCTTTTGAGCTATCTCTATAGTAATTATGTCTACGGTGTACATAAGTGTAAATAGAATTTCGTCTGAGAAATTGTGCGATTAAAATGTATAAAAAAAAAGCAATTCCATACACCATGCAAAAAATTTAAAAAAATGCTTAATCTTTACTTCACGAGAGCTAACTATCGACTGTATGTGAGCAAACTGTACTATACATTATGTAAGCATATGTATGTTCATGTGTGGTATTCATATCCATATACATAAAAGTAACACATACACATATGAATGCGTAATCAAACGATTCTTAACTGGGTTGCATATAAAACAACGCGAAATATGGCCACGTCTTATATCAAGCTATAAAAACTAAATTTCTGTACCTGGCTACCCTTAAAAAAAACTCTTACAGAATACAGTAAACGATGTGGCTTACAGGCCAGTAAGATTACAAAGTTTATAAACGACTTTTTCTATCTATGTAACCATAGTACACTTTACCGTTACTTTAGTGATATCCAATTCCATGTAGCTTAACCCATTAATAACATTCCTGAGTTTTTTCAATGGCGAGGGTTAGAATTAGGCCTCGTAGAAGTAGCATCCTGCGACAGGTGCTGGTTCTTTAAATAACCTGAATGAGCCTCTGCAGCCAAACATCCTGAAGCTCTGCTAATAAGCCCTACTTCCCGCCTCCCCGTGGCGCCATCTGCGAATCTCACTAGAGATTGCGAAGTGGAGGGGACCGAGGGTGGGTTTCCTGCGCCATAAATCAGAATTTGTGTCGGAAAAGCAAAAGAAGATCTTATCCGGGCTACTCCGACATATATGGAGCTCAGGTCGATAAGGATTTCCAAGACTTAGTCAGGGTCTGGGAAAAGAGATGGTGGCGGACGAGCCCTATATGGACCAACGGCAGGGCTCACATCCCGGAACGGGTTACTGGCTTTGGTGTAACGTGCTCCGGATATGCACGTTTATTAGATCCCTTAATAAACCACGTGCAGCCGAGCAACTAGCGGAAGCCCTAGGCTGCAGCAGAGCAGACATAAACCCCATTCAAGAAATGCGATGGGATGGGCCGGACAAAAAGAAGATGAAAAACTGCGACATCTAATACGGCAATTACTATCGACGGCAAAAGCAGCGATTATTTGGATATGGATTTGTTGTCGGAATCAGACTAAGACAAGAAGTCCTCAGCTTCCGGCATGTGAGCGAGCGCCTCGTAGCAATCCGCATCAAGGCTAAATTTGCCAACATTAGCCTTACATGCGCGCATGCCCCCACAGAGGAGAAAGATGACGACACCAAGGATGCCTTATATGAGCTCCTTAACAAGATCTACGAGCAATGCCCTAGCTACGACATTAAAATTGTCCTCGGTGATTTTAATGCAAAGCTAGGAAGAGAGGGTATCTTTGGTGGAACGGAAAATATAGTATAGCCTGTAGCTAGCACGCGGTTCCCACATCTCGACATACACAAGGGGACTTGGAGAACTCCTGATCAATCAACAGTCAACCAGATTGATCACATTGTGATCGACGCAAGACACTCCTCCAGTATTATGGATATCCGTACGTTCCGAGGAGCCAACATCGACTCGGACCATTACCTTGTTGTAGCCAAGGTATGGTTGCGTATATTCCAAACTACGCAAAGACAAACTAATGCTGTGAGGAAATTCGACGTCAGACGGCTAAAATCGCAAGAGATCACCAAGTCCTTTTCCGATCGAGTGTCTCTTAATCTCTTAAGAGGTCCAACACCGCCAGAATCAAGCATCGAAGACCATTGAAGACACTGCCAAAACGCCATCAGAGATGCCGTTTCTGATGTGCTGGCGTTCAATCGTCCACCACAACGAAACCCCTGGTTCGATGATGAATGCCGGCAAGCACATGCAGCTAAGCAAGATGCATATAAAGCGGCGCTGCTTAGAAGGACCAGAGCTGCTCATGAGCTCTATGAGCGGAAGACGAGAGACGAACACCGGCTTCTCAGGAGGAAGAAGAAAGAGCATGAGAAGCGCGCGATCGAGGAAATTGAGAGATGCTACTCCAGGAATGAGGTTCGGAAGTTTTACCAAAAGGTAAAAATAACATGCAACGGAAACAAACCCCGAACCGAAGCCTGTAGAGATGAGCAAAGGAACATCTTAGTAGAGTCGCAGTCGATGCTGAGGATTTGGAAAGACCATTTCTGCAGACTGTATAACGGCGATGACGAACCAAATACTGTTGTCAGGCAGAATCAACTGAATCAACCTGGACGATGATGACCAACAATTCCGTCCACCCGACCTGGATGAAGAGAAGATAGCTATATCGAAGCTTAAGTCCAACAAAGCTGCTGGAGCGAATGGCCTGACTGCCGAGCTCTTCAAAGCGGCAGGCGATGACTTGGCAAAGAGCATACACCAACTCATCTGTAAAATATGGTCGGACGAAAGTATGTCCGATGAATGGAGCATTTTTTGGCCGATTCTCAAGAACGGAGATCCTCTGAACCTCGCCAACTACAGAGCCATCAGTTTCCCTAACATCGCATGTAAGATCTTATCTACCGCATTGTGTGAACGCCTGAAGCCGTTCGTCAACAATCTGATAGGTCCATATCAGTGTGGCTTCAGGCCAGAAAAGTCCATCATCGACCAATATTCACACTACGCTAGATCTTGGAAAAGACCCATTAGCTTCAGATCGAAACACACCACCTATTCATCGATTTTAAGGCCGCGTATGACAGCATCTATAGAGACGAGCTATAAAGAGCAATATCTTTGTCCCTGCCAAACTCGTCCATCTGTGCAGGATGACGATGGAGAATCCACGCTACTCCATCAAGTTCGGTAAACATCTCACCGAGACCTTTGATGTCCAGAAAGCATTTAGACAAGGCGATGCGCTGTCATGCAACATTTTCAACATCGTACTTGAAAGAATAGTGCAAAACTCACGAGCAAACGCAACAAGCACTATCTGTCAAAACTCCGTCCAACTTCTTGCATACGCCGCCGATATTGCCATAATCGGGAGAAAGCAGCGTGATGTCAGTGGCGCTTTCGCGAGTATTGAGATGGAGGCGGCGAAAATGGGCTTAGCGGTCAATGAGGGCAGGACCAAGAATATGCTGTCAAGCAAAAAGGACAACCAACACCGACGTCTCGGGCAGAACGTCACCCTCGACAGATATAACTTTGAGGTTATTAAGGACTTTGTCTACCTACGCTCCGCTATAAATACAGACAACACCAGCGCTGAGATCAAACGAAGAATAACTCTTGCAACCGCTGTTTCTTTAGGCTAAGATGACAATTGAGTAGCAAAGCCCTCTCTCGGACAACAAAAGCCACCCTTTATAAGACTTTAATAATCCCGGTCCTGCTCTATGGCGCAGAGGCATGGACATTTTCAAAAATAGATGAGGGTGTTCTTGGTTGCTCCGAGCGAAAAATTCTTCGGGCGATCTTCGGTCCCGTCTGCATTGACGGTGAATGGAGTAGGAGATACAACAATGAACTCTACGGACTGTACAGCGACATTGACCTACCCAGAAGAGTGAAGATCCAAAGACTGAGATGGCTGGGTCATATAGAGCGTATGGACCAATGCTCCGGTCCGAAAAGTCTTCGGATCCGATCCCGAGGGACAGCGCAGTAGAGGTCAAGACTCAGGTGGTGCACGCAAGTGGAAAGCGACCTCAGCCAACTTAGCATACGAAAATGGAGGCAGCTAGCCAGGGATCGAGCTGGCCGGAGAAGCTTGTTGATTGAAAGCCAGGTCCACCCCGGACTGTAGTGCCACTTAAAGTAAGTAAGTAAGTTCACTGAAATGAAGAAAGTCACAAATACAGTATTTATGTTACAAAAAATAATTTCCACTTTTTGCCTGACATTGGCTTTCTGATGTCAAATTAAATATTGTTAAATCACCTTTAGTTACCAATATAGTGTTCAGCATTAATTGATCACAAGCTATGTGGATATTCTCATACTGATTTTGTTATTCGTCGTGACTTAATAAGTCTTAGACAGTATACATAAACAAATAAGTTGCTTTCAGCTTGTGCTGAAGAGGACCCAAATATATCGATTTGTCGTCATCCACAGTAACTTTATCCTTCCACCTTTTGGATAGATCTGGCTTATAAAATTGAATTGAATCTGTGTTTAAGTCGCGTGATTAGTTATTACGTCGGGTGGTCAGTGACTGGGCTTTAAATCAACCGGAAGCTAAAACAGTTTTTTTTTTTTAAATAAAACGAACTATTACATTTGGAGCGAGGACAATCCAAAGAAATGGTGAACAAATGCAATGCATCCAGAAAAAATGTAACGTACTATATAGTGCAGATTGTACGCCGTTGGCTTCATCGGTCCTTATTTTTAATTAAGTGAAACGAAGCTCAAGCTCATGTCGATAGACAACGGTACAATGCAATGATTAACGATAATTTGTTCGCAAATTTGCGTATCATCAACGCCTTATCAAGAAACGGACCCGTCATAGGCCTACAGCATCCTGTGATTTTACGCCATTGGAATATTTTCTAGGAGTCTATAGGTACATCAAACCACTGATTTTTGATAAAGAGAAAAAGAATATTCTCTCCAAAAAGTCGTCGATAATTAGAACTCTAGAATGCTCTAGAATGTGAACTTATGCCTATAGCTATTTCCAAATATTGAGTGGAATGAAATAATATTTCGAGTGAGTTTAATATAGCATCATTAAGTTAATTTCTTAAGCTCTTCACAATCGCCCTTTATGTATCTCCCTAACCTGGTCAGATATTGTTTTAAAGGTTTCCGAAATTGTAAAACGTAAACTACGAGTATAATGTGAATATGGTATATGGAAACCAGCAATTAGTTTATGCTTACAATAATTTGCAACACAGCATAGCCTTATGTAGAAATAAATTGTGGTATTTGACCTTTTGCCCCGGTCCCCGCCCAATCGTTAACAGCTTGAATAAGCATACATACATATGTGCAGATTTAAAGGTGCATATGTACCTACTCGTGTGTACAATATATTAAACCGAAAGTCAAATTATAAAACATAGCCCAATCTAAAATCCACAGTATTGTAGACATTTTTATGTGTTTGTATAGATATATGGTGATTGATTTATAGGATTAATGGCAAAGGTGTTTTTCTATGCATTTGTACTTTAAATAAAAAATTATTGTTTCAACGTTGGGAATTTAGTTAAAAAGAACGATGTACTTCATACAAATTTTTCACGTTTTGCAAACAAAACATTGTTTATACGGGTATATATATTTTAGTTAAAATAGAATTTTCTGATAAGAAACTCTCTATTTTACATTTATTCAGCATCTCTCCAAGTTGCTTATCAATTTGAATAATAAAGCTTTAAAAGAATATTTATAGACACGTTCTACTGTTCTTTGACTGATAATCGCTTGCTGCAGCGAAAAAAATAATATCAAATAAGTCTCAGTTTTCGTCTGTTAGTGTCGGAGAGACTGTTTTGATGTGAATTCAATACAAATAATTGTATTAACTCTAAAATTATTGACAATAAATACCAAAAATATGGACGTGTACACCTCCGATAGTAGCGATACCGATTCTAGAGAGCAGAAAACACTTGATTATGGTCGAAGAAATTTAAGCGGAATCGCCCTTGGTGAAGACTTATATTCCGAAACAAAAAATAAATTGATTAGTCGAAAAGATATCGAAACTATGCTATTAAATCATAATCGCCTAACTCACATACCACCAACCATAAAATATTTCGTGAATTTGAAGGTTTTGGATTTAACCTCAAATACTTTAACAACATTGCCCGACGCAATTAACTCTTTACCTTTGGTCACATTAATAGCAAAAAATAATTTACTTTCTAATAAATCATTACCCAAAACCTTTGTTTCCAAGAACTCAACCTTAAAGGAATTAAATTTAAGTGGGAATTTGTTAACACACTTTCCGGATCAAATTTTGGAACTGAAAGACTTAAAATACCTTTATGCAGGCGGAAATAAAATATCAACAATTCCAAAGGATATCTGGAAATTGCATAGGTAATTTAGTCTATTTTTTTTTATTTAAACGTCTAACAAATATAATATATAACAGATAATAGGAATGTATGTAACTATGAATTCTGATTTCATAGTACACATAGATAATACATAGGCAAACTAATAAAAAAATGATTGAAACATACATTAGTATTTTGCTTTGTTCGCTGTACCCAATTTACTTTTTCCCACTTAGTGTTCTTCTTCTTATAATGAGTTAGTAAATATTAAAATATATGTGAGAATGCACTAAGTAAAAAGCAATTACTTTATGTAAAAGTTTAACATTCGATTATTCGAGTATTCTTCTGCATCTTCTTAAAAAACCTTAGTCGGAAACAAAAATGTAAACACAGCTTTTTATTTGTGTGTGGGTGTGTGCGAAACTTTCAATGTCGATATAGTTGATTTTAATAAAATCGCCAAATTAATGATGTCGTTTTTAATCTCTACATGGGAGTGTTACATTATTTTCATTTATACCAAATTAATCAATGCCAATTGGTGAGTTTCAATTCTTTTAAAAGCTTTCTAGTTCTCAAGATAATAACAACAACGGAGGTTCTTGTAATAGACATAGGTTTCCGAAATACAATATTAAAAACAATTAAAACGATTACGAATATTTCAACTTAAAACCAATATTTGAACAAACTAGTCGACATATTTCTTTATTATTATCCATAAATTTTGAATCGTGTCATCAGACGACCTAACTCCCAAAAAGTTTAATAACGGTGATTAAAGCACGCACAATAATTTTAAGAAAACTCATACATAAAATATTTGTACACGCGGAAAACCACGCTTCTTTGCAAAGAATTCACCATAGATTTCAATTGCTGTATGGCACAGGAGAAAACACAGTATTTCAGCTAAAATTTTAAGACTAGTACTTATAATATAACATAATCTTAAGAGTTCGAACAGCGAAATGAATATTGACGATTTCAAGCACTGGTGTAAAAAATGAGGACACAATAAGTTGAGGCAAAGTCAATGCGACTTTAATATAGTAACACATTATAATTGAAGCAGAGAGGTTTTTGGAACACCTGACTTGATGTGGCATTAATTTTAATTTTTGGCCATTTACGAGTATGTACAGTGAGCGAAATTTTTTTAGGGGTATTGCATTTAAACGAAACAAAAAAAAAACTGCTCATCAATCAAATCAAAATTCTTTATTTTTAACAAAAAAATATTGAGATATAATAAAAAAAATTACAATTCACAAGTGATTAAAGAAAGTTTGGAAAATAGTAAATTATTACTATCTTAGACGCACAATTTTAAAATTTTATTTCAGAAGAATAATTTTAATTGAATTGTACTTTTATGTAGTATGACTTCCATTTATCCTAATTACTTCAAAAACTCTCACCGGAAGTAAGTTAATAAGCCTTCGAAGCGTTTCTACGCGCACGTTTGACCTTGCCTGCAAAACAGCGGTTTTAAGCTCAGCTATTGTTGTGTACTGTCGTCCATTTGCATATTACAGCTCTTGCAATTAATTATACCCCATAGGTTTAGGCCAGGATTTCTTGGTTGTTGTTGAGAAACAGATATTCAGTAAGTAAAGGAATATGTAAAATAAGAAAAAGCAGACAAAACGTTATTGATGAAAATAATAAAGGTTGTCGGGAACATAACAGAAAAGTAGAACAGACAGACAGACAGACACTGTGGCGCTGGCAGCCCGGTATGGGCCATGGACTAGCTTCTTGACATTCATTTGTGTTGCTCATGTTGTCATTTTTGTCACATCTGAGCGGGGCCTACAGTTTATCGCCGAGTCCGAACGGCACTCTTTAGAAACTTTTTCGAAGGCAATTTTACTTTCGGGAGTTTGCCATTGCCCGCCGAAAGGATGATGGCGATTTGAAAAATTGTTGGTGACCCAGCCAGGAATCGAATCCAGGCTCTCTGCATGAAAGTCCAATAAGCTAACTATCTGTTATTTCTGTTAGTACATAGAACCAGATTAGTGGGAATTAGTTAATTATATTAAAACTTTTCTTTTTACTCTGTCTGTTCAATATGTAGAAAGGTAATGTAAGTTCAAATTAACTCTTGTTCCATAAATCAGTTTTGCATTTTCTCCTGCTTGTTTCCAGCCCGTTTTTCCGTCAAACGCAGCACTAGTGATGGTCATAATCGAATGATTCGTTATTTCGAATTCTGAACGTTCCAATAGATATTAAGTTCATATAAATATAAACACTTTTGTTTTGAGGAAAAAAAAAATAACTTAAACAAAGCAATTTGATTAAAACTGTATTGGCCTGCTTTAGAGAAAACTCTTTCAGATGGTACAGATGTGGTAGGTATAGCAGAGTAGCTTATATAATTCAGTTAGTGATTTTATGTGCAGTGCAGAAGACCCGAGGGGATTTTCAGATCGCGGTTGATTCGTAGTTTGAAATATTGTTTTAACATTAAAACAGCTGTAGTTTCACGTTTAACATACTCGTATGTTTGTCTTCTAGCTAATTTTTCTTTGAAATGTGGTCACAAGGAACATAAACTCTTTCTTCTATTGCTTCTATGTTACATGTTTTGGACACACATATGAAACACGCCTCACAATGCGTACATTGGCATAACGCACTGTAAAATCTGAAGAATAAGTTAATAAGAGAGAAATAAAAAAATCGAAAACGAATTCATTCAAAAAATTTTGTGCGATGAATCGAGACATCTGAAGGTATTTTCATAATCGATTATAAATCGATATAATCACTATACGACACCCATGTGTCGAGCATGAAGTGAATCCAATTTTCTTCTAATTGCGAAATTCTGACAAATAGTTAATGATCGATCCAATACTCAGCTTCTTTTGAGAATTGGATGTTGATGCCTTTAAGTACTAGTTAAGTCTGGATTGCCTTGTAAAGAGAACAAACTCAGTTTTGAAAGGATTGCCTGAAAGCGTATTTTTATTTTACTAATTTTTCTTATTGACTGTTCTTTGGAGACATGATCTTATAGACAGTACCGTATTTTTTTTTAAGGTTATTTAATGAACCCAGCGATTCAATGGTGGTAGCGTAAGATATCAAACTGTCAACTCTGATTTCCAAATTTTTTTCTAAATTGAAAAAGTTATACAATTCAAAGTCTGATACAATTTTTTTCAAGATTCCGGTTAAGTTATTGCCAGCACATCATTCGCAATCTATAGTGCATCCTCTACGATTTCATCCCCTGTCGTCAATGGTTATATGCGTTATATGTTGATAATTTAGCTTTTAAATTTTCTTAATTGTAAGAAATTCGATGACAATGATATTGATACAGCTTTGTTAGAGACTAAGAGTTAACGCTGAAAAAAAAAGTATTTGAACATCGTGTGTATAAAATGTTCATCGCACTTTTGTATGTAGTGAAGAAGATACAGTGGTGACGGCAGTTTTAAATAATTGTATTTGCCTATTGTATATCCATAAAAACAATGATCAGTTTTCAGGTTTTTCCGTAATTTTTTTTCCAGAATATAAGGAATTAAGAACAGACTGATACATTTCTCACTCAGCTTGCATCATTGAACTATCTTGATCTATTTTTCTTTTGAATTTTGAATATGAAATCTTTAAGTACATATATGACACCGAATTATATGTTTCAATCCTATTGTAATGAATCTTATTCGGCTGGTGGAGTCGCAGCTTTCTTTTGAAATAATTAAAAAGCTTGCCGAAATAAAATTGTAAAACTAGTAAGTGTTATAATTAATTTTTAGTGTCAATTTTATATGTTCATTGCTTATTTGCACCGATTTATTTTCCTATTCAAAAAAGTTTTAATCAAAAAAATACATCCTGATAATATAATATTTAGAAATCATTATGATAAGCTGTTGTTAAAGCTAAAAACTAATATTTTATGATTACGTTAAGGAGTGACTATCTGAAAATATTCGGTAATGCTTAAAAGGAATGTGGAGTTGGAAGAAATTTTAAATAGATCTAAGAAGAATGAAGATATAATTTTAAACCATAACAATTTAAACGTTTCGGAGTCTTGTCTATTAAATGACTTTTTTTTTCAAATGTGGATAGATTTCCTTGTCAATGTCATCATTGTTTATAAATTCATACTTTAGAACAAATGGGTTCTTAGGCAACAATCTATTATTTGTTTTGGTGAATTTACTGCAGTAGAAATCTATTGAATAATAATGTCGGATTTGAAGTTGCGTTCGTGATCGGAGTGTCATTTTCGAAAAAATTCTGAAACGCAAAAATATTGTAATTGATTAACTTTTGTACTACCGTTTATGCAGTTTGATCCACAATCGGCAATACTTCCGCCCGCTTGGTGAAATAGCCCAGAATGTCAACTGCTACGCACTGAAATAGCTTTTCAGCTTTTCTCTTCACTCACTTTTTAGCTTTTCACGTGTCATATACTGCAAAGTGATCACAAAAATCAGTACCTTTTAAGCTTATTATAGGGCTTGTTGTTTACAAAATGGCCAAACACGCAATCGTGAAATATCTTAAGCACATCTTTTTTATGACTATAGGAATAATCAGCAACTTTTGAATGTCCTGATAAGAAAGGTTTTTTTTTGGCATAGGAAAGTGCATAGACACCAATGGATAGGCGTCCTTCGCTAGTGGACCGCCCTTTGCAATCAAAGTTATTTCTTTACGGAGCCCATACTAAGCATTACTGCGCGATGGACGGTGTTGAGCTTCCTCTTCGTTACTAGGCGTTTTTTGAAAAGGAACTTAACACTCAAGAGGATATGAATATTCTTAAAATACCGGATCACGTATTAAGTTTTTCGGAAAATGGTTTGGAGAGAGAGAGAAAGATCTTTGGGCTCAGTGGTTATATCGCTCAATGAGTGGCATCCAACATTTAATGGGGAGACTAATTATTAGTGTAAATTGACTTGTTGTTGTTGTATTTTAAACAACCATTCCCCTCACATGATGTTGGTTGCCTGAAAGAAAGGAGTGTCTTTCGGTCGCGGTTGGTATTGATCGCCAAACTCTCCGATTGGGAAGTCAATAGACTACCTCATGAGCCACGGCCACCCACGTTTTACATCCCTCAGGTCTCGTATTGTTCGCATTGCTGTATTACATGCGGAAGCCCATCGCACTGTTTTCACTAGACTTCTACGGTAGTTTTTTCTCTTTTTAAACGCGTATCAATAGGGCGACCGTCGTATAATCATTTCGCTTCTTTAGCGAGAATATGGCACAGAAGATATCACCAGTATCGCATTCGAGCAATGCTTCTAATTCTTTATGCTTATAATCTGTACACGAATTTTTAACGTGTAACATATTTATGATGTTTTTCCTACCATATTTGAGCCACGTACAAGTGTAGGGAAACTGCTACAAACACCTCACAAGCATATGCGAGGTGATGATTCATCGTTAGGGTAGCATCAAGCATCACTCCTAGATGTTGGATAACCGCGTTGGATGTGATATTATGTTCACCAACTTTAATGTAGACGATAATCACGCTTTCTCCTGCTCGTAATGAGCATCGCTTTGGTTTGCGAGTTCTAAATTCCCGCTGCGGAGCCAACTCTTAGTCATAACTTTAGCTATTGCAGTATATCTCCATCTCTTCTACGTGTTTGTAAATAACAACTACAGCAATGTTATCCGCGAAACCTCTTTTAGATGCTTTTTTTGGCACCGGAAGACTTGAGACGCCACTTTACATTACGTTCCATAAGAGGGGGCCCATCACCGAAAATTGAGACACTCCTCCGGTAACTCTGTGCCTTTTGGTCCTTCGTGTGATAGTGTTGGTATTGGCCTCTTCTGAGAGTAAGTAGAGCATAGCTTTTTTGAAAAGGAAACAGAGTCTCTACTATTATGCGAAGTCAGCTCTTAGTGTCCTTCGGCTTAGCCGTAACTATTCTATACTCTGTACCCTATAATTTTCCATTTAGTTGGCTAAACAGTTCGCTGAAGTATTGTTTTTATTGGCCTTAATGGACGACTTAAGTTTAGCCCGTACCTCTTTATACCCTAAAAGTAGTAGGTCTTGGTTATAAGTAAAGAGTTCTCGGGACCTTTGGCACAGTCTTCGTGCTCTGTGACATAAAGATCGAAGTCCAGCGATCTCGTGGTTCCAACAGTACGTCGGGGGACGGCAATATAATTGACAGGCACCAGTTGCCAAGAAAAAACGCCTTGTTATTTTTGAGTCAGTCTTCTTCTATTTTCGGCAAGAGATTCTCGCCAGCAGAACTTCTCTTTTATTTTTCACTTTTCTTTAAATGAAATATACATAAGAATTGTAAGAATTATCATATGAATTAATAAAGTCATTTTTTTTACAAATGTTGAACATAAAATACTTGTTTCCAGTATTGGCTATAATTACATCTAACCTGGAAAAAGCTTCAAGGAGGATGTTCCTCTTCTATTATATTTGTAAGCGTGCTGCCCTATTCTACTGCCCACGCATTGAAGTCGCTAGCTATAATAATAAGTATACGACTTATGGCATCAAGCACTTTCGTCTCGATGTTCTATTCGAGGAGGAGCTGGGAGGAACGTTACAGCTGTCTTCTTCTTCTTATCCTTTTATTAACCCTTTCCTCGTTATACGAACTTATGCGTAACGAGTTTCCCATTTTTACTGCATCGCTGCTGCTCCGCTTATGGGGTTGGCTAATGTCGCAGACCGCAGAACGCGTCTACATAATGCTCGGTCCTGGATCGTTTCAGTGGTAAGCCCCAGGCGTTGTTGCGCATTTGCCATCTGAGCAATCCAGGAATTTTTTTTCCGACCTCGTTTTCTTACAGTTGGAGTGACCGAAGTTGATAGTGCCTTTTTAACCGGATTTTCCGCAGATCTTCTTTGAACGTGGCAATACCAACTTATTCTATTCGCCTCAAGCTGTTCGGTTACCGAATTCTTTATATGTAGACTTCCTCTTATACGCGTAGATCTAATACAATCGCGTTTAGTGACTCCACTAGACATCCTTAACATTTTCATTTCCGCTGCCGTCATTTTGTTTTTAAACGCTTCGTACATTGTCCAGCACTGTGAACCGTATATAAGAGCTGGTCTAACAACCGTGGTGTAGAGTTTCCCCTTTAATTTAAGTGGAAATTTTCGGTCGGAAAAGATTCCCGAATTTTCCCGCCATTTCATCCATCCCACACTCATTCTGTGGTTTACGTCGTCGTCACATTTCGCTTCCATGTTAACGATTGATCCTAAGTACTTAAAGATAGTGCTTTTCGGAAGAACCATTCCGTCTAACATTATATCCGGAACAGGTCGCAACGGATGCGCAAATGGGCACGTCAAATGCTCCGTCTTTGAACGACTTATTTTAAACCCGTTTCTCTCTAGCGCATTACTCCATGAATCTAAGGCGTTCTGTAAGTCTTCGACGTTATCGCTAGGTATAACTGCGTCGTCAGCGAAGAGAATTGGCGTTACATTTGCTTCGCGCATGCAGTCTTTTAAAAGATAGTCGAATACTACGTTAAAGAGGAAAGGGCTAAGTACGCTTCCTTGATGCACTCCGACATTAACTGGAAATTCTCTCGTTAGTCCAGCAGAGCTTTTAACCGCAGTTTTCACGTTTCCGTACATGTCTTGTATTATTCTAACATACGTTTCCGGTACGTTTTGAGACCTCAGCGCGGCCCATATGAGATCCCTAGGCACTCGATCGAATGCTTTCTCGAGGTCGATAAATACCATGTGTAAATCCTTAGACGAATCTCGGTGCTTTTCCATTATTATTCGTAGGCTTTGGATAGCGTCCACCGTCGATCTTCCTTCAACAAATCCACACTGGCTATTATCGAGCTTTATTATTTGCCGAAGACGTTCGTTTAAGACTCTTTCGACGATTTTCATTGTTACAGCTGTATATGTACAAATTGTTTATCTTGGTACGTACAAAGAAATTTTAAGAAATTAAACAGCTTTCTTTCTTTGTTGTTACATCGTCTATGTTCTTGCATTCGAGAAGTATCTCTTTCGTAACGGATCTTACCATGGCTTTCTCCAACTCTTTTTTCTGGTCAAGCTCAGATCCCAATTTGTTTGTGTTAAATTTCTATTATTAGTTAATGCCAAATAATCTATAACCAAGTTGAAAAAAATTCAAACCTGGGACTGATGTCGGGCCCTACAATATTTCTCCTCCCTCAAGCTATAGAAATAAACTTTAAAAATCAACATGTATTTCCAAATACTCTTGTTTTTGATCTAGCCATTATACTTAATATTTTAACACTACTTCATATACCTTTAAAGTCATATATTGAATCTTCCTCAAAATTATTTACATCTGATTTAAATGAAAAACTAGGATCTTGCAGTAATTTTATTTATTGTCTATTTATACAGCCTTATTAAAATAAAAATTTTGGGCTTTTCAATTTTTTTTTTCACTGCCCATCAAGTATAAGTTTCTATTTTTCTATTAAATTATTTTTCATGAATAAATTATTTTATTTGGAAAAATGTTTATGGGTTCTTTCACTTTAAAGAAACACTTTATCAACTTAAGCTTGCAGATTTTATCACTTGGCGGAAACTTAGTAAATGATGTGCCTGAGACGGTTGGTTGCCTAAGTCAACTCCAAGCATTGGTACTATGTGATAATTTGATTGAAAATCTACCCGCAAGTATTGCCCGTTTAAAAAATCTTAAGTCATTGCTTTTGCATAAAAACCGTCTTAGACACTTGCCAAAAGACATAGTGTCACTCAGAAACTTAACAGAGGTAAGTTTTTTAAACGTTTTATTTAAATAATTTAATCAATATTATGTTTTGCAGCTAAGCTTGCGAGATAATCCCTTAGTGGTGCGATTTGTTCAAGCAATGGCACTTAACCCACCAACGCTTATGGAGATAGCTGCTAGAGCCGTGAAAACTACTACTATCAAATATGAACCGACGGATTTACCACACACCGTATTAGATTATCTAGAGAGTGCTAATTGTTGTGTTAATCCAAATTGTAAAGGTGTGTTTTTTGATAACCGCGTTGAACATATAAAATTTGTGGATTTCTGTGGAAAATACCGTGTGCCTCTACTCCAATATTTATGTTCTTCAAAATGTATTGAACCTGAGAGACAACAACGGGCAGAGCCAGGGGCTAGTGGGTTCTTAATGCGGAAAGTGCTGCTTGGATGATTTATTTTGAGTTTTTAATGTCAAAGTGTTTTTTTTTATTATTGATATTAAAGAAAAATGTTAAATGTTAAATTTTTCTCTGCACCTGTTTTTATTTATATGTATACATACATATATTATTGTTTGAGACTCTCGTACGTTACTGTCACAATCGTGCATTCTAAATTCATCTCATCTTGTTTCATTCTCTAGATAAATTAATTCAGCACTGGCTTGCTTTTCGGTCAACCCATATTTCCATTTAAATACGATATCTATAAGTAAATATACTAGTATAAGAACATATAGCCTTTAAAGTATCAATGCATTTTATATTTTTTGTTGCATACAGTGAAAAATTGAATATTACTATGTTTGGAATTCAAATCAGGATCGTATTTTTTTTGATATATTTTAGTAATGCTTGACCTAAAATAGTTAAAAAAAATTTCTACTATTATTCGGAAATGCAACTTCACTTGTGCTTATATGCTCATATTAATTTGCTCTATCTCGGATAGTGGAAAATGCACTTCTTGTTAGTGAACTCGCTACCGTAAGGATATTTCAACAATATAGGTAATATTTTCCTGCAAATTTGTATTGGAATCGAATTAATATGAGTAGCCGAAACTCTGGTGGTTGGGTGTTGAAGTAATAGGGTAGGGACTGAGAGATGTCAACTTGGCGATATCCAGTGGTGCAATAATACCTCCACGTGGGAACCACCGGGTACTGGTCAATGTTCATCCGGACTGGACCTGCTAAACTTATAAGTGCGAGTGCTGACCAGTAGACAAAAATAGCCGCACTATAAATGAGACAGCGGATGAATTCCCCAGATTAAATCAACGGTGGAAATAACGCCGAGACAAATGAGACCTTATCCGGGCTAATGCGACATATTTGGAACTCAGGGAGGTAAGGATTTCCGAGACTAAGTCAGGGTCTTGGAAAGGAAATGGTGGTGGTTTCAGTTGAGTTTACGGCATGTGAACGAGCGCATCGTAGCAATCTGCACCAAGGCCAGATTTACCAACATTAGCCTGATATGCGCGAATTACGTTTGGGAGGTACCCGGACAGAAAAAAAAACAACTTGTTCCTTCAGAGGTTCGACCAAAAAGCCAAAACATTTATTTTTCCTATGATATTTATACAATAATTCTGCTTACGTTTCTATAAGACTGTGAGAAAATAATTGTAATTGGATATAACATATAACATAGTATGCAAATTTGAAATTAAACATTTTGTAAAATGGTACGATGTTGACAATCTACATCGTGGGATAATTTTGAATGAATAAAAAGTGCAACATTGACAATTTCTATGAAAGAGAATTTAGGGTGCATGACTTGGTTGAGTGTAACGTAACTAGTGTAACGTAACTCCTCCCCCTTAAGAATGGAGCGACGGCCATAGGAATTCTGGATTTCCGATGGTTGGAGCGATCATGTGTGGTGGCGGAAGTTGTAGGGATATAGCTTTAGGTTGCGGAACATCCTGTCTTCTTCGGATGAAATAGATAAGAGTTACTGCCAAGCCGACCATTAGTAGTAAGATGCAGTTGCTGATGATGTTGACTCTAACGATGTGTCTTTGCTTGGAGACCATGATTCTTATGTTGTCGTTCTTGAAGTCTTCTAATTTTTGTAGTTTGGGTGCTTCGATTAGAGTGGTGGTGTTTCTGTTCATGACTGTGGTAGGGAAGATGTGGACTTCGTCAAAATAGACACTGTCGAGACTTTGGTAGTTGATGTTATTGATGCTGATGGTACAATTCTTGAAGTAGAGTAGGACTGTGCCTCTTGTAGTGAGTTCTGGAGGTTCACATGATGACTTGATGGTTGTATACGGAGTGTTCACCAATAGAATATAGTTTGGTTCCGGTTGCCAGATTTCGTTTATGTCATGTAGTTCTTCTTTCAGGTTACAAGTTGCTGGTTTTTGTTTAATTAGGTTGGTAACGCAACTTTCTATTTTCCTCGGGACTCGGGATGGAATATGGCAAAAGAAAATTTTTTCGATTAATGTACATTTGTTTTTAAGGTAAATAGGGTTCTCGGGGTTAAAGAGGACATAAGGTTGGGTGATAATTGTTTTAGTTTTGTTAATTGGAAGGGGAATAATATGAAAAAATGGATAGGTTTCTGTGGATATTTGAGGGATTAAGATATTGAAAATTATGTTAGTGCCATTATAGTATGCCTGTATTTGTTCTGTAATTGATAAAGAATTTTTTCGAGTTCCTCAGGGTGCAAAATTTGTTTTGGAATAATGTTTAACTTTGCTAATATTAAAGATTCCGATATACTAGATAGGTGGTTATTTAAAAGATCGATATTATAGTTTATCTGGTTTAAGTATTGAGTGAGTCTGAGGGCTATTTCGTCTGATTGGATTCTGTTATTCAGTTCTAAACGGGAGTAGTTTAAGTAATTTCCAATAATTTCTTGTTGTTTATTGATTTGGTTTGTTAAATTTTGAAACCTGTGTTGCATCCGAATGTTCACCGCTGTAATTCTGTCTATGTTTTCCGAATTTGTTTTGCTTTCTCTGTTAAGGTCGTCGATTTGTTTGTTTAGTTTAAGTGCGTCGTCTGCGTCCATGTTGCCTGAAATCGTTTTAATTATCGTACCAAGTCCGTTTATAAGTCCTCGTCGTGTTCGGATATTTGGAGAAACGCTGTCAAGTTTATGCTGTAGTTCTTTAATTTTTATATCAAGAATAGTTATAGAGTCTTTAAAGTCATTGATTTTTCTAAAGGTTAAAAGTGAATTGCTAATCTTGTCAATATTTGTTTGGTATTCCGAAAGCCTGACAACATGTATTAAATTATCAAAATTTGTAATAATTTTAGCTTTGCCAAGTTTCATCGTCAGTATTCCATTGTTATTTGATAGGTCATGTACTTCTAGTTTTTGAGCATTGGTCAGTAGTGTTATGGTCGTAAGTATTAATAGTCTGAAATTTACGTTTGTTTTTAATTTTACTTTTATGCAATTTTTTATTTTGTTAAGTAATTATAGTGACTTTCTTATTTGTTCTAATTTGATGCTTGCTAAATCTAGGTGTAAGTTTATTTCTTCTATTTTCTTTTCTAAATATAATTGTGTCTTCTCTTAAATCTATTGGTTCTGTCCTGTTTTTGTTTAGTTTTGTTATGTTTCCTAATGCTAATTTCTCTAACTTATCTTTAATGATTGGGTAAATTTTTTCTTTATATTCATTAAGTTTTTTTAGGTATTCATGTTGGTTGCTAAACTGTATCTCTTTATCAAATTTATGAGTTCTACCATAAAATATTTCATATGGGGTATGTTTGGTAGCAGAGTGAATAGAATTATTATAAGTGAGGATAGATTCATTTAGAATTTCTTCGTGGTCTCTTATTTTATTTTTGCTATATATTAGCCTGTAAATTTCTGTGAGAGTAGAGTGTACACGTTCCACAGGAGAATTACTGCTAGTTTGCTGAAAAGATGTTGTGTGAAGTTCTATGTTGTACTGCCTGCAAAAATCATTGAATATTGTGGACGTAAATTCTGAACCTTGGTCAGATATAAGTTTCTTGGGTACGCCGTGAAGGCTAAAGTAATGCTTAAGGCATTTAATTACGCTGAGACTGTTCTGAGTTAAAAGAGTATATCCAGCTAGGAATTTTGAAAATTTGTCTAATATTGTTAAGATTTTCTTGTTGTTTATGGTATACACATCAATGTGAATGATATCAAGTGGTTTAGAAGGGGTTTCAGGAATTTCGTGTTTAATTTTGGGTGGACTTCTATCATATTTCATAGTCTGACATTTTTCACAATTATTAACGATTCCTATGATTTTATTTTTCAAGAATGGAAAATAGTAACTTCGTTTTAAATGGAGTAGGGTTTCATTAATACCTCTGTGATTATTGTTGGTGTGGTAATCTGTAATAAGTTTGTCTTGAGTATCACTGTCGGTAATGTCTTCTAAAATTTCTGTACAGCGAATGACCTTAAAAATTCTACTATTTGAAAAGAACTTGGAATACGTGTTCTGGACAATCTTGAAAGTTTCGTCATCTGTCAAAATTGCGCGTAGTTTTTTTGTTGGTAAAAATTTTTTAAAAATATCTATAATGGTTTCTTCAGTGAATATGGGTTTAAAAATTGTGCGTCGTAGTTTATTTCTAAAAGGCACCTGGGATAACATTGGTTTTTCTGTATCTGTTCTAGAGAGAATTAACTGAATATTAAATTCATTGAGAGGACGCTCGGATATATAAATATGGTCGTTTGCATTTTCTGCAGCTGAGTGACAGGTTGAGACATTACTACTGTCTACATTTTCGTTTAGGTTTATTTCTGTTTTGAGTTTGGGGCTTTCAATTTTTATTCGACTTAAGGCGTCTGCGTTAGAGTTTAATGAACCTTTTTTGTGTACGATTTGGTAATCAAACTCTTCAATTTTAAGTCGCCATCTTATTAATTTTGAGTTTGGGTCCTTGAGACTGAATAGATACTGTAGTGGCTTGTGATCGGTGACGATAGTGAATTTACGACCAAATAAATAAGGTCTGAAGTACTTTGTAGCCCACACGATTGCGAGAAGTTCTTTTTCAATGGTTGAATAGTTTACTTCAGTTGTAGTGAGAGTCCGACTTGCATAGCAAATGGGCTTATCGCTTCCGATTGATCCTTGCGATAGTATTGCTCCTAATGCAAAATTACTTGCATCGGTGGTAAGGATAAAGGGTTTCTGAAAATCGGGATATTGCAAGATGGGATCATTGATAAGTAATTGCTTACTCAATTCAAATGAACGAATGTAATCGTCAGTCAATTTTACTGAACTACCTTTTTCCAAACAAGCTGTTAAGGGCTTAGTTAGTTTGGCAAAATCCTTGACGAATTTTCGGTAGTAACCTAGGAGGCCTAGAAAAGATTTAATATCTCTTTGAGTTTGCGGGATAGGGAAATTTTGGATTGCACGAATTTTTTCTGGGTTAGGTTTAACACCTTCGCTTGTCACAATGTGTCCTAGAAAGGCCACTTCCTTGTGAAGAAACTCGGCTTTGTCCAGCTGAATTTTAAAATTTGCTTCCCTTAATTTGTTGAATACTTTTTTGAGATTTTCACAATGTTCTTGTAACGATGTGGAGAAAACTATAATGTCGTCAATATAAACTAGACAAATTGTGCCTTGAAGA
The DNA here is from genome assembly GCA_928272305.1 of Volucella inflata. Lineage (NCBI taxonomy): Eukaryota > Metazoa > Arthropoda > Insecta > Diptera > Syrphidae > Volucella > Volucella inflata. The sequence continues at coordinate 21,014,257 of OV743719.1, forward strand.
TCTTGTAGGACATTGTCCATCACCCGTTGAAAAGTTGATGGTGCGTTCTTTAATCCGAAAGGCATTCGAACATACTCGTAATGTCCGCCATCTACGGTGAATGCTGTCTTTTTAATGTCTGCAGGATTCATTTCAATTTGATGGAATCCATTGGCCAGATCAAGTGTTGTAAAGTACATACTTTTTCCCAATTTGTCTAATACATCGTTTATGTTTGGAATTGGATATTTGTCACTTATAGTTTTCTCATTGAGTTTTCTGTAGTCTATTACTAGACGCCATTTAGTTTTGCCGGAGGCATCTCTTTTCTTTGGAACAATCCAAATTGGAGAACTCCAGGGCGAGTAGCTAGGTTGAATTATACCTTGCTCTAACAGTTTTTTGATTTGAATTTGTACCTCTTCTTTATGAATCTGGGGGTATCTGTATGATTTGCTGTAAATTGGGGTGTCATCAGTGGTTTTGATTTGATGTTTTATTTTGTTTGTAAATGAGAGTTTCTGCCCCTCTTTAAGAAATATATCATCGTATTCTCTACAAATTTTGACTACAGCTTTTTTCTCTTCTAGATTAAGATGAGAAGTTCTAATGAGTTTTGTGATATCATCGGAATGGATAGAATCTGTGTCTGAGTTATTAGTGGAAAGGTCAAACGAATTTAATTCAGAGAAGTCATTTGCGTTGTATATGGAAGTTTTAAGGGGATGTTCGAGAAAGAGTATTTGATTACTATTGGATGTATTTATTACAACCAAATGGCTGTACCACTGTTTTGCCAGGTATATTCCTTCGGGAATATATAGGTTGGGTGTTAGGTGCGTATTGGTAAGTAGAATATCTCCATCTTTGACGTCGACTGGTAATTTTACAATCGTTTTTGAATTCGCAGAAATAGTGAATTTCTCAGACATTATATTCGGTTTTAATTCAAGTGGAATTCTGGCATTTTTAGTAATGAGAAGATTATTAAAGAGATCAACTGAGGCTCCTAAAGAAGATAATGCATCCAGTCCAATTAATCCATCAAAGTAGTGGTGAAAACGAAATACTAAAAATTTTAATTTGCCAGATACGTTAAATTCACGAAAGGTTGGAAGGGTTACTTCTTTATCGAGATTGTGGGAATTTAGAACCGTTTTGATAGTAATTGGTTTTATTTTAACTATATCTTCGGGATGTATCAACTCGGGATTAATAAATGAAGTTGAGGCACCTGTATCGATAAGAAATTTAAGAGGAGAAGCGGAAGGGGATAATATCGTTATATAGGGAAGTACTGAGCCATGTTTGTTAACATCTAGGTATCCGATTTGATTGTCAAGGCATTCAATTGAAAATTTGTTTCGTCAATCTCGTGTGATGAGGCTTCTGTTGGAAGGTTGCAGTTTTCTTGTGTTTGCTGATAATATTCTGCTTCTGGATTGTAGTGTTGGTGTTGGTCTGCTTCTAGGTTGTAGAATTGGTGATAATACTGATCTAGTTGAGGCTGATAAGATATGTCTTGTTCGGGTTGGTATGCAATAAAGTTGTTTGTAGCTTGAGATGTTCCTGGCTGTACCAATTCATAGATGTTGTTGACCGATCTGAACTGAGTTCTAAATTGATTGGAATTCCTTTGAGTTCCAACTGTTTGTCTGGTATTACCGGATCCTAGGACCATGGGTTCTGGTGGTGGTAAATTTCTCGGTGTAGAGTTTATTTGGGGTTGCTGTTGACTAATTGTTTGATGGGAAATCACTGGTGGTTTTTGATGGTTTTGTTGATGTGAAACAAAGGCTGGTCGTTGAAGACTTTGTTGGAAAGGAAATGTATTTTGAAAGGGCGTATTGGGTTGTCGTTGAAAATTTTGTTGAAAGGGGATTGGTGGTTGTTGACCAAAAGAATGTTGGAAAGGCATTCTAATTTGCTGGAAAATTGGTCTATGTAGACTAGGTTGTTGTGGAATTTGAATGTTTGATGAAAAAATTTTAGTTCCTAAGGAAGGATTTAATCGAGTTTGTCCCTGAACAGATTTGTTTTGTGTTTCGGCTTTAGCGTAAAATATGTTTTGTTCTTTAATGCAGTAAGAGAACGCATCCGGAAGGGAAATTGGTTTCATTGCTCTTATTGTTGAACCAAACGGTTCACGGAGGCCAATTAAAAACGAATTGAGGCACATTTCCGAGTACAAATCGTTTTTAGCTTTGATAACGTCCTTGTTTGATTCATGGACGGCCACATGGTTTCCAATTGTTGCGAAGATTTCGATAATTTTGCTGTAAAATTGTTCGATCGACTGTGATCCTTGACGTAGACCGTGGAGGTCTCGAATAAGGGATGTTTCGTTTCGCTTATCTGAGTAATGCAAAACCAGATTCGTTCTTATTGCATTCCAGATAAGGGGTGTGCCGTACATATTAAGTATTATGTTGGCAGGGCCAGTAATTTTATTTCGTATGGCTCTAAGTATAATCTTGCCATGAGTAGTGCCATCTATTTGAGGAATCAACGATAAAATTTCTTCAACGTTCGTTATGAATTCGAACAAAAGACGTGGATTGCCATCGAAATTTGGCAAATCCTTAATTGCATCCGGTACTCGTAAGGTGAGAAAAACGTCAAAATTCGGTGCACTAGCAGGGTTAGCGGATAAACTTGCGGAGGGAACACTTTGTTCACTATTTTGTGCCATTTTAATAGAATTTAAACCCGAATCAGATTCAGAATCACTATCACTTAAACTAGAATTATAAGATAACTTATTTGCGAATAACTGGGGTCTTAAATTAAGTGGCTTTCTGGGAATTTTGGGCATTTAAAGAAAAGGATTTTGAGAACTACTACTTCTAGACTTACATGTGCATTATTCTTTCTTCCTTTCTTTGCCTATCCTGTCCTTATAGTCCGCTCTGGTTCTGTTGTGTCTGGTCTTGATATTGGTTTGGTTGACAATAGCTTCTTAGTATCGGTAAACCGCCGATATAGTTTCACTTTTTTAATGTCGATAAACCGTCGATAACTTAACTTTTCAATATCGATAAACCGTCGATAACTTAAACTGTTTTAATATCAATAAACCGTCGATAACTTAAACTGTTTTAATATCAATAAACCGTTCACACTCCGTCGACTGCGCCAATTACGTTTGGGAGGTACCCGGACAGAAAAAAAAACAACTTGTTCCTTCAGAGGTTCGACCAAAAAGCCAAAACATTTATTTTTCCTATGATATTTATACAATAATTCTGCTTACGTTTCTATAAGACTGTGAGAAAATAATTGTAATTGGATATAACATATAACATAGTATGCAAATTTGAAATTAAACATTTTGTAAAATGGTGCGATGTTGACAATCTACATCGTGGGATAATTTTGAATGAATAAAAAGTGCAACATTGACAATTTCTATGAAAGAGAATTTAGGGTGCATGACTTGGTTGAGTGTAACGTAACTAGTGTAACGTAACTCGCGCACGCCCCCACAGAGGAGAGCAACGGCCTAGCTATGACATTAAAATTGTCCTCGGTGATTTTAATGCAATGTTAGGAAGAGAAGGTATCTTTGGTAGCACTGTCGGAAGATAAAGCCTGCACGACACCATTTCCAATACCGGATTTAGGCTTATCGACTTTGCGGTGGGACGAAACATTGTCATAGCTAACACGCGGTTCGTTGTATCTCCTCCTCCACTCACCGTCAATGCAGATGGGATCGAGAAACACTCGAAGCAGCCAATGCCACCCTGAATCGTTTTTGGTAATGTCCATGTCTCTGCGCCATAGAGCAGGACCAGGATTATCAAGGTCTTATATAATGTAACTTTTGTTGTTCAGGAGAGGGCTTTGCTAATCAATTGCCTTCTTAGCCCAAAGAAGCAGCGATTGGCAAGTTTTATTCTTCGTTTGATCTTTCGTTGTCTGAATTCATAGCGGAGTATAGGTAGATAAAGTCCCTTACCACATCAAAGTTATACCTGTCAAGGCTGACATTCTGTACGAGACGGCGGTGTTCAGTGTCCTTTTTGATGGACAGCATATACTTAGTCTTGCCCTCATTTAACGCTTAACCCATTTTCGCCGCTTCCATCTCATTACTTGCAAAGGCGCCACTGACTTCACGCTGCTTTGTTCCAATTATGTCAATATCGTCGGCGTATGCGATTAATTGGACGGACTTTTGAAAGATTGTACCTCTTGTATTTGCGCTGAGTTTTGTACTACTCTTTCAAGTATAATGTTAAAGAAGTCGCATGACAGCGCATCGCCCTGTTTAAATCCTTTTTTGACATCAAAGGTCTCGGTGAGGTGTTTACCGACCTTGATGGAGCAGCGTGCATTCTCCATCGTCATCCTGCACAGACGAACGAGACTAGATATTGCCTTGTATAGCTCGTCTCTATAGATGCTGTCATACGCGGCCTTAAAATCGATAAATAGATAGTGTGCATCGATCTGAAGCTCATGAGTTTTCTCTGAGATCTGCCATAGTGAGAATATTTGGTCAATGGTAGACATTCTTGGTCTGAAACCACAGTGATATCAACATCTTGTATGCGATGTTTAAAGGACTGATGCCTCTGTAGTTGGCGCAGTTGAGAAAGTCTCCTTTCATGAGGATCGGACAAACAATGCTGCGGTTCCATTCATCGGACATGCTTTCGTCCGGCCATATTTTACCGATGAGTTGGTGTATGCTCCTTACCAAGTCAATCCCTGACGTTTTGAAGAGATCAACAGTCATGCCGTCCAGCAGCTTTGTTGGAATTCAGATTAGAAATTGCTGTCTTCATTTCACCCAGGTTGATTGGAAGGAATGTTTCTTCATCGTCCATGTTGAAAGAATCATTCTGCCTGACAGCGGTATTTGTTTTGTCATCGTCGTTATGCACTCTACAGAATTGATCTTTCCAAATCCTTAGCATCGACGGCGACTCTACTACGATCTTCCCTTGTTCGTCTCTACAGGCTTCGGTTCGGGGCTTGTGTCCGGGGCATTTTTTTTTTAACCTTTTAATTAAATGTCCGAATCTCATTCCTGGAATAGCATCTCTCAATATCCTCGACCGAGGTGTATAATACCAAGAGCTCGCATTAATTTTTGATTGTGAAAGGTTACCAAATGGTATGCACATTAATATTAAGCCTTGGTGAAAGTGATGTTAAATTTTACCGTCTGGCAGCATATCAAAAACGCAATATTTTCCAAAAACGGAATTATATTGGTAACCACTTGATTCAAGTCATAAATAACAGTAAAGGTCCGCCTAAATCGAGATATATACCTCCAGAACGTTTTAAGTGTAGCCAAGGGCTTGCCAGACGTACTCAAAGTTTGTACGAAATCCCAATTTTGAATAACATATGTAACCACACAAATTTCTAGTATATTATAACTGAATAAACATACAACACATTTTTGTTGCCGAGTCCTTGCCAGTGACATTTGAAATATCGAGGAATTCCAAGTTTGAATAATTGTTGTAACTACTTAAGTATTTTTTTAGAATTTAGAGAAAAACTCCCTGATAACAAATATGTAAGTCCAAGACGTTTTCCTTGCCGCCAAGTCCTTGCCAGATGCATCAAAAGAATTAAAAGCCTCCAAAAAGAACTTCTTTATTATAATGTGGTTAAATATTGAGTCCCATGCTGCCGTATTTACACCAACATTTGTCAGCCCCATTAAGCATTATTGAAAAGCGTCATTGAGAGCTCTTACAGAGTTAGCTGTTCCCTTGTCGGGCATTGTTGGTTGATTAAGTAGTTTGTTTAATAGCGCAGATACCAGTAACCTGGTATTATTATAACGCTCAACTATAGTAGTGTCTTCCAGGCGGCATCATAATAACTGTCGGACGTCGAGAAATGCCGGATTAGTCTTTCTGCCGCTGATAGATTTGTTTTTAAATACCACATTTTCTGACAGTTGGCTATACAATTATTGTGGACTATCTGAACGAATAAATCGTGAAATTGTCTCCACTTTAAATTATCACCATCAAATCTTAGCAGTGTTATATTTGGGAGTTGTTGTTAGCGATAAGGGTACTGGAGCTATCTTCTATGTTGTTCTGTAAATTGGCCTTTAGGGATTTCATCTGTTTTCCTACAGAATCTTCTAGCTGCAGAAAATTTTCCAAAATTTTCAATTTTTGTTCTACATATTCTCGTGTATGTTGCTGCATTGATATTGTACCTGAACTGATACCTGTCAAGGTGCGCCGTAGAAAGTCTGCTAATACCTTTTGTCGGTTCATAAACTTAACTACACCTTCAAATGGTTCTGTTGAGGAAATCATGGATTTGGCCGTCAATGAAGAAATTGCTTAGCTACTTATCACGGGTGGGGGACTGGCTTCAATGAAACGCGTTTACGGTTGGATGACAATTCATTTATTGTCCCATGGCAAGGGAATATTTATACAAACAATATTGCTGGCTTAACATTAATTTGGAAATAACAATAATCTCATATTCAATAAGTGCATTTGGACTTAAACTACGGAGGGTGTTAGGCAAAACGAAAATATGCTTATTATGTTATTATCAACACCCTGAACATTGAGTAAATTTACTTTAGGGTCGAATTTCAGCTATGCCAAACATGTTGCCACTGCTGCACTGCTTTGTTTATTTTCGTGCATAATTTGTCCAAGGTGAACTTTATTATGGTGAGCATAGCTGCCATTCTTGTCGTGTAGATTAAAGTATCTGTTTCCGAACAGAAGCGTTTGTGGGAACTCGGATCGGCAAAATATGATGCGCCTGCAGAAAGCTTGAAACGGTTGAATGCCTACTTATTCATAGCAGCAATGTCCAGCGGACTATGGACACACCACAGAAACGCTTTGGTAGGCCAGAGCAGTTGGTAAGGATCCCCATTGAGAAGGTTCGTAACGTGGCTTGCATTCCTGAAAAACGATTTGACATTTTGGTGCCATTTGCGACAAAGCCTCACAATTTGGCTTCATTTCTGGAAGCAGCTGGGTGGGAGCACCATTTACGCAATGATGAAACGATCCAAACAAGTAGGGAGGTAGATTGTTCTGTTTGCACTAGACAGCATGAGGTAGGAAGGTGTATGCAATTCTCAGAGATGTACGGGGTTCAGAGATGGCAAGTGGCCCGTCGTTTGCGGCTATGCTTTAACTGTTTGGGTGAGGGACATCGAACCCATAGCTGTGTACGACAAAACCATTGCAGTGATATAGGATGCACAAAGAAAATTCACAAGCTGTTGCATGGCCCGAATAGTTCATTTGAGTCGGAGAGTAGGGCGCTGCGAATCAGTCGCCAATTACAGAACAACACGCAACCAGCAGTGCTTATACACACATCCACAGTGGTTTGGAGACTTTTGTTTACAATTCTACCAGTAAGGTTATACGCTCGCAGTATAGAGGTGACGTGTTACGAACTATTGGATGAAGGTTCCCCTGTGTCATTGATAAACGAGAACGCGTCGTCTGGGTCTAGAGGGGCAGAAAGAAAATTTCACCCTACAGTGGTTTCGGAACAAAAGTACTCCGGAATAGCCGAATACAGTCAACATGCACATTTTCGGACTTCAACTGAAGGGTAAGATGGTTGCTCTAAATCAGGTTAGGACAGTAAAGGACATAAAGCTACCTACTCAAACATTGGATTTGGCCAAACTACACCTGAACGATCGATATAGGAAAGGACTGTCTCTCCACAGCTATGATATGGCGACCCCAGAGTTATTAATTGGGTTGAATAACGCCCACCTAGGGATGGGGCGTAAGACAGTGGCCGATGATTGCAAGGGGCGCGCGGTAGTATTAGCCAAGATTGGCTGAATGAATCGGACATAGGTGATTCAGAGATGCAGGGGCATCGCCTACACTTTGTGCGGGTCGGTTCGCCAGCGTTGGATAAACTTGATCAAGTCGTGAACAACTCGTTACTAGCGATACCCCAGGAGTTCGAGAGGTCGAGAAGCACGTTGAGTCACTTGAAGATATTCGAGCAAGGTCAATCATGGAGAAAACTAGGCATAGGAAAGGGATGCGATTTGAAACCGGATTAATATGAAAGCTGGAAGACGCAGTCCTGGTGCCTAGTCGAGCTTTGGCAGAGCAGCGCTTCCAAGCACATGAAAGGAAGTTTCAACAAGATGCGAGATGCCACCAAGAATACTGCGGTATAATGAAAGAATACGAGGAAAAGGGATATGCGAGAAAGTTGAACTCATTCGAGGCTGCTACAAGAGGACCTCGGACATTGTTGCAAAATTTTCCCGAATGGCTCACGATTCTATCGGCAGTTATCAATATTTACGATGGCCGGGTTGCCGGCAGAACAAAAAAACTACTTAAAAAAAGAACCAAACACCAGAATCTTATAAAAAAAAATCGAACCACGCGGTTGGTGGTTAAAGCTCCAAGTGGCAAACTGTCACTTGAGATTTAGGGGAAAAATAAAATGCCCTTGGGAAATTTGCAATGGCAGCAAATTGTTTGCTGAACCTGATGGCTGCTCAGCTGGGCTGGGTTCAGGACAAGATTCGCGAAAATTTAAAATTTCAATTTAAAAGAATTTTTGCTGTTTATAGTAGGCGCCATGCACTTTTTCCGATCGGAAGTGCAAAACCGTATGCTGCAAAGAAATAAGCCGAAAACCACACCAGAAAGAAAAAGAATAGTTTTTGGTATACGTTATAAAATGGATCTTTTTATTAATCGGGGATTGGTTGATAAGCTAACAGCCGAAAGGCGGTGACAACAAAATGTAGTTTTTTTTTTTTTAAAGATGGTACTGAAGGTACCACTAAATAGCCTGAACCGCTACTTGCGGAGCCCGACACTAAAACGCGATATGTTTTTTTTTTTTACTGGATTCACCCCGGGGAACACGATTTACACAACTAGTTCTAACACAAAAAGGGTACTTATCTTTCTTTCCTAATCTTCCAGAAAGTTCCTTGCCTGTAGAACTACCTCCTAGTCTTCCTCTTTCTAGTCCTGAGTTCTTCCTTGTTTCCTCCTCACTGTTTCTTCCCTTTTCCTCTCTAGGCTTCTTCCTTCCCTTTTTTTTTCTCTTCTTTTTTTTATAAAAAAAAACGATTAAACTTTTTCCTCTTTTTTTTCACTGTTTTTTTTTTTTTTTTTTTTTTGCCAAACTTCTTTTAAACACTTTGATGGTCAACCAAGAAGTGGTTAACCCTATACCATCGATATTGGCTCGGACCGTAGGTCTCACACATACGTCAACACTCCGCAATTTTGCTGGAGTGTGCCACCATGCCTTGTACCTCCGTTGCTTCCATTCTCACTCACACACACCCCTGAAGGTCTCATTCTTATTTCCCACATCTGGGGAAAATTTGCCCAAGATTGGGATTTCCCTTTGGTCCGAGCTAATATTTCCCTTACGATCAATCATTGGGGTTGCCTTCAGTCGCAATGCAACCCCAGTCCTTCCAAAAGATAAAAAAACGGAAAAAGATAATTTGCCAAACAGTATACGACCTATTCGCGTTTATATGTCCTGATCATTATCCGTTTCTGATAATGATCGGATGAGGTATCGTGGGGGCGAAACAAGGAACTACTCATGTGACGAGACTATTGGAAGGAGTTTTACCTCTGAGCGCTACTCAATGTAAACTAACCAACGACATCCCTGTGAATCCTTTTGTCTTAAACTTCGTAAGTGCGGGGCACGCAAATGGGGGTCCAGTCTTTACAATTATATTTCTTTTACAATGTTTTATTTGGGGTTCGATGGGCGACCGTCCGTCACCGAATAGGGCGTCAGTAGTTTTGAATCTTCTGGGGTTTATGGCACGCAGAGGGTTCCAGACTATCCATCTGGCTCTAGACGTAACGCGCTTTTACTAAAGTGACCATCCGTCACTACTAAAGAGACTCCTGTCTCTGCCTTCTCGCAGACCTAGTGGTTGTTCCCTCCGACAAGCATAGAAGCAGAAAGACAGAGTTCAAAAACCCACCAATTCTTCCCGCCAATATGCTTCTCCAAGGAGACAGCGGACATAAAATGAAGGGGTGGGCCAAAACAACGGATTGGGCAGGAAAGAAATGGGTGGAGCGGAGATGCCTTCTAAGGCAAAGGAGACTATCCGATGGGGAAGACGACACCACACAAGGGCAAGAGCCGACAACTTCGGTAAAGGCTCCTTAACATTAATTCGTTGGGCGCGGCTCCTGCGCCTTTCCTCTGGTCGCTTCTATAATGGACCGTCCGTCCTACCTGCGATGGTTGATCCTTCAAGATACTAAGAGGGTGCACCAATGGCTGATGAACCCATGGCTGCCCACCACCCTTCTAGGATTTTGAAGAACCAACGGAAAATAATGTAAGTGGAAAGACGAAAGAAGGGAAAGAGTAGAACTTGTTGTGGTAAATTTTACCGCAACAACATTTTACCTGCCTCATTTCGGAATAAGTTACCCGAACAAGCCAGGTAAGACACCACTGGTTTTTAACGCAGCTACGGAAAATGGAGGCATCTCATTAAACTCCGGCTTGCTTGGTGGACCCGATCAATGCCAAGACCTCTTAGGCGTATTGATGAGGTTTAGAGAAAATTCAGTGGGAGTATGCGCAGATATAGTGGGAGCTTCACATTTTCGCTGATGCGAGTGAAAGCGCATTTGCTTCCGTAGGCTACTGGGGGATGGACGGTCCGCGCAACGTATCATCTATTATGTTCGTTTGAGGTGCGAAGTGCGTACCAACCAAATTGACATAGATCCCGCGCTTGGAACTGCAATCTACAGTGCTAGCTACATGTCTTCGACAAGGCTTAATCTGTACGTTCATGCACCTGACTGCAAGAAATACGGGCCACCAGTGCATACTTGTTGTATTAAAAATTACAAAGGTAGCAACTCGTGCTCTGATAAGTGCTTTCAAATTGACTCCGTTAGTAAATTTAAATACCTTGGGGTTTTGATAGACCACAATTTGAATTGGAAGGATCATATTCGGGCATTAAAATCCCACATGAATCTAGTTGCTCGTAAGCTTTATTTCATTAAACTTTACTGTTCAAAAACAATTCTATGTAAGGTCTACTATGTTCTTGCGTACTGAAGTTGCAATACGGTATCAGTAGTTGGGGTGGAATTTACTTTAGTACAATTAAACCGGTTTTAGCTGCACAGAAACATTTAGCTCGCTTACTCTCCAGTACAAATCGTAATACTCATACTTGGCCCTTATTCAAAAGGCTTGGGATATTACCATTGAGGCATTTGTACATCTTTAAAGTACTAAGAGAAATTTTTAGGCAAAGCGGAAGCATTCCAAGCAGACACAATCAAATTTACAATTTACGAGTTAACAGCATGGCTTCAACTAATACAGCAATTTCACGTACAACACACTTCCCACACAGTTTCACATTTACCGCCCCAAGCTATTTTAATAAACTTCCATAATCCATCCGAATAACAGTTAATTATAATGTATGTAAAAAAAGTTAAAAAGTGGTTATTTATTACATATATAGCTAACATTGAATTGCTTTAAAGTTACACAAAATATATGTATTAAATCGATTTAAATTTATCTTTTCTTCTTGTAATAAGGTTATTATTCTTGGATTCTTGCTTTGAACTATTTTAAATTAAAAAATAAATAAAAAAAGACACAATCAAATTTACAATTTACGAGTTAACAGCATGGCTTCAACTAATACAGCAATTTCACGTACAACACACTTCCCAAACAGTTTCACATTTACCGCTCCAAGCTATTTTAAAAAACTTCCATAATCCATCCGAATAACAATTAATTATAATGTATGTAAAAAAAAGTTAAAAAGTGGTTATTTACTACAGATATACGAGGGCGGGTCAATAAGTCCGTGACTTTTGGATTAAAACACAGATTTTTTGATAAAAAAATAATTTTATTTTTCAACGTAGTCTCCCTTGAGCTCTATACACTTTGTCCAACGCTTCTCCAATTTTTTTATCCCTTCCAAAAAAAATGATTTGTCGAGGTCCTCAAAATAGGCCTTTGTTTGCGAGATGACTTCATCATTGGAGTCAAATGTTTTTCCACCAAGCCATTTCTTCAGGTTTGGGAACAAGAAGTAGTCGCTCGGAGCCAAATCTGGAGAATAGGGTGGATGAGGGAGCAATTCATAGCCCAATTCATGGATTTTTGCCATGGCAACTGCACATGTGTTTGTGGTCGACTGTGAGCAAACGCGGCACCCATATTGCGGAAAGCTTTCTCATGCCCAAGTGATCATTCAAAATTGAAACCACTGAGCCATGCGAGATCCCTACGTCTTCCACAATCTCTCGCACTTTCAATCTTCGGTCGGCCAACACCATATCGTGAATTTTTTCGATTGTTTCGGGTGTAGAGACCTCAACTGGGCGTCCAGGACGTTCGGCATCTTCAGTGCTTGTACGGCCACAACGAAATTCAGTAAACCACTTTTTTACCATTGAAATCGATGGTGCAGAGTCCCCATAGTATTTATCAAGCTTAGCCTTGGTCTCGGTAATGGTTTTTTTTCGCAAGAAATAATGCTTAATAAGCACATCTTTTCCTCAAATTAGTGAGTAGTCTGATAAAAATAGCTGTCAAACACAAACTAACTGACGCAGCAAGTTTAAATTTTGACAGGAGTCAACTGACAGATGCCTGTTGACAGGAGCAGTGTTGCTGTTTCAGTAAAGAGGTCAGAAATTCAAAAAGTCACGGACTTATTGGCCCGCCCTCGTAGCTAACATTGAATTGCTTTAAAGTTACACAAAATATATGTATTAAATCGATTTAAATTTATCTTTTCTTCTTGTAATAAGGTTATTATTCTTGAATTCTTGCTTTGAACTATTTTGAATTAAAAAATAAATAAAAAAAAAAATTTTCCGATTATCACCCCACATCCTAAGGCTTATTGAATTATATTTAGTGAAGCGTCGCTTAAAATTAATTTTGAACAATTGTTCATTAAATTATATAACGACTACTACCTATATATTCATTCATTCACTATATTATAAATCATTATGAGATTGTTAATCTTAAGATGGAAATCTGTAATATGAAATGAATAAAAAAAAATAAAAAAAACTATACTTTTGAGACATAATGTGAGGCCGTGTCGAGTTGTGATGTGGAGCGACTCTCGAACGGTCTTGTCGTGGATCAAGTCAGACCATCAACGATACAAGGCGTACGTGGCACCAGGGTCAACGAAATCCTGGAGAATAGAGAACTCACTGAGTGGAAATGGATTCCAAGTGCACTGAATCCAGCAGATTTTGGTACTCACCTGAGGGACGAGAAGAGGAAATCATTTTAGGTAGATTTCTTACAGAAAACGAATCTGCATGGCTAATTGTGGAACCCCATACAGAGATGGAAGAAGAGCTCCGCACCAAGTTTCTAGTCTTCTTCATCAATGTGTGAGAGAAAATACTTTGAAAGATGTTCGTGTGTTACTAAGATGAAAAGAGTGATAGGATGAATTCTGCGTTTCTTAAATAATTGCCTCCAGGCCATGTATGAACGGAGAACGGAGGGGGGACTGAAGGCGTATTGGAAACGGCGGATCTAGAAATTTGTTATAGTGTTCAAATGGATGCACTTGCCGAAGATTACAGTACAGTTCTCTGGTGGCCAAGTTGAGAAAAGCAGCAAACTGTGGGAGCTTACGCCTTGCCGGAATAATCATAACGTAATGTGCGTAAGTGGGCGTATTAATAATGCCATGACAGCTGCCGCCCATACTCGTCAAATTAATAGTCAGTCACTACCCTAATCTGGCAAAGGATTAAAACAATAAAACTATTGTACCCATTCAGATGGGTTTTCTATTCTGCCTTAAACCCCCACGCAGGAGGATGCTGGGAACGATTGGTAAGAAGTGTAAAAAGAGCTATGGGACACCCCCTGTATAATGAGAGCCTACAAGGGCACAATTTGTATAGTCCGATGTGTGAAGCCGAGAACACAGTTAACTCGGGACTACTTACACCACTAAGACACACCCACTGATGAGCCCCTAACCCCTTATCACTTTCTTCTAGGTACAAGCAACTCCGAACAGACCCCTCACACGTACGAAGAAGCATTTGTCGGAACCTGCAAGCACTGGCGAAAGGTGCAGCAAGCACTAAATAAATTTTGGAAGAAGTGGCTGACAGAATATCTTCCGGACCTGTGTCGACGGACAAAATGATTTCAGCCAGTAAAACCTCTTTCGATACGAGACCTCGTGCTTGTCCACGACGGTAGTCTTCATCGCTCAAAATGGTAGATGGGCAGAGTGGTGAAGGCTAGATGTTGGTGAATCTCTGATTAGATCCACGGAGTTGGGATGTTGTAGATTATTTTTGTATTACTATTCGAATAATCAATGTAAGCGCACCTTACTGTAAGTGAGCCCTCCTGATGCTAAAGTTGTCCTCTGGTTGAAATCTTAACCTAGCAGCGGGAGGACGCGCAAAGGCATTAGTAGAGTTACTATGAACATTTTTCAATCTTCAATTTATAATATTGTCTACAAATGAATTAACTAGAAAATAAAACACCGCAAAACCACTTACTGGCAGTGGTTTTATTTGGCCCTCCCGCCTAGGATATACAACACTTGGGTTCGATTTTCCTGGAGAGATTTCTCGTGATTTCCTTTCATTAATGATAAATTTATTTGTTTCCGATAACATAAAATAGACTTGGCGATAGTAAAACCAATTAGCTACCGGCGCGAGGAGTTCCAATTGCCAAACGAGAAGGGATGGAGGAGCTCATTAAGGATATGAGCAATAAGGCAGTGATAGAACGCTCGGATGGCTTCTAGGCGGCCTCGACGTTCTAGTGAAGAAGTAAGAAGGTTTGCGTGGCTTATATATTATATGAGGTGAGTAAAAAGAATCCTACCCCTTCTCGACAATAATTGTTCAGGATGGAGAAAATAGCCTTCATGCTCCAGAGACGTTTGAGAGGGCTATTGATAAAGCCCTGGGGGAAACTACACTGCTTTACTTGCACGATTCCATTATCTACCCCCAGATATTCGAAGTGCATCTGACAAACTTTAAACAATTACTTGAGCGGTTCCAAACTACCAAATTGAAATTGAGCGCAAGTAAGTATAACCTCGGTCACGTTGTGTCTATCGTTGGACTGATTACTGACAGCAAAAAATAGCTCTGGCAAGGCTCAAGTTCAAGGCTTCCTTGGTCTTTGGTTTTATTACAGGTGATTCGTTTGAGGATTTTCGAATCTTCAATATGCCAAACCGTACGCAGACGACTAAATCGCATACAGATCAGAGCCAAAGATTGAGGTTATAAACATGCTTTTTCAAATTGACTTCGATAAAATTAAACGATATTGCGACGACTGGAAGTCGGAAACCATTCTATTTAGGACGTCTTTTTCTGGGACCTCTGCGGATACCAGAAAGAATTGCCGAAAGTTTCAGATCGCTGGACAACACGGGCAGCCACATGCTTGTCGAAATGTAGTCAGATACCTTGGGATCTGGGGCTAGATCAATGTCTGTATTTTAACAAACATATAGATGTTGCTCTGGCCAGAGCCAAAGGTGCTTTTGCCCTTACAAAGAGACTGTTTTATAGCAGGCAAGTCGATGGGAGGGTAAAGGTGATCTGCTACATGACCCTTATCTGGCCTATGCTTGTATTTGGTTGTCCCGTGTGGTTCAACGTCAGAGCAAGTCTTTTGGAAAAGATTCGGATGTTTGAGAGGGCTTGTCTTCGCTTATGCAGAACACTTTAGTCTGAGTACATAAAATTCTGTGGACAATTTTGTTATTAAATTGATTCGAATACACATTGCAAGAGCAATGACCTCGTCGAACAACCTCATCTCCGGGGCTTACTACCCCAATTCTATGTATCACGAGAGAGTTCACTTTGACGGCTTTATCCCTACAGAAGCGTTCTCCTACCTAGACAAAAATGGTCTGTTCCGTGACAGATTAGCGATGCCGTTAATCTTCCACGCCGCTCGAGCCACTCCGGACAGGTGACTCAACTACGGCAGAGACGTCGCACATGGCGGTGCGGAGTTTACAATATATGTGGCTTGCAGGAGGATCTACGTCGTGGAATTCCTCTAGTGCAAGGTAGCTTACAGTATAAGGAGTATAAGTATAATAAATAGATATTTTAGATTAAAAAATTATGTAGATGTAGTTTCTAAATTATTTTTTAGGCTTAGTCTTAAATTTTGTTATGACAGAAAATTGTTTTTTTAGTGCTAGCTATATTTAATACAAACACATGGAAAATTGTTTTTTTAGTGTTAGCTATATTTAATCCAAACAAATGATGAAAATTTTCTAAAAAAAATTCCTCTTAATGTTCGAGTGCCATGATCACACACACGTTGAAAAGTTAGTAAAAATTCTGATCACCTCGGCGTTAGTGGGTTAATCAAGTGAGTAATGTACCAATCGTCGGAAGACATATTTTAAATGTTAGGTTTAACTTAGATTGTCCGCATGGCGCTAGTAAATTAGAGTGAGATAATTTTAAGTTTATTAACCTAATTTTTAAGCGTTTTTTCGTCTAGCATGTAAGAATTATGAATTAATTAAAATAAAAATGCATTAAAAAAACACACATTCTAAGCTGCCGTATATTAAGATTGCTGTTTCAATAACCATTCTTCGATTGTTTTGAAAGTGTTGAACGCTTTTTTACACATTTTTCAAGGATTTCAATTTAGTCTACCATTTAGTGCATATAGCACATTTGTTTTACACTTTCGAAGTTTTAGAGGACTCTCCAATCTATAGAACGACGTCAAAATTAGAAAATTTCCGATTCCGACAGAACGTAGTCTATTCACCAATACTTCAGGAGGTAACAAACTGTATAGAGGCATTTTCCATTGGCCATGGCAATACACTCTTCCGTCTTAGTTCTTTGAGTATTGTGTAAACAATTAAAAACGAAACTAGTGGTGCTATCTCTCCCCTTCTAGAGGCCGCCCCCTCAGAAGCAATAAGCGTCTGTCTGGTATTGTCATTGATATGCCTGATGTTATCGCCTATATTAGAGTTAGATTGACCTCGACATTTTCAAGGTTCTTGTCATGGATCACAAGCTGCCTTGTCCCTTGAAGTATGGTTGGTACTGCGTTGAGCAATTTAAATATTGTGTATTAACTAGCGACCCACCGCGGCTTTGCACGGATTAGTTTTGCTAATATGATTTCATTTAAAGTAAAACTGCTCGTAAGTATAACTAGCGAGTTCTTTGAAATGAATAACCTTTATTTTTAAATTCTATACTACAGGGATTGCCAATAAACAAGCCTGCAGCATAAAGTGTTGTTAATAAACAGTTTTATTGGGAATTGGAGTTCTTTAAATTGAAACGATAGATCCGTTTGTATTAACCGAATAAACGATTTTCCCGGTCCCATAACTGCTTAGTATTGTTAATAAAAAAAAATTGTTTTAATTGATTTTATTTGCATCTACATATATTGTACATAAATCAAAAGTATATCTAACTAACATATCTGGTTAGTATTGTGCGAAAAAAAAGAGTTTGAATTGATTTTATCTGCAACCACATACATATACATAAATTAACATTTCGATTTCATTAAAACACTAGGATACTTGTACAAAAAACTAAACTACAGTGGCTCAGTGGGTGGAATGAACAATTCGATTTCTCTTACTCCATAAAGCTTCCATTTCTTATACAGCCCTATTCTGCTAAACGGCGGATTGAATGTTTGATTCATCACTGTCACTTTCACTCAACTTTGCTATTCTGCTAGATGGGTGATCACTACCTTGTCGATATTAATTCGCAATTACTTCGAAAACGACTATTCTGTGAAGTTTTAGCAGTTGTTTTTAGGAGATTTTGTTTGTGAAGAATAAAATAATTACATTTAAATATTTAAAACTGGATAGTGTAGCTTTGTATTTCCTATTTTTAAATCAAACGCGGAACGATGCAAATAGAAGGGTACGAAGTAACATCCGACAAGATATAATGGATATACCAAATGAAACGTAAGAAACCCTAGAGAAAATTTATAAATTATGAATACAAATAGATAGATAGATCTTGAAGAAACAGGATTTATTAAACCATTCACTAAAAATTCAGCTCTCTTTTATTAAATGTCAGTTATGTTATTAAATTTGTAGTGGCTCCCAATCTAACATTAAACAGCCAAATCTACATGCCAGTGTTCACACGCAGAGGGATTCGAACCTTGACTCTCAGAGTGAGAAGTGATGGCTAGTACCACTACACCACGGCCACCCCTTATGAACTTTCGGCCGCAAATCACAAACGCAACAAAATACTTGCGGATGAATCGATGACAGATGTGTATGGACAATTCGTTTCAATCGTTTAGTGTGATAGGAAACTAGCTTACCGACGGAGAATGATTCCTTTCGAATGTTTAGTGGTTTTAGGTTCTCGATTTTTGAACGATCACTCCCCCGACATTTAGCAGAATAGGGCTGATACACTATTGAATATTTTATGTCGATTACAATGGTACTACCTCTTTGAACATCGGTTAAGTCATTAATAGTGAATGTTTTAATAGGCTCATTCTTTACAATTTACAATAATGACTGGATTTAGTATTCCTAATTTGACTAACGATAATGCATTTTTCATTGTAATTGCAATTCAAATATAATTAGTTAAGATACTTCTTTCTGCAATAAACTGACATGACAGCTTCAAATAATTTTAAGTTTGTAACAAATTATTTATTATTATTTCAGTTAAATTATTTATTCTATTTTCTATTGTAAACTCATCATTATTATCAGGAAATCCTGCTATATACCTCCAAATAAATAAGTTGATCTAGTGAAGTCTGTATGATATTAAAGACATTGTCGTGCCTATCATCTCTTAGTGTGTCAGCGTTAATTGCGTCATTATAGTATGATGTCTTTCTGATTAGCAGTATCCTAAAAAATTTGGATTTTTTTGAGATTCGTAAATCAAAGCATCATCTGTTTTAATTATAACATAGTTAGATTGGCAGTGAATGGCTATCGAAACTTTTAAATAAATTAAAATGTGGACAACCTATGCCGAATCAATGGAGACTAAAGCTTCTTGGTTCCATTTTACAAAGGAAAAGGCGACACTCGAGAATGCAACAACTACCGTTCAATCAAGCTTATGTCACACACAATGAAAATCGTCGAAAGAGTCTTAAACGAACGTCTTCGGCAAATAATAAAGCTCGATAATAGCCAGTGTGGATTCGTTGAAGGAAGATCGACGTTGGACGCTATGCAAAGCCTACGAATAATAATGGAAAAGCAACGATATTTGTGTAAGGATTTACACATGGTATTTATCGACCTCGAGAAAGCATTCGATCGAGTGCCTCCTATGGGCCGGGCTGAGGTCTCAAAACGTATCGGAAACGTATGTTAGAATAATACAAGACATGTACGGAAACGTGAAAACTGCGGTTAAAAGCTCTGCTGGACTAACGAGAGAATTTTTCAGTTAATGTCGGAGTGCATCAAGGAAGCGTAATTAGCCCTTTCCTCTTTAACGTAGTATTCGACTATCTTTTAAAAGACTGCATGCGCGAAGCAAATGTAACGCCAATTCTCTTCGCTGACGACGCAGTTATACTTAGCGATAACGTCGAAGATTTACAGAACGCCTTAGATTCATGGAAAAATGCGCTAGGGAGAAATGGGTTTAAAATAAGTCGTTCAAAGATGGAGCATTTGACGTGCCCATTTGCGCATCCGTTGCGACCTGTTCCGTATATAATGTTAGACGGAATAGTTCTTCCGAAAAGCACTATCTTTAAGTACTTAGGATCAATCGTTAACATGGAAGCGAAATGTGACGACGACGTTAACCACAGAGTGAGTGTGGAATGGATGAAATGTCGGGAAAATTCGGGAATCTTTTGCGACCGAAAATTTCCACTTAAATTAAAGGGGAAACTCTACACCACGGTTGTTAGACCAGCTCTTATATACGGTTCACAGTGCTGGACAATGTTTAAAAATAAAATGACGGAAGCGAAAATGAAAATGTTAAGGAAGTCTAGTGGAGTTAATAACGCGATTGCATTAGATCTACGCGTATAAGGAAGTCTACATATAAAGAATTCGGTAACCGAACAGCTTGAGGCGAATAGAATAAGCTGGTATTGCCACGTTCAAAGAAGATCTGCGGAAAATCCGGTTAAAAAGGCACTATCAACTACGATCACTCCAATTGTAAGAAAACGAGGTCGGAAAAAGAATTCCTGGATTTCTCAGATGGCAAATGCGCAACAACGCCTGGGGCTAACCACTGAAGCGATCCAGGACTGAGCATTATGTAGACGCGTTCTGTGGTTTGCGACATTTGCCAACCCCATAAGCGGAGCAGCAGCGATGCAGTAAAAATGGGAAATTCGTTACGCATAAGTTCGTATAACGAGGAAAGGGTTAATAAAAGGATAAGAAGAAGAAGAAGAAGTTAGATTGGCTATAGATAATGATTTCAGCATTGATTGTTATCATGAGTGTGAGTAGGATAAGGGTGAAGTCCCTTGTCTAAAATTAAAGTTTCAGATTATCTTTATGGACAATTCCACCAGCTTGCAATTCTACTTTGTTGTCCAGATTTCTTTTTAACTATTTTTGGTTTTATATACTTTGGTTATAATTTGCCCTAGTGAGAATCAGAAGTTTTTTTTGGTAAATTACATACATCCAGAGGTTTTACTGTTATAACTTTACTTTTTTAATGTGAGTGTTAAGCATTTTCTTTTGGGATACTGCTACTTCATAAGTACATCTCCATATAAAGTTTTGTTATATAATCGTTCCATGGTTTTTTCCTGTGTCACAGAATGTACTGTTTTATTGTATTCTTTAGCTGCTCTAATGAATACTTCAGTAGGATCGAGTAGTTTGTACTGTTCTCTAATATATCCGACAATTTTTTGTAAAGTACTATATACTCGTTTTACTTTGCGGTTTGTCGTTCTATGGAATGACGGGGTATGATAGAGGTACTGATATGTTAGATCTTTCTAATAATATCTTGAAGACAGCAGAAGTGAATGTGGTACAGTTTCAAGGCGCCCATATAACTCGATTCCTACCGAGTTACCTTTTAAACTTTTACTTTTCAACAATGTATCAATATAACAAGCAACATGAACCTTAATATGTGCATATAAACATAGTATTTGTGTGTTTCCTAAACCTGCACACGCAAGCGACAACTTCTACCAACTCACAAGCCCACAACCTGCTAGTCATCCGCTTTCACATCATTCTACTGCTCTACATCATTGCATGGCTATTCTCCAACATCACATACTCCCATAGCCCATAAGAAAGCCAACCGCAAAACAAAGCAAAATGTCCGGTTATAAGATATCTGACTGGTTAGAACAATTGGTTGTTTTCCTTGTCTTCTTTTACTTTACTTTACTTGATTTACTTATATGCGATTTGCAATCCACGATATAATTTCAGAAAGCGTTTGCAGGTGCATATTTTTTCCCACTTACCATTTAAAATTTTCCACGCCACGCCACGCCACTGATGTGGTACCTCGGTCATTGATTAAATTATTACATTCAGGTAAATTCATAGGATTTTTAAGACTTTGAAAGCCATATCGTGACGACTGTCTATTTTCTTAATTGTAAACAATTTGAATATGCGTCAAGGCAAGTAAATAGAATAGTTTTCTCCGTGTAAATGATATCAATGTATTCGGCGCCTGGCCAATGGGGATGTCTATCATATTTTCTAATGTTACGAGTACATACATACTTCGCAATTTTTTGCATATTGACGAAAACCACCGTGCAACCAGGCCAAGAATATTTATGTAGAAATTATTTTTATTTTCTCTATCTTGATGAATCTTTCAAAGCTGCCTGTCTTGATACTGGATCGGATTAACTGCTTGTGCTTTTACTTCTTGAAAATACACTTTCTTCTATCTGTGTTAAATTCTTTGGTAGTTCAATAGCACCAATACTTTTACTTTATTTTACTTGTTATTATCAAATATTCACTAGTGAGAAGATATCCCGGTTGAGCTCCCAATTAAAAGTCCTATTTTACAAAAGCCATTATTTCATTAAAACACTAATGCCCAGTTTCACAGTGAAAATTTAAACTGACGTTTAACTAAACCTAAACGAAAGGTTAAACTTTTGGTTAAACTCTTTCGGTTTCATAGTGCAAAATAAACTTCCAGTTAACTAATCGCAGTTGTGGAAGCTATGTGTGAAAAAAAATGACAACACCATCGTTACCAAATGTCAAATTTTATTGTTATCGAATAAATTGGATAGTTTCTTTTGTTTTGTTGTCGCCAATTCAATTCAATGGAAAAATATAGAAATGCAGAAAATAGCAGAGAAAACTATTTTCAAAAAAAGGAGTTCGAATTTTTCGACCGCAGACGTTGAGTTATTATTGGAAAAATACAAATCAACAATAGAGAATAAAAAGACGAACAGAGTTCAGTATTCTGCGCACAAAATATGAAAATTTGAAAAAAAAAAGTCAAATAAAATTTTTCTTGCAAAAAGCAAAAACTTTAACTGACATATCCGCCTTCGCTTTAGTTTGCGGCCCTCGTTTTGCAGCGCAGATATTGCATTTAACATGTTTTTTCTGGCGCCGATCCAATTAAACCGTGATCTTAGCTTTCCAAATGTTTCATTTGTCCCATAGTGCCTCCGGTTGGTGCGTCGTGGTACATTCTTTTAAATTCGATTCTACTTTTTGCATAACAAATTTTCTCGTAGAACTAAGACAGGAAATTATGCCCAATAATATTTAATATCTCCAATTTCCCCTGAGACTTCCAACCAATTTGACCTGAGGCCCGCATGACCCACTGCATTATCACCGAGAGCATTTCGTCCTCTTCCTGAGCATGCCAGAGCTTGTAAACATCAAAATCACTACTCACTAGCTGAATCAATCCGGTCACATATTTTCCTTCGGGATGAAAACGATTCTCTTTCGATTCACAGTGATTGCAGTTCATATCAGCACATGGAAATATTCGACGGCCAGCAGCTCCTTATGGGTGGTGCAATAAGAACGCTGGTTAAGGTTCTGCTGAAATACCCAATAACTTGCTATATTCCGCTCTGCATCTAAGACAACACAGAACCCAAACGCATGCGTCAGTATCCAGAACAAATTCTTCACCGGGTTGAGCGTGCCCCAAAAGTCCTTTCACACTGTTCGGTCCCTAAAAATGCAGCATTCTTTTCAGTCAACTGGCGCAATGGTCGAGCGATGGCAGAAAATATATTGTATTTAAATATTGTTATTTATAGATTATGTAGTTCTGACTGAAGCTGTGAATATTCTGGTTTTGGTAAATAAGCCTTTAAGCAATTATTGTCTTAATGCATTGAATTATTATTATTCCACCAAATTATACATATACATACATTTTATAACAATGGCAAACTGTTCGCGATGCCACGACCCGCTGTCCATGGATGGTGAATTTGTAACCTGCGGGAAATGTAAGGAATACTACCACTATGAATGCTCCTCTGTTTCCCACAATACATGGAGAAAATTGTCAGCAGCCTCGAAGAAAGCATGGAAATGCACTGTTTGCAGGGGAAAATAGAAACCACTACCCTCATTGCAAGCAGAAAGTCAACATGCTAAGCGGTGCAGATCGGCCTATTCTCCCAAAAATAAAGACTCCACCACCGCAACTTAAAAATCAAGTGGCGATATTGATCTCCAACAGAAAACTCATATGGAGATAAAGGAAATCAAAGTTATGCTGGAGGAATATGCGAAAGCAGTGGAATTCACAACCGCAAAATATGATGATCTAAATTCCGTTTTAACAAAAAACACAACAAACAAAAATAAACACACTTGAACAGAAGCAACTTGACAAAAATATGGAAATTAAGTGCGCTCCAATGAAACTTAACGAGAACGCACACGACATTGTAATTGCAATAGGCAAAACCTTAAATCTGGAAATTAATGAAATGACATCGAGGAAATTTCTCCGTTCACAGATAGAAAAAATAGGGAGTTTAAAAATCACTCGGTTTGCTTCACAAGAAAGCAAACAAAAGTTGCGATGACAGAAAAGGCGAAAACCAAGAGAACATTAACGTACGAAGAAATATATAAAATATGTATGTAATGTAAACAGAGAGACAAACCCTATGTATGCAAAGCAAAACATATACATTAATAATGAGTTATCAGCACACCTCAAAAAATGACTCTGGTTAACCAAAACGAAAGCAAGAACGGTTAACTGGAAGTACATATGTGTGGATGAGACACAACAAAGTTCTCGCGAGGAAAAATGACGATTCTGTTGTAGAAATCAATTCAACTGTTGATGTTGAAAAAATTTCAATTTTCGTTTGTTTTACAGTCGCGACAAAAAATGAACAAACACAATAGAAGAATTAACAATGAAGAAAATGAATTCATAAATATTGAATTTAAACATTTAGAATGCCTTAAAGAAATGAAGGATTTTATTAGGGAAATTAATGGATTTTCTTATTACTTTTTTAATATACGATCGATCTATTAGAGCAAATTGGAATAATTTTATTTTAAGCGTTAATGAATTTATTAGAAAAATTGATGTAATAGTGCTCTCTGAAATAAATATTAGAAAAATTGAGAAATCATTTTATATAATTACTGGATTTCATGAACCATTAGCCTATAATACAACTGATAAAATAGGTGGCGGCTTAATGATTTTCATAAAAGATGATATAGAATACACAAAAATAAATATGAATTATGTGTATTATGAATTTGTTACAATAACCACTCAAAGAAGACACATTGAAGCTACAATTTTTGCTATATACAGACCGCCTAGACTTAATGTAAATGAATTTATAGATGAACTAGGAAAAAACATTGACAAAATAGATAAAAGGCAAACTTTGGTAATAATTGGTGATGTCAATCTTCTTATCCTTTTATTAACCCTTTCCTCGTTATACGAACTTATGCGTAACGAGTTTCCCATTTTTACTGCATCGCTGCTGCTCCGCTTATGGGGTTGGCTAATGTCGCAGACCGCAGAACGCGTCTACATAATGCTCGGTCCTGGACCGCTTCAGTGGTTAACCCCAGACGTTGTTGCGCATTTGCCATCTGAGAAATCCAGGAATTCTTTTTCCGACCTCGTTTTCTTACAGTTGGAGTGACCGTAGTTGCTATTGCGTTTTTAACCGGATTTTCCGCAGATCTTCTTTGAACGTGGCAATACCAACTTATTCTATTCGCCTCAAGCTGTTCGGTTACCGAATTCTTTATATGTAGACTTCCTCTTATACGCGTAGATCTAATACAATCGCGTTTAGTGACTCCACTAGACATCCTTAACATTTTCATTTCCACATTGTCCAGCACTGTGAACCGTATATAAGAGCTGGTCTAAAGCTGGTGTAGAGTTTCCCCTTTAATTTAAGTGGAAATTTTCGGTCGCAAAAGATTCCCGAATTTTCCCGCCATTTCATCCATCCCACACTGACTCTGTGGTTTACGTCGTCGTCACATTTCGCTTCCATGTTAACGATTGATCCTAAGTACTTAAAAATAGTGCTTTTCGGAAGAACTATTCCGTCTAACATTATATCCGGAACAGGTCGCAACGGATGTGCAAATGGGCACGTCAAATGCTCCGTCTTTGAACGACTTATTTTAAACCCGTTTCTCTCTAGCGCATTTCTCCATGAATCTAAGGCGTTCTGTGAATCTTCGACGTTATCGCTAAGTATAAATGCGTCGTCAGCGAAGAGAATTGGCGTTACATTTGCTTCGCGCATGCAGTCTTTTAAAAGATACTCGAATACTACGTTAAAGAGGAAAGGGCTAAGTATGCTTCCTTGATGCACTCCGACATTAACTGGAAATTCTCTCGTTAGTCCAGCAGGGCTTTTAACCGCAGTTTTCACGTTTCCGTACATGTCTTGTATTATTCTAACATACGTTTCCGGTACATTTTGAGACCTCAGCGCGGCCCATATGGGATCCCTAGGCACTCGATCGAATGCTTTCTCGAGGTCGATAAATACCATGTGTAAATCCTTAGACGAATCTCGGTGCTTTTCCATTATTATTCGTAGGCTTTGGATAGCGTCCACCGTCGATCTTCCTTCAACAAATCCACACTGGCTATTATCGTGCTTTATTATTGCCGAAGACGTTCGTTTAAGACTCTTTCGACGATTTTCATTGTGTGTGACATAAGCTTGATTGAACGGTAGTTGTTGCATTCTCGAGTGTCGCCTTTTCCTTTGTATAATGGAACCAAGAAGCTACTTCTCCATTGATTCGGCATGGGTTGCCCACATTTTAATTTATTTAAAAGTTTCGATAGCCAAACGCTGCCGATCCCCTCCATCTTCGACCAAAACTCTGATGGAATGCTGTCTGGTCCCGCCGCTTTCCCGCGCTTCATTTTTCCAATTGCTATACTTATTTCTTCGATTGAAAAGTCCGAAACTTCCTCCTCGAATAGACCAGCTGTCGGCACGATATCACGTGGAAACTGTTTGTTAACCAACTCCTTGCAGTATTCAAGCCACCGGTCACAAATTTCCTTTTCATTTGTTAGTAAGCGACCGTCTGCGTTTTTGATGTACGAGTATTTCGGCGAGGTTATTTCCATTGAATTTTTTCTCCTCTGTGCAGCGAGCTTAAAAATATTTGGCATTTTAGTATTGTACGACGTTTGAACTTCTTGGATAGCTTGTCTTCTATCCGCCGATCGTGAGGATATTTGTTCCAACTCCTGGTACAGGTTTTCCGCTTCTGCCGCTCGAGTTCGAGCCAGGACTTTCTTTGCGATCTTTTTAAGACGCTCGTATTCAAGAGCCAGTCGAGCTTTTTCGATATCGTCGCTCCGATCGCATTTTGTCCACGCTTGGAATGCACTCTTCTTGTCGGCCACAGCTCGTTTGGTTTCGTCATTCCACCACCATGTTTCTTTGCCGACGTGATGGTATTTCGATATAGTCCCTAGATGGGACCTTGCGAGTGTTATGCATTCCTCGTGCAGGCTGGTCCACATTTCTTGCGGGCTAAGTGATTCTGCGATACCGTTTATATTGTGAAGTACTTCTTTAGCCAGTGCGATAAATCTTGCGCTTCGTTCCTTCGGTAGATTATACCACCGGAGTATTACTCCAAGTATTACTTTACAGTCTTTAACACGGTTTCTCATCGACATTTTGCAGAGGTGATAATCTATTTGCGTTTCGTGGCCTCCGCTGCTATAGGTGATAAGATGTCGTTGATGTTTAATAAACATTGTATTTAAGACGGTTAAGCCGTAAGCCCTACACGCTACAAGGATGTCTTCGCCAGCTGAATTTCTGGTTCCAAAGCCTTTACCGCCGTGGCAGTCCTCATAATCAACATTTGTTTCTCCGACGTGGCCATTTAAATCTCCGCCTACGAAGAGCATCTCATCGATAGGTATATTTCTAAGCAAATTACCGAACTCTGACCAAAATGTATCTTTTTCCGATTGGTCGCATCCATTTTGTGGAGCGTACGCGCTAACAATGTTCCACGTTTCATTGTGTATGACGAGTTTAACACTCATCAAGCGGTCGCTTATTTTCAAGATACCAACGATGTTGCTTAGAAGATCCGCTGCAACAACGATTCCAACACCGTTTCGTCCATTGACCGTTCCATGGTAGAACATCTTAAATGCCTTAGTTTTTAAATCTAGAAAACGCGCTTTATTTCCTGTATTACACCACTTCGTTTCCTGTACGCACAGGATTTGTAGAGTTCTGCGACGCATAATCGCTTCCAGTTCTAAACTTTTTGAGGTCATCGATCCAAAGTTCCAACTTGCAAACCGAAGTTTATGAAAATATTTTGGAAACTTCATTTTGCCCGCCCCCGGAATCCGTCGGGCTCTGACACAAGCACTTCTGCTTGCTCTGGGATCACCCGAGTGCGTTGCAATCGTGGTGCCCAGCGGGGTAGTGCTATTAATTGCGATCATTTCCATGAAGTTTAAAGTTTGAGTGGTTTGACACTTGTATGCTCATTTCGAATTGTTTGACTGTTCTTTTACCCCACCGGTAGTCTCCAGACGTGGGAACCCACTGATTGCATACAAACTTGTGGGAAAGTTTTAAGGTGTTAAAGTGTCACAGGCTCATTTTTGGTGTCATAGTTGCCTGTATATGATTGGTGTCCCATTTAGTCGCCTCTTACGACAAGCTGGGACGCATTGCGGCACTATTCTTTATCCGATGCCGCACGGACAATAATTGGTGATGTCACTATTGATGCAAATGATGTATATCATCCTAATGTGAGCAGATACCTTTCATTGATAGCATCAAGGGGATTTATCAACACAATTAAATCGGTTACGCGTGTCATCTTATCCCGAAACACTAAAACATTAATTGATCAGTGTTTAATTCGCACTAAATGCACGGTTATTATATCCACGGTAGTAGAATTATATTGCTATGACCACTTTGGCATATACTGCGCGACTATTAAATTTAATGAGAAAGAAGAAAGAAACGCTCCTGAAATGTCCAGTTATATTAGTAGTTATGAGTTGTCACGGCACATTGAACAATTTAACTGGCAACAGTTGATTGATCTGACAAACGTAAACGATTTGTACAATATCTTTAGAGAATGTTTTAAAAGAATGGTAAAATCAACGATGTATTTCAGAAAAAACAAAAAAAGATGTAATGAGCATATATGGATAACCGCAGATCTAAGGAATGCATGTCTAGAAAGAGATCGTTTATATAGAAGATATAAAAACAATAGAAGAAACCAAAATTATGAAAAAGAATATAAAGCGTTTCGCAACCACAAAAATAAAAAGATACATAGTACTATCTTTTGCAACAATTCTTAAATGCAAAAAACAATCCAAAGGAGACATGAAAGATCATCAATTCAATACTTGGCAAAAGACTTATAAGTCTGGATGATTTGTTGGCTAAAAACTCTGCTACAAACGAGTATGATAATCTCGCAAATCATTTTGTACAAAAAATTTCTTTAGACATAACAAATACTATCCATATATGCGAACATAAATCTTACTCGGGTCCATCCAGGAGTGTTCAGCGATCAATGTATATGAATGAAGTTAGTACTGAAGAAGTACAAAAAATTCTTAAATTACTTAAAGACAACAAATCAGCAGGTGAAGATGGTATACGACCAAAGGACAAAAGAAATAATGCTCAGGTTCTGGTTCCGGTTTTAGCAAAACTTATAAACTTGAGTCTGGAACAATCGAAGGTCCCCGAAAGACTTAAAATATCTGTCATTCGACCGATATACAAGGGTGGTCCGAAAAACGATATCGGGAACTACCGTCCGATTTCAATTCTATCGGTAACGGATAAAGTCCTCGAAGATGTTGTATTCAAAGACTTATTGAATATTTAGAAAAGTATAATATATTGTCAAAAAATCAGTTCGGCTTCAGACAGAAAAAAAGTATAAATTAAGAAAAAAACATAGCACCATAGTACTTTTTATCGATTTTAAGAAAGCCTTTGATACGCTTTGCCATACAAATATTCTAAAACAGATGGAAAAAACGGGCATAAGAGGATCACTTTTGCCATGCTTGAGGACTACCTAAAAAACCGTAAATAAAAGTCAAAATTAAACAAAGCCTAAGGAAAGAAAAATCTTCAAAATATGGAGATCCACAAGGATCCAAATTAGGACCGTTAATTTTTATTCTATACATGAACGATGTGCTTGCAGCTCCTAACAAAAGCATAGTTTACACATGCGCAGACGACACGGCAATTATCTTTAACCACAAGGACGTTGAAGCAGCTGGAAAAATCATGCAGAAGGAGTTTGATATAGTCACATTATGGTGTCACGACAACGGCCTGATCATAAATGCAAAAATACTAAAGTAATACACATACGTCCCCCGCACATCCTAAAACACAAAATCTTAATAAAAATGCATGGTTATGATTGCCTACATAAGGTTAACAGTCATCAACTTCTTCAAGCTGATGACAACTGCTCGACGATCCTGGATAATGTATCTGTATACAAATATTTACGGGTCACCGTCGACTACAGTTTTAAGTGGAGGTATCATAGCTCAGTGGAATCTCACCCAAGGTACGGCATCCTAGCGTGGGGCAACACGCCGCACCTCCAGCGGGTAAACTCATTGCATGCCAGCATACAAAAAATAGTTAAGAAATCAGAACGACATATGGCAATTCCTCACAATACGACAATTGTATAAGATGGACATACTATCAACTTTCAAAGATGGTAACACCTATAAGCTACCAACCCAACAAGCAGTTAACACATGTAGACGACAACAAAATAAGTTTTTGGTTCCAGGGTTCTGGAACGAATATGGACGTAGAACGTATGCAGTTGCTGTTCCGGCAATATTTAACGAGCTTACAACAAATTTAAAACAACCTTCCAAAACCAATTTTTTTAAAAAATGTTAGGAATATGTTCTTGAATTTAAATGTATAAACGATAAACTATTTTTTTTGTACGTGTAATGAATTGTATTTTGAACTCAACATAATGTAATGTAATTAATTTTAAAGACCAATCTTCTGCAGACAAGCCCCCTGGCTTTGCAGATAATACAATATGAATGTCAATCTTTTAGAACAAATAAAAAATTCAATTCAATTCAGTCCAATAAGGCTCCGCAGCTCGGATATGGTCGTCGGGGAAGGCCAGCTACGAACAACATCCCCAGTGCCCCAGAAAATGGACTTCTTGTTGAAAGAGTTTGCATTTGGCTGAACTCAGTCTTAAACCTGAACGCCTTAGCTGACTAAAAACAGAACGGAAGTTAGTAACAACTGAAGGTTTTATCGTGTATTAAAATGTCGTCCAGATAAATAAAGCAAATTTTCATTGGCAACCCACGCAAGATATTTAACATGAGGCGGTCAAAAGTGGCAGGTGCGTTAGTCAGCCCAAAACTCATGACTTGTGGCAGTTCACACAGACCATCTCTTGTTACGAACGCAGTCTTTTCTCTATCTTCGGGATGACAATCCACCGTACTGATCCACACGGAGCCGGCTACAGAATCGAGGGTGTGCCCTCTGTGCTGGGCAATGGGAACGAATCCTTGATGGTGACATAACTAAATCGGCGATAGTCCACACAAAACCTGGTCGACCCATCCTTCTTTTTGACCATGATGATAGGTGAGTATCAAGGACTTGAAAAACGCTCAATAATATCTCGGCGCAGCATATCCTCAATTATTCGTTGAAACTCCACTTGTTTGGCGAGTGGCATCCTACGCGGAGGTTGCATAAGCGCCTTTGCAACACCAACATCAATTCTATGTTGAAAAATGTTGGTCCTGCCTTAATCGTCCGGTCCACTTGAGAATATATCGGCGTATTCTCAAAGTAAATTTTTGCGACTAGTCGTTGTTTTGGCGGAGGATATGCTTGTGAACATACAATCACATCAGACAAAAAATCAGGATGAGCCTCCAAATTTGATTGTCCCATATCCAGACCTCGTCTAAGCGTGCTATATTCGCATTGATTGGTGGAACAACCGAGTGATCAGCCAAATTAGCTACTCGAATAAGTACTACTCCATCATGCATCTGATTAACCGATTTTTCAATTAACAACCCTTTTGGTAAGTTGCTGCATATCGTATAGACGATTCCTTCGAATGAGTTGGTTGCAGAAGCGACGGTTACAATGATTGTTTCTGCTCGTGCGGTTAAGGTGAGTTCGTTTGCAGTACGCTGAAAAACAACACGCTGAGTCTCTCCACCTATATCATTTTCGCAGTTGTGTTGAACTTTGTTTTGCTCACAGGTCAACTGGATATGATGTTCACCAATCTCGATTTGATGTGAAAAGTCCAAAACACTCTTCGTAGTTTGCAATACATCGATACCAAGAATACCCTGGCAGGTGGCCGGAAGCGGGATATCGACCACCACCACCTTCACGCGACGTTTCACCCTGCCTAGCTGAAGCATTGTTTGCCACACATCTGAGCCACCTAATGTTTGAATGTTTATATTTCCATATTGAAGGCGTGCCTTAGATGGAATTATCGATCAATTTACCAGCGTAATGGACGATCCCGTGTCCACCAACAATTGACATGGTTGGTTGCCAAGAAGTGCTGCCACCGAAACCGGCTATGCAAGTCGCCAGAGTGGACTCTGTAGATTTGAGGTCGAATGCAATGCATTAGCACTCACCCTTGGTTGCTGACTACTGATAGTTTCCCAACCCAGTGATCGGCTCTATTACGCCACATCCAGTTTCGTTTTTTCGGCCACGTAGGTGATGAGTCGTACGATTATTCGGCGGCATATCTTCATTGATTTCGATGACCCGGGTGTGGTGAATGGGTTGGGATGCAAGTCGAGCAGCTTCAACGGTGATAGCTCTAGACGCAACTTCCGTTAACACCTTGCTTTCGGCTAGTCTAACGTGCTTTTGGACTGAGCAACGTTAATGGGCGGTCAATTCTTGTTAGCCTTTGGATCTCGCTAGCGAATGCACCGAGGTCTTCCTTCTGATGTTGTTTTCTGAGTAACATGCTTTTCTTAGCTAAGAAACCTTAGCTGCAGTGCTGAAGCAAGCTTGTCATAATCGGCACGATCCACGGGATCCAGATTCGACAATGCAGCTACGCTTTCGCCGCGTAGCAACGTAGTCAATGTGTGTGCGTTTTCCTTGGAGGTCCACTCGTTCGCTTCAACAATGATGTTAAATTGCAACTGATAGTCACGATGCGGTGGGCCATCCGAAGCATGTGGAATTATTTTTTTATTTAAGTTTGTTTATTCGTTTTTTCAATAGTATCAAATAAAACTGTTTATGTTCTCTTACATGGTATGAAATAAAACTGTTTAAGTTCTCCTACATGGAGGCGCAACCGGGATTTACCGGATAAAATTGGAAATTTTATTTTTGTTTTGTTTCCTCGATTGAATAACGACTGTGGTAAAGCGAGTATTGAAAGATGTAAAGTGTGAAGTAAGGCTCAGAAGTAAAATAAAGCTAAGAAGGAAAAGTGAAGTTGCGAAGTTGAAGTGCGTGTAAGGTAGAAGAAAGTAAGTGTGAATGAATGACTTGCAAACATTGACAGCCCGTCAACTACCATCCTTAGAAAAGGAGGTCTGCCGTATCGATATAACGTCAAAACCGACTTGTTGGATCGGATTCACAGTGTTTTTGGAAAGGGAGTTAAAAAGGCAAAAGACGTATTAAGGACCATAAGACAAGACGAAGACGAATTTTCGGACGAAAGCAACGACCAGCCAGAGACCAATGACTGCGACCAGGGAATCCATCAGGAAGCCGAAGATATAGAAACAGTTGTTAATGTAGAGGAGTGCTCAGTGAGAAACGTAGAAAGTAAGTATGACAATAAATACTAATCAAAATAATTTTGTGTGCCGTGACTTGGAAAAATCTTTGGTACAGTTTTCGGAAGAGTTCGGGGATATAGCTACTGCGTGCGAGAGGAAGGAGATGCAGAAGTATCTATATGCAAGAAGATTGCTGAGAGGAGCTGCAAAGCTGGCCGTAGAAGTGACAGAAGGAATTACTAATTGGACAAAGTTAACAGCGTGTTTGACAAAGGAGTTTAGAAAGGAGACATCGAGCATAGAAGTTCATCGAGTATCTCTACGCGATGGCACAGATAGGCCAATGTATAGAGAAGACATCACTTGTACAGTAGAAGACGTGTCCACAATTGTGGGGATACATCACACATGGCGATGGACTGTCCTGATAAGGCTAAGGGAGCACGGTGTTTCCGATGCAAGTAATTCGGACACATTTTTCCCCAATGCCCGCACCTGAAGAAGGAAGATACTGATTCGAGAGGTTTTAGTAAAATACAGCGTATTGACTCAGATGGTAACTACGTACCAGTTAGCGTTGCGAAGAGATCTTGCCATGCTTTCGTCGACAATGGGACGTTTCCATTTTACATAGGCCATTCGTCGATAAAATCGGGGAAATGAAGGTGAACCAGCCAGGAGTGACTCTAAATGGATTTGGTAACGACAATGGGTTCCTGTATTTTGGAAGTATGAGTTGGCGCAGATGAGCACTAGGTTCGGTTCCAAGTGGTTCAGGACAATTTGATTCTGGATCATGGTATGCTGGCAAGGGACTTTTTACAAAATGTGGAGCTGTTGATAAGCCGTGAATAAAGTATTAAAAGAAGATGGATGCAGAGAAAGTTTAACAGGGAAAAACATACGATCTAGAACAGAATGATGTTTTCAGTATAGAAGTGGTTGACGTCGAGGAGGACACAGGTGGGGGCAGTCTGCGGGTGGGCAACGACAGTTACAGAAAAGTCATCCCAGACATCGTTTCGACCTATTTGCCTAGAAGAATATCGGAGTCGTGCGTAGAAATGAACCCGATTCTATAAGACGATTCTATATGAGGGGACCATTCGGCACAGCAGATCGGACCTTGCCAGCCCTATCGTGTTGGTGAAGAAGAAGGATGGTAGCAGTCGGTTGTGCGTGGATAATAAAAGATCGTTTTCCTTTACATGTCATGGCGGAGGTTTTAGAGAAACTTCATAGTTCTAAGGTATTCACAACACTCGATTTGCGCAACGGATTCTTTCATGTAAACGTGGAAGAATATGGCAGAAAATGTTAAGTTTCGTTACGCCGGACGGACAGTGGGAATTCTTGAATGTCCACTTTGGACTGTGCAACTTACCCTCAGTGTTCCGAGAGCTGATTCGACAAGGCTATTTGCTGTTGTACTATATTTAGACGACGTCATCATTGCAGCCAAAGACGAAGAAACGAACTTGAAGAAACTAACTAGAGTACTGGAGGTAGCGGCGGAAAATGGATTAATTTCCTTAGTAAAAAGGTAGAATTTTTGGGTCATGTCATCGACGATGGGAACATCAAGCCTTCGGAAGAGAAATTGAAAACAGTGACACACTTCCTGAAATCCACGAGCGTGAAGCAGATTCATAGCTTCATAGGATTTACATGATTTTTCCGTAAGTTTATATCGAATTACTCCATTATAGCCAAGCCTTTATCAGATCTGATGAAGAAAGACACTGTGCTAAACTTTGGGTTGGATGAAAGCACTGCGTTTGACTCCCTCAAGAATATTGCTAAAGTAATTCCAGCCAGGACTCGAGACGGAGTTGCACACCGACGATAGCATGATAGGATACGGGGGCGTGCTGCTGCAAAAGCACGACGTAGGCCTTCATCTTGTGTTCTACATCAGTTGCAAAGTGATGCCAGCAGAGCAGAATTATACGAGCTACGAACGCGAGGTACTAGTGGTGGTAAGATGTATCAAAAAGTGAAAGGTTTATCTCTTGGAACAACGCTTACAAATTTAAAGTGATTGTAAGGCATTCCATGCGACTGTGAACAAGAACGACTTGTGTCCGCGAGTTGCAAGATATGCACTGATACTGCAGGTGTTTGATTGCGAAGTTTACATCGAGCAGGAACAGCCATGCGTCATGTGGATGTCCTAAGCCGTAACCCAACTGTAATGCGTATCGACGATGGTATCATCCACGCTCAAGGCAAGATAAACATTGTCAAATAATAACAAATGTTTTGGCCGTTTCAGGACAATATAAAGATTTTGAAGTGAGGAACGACCTCTTGTATAAGTATATGGCCGGAAATCACCTCTAAGTGGTCCCAAAAATCTTGCAGAGGGAAATCATAAATAATGAACACAACAGGGGCCATATTAGTTCTGCCAAAGTACAGGCGGTTCTAAAATAAATTCGGTATAAATATAAATTCGTTAGTAACCTACATATCACATTATACTACACAGAACCAAGAAGCACCAAAGACGCCCTTTTGAGCTGATGTTCGGCGCGGTTATGAGACGAGAATCTGACTCTGAGCTTAAGACGCTGCTTGAGGAAGCGATTCCGGAAAACTTTTAAAATTTCAGGAACGCGATGAGAAAAGCAGCTAAAGAGGAGATACTAAAGGTCCAAGAGGAAAATAGAAGAATCTACAACCGAAAACGGAAGCAGCCATGGCGGTATGAAGTGGGGGATCGGTGGCAATCCAACGCACCCAATTCGGAGTCGGTCTGAAGTCAAGCGAAAAATTCTTCGGAATGTAGGAGATAACGCAGATTAAAAGAAACGAGGGTGAAAAATCAAACGGTGGGTTAATTATTCCAAAGAAGAAGATGATGTAGTGTTTCAGTCCGACCGAGGACAGTCACGGCAAGCTACTGTTGATCGTTTATATAAACCCGTGCATTTAAATGGTGGACTTGGTACAAAGTATTAAAGTCGGTGCATTTGTGGCACTAGCTAGGATGACGCATCATGGGAGTTCAACGAGCGAGCGGACGATGAAGAAATGATATGGAAAACGGGGAGTCTTATACAAACCACAATACAGTGCGGTTTGCGATCCGGAGCATGTAGAGCATTGGTTTTTGTAATTGTATCAAATAAAACTTAAAAATCTCCTACATACATTATTTATATTTTGCTCGATTTTTTATTTAATAAATAAAATATCCTTATTAAAAAAAACCTATTTATATATTACTATTGATTATGCAATTTCACACCACCCTGGAAGTAAAAGGTGCGTTAACCGACTTGTTTTTCGTTGGGTGTTCGGCTTCCCTAGATGCAATGGCCTATTGCATCCATTCACTTTATAGAAACATTTACAAATTTTTAACATACTATAAGTTAAATTCTTTTAAGCAAACCACACAAGTAAAAAGAACGAAAGCTGTGTCTATAAATGTAACTTTTCTTTCACGAACTATATGCCCATTAAATTCGTATTTAAAGGCTCAGGTTCCCGCAAAAAAAAAATGCAATAGAATTGTGTTGATAATTTAGTTTCTACCAATGAGAGAATAATAAATAAGTGCATAGAATATATATGTATGTTATAATAACACGCAAGTGGACTAAAAAGTTGTTTTCCTTTTTACTCCACCCCTAAATAATAGGTAAAAATAGTGCAATAAAAATATTTTTGTCATGCATAATACAAACTTACCTGGCTTTCTCTCGTCCCGGGCGGTATAAATAAAATCAAACTGCATCTCTTAAAATTCGCTATATTTATCGGTCTATAAATTAAAAACTTATTAATGTTATCACTTTTTTCGCTTATTTGTTCATTTCACCACGAATGATTTTATCAGGAGGGTATGTCCCGTTCCCAAATATATATGGATTAAAAATATATAATTTGATTTTTGTGTTATATTTAAATAAGAAGGAAACGAAAAGGATTAATAACTATTTCAAATATTTTTACTTGTTCAAATGGAACTCATGGCAAACATAACAAACAGCAAACAAAACAATAAAAACACTATCACGAATTTGTTATTTGTAAGTACAATAAAGAATTGACTAATTCTTTAAAAAATATCCGCATCAACCGTGAAGAAGTTGATAAGTCGAGTTATCATGAAAACCGGTTTGTTTAACGTGAGGTAGTTTAGGGTCCATCGCTAATGAAAAAAATGTGATAATCGATAAAAAACATTAAAATACATTTCCTGGAATTATTTTGGAATTAATAAATTAACTACACGATTTAGGAGATATTCGTTGCCTGAGAAATCGTAATGAGTTATCAACTTCTTCACGGATGGTTGGATGTTGGATGTTATACAATCTTTTGCCATTTTAGTCATGGAGTGGTTTACCGCGCAACAATGAACTTTTGTTATTCAATCTTATTACGAAAATACGCGATCTGTAAAGGAACATTTTGTATAACTCGGTTTGAAGAAATTGGTTCGGTATCGGGTCAAACTCCATATCAGCGCTCGGCCATAACGAAAACACCAGAACTTTACCATTGTGAACGAAAGTGTTCAAAAACAGGCAGGCACCTTAATTCGTTGCCGAATGAGCAATTAGACCTTACTATGGCACCTTATGGCGATTTTAAAAGTTGATCTTCATTTGCACGCCTTAAAAATCCAAATTATACCACAATTTAACCCTTTGGACCATCTACGACGTCGTTAATTTTTTGACTGAATGTTGGATCGCCGATGCAATTTGTCAGCGAATTTGCTCGTTTCAGATGATTGTGCAAATGAGGCTAAAGAGCCAGTTATCGATCGGCTATTTTTTTCTCAGAATTGAATGAAATTCGAAGATCGCATTATATCGGTTAGAGGAGAAGTTGAGTAACTTCCAAGGTCACGCGTGTTTATTGGAAGAGTAAAGTCTACGCCAATAACTCCGTGCCAATTCAGGATCTTAAGCATTACATCCAAACTAAAATTGCGGCCATTGACCCATTTACTCTTCGAAAAGTCATCGATATTTTGGACCTCCGGATAGCCGCTTGCTTATTGCAATGGTGATTGCGTGGTGATAACATAAACGTACAAAAAAAAACCAACAAAAAGAAAACCCAGCTAGGAAACAGAAAAAAAAAACCAAACCCATTACAACGAAGGAAACCCCCTACGAATGCAAACAGATCGAATCTCAGAATACAACACCTACCCAGAATCCTCAACGATAACAATAGACCACGAAACCAAGGAAGAAAAAGAAACTAGAAACGAAACGAGAACAAGAGAGCAACCCCGATATAACAACAACCCCCTTGACAGGGGCGGGAAGTATAACCCGCTCACCAACCCCGACGTTCAGACAGGAGTGACCCCAAGTCGGCAGGGAACAGATAAGTACCCTTCTTTTTATTCTTCTATATATTTATATTGTATCGTGACATACCCACGAGTTTGGACTTATCGATAATTTTGTGTGACCCCGTAGATTTATTTTGTGTGAGCAACCCCTTCAGTGCCACAAATTGGTGGATTCAGGAACCCCAGGTCGCATGTACCCTGGGTAACAAGTAGGTTTTATTTATTTCAAATTTTCGATTATTTTTCCCTGTTTGACCATTGCCGAACAGTAGTAGTTTATATTGCATATTCACACGTAGTTACACATATATTTCCTTATATCATATATATATATCGTTTTGTGGTTTGTTTTTTCTTTCCTTTCTCCACTCATTTCCAACTGCATTTGGTTGAGTTGAGTGGTTTTCGCTTAATATTTTTTCTATTGAGTGTTTTCCTTTTGCGACTAATTTTGAATTAACAATTACTGTTGCCGTGTGAGCGAATAGGGCTAGGTGTTATAGTTGTTATTAAGGGTCTCAATACTATTTCTTTGGACTGAAAAAACTTTTATTTTCGGTTTTTACTCTTTGAAAATGGAAATAAATGCGCTGTCGCAGGAGGAGCTTGCCTACGAGATGGCAGTTCGTGGGCTGAAGACAGCGACAGCGGACGGCATGCGAAAATCGCTTCGTGCCGCACGTCTTCTGGAACGACGGTGTTCCATGGGTGTCGACAACAGCTTCCCCT
Source organism: Volucella inflata (assembly GCA_928272305.1). Taxonomy (NCBI): domain Eukaryota; kingdom Metazoa; phylum Arthropoda; class Insecta; order Diptera; family Syrphidae; genus Volucella; species Volucella inflata. The sequence goes on from OV743719.1 coordinate 21,053,677, forward strand.
TACTGATAGTGAAGAAGAAGAAATAGTTGAGGAGATACGATGTAGGGTTTCAGGCGCGCATAAAGTAGGCCGGTCAACGATGACAACTCCTACTAGACAAACGGAATGGACGACACCAATGGAACCTAGATACAGGGAAGTATCAATTCAGAAACGATACCAGGAGTGCATCGAGAAGTGGGGCTTACAATTTTCAGGTGAACGCTGCAGGTCTTCTCTTGATTCCTTCTTGGAGCGAGTGGAGGAATTAAAGGAAGCATGGGGGATTTCCCTCAACTTTTCAGGTCAGCGGTGGACCTCTTCGAGGGGAAGGCACTTATTTGGTTAAGGGCGAATACGTGATTGGTAGGGCCTTGGGAATAATTGGCCTCGGATTTGAAGTTGGAGTTCCTCCCTCCAAATTATGATGACTTACTCTGATGGCGATAGCGCGATAGTTAGCCTATTGGACTATCACGCAGAGAAGCTGGGTTCGATTCCTGGCTGGGTCACCAACAATTTTTTCAAATCGCCATCACCCTTTCGGCGGGCAATGGCAAACTCCCGAAAGTAAAAAATTGCCTTCGAAAAAGCTTCTAAGGAGTACCGTTCGGACTCGGCGATAAACCGTAGGCCCCGCTCAGATGTGATAAAAATGAAAACATGAGCAACACAAATGAGTATCAAGAAGCTAGGCTATGGCGCATATCGGGCTGCCAGCGCCACAGTGTTTTTTTGTTTTTTTTGCTCTTGGATGAGATTAGGCGACGTACCAAAGGAAAGGAAGATGTTTACGTGGCCATCATGGAAAACATGTCTGGCAGACTCTCTGAGCCGTGATCAGAGAGTCAAAAGTTAGGGATGGTACAAAGGAACCTGGCACCATTCTACCAAACAAAACTAGGCCTGACGGATCCGAAATTTATCAAGGACCTTGTTGCGTTGGGTAGAAGGCTCGAAACAGTTCGAGCAAATGTAGATTCCTCGTACCACCACCAACTCACTCAACTGAACAGCCGGATGAGATGTTTCAACTGTAACCGAGGGGCATCTTTCAAATACTTGTTCCGCCCCTAGGAGCTGTGTAGGTTGTGGAAAAGTAAGGGTTGTGCTTAGGGACTGTCCCACTTGCTCGGGAAATGGGAATCGTTTACTTAGGTTTTACGTTCGAGGCACAAACAGATGACGTACACCCTTATTTATCAGTTAGTGTCTATGGTAAAAGGATGTTAGGACTTTTAGATTCAGGAGCGTCGCGAACGATCATCTGTAGGGATTGATGGCAGCCATTAACAAGTTTAGGGTTAGAGTTAGGAAAAATTAGTAGGGTTTCGTTAGGCGACGGTCCAGGTTGCATGTTGGTTGCATGTTGTTTGTCTTTGCCAATGGTAATGCAGAGAAAATCGATCCTACTGGAATATCTGGTGATTCCAAATCTTCCACATGTTCTGATACTGGGTGCCGACTTTTGGGCCCGGACGGGATGGATGACAACAATTTCCGCTAAAAAGAGGTCGTCAAAAGATTGACTGCGGCAGTCTCAAGGTTAGCGAGGAAAAGTGCAACTTCTGTAGATCGTCGTTGAAGACTTTAGGATATGTAGCTAATAGAAATAGTCTTCATGTTTACCCAGAGAAGGTCGAGAGTATAACCAAAGAATATAAAGAAGGTTAAGAGTTTTGTCGGCACGGTTTTCTGGTACAGGAGATTTGTACAAAACTTTGCAGTTTTAGCAAAACCGTTGACCGACCTGTTGAGGAAAGGCAGTAAGTTCATTTGATCTGAGGAGTGCGAGGGGAGTTCCCAGAAAACCAAAGGAGTGCTTGGTGACTGCCCCGATGACAAGTCTGGACTTTGAGCAGCCGTTTGTGGTACACACCGACGCATCGGACTTTGGAGTCGGCCCAGTGCCCACTCAGACATTTGAAGATGGAGACAAGGTAATTTGTTACCTGAGTGGGTCGTCGAATAGAAACGAGAAAAACTATTCAATCACGAAAAAGGAAATTAAGAAGTTGCGACCGTATATTGGGTGTTCGATTTACGGTTTTGACGGATCATTACTCGTGCGGTAGGTTCGCTAGGTGGGCGGTTAGATTACAGCAGTTCGACTTCGAAATTGTTCATCGTTAAGCAAAGATCACGTGGTTCCGGACATCCTCTGTAGGAATGTTGCAGCGGTAGCAGAACTGGAAGAGCATATCCCGGATCCATGGATCACCAAGATGATCAAAGAGTTGGAGTCGAACCCGCTGGAATATCCGGATTGGAAAGTAGAACAGTGAGCTTTGCTTCCTAAGGCAAAACACTTGATTGTGATTGACAAAAGTTCGGAGTGAAAGGAGGTAGTTTCAAGGATAGATAGTTAGGGTATTAACAGAATGTCATGACTATATATTAGCAGGGCATATGGGTGTTAGGAAGATATATGCAAGAGTAGGGTCCAGGTATTACTGGCCGAAGATGAGGTCAGATATAACTAGGTTTATTAAGAACTGCAAAACGTGCCAACTTATAAGGCCGGTGAATGACAAACCAGCTGGTTTAATGGTGGAGAAAAGAAGGTTTTCGAATCCCTGGGAGATGATCTGCGTGGACTTGGTTGGTCCACTTCCAAAATCGAGTGGGGGTTTTATCTTTATTTCCACTGTCATTGATTATTTCACCATGTTCCCCTGCTGTTTCCTCTTAGGTTTGCTTCTGCTCCCTCAGTTGCAGGGATCTCAAGGACAACGTTTTTGTTTTGTTCAACGTACCCCGTAGGATTGTCTTTGACAACGGTTCTCAATTCTGAAGCAAGGAACTGAAAAATCTCTGCGACTCGTACGGATCGAGTCTGCATTTTACAGCGCATTACCATTCGCGAGCTAATCCATTTGAGCGGGTGAATCAGATTATGAAGTCTACCCTTAGAGCCTATATATAGCAGAACCATAGGGCTTTGGACTCTCAGTTGGCGAAGGTTGCCTGTTGCACCCGCATCCCCCAACACGTCGCATTAGGTGTCTCCTTATGATGGGAACTTTGGACGAGACATGATCATGGAGATCAAGAAGAAGGTGTGGAGATAGAGATTTAGGCTTAGAAGATAGGGAAATGGGGTGACCAGATAGGGATATGATTGAAAAAGCTGAGGGAAGACATAAGTAGGAAGCTGATGATGGCTACTATGAAGGTTTCTAAGTTATAAAACCTCAGTTGACGCGACGTTCAGTACCTACCAAACGAGGTTGTGTAGTGTAGAAACTTAATGATTCTTAACGCGGCGAACTACTACGCAGCGAACCTAGTCCCAAAATTCGTCGGATCTTTCACAATCCGGAAAAAGGTTTCACCCTAGACCTACGTGTTGGAGGATGCCACAGGGAGGGACCGAGGAATGCGGCACGTAAAAGACCTCAAGCCATACCAGGACGAGGTTGTGGTACACCGAGAAGACCTTAGTCGCGTAGCGATACGAAGTCGCAACGCAAAGAGGTACAGAGAGCGAGGGTGCGCTCGATGGTGTACTTGGCACTGCAAGATCGTTGCGGGAATGAATATCACCCTGAGTGTAGAAGGTAATCTCCTTTTTGTGTTGTTTACCCTTCTTTTTGTATTGGCCTTGGCCACTTTTGTAATTAGTATCTGGCCTGTAAGCAGAAATGTGAGGGCACATTCCCCAGGAGGTGAGGGTGGGGTTTATTGTGTGTAAATCCCGCCCCAAAAATCCTCCATTCCCCTTTGTCCTTTTGTCGTCTGTTCACTCTTTTGCCCTCCTACCTTTTCTTGTGTTGTCCCCGTCTCTCTCCCCCTTCTCCCGTCATTCACTGCTCCAGAGATGACCATTCCGGTACCCCGGATGGAGCCAGGCAGACGGAGAGTCTGCTCCCCCGAGATGTCGAAAACCCAGCAATGGTCGAGAGCCCAACATCAATCATATTTTTCGCCTTCACCAATAAAAAGTTGTAACAACCCCAAACCCCCTCAAATACGAAACACGATATTGAATGTGTGAATGTTTGAAAAGGTTATGTGTGAGTGGGAACTAGTCGTAATGCGCAGCTAGTTCAATCAATCACTAGTCGTTATAGCGGACAGTGCAAACAAACAAAAATACAGAGAATACTAAGAAGACAAATAAAAAAAAAACAAAAAGAAAAACCCAACCAAAAAAATAAATGAAAACCAAGACGAAACCGAACAGAAAAAAAAATTATATGGCGAAAAAAAAAACAAAAAATAAAAAACCAAACCCATTAGAACAAAGGAAACCCCCTACGAATGCGAACAGGTAGATTCTCAGAAGAGAACACCTCAACGATAACAAGAGACCACGAAACCAAGGAAGAAACAGAAATTAGAAACGAGACGAGAACAAGAGAACAAACTCGACAAAACTCCAACAACCCCGTGACCGCGGCGGGAAGAGTAACCCCCTCACCAACCCCGAGGTAGGCAGGAAATAGTTAAGGATCCCTTATCTTCTTGTATGTATTTATATTGTATCGTGACATACCCCCGAGTTGGGACTTATCGATAATTTTGTGTGACCCCGTAAGGCTCCTTCCCGCATACCCCTGTAGTGGGTACTCGTTACACGTTTCGCGACCTCGTGTATCCCAAGTGAGTCATCTAAATACTGTTAGACTGTACGGCATCGTGGGCCTTCCGTTGACCGCTGTTTTCACTTTCCTTGTTTGATTTGCTTTGTATGAGCAACTGTGATTCCCGAAAAATTAGGTGCGCTGCGTTTGTCATCTCCTGTCTCTAAGAAGAAAAACTACAAACACATACAGACACATAAACTAAATTTCCCATTAGGGAACAAATAATCAACATTGTTTTAATCATAAAAATTGGGTGGCGCCCGCTTTGGTTATTGCTTACATTCGTTTTCCTTGTCGAACCCTACCCGTGCTGAGCAGCCAATGCAAGCAGCTCGAACCAGCTATTGGTTGCGATTCCGCTGTTCTTTCGCGATACCCTTTGGGGCCTTCTATTCTATTTGTCGTATTCCTCTTCATTCGCATATCAACCACCATTCGTGTGGTTGTGGCTTTCTCTTCTTGTTTTTTTTTCTTTTGTTGAGTTTGTTTTAGTTGCCGGTACTCCGGCATTGGTACATAAGAACAAATTTAATAGATTGTAAATTTAAATTCGCGGATTTTGCAACAACCTTTACATAAGAGTGACGAAACATTTAAAGAAAAAAAAAGTATGCCCGATGAAATGAACATCAGCATTGTTTTCGTCAACAACCTGATAGGTCCACATCAGTGTGGTTTCAAGTTAGGAAAGTCCACCATCAACCAAATATTCACACTAGGGCAGATCTTGAAGAATACCCATGAGCTTCAGATCGTTACACACCACCTATTTATCTATTTTAAGGCCGCGTATAACATCATCTATACAGACGAACTACACAGAGCAATGTCTAATTTGGCATCCCTGCCAAACTCGTCCGCCTGGTCGATAAAGATTTCACCGAGACCTTTGATGTCAAAAAAGTATTTGACAAGGATAGTGCAAAACTCACGCGCAAACACAATTTTTCAAAAGTCGGTCCAATTACTCGGAAACGCCGATGACATTGACATAATTGGTAGAAAGCAGCGTGATGTCAGTGGCGCCTTTACAAGTATTGAGACGGAAGCGGCGAAAATGGATTTAGAAGTCAATGAGGGCATGATTAAATATATGCTGTCAAGTAAAAGGACACTGAACACCGCCGTCTCGGACAGAACGTCACCGTCGACAGGTATAACTTTGAGGTAAGGACTTTGTCTACCTATGCTCCGCTATAAATTCATACAACGACACTAGCGCTGAGATCGAACGAAGAAGAACTCTTACCAATCGCTGCTTCTTTGGGCTAAGAAGGCAATTTATTAGCAAATCCCTCTCTCGAACAACTAAAGTTACCCTTTATAAGACCTTATTAATCCCAGTACTGCTCTATGACGCAAAGGCATGGACATTATCAAAAATGGATGAGGATTCTCTTGGCTACTTCGAGAGATTTTCGATCCCGTGTTCATTAATGACGAACTGTATGGACTGTACAGCGACATCGACCTAGACAGAAGTGTAAATATCCAACGACCGAGATGGCTGGGTCATGTAGAGCGGATCTACACTAATACTCTGGTCCGAAAAGTCTTCGACTCCGTCCCCTAGGGACAGCGCAATAGAAGAAGACCGTAACTCAGGTGGCGTCCGCAAGTGGAAGGGGTCCTCAGCCAACTTAGCGTGCGACCAAATGTTCCTGTTCTAATTCTAAATAAAAATCCGCCAGAACTCGGGTTACTGCCTAAAATTACTAAATAGTAAAATCACATGCAAAATTATATACGAGTAAGAACTTAAAGAAAAATTATAAAACCAATTGTTACTCGGTGTTGTATTTCAAACAGCAATTTATTTCGATTTTAACATCCATTGCCATTGAACGAAATATATATATTGCAAATCAATGCTTTTTAAATCTGCTTGGTATTTTTTTGTATGGAATCGTTGGTAAATACAATTTTATCTTTTTAGCACCATTTCTTTTATTATAAACACAAAACTTTCTAATTCATTGATCAGTTTTTGTATCAATTTCAAAAAGAATGGGAACACCTAAATCTCTGTAAAATAACACTGTACTTTTCACAAATTTCACGCTATAATGGTAAAATTTGATGGAAAGGTCAAGAAATCTGATAAGCCTAACAATAGCGGCACACATACCACACTTTTTATTATTCAAAATATATATGAAAATGAACATTATTGAAAAATTCAGCAAAATCTTTATATTCAATGAGAAAACAAATATTTTCTTGGAGCTCTAAGAACGATAAAATGATAATTTATTATTTTTTATACAGTATTACTTAATAAATTTACAATATTTCTTTAACTCGTGACAAACAACAACAATAAATGTAATGACCTTAACTTACAATTCTTTTCATTAATAATGTAATATTTTGTCTAGGGTTCGAAATGATAAAACGTTATTCTGCTTCAAAATACTCTATTTATTATTATTTAAAAACAACTTTCAAACTTCAACAAACAATTTCACTACTATTTCAAAATTCAGATCTCTTTCTTTCACTTATTAAGACTTAGCTCCTTTTCTATCACTTTCCGAAAATCAACTTATCGTCCGCAGTTTCTCATCCTGTATTTATACCACATTTGTCGGGTTCTAGTTCTTTCTCGTCACTTCTGGTTTGAAACTGGGGTAATAACTGAACTCTCCAACGTGGAGAATTTGTATGGTCCTAAAGTTATGCACCACAGGATAATTGATTTAGTCACATATATACCACAATATCCCCCTCTTAAACTTGTTCGTCCCGAACAAACTCTTCGACATTCTGTCCAATATAGCGATGTATTCGATTCACATGAACCACTTTCATCTTGCCTCTTCCTCGTTGAATGCGATAGACAATATCGTTGATGCGTTTTACGACTTTACATGGTCCTTCAAAGTCTTGCTGTAATTTGGGTGATACGCCTTTCCGTCGATGAGAGTTATATACCCACACTAGATCTCCTTCCAGGAATCCCGTTGTGGTCGCCTTAACATCATACCTCGTCTTCATGCGGTCACTGGCTATCTTGATCTTATCCCTGGTTCTTTAGTGCACGTCCCTAATAATCTGTCTGAGCTCGCCGACATAGTCGTCTTCATTTCTGTTCTCTTCAGACGGCGGTGATCCAAACATCAATTCACTAGGTAACCGGATTGTTCGACCGAAAAGGATTTCCGATGGAGTGTGACCTGTGGTGTTGTGTACTGCACTCCGATAGGCTAATAGAAACATTGGAATTTGCCTATCCCAATCGCATTGCTTGTCGCCAACGACCTTTGATAGGTGTTCATTCAAGGTTCTGTTGAAGCGCTCCACCATCCCGTCCGATTGTGAGTGGAGCGATGTTATTCTCGTCTTGTTAATCCCCAGTAGCCCGCACACCCCTTGGGAAATCTTAGACTCGAAGTTATGCCCTTGATCCGAGTGCAATTCCATCGGTACGCCGAATCTGCTCACCCAGTTGTAAACGATTTGTTCAATCACGGTTTTGGCTTCCTGGTTAGGGATAGCGAAGGCCTCAGGCCACTTACTGAAGTAATCCATAACAACAAGAATGTACCGATTTCCCTTTTCGGTTTCAGGAAACGGTCCTGCGATGTCAACTGCGAATCTCTCGAAGGGCGCTCCAACGTTGTATTGCTGCATTCTCCCGTGAGTTTTAACCCTCGGGCCTTAACTGGCGGCGCAGGTGACACACTTTCTGCACCAATTTTCGACATCGTCCTTGGCATGCACCCAATAAAAACGTTCTCGCACCTTTTCTAACGTCTTATTCACTCCCAGGTGACCTCCGGATATTCCATCGTGCAGTTCCCTTAGCACGTCACTGACTCTCGACCTTGGCGCAACGAGCTGCATCACAAACGATTTTCCATCCGAGCTTTCCCACCTTCGCATCAAAACACCATCTTGAACATGAAGCGAGTCCAACTGTGCCCAGTATGCCTTTTGGGACTTTTATGGGATATTTCCTGCCAAACTGGTTTTTCTTCATGTTCTTTCCAAGCGAGTATTGGCTCGATATCCGAATCCTCTTTTTGGGCCTTTCGCATTTCACTTTTATTCCAACCGCCAGTGGGCTCAGCTCCTAGCCGTTGAGTGGATACCGCATCTTTTTGTTCTTGTCGTGCGCAATGTTTGCAATCAGATTTGCAAGGTCGCCAAGACAGACCATCGGCATTAGAGTGAAGGCTTCCCTTGCGATGCTATATCTCGTAGTCGTACATCTGGAGTCGTTCAATCGACCTTGCGACTTGTCCTTCAGGATTTTTAAATTTCAGCAACCACTTCAGAGATGCATGGTCTGTGCGAAGAACGAATTTTCGTCCGTACAGGTACTTATGGAAATGCTTTGCTGCCAAGACCAAAGCAAGAAGTTTCCGCCTGGTGACACAGTAGTTCCTTTCCGGCTTGGAGAGCACCTTACTAAAGTAGGAAACTACTTTCTCTTGCCCGTTATGCATTTGCGAAAGGACAGCTCCAATTCCGACGTTTCTGACATCTGCATCCACAATAAATATTTTTCCTGGAGTAGGGTACGCTTGTACAGGGGCCTCACATAGTTGTTGTTTGAGAGTTTTGAAGCTTCTTTCGCATTCACTGGACCATTTGAATTGTTTTCCCTTTTCTGTTAGTTGATGCAAACTCTTTGCGATCCAAGCAAAATCCTTCACAAACCGCCTGTAGTAGGTAGCGAGTCTCAGAAAGCTCCTCAGTTGGTGTTTGTCCTTGGAACTGGCTAATTTTTCCCTGCTTCGACTTTTTCTGGGTCTGTCCTTACCCCTTCGGATGAAACGATGTTTGACATCTAGCCTAAGGAGACGACATTTCTTCGGGTTTAGCTTTAGCTGTGCACTTCGTAATCTTTGGAACACTTTCTTCAAGTTATCTCGAATTTTTTGGAAAAAATTGCCGACTACGATGATATCATCCAGGTAGACCAAACAGGTTTTCCATGTAAGTCCCAGGAAAACGCGTTCCATTAGGTACTCAAAGGTTGCCGGAGCATTGCACAATCCGAATGGCATTATTGTGAATTGCCAAAGCCCGTTTCCTGCGGTGAAGGCTGTCTTCTCACGGTCCTCCGGGTGGATCTGTACTTGCCAGTAGCCACTCTTCAGATCAAGTGCGGAGAACTATTGCGCTCCTGACAGTGTGTCCAGTGTGTCGTCAATCCTTGGCAAGGGGTAGCTATTCTTCTTGGTGCCATTATTTAGCTGGCGATAATCAACGCAGAATCTATTGGTGCCGTCTTTCTTCTTGACCAGTACAACAGGTGATACCCACGGGCTCTTAGAGTCTTCAATCACCCCTTCCTTTTCCATAGACGAAACCATTTCTGCAACCTCCGTCTGCTTAGCTAATGGTAAACGCCTAGGAGGTTGACGTATTGGTCTTGCATCTCCAGTTTCTATTCGGTATTGTACCAAATGTGTACTACCATATTCGACGTCCTGCGAGGCAAATACGTCTGCAAATTCGTTGATTAGTTCCTCTGCCATCGCTCGTTGCTCCTGGTTCAACTTGGTTTGCCTGAGTATAGTTCTTTTCAACTCGGCTGTGCTTCTTGATGGCAAAGATATAGCAGCATTTTCCTTCGACAGCTTGGTGACAGCAGTTATCAGTGCGCACCCTCCGATCGATTGTCCATTCTTTAGTTTGATGCTCTTATTTCCCACATTCAAGATTCTGACTGGGACCATTTTGCCTTTTGGCTCAACGAGCATTTTTCCCACGACGTAATTCTGATAACGATTTTTAGAGTCCGGCTCATCCAAATAGAATCGCTGGCTCCCAAGATCACCTTCCAGCTTCGCCCAAATAAGTGTCTCTGCGGAAGGTGGTAAGGTCTCGTCCTTGCTGACTGACTGACCTTGCTGTCCAGATTGATGGTAAGAACAACCTCTCCATACACCTGCGCCGTCGCTCCTGTGGCTGTTTTCAGGCAGTAGCGACTGGTATTGTGCAGCCATGAATCATGAGCGATATCCCTTCTTATAATGGAGGCAGTGGCACCGGTGTCAATGGTAGCCACACACTTATTTTGACCTATGTGGGCTTCCACTGTAAGACTCTTGTTACTACATTTTGTTTGGGAGACTTGGATTTTGATTCTGGGGCCGTCAATTCGAGAAACCAACTTCTGCCCCTCGAAGTTGGTTCTTACACGTTTCCCGCCTGTTGACTTGACGTTGCGCTGCTTGCAGGATAGATGTTATTCCTGCCAGATGCCTCTTCATTACGCCTCCCAGCAGCGCATTGTGGACAACTGCGTTGTTTAAGTGGATCTGCACTCACGCTGCAGATGTCCTATTTTGTTGCAGTTCCAACGACGCACTTGTCCTCCACGCACACTGTTCCGCTCCACGACGTCTGCTCGTTGGCAGGAGAATTCCACAGCTGTCACTTCTCTCACGCGATGGATTCCTTGAGATGCTTGGTCGGAAGCTTTCATCTTCAGGGCAAATGCAAGGGCCTCAGGAAGTGTTTGTTTTCCAGCCATTCTTACAGCCATTTGCAGCTGTCTATCTTCAATCGCTTGGGTAAACGCCTCTACAGCCTTTTCGTTGATAAGCTCTTCTCCGGCATTAGGATAAGATAAATACGCCAACCGTTCGATATCGGCCTGCAACTGCTGAAGTGTTTCGCCCCTCTTCTGGACTCTGCTGCGCAGTTGGACTCTATATACTTGCTGCAAATGGTAATCTCCGAAGTGCATTTCTATGGCTTTAACCAAAGCGTCGTAGTTGAGTTGTTTATCTTCTGAGAGGGTTTGCAGCAATTCCGCCACTGTACCGCTCAGTGCCAGCGTGAGCGCAATTGACTTTTCTCCGTCGTCCCAGTTGTTGGTCATAGCAGCTGCTTCAAATTGTCTTCTATATATTGGGCACGATGTTTGGCCATCAAAAACAGGCGGTTGCATCTCTTTCCTTTTAGTGCAGTCTGTAAAATTTTCTCGAACTTTCTGTTTCTTCACTCTCTCTAGTTCTTTCGCAAGATTCTCAATATTGTGTTCAACTTTCTCGAATTGTCCCTCGTGCATATTTCATTTTTGATCGATTATTTCGAATTTCAATTCTAGAGAATTCTCGAACTCTTCAACAGTGTCTTTCTGCGCGGAAACAATGGAATGCTTCTGTTCTTCAAACTTAGAATCCATACTTCCCCTTTGTTCTTCTAACTTAGAATTCAATCCGAGGAGCAATTCCATCATGGCAGACATGTCAACCCCTGTGCTCACAAGCTCCTCTTCTGCGTCGAACGAAATGGATTTCGGATCTTTTCCATCTTTTTCGATCGGTTTACCTCAGAATAAGTTTTATCCCACTTCCGACACCAATGTAATATTTCGGCTAGGGTTCGAAATGATAAAACGTTATTCTGTTTCAAAACACTCTCTTTATAACTATTTAAAAACAACTTTCAATTAATTCAGAAACAATTTCACTACTATTTCAAAATTCAAATATCTTATCTTTCATTTATTAAGATTTAGCTCCGTTTCTATCGCTTTCCAAAAATCAACTTATCATCCGCAGTTCCTCATCCTGTATTTATACCACTTTTGTCGGGTTCTAGTTCTTTCTTGTAACTTCTGGTTTGAAACTGGGGTAATAACTGAACTCTCCGACGTGGAGAGTTTGTATTATCCTAAAGTTATGCAACACTTGATAATTGATTTAATCATATATATACCACAATAACATTTCCAGAGTTTGTTCCTAAACTTAGAAAAGGCTTAGACAATTGACTTACAACACTAGTTTAAGTTATCTGATAAGCTAATTGAACAATTATATTACTATAGTTGCAATTCATTTAGGTTTTGAAATGAAACTTTTAAAATATGGTTTTAGTGCATACAATTCTGGAACCATTATCTCTTTGTGCAATCGAGACAAAATAAAAAATTTTCTTTTCATATTGTGGTGTATATGTGATTAAATCAATAATACTGTAATATTTCGGCTAGGGTACGAAATGATAAAACGTTATTCTGTTTCAAAACACTCTATTTATTATTATTTAAATACAACTTTCAATCAATTCACAAACAATTTTACTTCTATTTCACAATTCAAATCTCTTATCTTTCACTTAGTAAGACTTAGGTCCTTTTCCATCGCTTTCCAAAAATCAACTTATCGTCCGCAGTTTCTCATACTGTATTTATACCACATTTGTCGGGTTCTAGTTCTTTCTGGTAACTTCTGGTTTGAAACTGGGGAAATAACTGAACTCTCCAACGTGGAGAGTTAGTATGATCCTAAAGTTATGCAACACAGGATAATTGATTTAGTCACATATATACCACAATACCCCCCTCTTAAACTTGTTCGTCCCGAACAAACTCTTCGACGTTCTGCCCAATATAGCGATGTATTCGATTCACATGAACCACTTTCATCTTGCCTCTTCCTCGTTGAATGCGATAGAAAACATCGTTGATGCGTCTTTCGACTTTATATGGTCCTTTCCAGTCTTGCTGTAATTTGGGTGATACGCCTTTCCGTCTATGATGGTTATATAGCCACACTAGATCTCCTTCCTGGAATCCCGTTGTGGTCGCCTTGACATCATACCTCGTCTTCATGCGGTCACTGGCTGTCTTGATCTTATCCCTGGTTCTTTGGTGCACGTCCCTAATAATCTGTCTGAGCTCGCCGACATAGTCGTCTTCATTTCTGTTCTCTTCAGACGGCGGTGATCCAAACATCAATTCACTATGTAACCGGACTGTTCGACCGAAATGGATTTCCAATGGAGTGTGACCTGTGGTGTTGTGTACTGCACTCCGATAGGCTAATAGAAACATTGGAATTTGCCTCTCCCAATCGCATTGCTTGTCGCCAACGACCTTTGATAGGTGTTCATTGAAGGTTCTGTTGAAGCGCTCCACAATCCCGTCCGATTGTGGGTGGAGCGGTGTTGTTCTCGTTTTTTTGTTACCCAGTAGCTCGCACACCCCTTGGAAAATCTTGGATTTGAAGTTGCGCCCTTGATCCGAGAGCAATTCCATCGGTACGCCGAACCTGCTCACCCAGTTGTAAACGATCTGTTCAATCACGGTTTTGGCTTCCTGTTTAGGGATAGCGAAAGCCTCAGGCCACTTACTGAAGTAATCCATAACAACAAGAATTTAGCGATTTCCCTTTTCGGTTTCAGGAAACGGTCCTGCGATGTCAACTGCGATTCTCTTGAAGGGCGCTCCAACGTTGTATTGCTGCATTCTGCCGTGAGTTTTAACCCTCGGGCCTTTACTGGCGGCGCAGGTGACACACTTTCTGCACCAATTTTCTACATCGTCCTTGTCGTGCACCCAATTAAAACGTTCTGGCACATTTTCTGGACTCTGCTGCGCATTTGGACTCTGTATACTTGCTGCATATGGCCATTTCCGAAGCGCATTTCTATCAAAAACAGGCGGTTGCATCTCTTTCCTTCTAGGGCAGTCTGAAGAAATTTCTCGGACCTTCTGTTTCTTCACTCTCTCTAGTTCTATGGCAAGATTCTCAATATTGTTTTCAACCTTCCCGAACTGTTCCTCGACTTTCACGAGCTGTTCCTGGAATTCGGTTCCATTCTTTGCGAGTTTTGCCTCGTGCATATTTGATTTTTGATCGATTATTTCGAATTTCACTTCTAGAGAATTGTTGAATTCTTCAACAGTGTCTTTCTGCGCGGCAACAATGGAATTCTTCTGTTCTTCAAACTTTAAATCCATACTTCTCCTTTGTTCTTCTGCGGAATTCTTCTGTTCTTCAAACTTGGAATCCATACTTCTCTTTTGTTCTTCTGTTCTTCAAACTTTGAATCCATACTTCTCCTTTGTTCTTCTAAAGAATTCTTCTGTTCTTCAAATTTAGAATTCAATCCAAGGAGCAATTCCATCATGGCAGACATGTCAACACCTGTGCTTACAAGCTCCTCTTCTACGTCGAACGACATGGATTTAGGATCTTTTCGATCTTTTTCGATCGCTTCTTGTAACCGAAGAATCAAATCACTTTTCCCTCCAGCTGCGGAGAGATTCCGCTTCTCTAGCTCAATTTTCAGCAGGGGTATACTTAGCTCCAGCAATGTACGTGGCATTATTATTATTATTATTATTTATTTTTTATTTTTTCACAGCACTCAGAATAAGTTTTATCCCACTTCTGACACCAATGTAATATTTCAGCTAGGGTTCGAAATGATAAAACGTTATTCTGTTTCAAAACACTCTATTTATTATTATTTAAATACAACTTTCAATCAATTCACAAACCATTTCACTTCTATTTCTCAATTCAAATCTCTTATCTTTCACTTAGTAAGACTTAGGTCCTTTTCCATCGCTTTCCAAAAATCAACTTATCGTCCGCAGTTTCTCATCCTGTATTTATACCACATTTATCGGGTTCTAGTTCTTTCTGGTAACTTCTGGTTTGAAACTGGGGTAGTAACTGAACTCTCCAACGTGGAGAGTTTGTATGATCCTAAAGTTATGCCACACTTGATAATTGATTTTTTCACATATATACCACAATACATAAGCATTCGTGATTCACTTATAATGTGTTTGTGAAAAATCCCAAGCTTGTGTTAGTTCATTTATGGTGTGTTTGTGATATATGTTTTTTTTTTATCGTTCAGAGGAACTGTTGTGATAGCTTGTATTAAAATTAACGAGGGGTACGTTCGGTGTTAGGTTCCCTTTAAGGCAGTGGTATTGCACGCTAGAAATTTTTCGGGCTACATCAATATTCTAAAATACGTACCAAAGCATGTTCACCGTACAGTGCATTTATCCAAAATAAAGACGAGAATATCGTCCTAAATGTCTTCTGAAGCCTATTTTATACTCGTACTTACTTACTATACTTACTTACTTACTTAAGGTGGCGCTACAGTCCGGGGTGGACCTGGGCCTCAGTCAACAAGCTTCTCCAGCCAGCTCGATCCCTGGCTAGTTGCCTCCAGCTTCGCACGCTGAGTTGGCTGAAATCGCATGGCAGCGCATAGCCTTGTCTAAATCCTTTCTGGACATCAAAGGTCTCGGTGAGATCTTTACTGAACTTGATGGAGCAGCGTGCATTCTCAACCGTCATCCTGCACAGACGAACGAGTTTGGCAGAGATACCAAAACTAGACATTGCTCTATATAGCTCGTCTCTTTTGATGCTTTCATACGCGGCCTTAAAATCGATGAATAGGTGGTGGGTATCGATCTGAAGCTCATGGGTTTTCTGCAAGATCTGACGTCGTGCGAATATCTGGTCGATGGTGGACTTTCCTGGCCTAAAGCCACACTGATATGGACCTATTAGGTTGTTGACGAACAGCTTCAGGCGTTCACACAATACAGCGGATAAGATCTTATATGCGATGTTAAGGAGACTGATGCCTCTGTAGTTGGCGCAGTTCAGAGGGTCTCCTTTCTTAAGAGTTGGACAAACAATGCTGAGGTTCCATTCATCGGGCATACTTTCGTCCGACCATATTTTACAAATGACAGGGGTATTTGGTCCGTCATCGCCACTATACAGTCTGCAGAAATGGTTTTTCCAAATCCTCAGCATTGACTGCGATTCTACTACGATGTTCACTTGTTCGTCTCTACAGGCTTCGGTTCGGGGTTTGTTTCCGTTGCATGTTATTTTTACCTTTTTGTAAAACTTCCGAACCTCATTCCTGCAGTAGTATCTCTCAATTTCTTCGATCGCGCGCTTCTCATGCCCTTTCTTCTTCCTCTTGAGAAGGCGGTGTTCGTCTCTCCTCTTCCGCGCATAGAGCTCATGAGCAGCTCTGGTCTTTCTAAGCAGCGCCGCGTTATATGCATCCTGCTTAGCATGTGCTTACCGGCATTCATCATCGAGCCAAGGGTTTCGTTGTGGTGGACGAGTGAAACCCAGCACATCAGAAGCGGCATCTCTGATGGCGTTTTGGCAGTGTTTCCAGTGGTCTTCGATGCTTGATGCTGGCGGCATTGGACCTCTAAGAGGTTAAGAGACACTCGATCGGAAAAGGACTTCGCGATCTCTTGCGATTGTAGCCGTCTGACGTCGAATTTTCTCACACCATTAGTTTGTCTTGGCGTAGTTTGGGATATCCGCAACCGTACCTTGGCTTCAACAAGGTAATGGTCCGAGTCGATGTTGGCTCCTCGGAAAACACGAACATCCATAATACTGGAGGAGTGTCTTGCGTCGATCGCAATGTGATCAATTTGGTTGACTGTTGATTGATCAGGAGTTCTCCAAGTCCCCTTGTGTATGTCGAGATGTGGGAACCGCGTGCTAGCCACGACAATGTTTCGCCCCGCCGCAAGGTCGATTAGCCTGAATCCGTTATCGGAGATGGTGTTGTGCAGGCTATATTCTCCGATTGTTGCACCAAAGATACCCTCTCTTCCTAGCTTTGCATTAAAATCACCGAGGGCAATTTTAATATCGTAGCTAGGGCTTTGTTCGTAGGTCTTGTTAAGGAGCTCGTAGAAGGCATCCTTGGTGTCGTCATCTTTCTCCTCTGTGGGGGCGTGCGCGCATATGAGGCTAATGTTGGCGAAGTTAGCCTTGATGCGGATTGCTACGAGGCGCTTGCATACATGCCGGAAGCTCAGGAGTTCTGGTCTTAGTCTGCCTCCGACAACAAATCCGCATACAAATAAGCGCTGCTTTTTCCGTCGATAGCTACCGGACAGTTACCCCGGCGGCATAACCTCCAACCTGGAGGACCAGTTCCATTTTTAATGCCCCTAGCAGGAGGGGTCGGTTACACCGAAGCCAGTAACCCGTTCCGGGATGTGAGCGCTGCTGTTGGTCCATATAGGGCGCGCCCGCCACTATCTCTTTTCCAAGACCTTGACTAAGTTCTGGAAATCCTTACCGGCCTGAGCTCCAAATATGTCGGAGTAGACCGGATAAGGTCTTGTTTTGGTTTTCCGACACTAACCCCGATTTATGGCGCAAAATACTCGCCATTTGCCCCCTTCAATTCACAATCTCTAGTGAGATTTCCAGATGGCGCCACGGGGAGGCGTGGAGTAGGGCTTATTAGCAGAGCTGCAAGATGTTCGGCTGCAGAGGCTCATTCTCGTCATTTAAAGCACCAGCACCTGCCGGAAGATGCTACTTCTACGAGGCCTTATACTAATCGATGCCATCCAATTTTTAATTTTTTATTCTCAATTATGTACAATTAATTATAATACTAATCTTAATTAACAAGTAACAGGAGAATAGTTAGTGGCATTTGTGTTTCAAAAGAAACAAAATAGAGCTAATGCCACTTCAGTTAACAATTCAATGTGGGGTGAGCAAATTATAAAATTATGATCAAGATAATAATGGAAGTAAATGAAACAAAAGATAGTTATTGAGAGTAAATTCATGACAATAAAAACTAGTTACAAAATAAATAAATAATTAAACCGCATAGCGCATCGAAACTTCAATTTCATTATGGTCGAAGTCAAGAAGCCAAAGTTTAACTTTTTTTCAAAAATGAGGATAGTGTTTCTATGGTTCGTATGTCAACAGAGAGTTTGTTAAGCAATTTGCATGAGACAATAGAATATGAGTTTCTAAAGCTTGTGGTGCGAAAAGGAGGAACGGGGCCATACTATTGGGAATTGTAACGTAAAGCATAACCATCAGATATTGGACTTTGCAAGTACCCACCTCTCATAATCAAAATTCTAAGTACCTTAAAATAAAATAGGTGTATCAATGGGAGAACTCTGGCGAGCCTTAATAGCTCCATAGAACGAGCTAGCCGGGGAGAATTACAAACTTTCCTTATTGCATATTTTTCAGGACAGATAGTTGCTGAAGTTTGTTCTGGTATGGGCCCCACCAACAGCTTATTTCATACTGCAATTTAGAATGAAAAATCCCATAATACACTGTTTTTAAAATATTGTTAGAGCACAAAGTTCTAAGATGATAAAAGCAGCGAATAGTTGAAAGAAGATATTGCTTCAAACTTAGGATATGCTCAGACCAGCTGAAATTTCTGTCAATTATAACGCCTAAGTACGAGTATTTAAAGCAATCAACATTTTCAAATTTAAAGCAAGAGTCCTTAGCAATAAGAACAGAACACGTATTACTAGACAGGTTATATCTTGGACAGTTTGATGCATGAAACGTAATATCAATATCTGGAGCCACTTCCGTATTAAGGGTGAAGAACATGACTTTAGTTTTTTACTAACTAATAGTTTATGTGGAGCAAACAAAATTCTCAGCAGGTGAACATCATGATTTATATCAGATACTAGGTCCAGGGGGCTAGTTGATCTATAAGCGATACCCATCATCATCATCAAAGGCCTGAGCTTTTCCAGCAAACGGTAATTCAAAAATGGAATTAATGTAAATTAGAAATAGAATAGGCCCAAGAACAGATCCTTGGGGAACGCCAATATCAATCGTTTTAGATTTACTAAGACTAACTCCTATTTTGATTTTTTTTTTCTGTCTTTCAGATAGGAGGCGAACCAATCATAGATACAGCACGGAAGCCTGCTTTATACATTTTGTTTAGAAGAATTCTGTGATCAACCATGTCAAAGGCTTTGGTTATATCTACAAAAAGCCCACTGCAGAATCATTTGTCATCTAATCCTTTGTGTATAAAGGTACAAAATTCCAAAAGAGCATTCTCAGTGGATAGGCCTGATCTAAATCCAAATTGGCTCGAACTAAAAAACTTTTTATACTTAAGATATTTCAAAATCCTACATTTGACTATTTTCTCAAATACTTTTGAAATAGAAGGCAACAACGAGATCGGTCTATAGTTATTTTTTTTCTTTCTACTTCCCTTTTTAAAAAGAGGTATGACATGGCACATTTCAGTTGTTCACGAAAAATTCCAGTTATAACATTCAAATTAAGAAGATGTACTAAAATATCAACTATGTTATGGGCAATTTTTTTCAAGGCAAGGTAAGAAATATCATCACTACCACATGAATTCGAATTGTTAAGGGAATTTATAGTTTTCAATAACTCGAGACCCGAGATAGGCTCAAAATAGAAGCTATTTTCGTATAGAACACTATTTGTAGTACCATTTCTAGGCTCAGGATAATAAAAATTTAATGCATCGTTCGGAAATAACATTTGCCCAACTGAAGCAAAGAACTCATTGAATTCGTTTGCTGCTTCTGTAGGATCTGAGATATTTACAATACCGTTGATTAGTGTTATAGAAGTATTAATTTTCCTAATATTTCGAATAATGGTACTATTAACCACCTCCCAGTCTTTTTTAAGGTCACATTGAGAATTCTTAATTGGTTTTGGTAGTAACGATCCCTACACATACGGATTTCTTTGACTATATCACGGCACATGCAATTATAGCGATTTTTTAAGCACTCATTACGTGGGTGTTTGCTACATTTTATCCCTTGTTTATGTTTCAGCTTAATTTTTTTAAGGAGAAGTTCATCCAGGGTTTAAGTCATATCTCTGATCTTCTCTGTACAGAAATGCTATTGGAAACGGCTATGGAGTTTTTTTTAAGATTTTTGCAAATAAATCGTAAGCCTTAGATGTATCTTCTTTTTCATAAACCTCATCCCAAATATTATAGCGCAATAATCTATTCAGGTGTTCAAAATTAATTTTTATCAGACTAGGCGGAGAATGTTTTTTTGTTTCTTTTCTGGCAATGATTGGGAGCAAGATTCAAGTCATACATTGATCAGAGATCTTGAGGTCAAGATTTATAGCAGCATATTGATATGGCTGAATTTTAGAGAAACGACCAAATACGTGATCAATACAGGTACCAGTTATGGGCCTTGTGATCTCATTAACAAGGAAGGTTGACCCATGCTCGGCAGTAATTTGCAAGGTACGAATCTAAATAAGGGCAAGAGATTAAAAAATCCATGTTAAAGTCCCCTAAAACAACAAGATTTGCTAATTTAACACTACACAAAAAATTCGAAAACTCAACAAGAAATACGTTTAAAGACTGTGCATTAAATCTATATGCACAAATAAATGTAAATGTTCACTGCATATAGGACAACAGATTTTCATAATGTCAGCACTTGACAGTCTATAACGCTTTATTTTACAATCATCATACAAATCTTTCACAAAGGCACAAGCTCCACCTGCTGCATATGAATCATCGGGATTTGCGTAAAAAGTATAGCGTAATCTTTAATCTCATAAGAATACATCCAAATTTCGGACACAAAAACAATTTCAGGCAAGTTAACAAGAGCTTCAAGATTGCTAACTAATATGTCGAAGTTTCGACAAAGGCTTCTTATACTTTGGTGTATTACAAAAACAGATTCTTTAATTGAATTGTCATGCAAAATGTTTTCATTACAACTAGTTATGGAACTTGAGGGAGAGTTGTTGCTTATAAAATCAAAATTGTCGTTCATACTTCAAAATAATTTTAATCGTTTTTAATTAAAGATACGAGTAAATCATCAAATGATGTTATAGCAACAACATTTCCTCCATCCACCTTCCTTAAAAAAATTTGTGAATTTTTATACCATAAATACTTAAATTTATTTTCAACCTTTAACTGTCTTAGCTGCCATAAATAGATTGCGGGTATATTTCTCGAAGCAATTATTTATATATTGTAGATGCTGGAACTTTTGTTATGTTTTTCCTTCTGGTTTACTTGCTCTTCATAATTTTTTTGCTTAACATCGGTCGATGAGAGATGAATGCATAGAATATTTGCAGTCTTATTTCTTTTAATGAACTTTTTCACATAGCATTTTTTAATGTCAACCGAAGACACGGAGACGTTAAATGCTTCGGTAAAAATTGTTTGCGCATACTCTTCTGCATTTTCGTTATTAACTTCTGTAACACCAACAATTTCTTTCACATTTTCAAGCTGCTTCTGCTCCCATCAGTTCAATATGCCTTCAAGTTAATTGACCTTCG
The DNA here is from genome assembly GCA_928272305.1 of Volucella inflata. Classification (NCBI taxonomy): domain Eukaryota; kingdom Metazoa; phylum Arthropoda; class Insecta; order Diptera; family Syrphidae; genus Volucella; species Volucella inflata. The sequence goes on from OV743719.1 coordinate 21,075,155, forward strand.
ATTTCAGAGACACATTTTCTTCATTCAACTACTGAACAGTGCTTAGAATTTCGCTGTTAATTTTTTTTACACACAATATCTCGTCGTATAGCTGTTGAAGAGTGCAGTTGCACGGTGATGGCGGCTGCGATTGACCTCCCAGTGTGTTTTGCGCTCGATCATGTTGTAGAGGATCCCTCGAACACTCTTGCTGCTCACACATAGTGCTTGTTGTTTTTACTTGCCTTTGTTCTTGATGCCGCTGTTGTTGTAAGGCTGGTACTGGTCCTGCTGTTGCATTTGTTGGAGCTATTGGTTGACGTTGCAGCGATCTTCGACGCAGAATGTTACACTTGTTACAACGAATAATTGATATTGTTAGCGGTCATGTATTCAAAGTCGTTAGGATTAATGTTCGCTCATGCACAGTGAAATATACAACTGCAATCGCCACACGTAATTTTAGATACATCGCTTCGGACAATTCTTTGTTTGCAAATTAAGCCATGCATTTTTGAAAACATGATTTAAGTTGGTTGGCTGTAATTCTTTATAAAAGCACGCACCCTACAACACTTTAAATAGAACGTTCGTGGTCAACACAATCTCGTCCCCAGTTGATGGCAGTTGCCATTAGCTCCATTGAATTTTAAAGGGCGTGATCTTTCTTAAAAGCTATAAAAAATACACTATTCAATATTTTTCAACGATTGTTTCTTGTATTATGGAATATTACGAGTAGTTCGCATTGCATCGTTTTTTAATGGCACCCCTAAAAAAAGTCAATTGCGTTAAATCGTAGCTCCGTATCGGCCAAACAGCATCATAGAAACGACTTAATACTCGATATCTGAACTTAGGGCGCATGCGTGGCAAATAGCCACATGTTGCTGGAACCATATCTCGCCTCCATTCAAATCCTCAATTTCGGGCCATACGAAATCTACACTTTCCGAGCCACAAATACTGCAATTTTGCTTATTGACGTAGCCGCCGAGATGGAAATCGGCGTCTTCTCAAAAGATTTTTTGAACTATTATAAATTGTCGTTAATTTTAGGATCTGAGATATTTACAATACCGTTGATTAGTGTTATAGAAGTATTAATTTTCCTAATATTTCGAATAATGATACTATTAACCACCTCCCAGTCTTTTTTAAGGTCACATTGAGAATTCTTAATTGGTTTTGGTAGTAACGATCCCTACACATACGGATTTCTTTGACTATATCACGGCACATGCAATTATAGCGATTTTTTAAGCACTCATTACGTGGGTGTTTGCTACATTTTATCCCTTGTTTATGTTTCAGCTTAATTTTTTTAAGGAGAAGTTCATCCAGGGTTTAAGTCATATCTCTGATCTTCTCTGTACAGAAATGCTATTGGAAACGGCTATGGAGTTTTTTTTAAGATTTTTGCAAATAAATCGTAAGCCTTAGATGTATCTTCTTTTTCATAAACCTCATCCCAAATATTATAGCGCAATAATCTATTCAGGTGTTCAAAATTAATTTTTATCAGACTGGGCGGAGAATGTTTTTTTGTTTCTTTTCTGGCAATGATTGGGAGCAAGATTCAAGTCATACATTGATCAGAGATCTTGAGGTCAAGATTTATAGCAGCATATTGATATGGCTGAATTTTAGAGAAACGACCAAATACGTGATCAATACAGGTACCAGTTATGGGCCTTGTGATCTCATTAACAAGGAAGGTTGACCCATGCTCGGCAGTAATTTGCAAGGTACGAATCTAAATAAGGGCAAGAGATTAAAAAATCCATGTTAAAGTCCCCTAAAACAACAAGATTTGCTAATTTAACACTACACAAAAAATTCGAAAACTCAACAAGAAATACGTTTAAAGACTGTGCATTAAATCTATATGCACAAATAAATGTAAATGTTCACTGCATATAGGACAACAGATTTTCATAATGTCAGCACTTGACAGTCTATAACGCTTTATTTTACAATCATCATACAAATCTTTCACAAAGGCACAAGCTCCACCTGCTGCATATGAATCATCGGGATTTGCGTAAAAAGTATAGCGTAATCTTTAATCTCATAAGAATACATCCAAATTTCGGACACAAAAACAATTTCAGGCAAGTTAACAAGAGCTTCAAGATTGCTAACTAATATGTCGAAGTTTCGACAAAGGCTTCTTATACTTTGGTGTATTACAAAAACAGATTCTTTAATTGAATTGTCATGCAAAATGTTTTCATTACAACTAGTTATGGAACTTGAGGGAGAGTTGTTGCTTATAAAATCAAAATTGTCGTTCATACTTCAAAATAATTTTAATCGTTTTTAATTAAAGATACGAGTAAATCATCAAATGATGTTATAGCAACAACATTTCCTCCATCCACCTTCCTTAAAAAAATTTGTGAATTTTTATACCATAAATACTTAAATTTATTTTCAACCTTTAACTGTCTTAGCTGCCATAAATAGATTGCGGGTATATTTCTCGAAGCAATTATTTATATATTGTAGATGCTGGAACTTTTGTTATGTTTTTCCTTCTGGTTTACTTGCTCTTCATAATTTTTTTGCTTAACATCGGTCGATGAGAGATGAATGCATAGAATATTTGCAGTCTTATTTCTTTTAATGAACTTTTTCACATAGCATTTTTTAATGTCAACCGAAGACACGGAGACGTTAAATGCTTCGGTAAAAATTGTTTGCGCATACTCTTCTGCATTTTCGTTATTAACTTCTGTAACACCAACAATTTCTTTCACATTTTCAAGCTGCTTCTGCTCCCATCAGTTCAATATGCCTTCAAGTTAATTGACCTTCGATTTCAGAGACACATTTTCTTCATTCAACTACTGAACAGTGCTTAGAATTTCGCTGTTAATTTTTTTTACACACAATATCTCGTCGTATAGCTGTTGAAGAGTGCAGTTGCACGGTGATGGCGGCTGCGATTGACCTCCCAGTGTGTTTTGCGCTCGATCATGTTGTAGAGGATCCCTCGAACACTCTTGCTGCTCACACATAGTGCTTGTTGTTTTTACTTGCCTTTGTTCTTGATGCCGCTGTTGTTGTAAGGCTGGTACTGGTCCTGCTGTTGCATTTGTTGGAGCTATTGGTTGACGTTGCAGCGATCTTCGACGCAGAATGTTACACTTGTTACAACGAATAATTGATATTGTTAGCGGTCATGTATTCAAAGTCGTTAGGATTAATGTTCGCTCATGCACAGTGAAATATACAACTGCAATCGCCACACGTAATTTTAGATACATCGCTTCGGACAATTCTTTGTTTGCAAATTAAGCCATGCATTTTTGAAAACATGATTTAAGTTGGTTGGCTGTAATTCTTTATAAAAGCACGCACCCTACAACACTTTAAATAGAACGTTCGTGGTCAACACAATCTCGTCCCCAGTTTATGGCAGTTGCCATCAGCTCCATTGAATTTTAAAGGGCGTGATCTTTCTTAAAAGCTATAAAAAAAAAAAAACACTATTCAATATTTTTCAACGATTGTTTCTTGTATTATGGAATATTACGAGTAGTTCGCATTGCATCGTTTTTTAATGGCACCCCTAAAAAAAGTCAATTGCGTTAAATCGTAGCTCCGTATCGGCCAAACAGCATCATAGAAACGACTTAATACTCGATATCTGAACTTAGGGCGCATGCGTGGCAAATAGCCACATGTTGCTGGAACCATATCTCGCCTCCATTCAAATCCTCAATTTCGGGCCATACGAAATCTACACTTTCCGAGCCACAAATACTGCAATTTTGCTTATTGACGTAGCCGCCGAGATGGAAATCGGCGTCTTCTCAAAAGATTTTTTGAACTATTATAAATTGTCGTTAATTTTAGGATCTGAGATATTTACAATACCGTTGATTAGTGTTATAGAAGTATTAATTTTCCTAATATTTCGAATAATGATACTATTAACCACCTCCCAGTCTTTTTTAAGGTCACATTGAGAATTCTTAATTGGTTTCGGTAGTAACGATCCCTACACATACGGATTTCTTTGACTATATCACGGCACATGCAATTATAGCGATTTTTTAAGCACTCATTACGTGGGTGTTTGCTACATTTTATCCCTTGTTTATGTTTCAGCTTAATTTTTTTAAGGAGAAGTTCATCCAGGGTTTAAGTCATATCTCTGATCTTCTCTGTACAGAAATGCTATTGGAAACGGCTATGGAGTTTTTTTTAAGATTTTTGCAAATAAATCGTAAGCCTTAGATGTATCTTCTTTTTCATAAACCTCATCCCAAATATTATAGCGCAATAATCTATTCAGGTGTTCAAAATTAATTTTTATCAGACTAGGCGGAGAATGTTTTTTTGTTTCTTTTCTGGCAATGATTGGGAGCAAGATTCAAGTCATACATTGATCAGAGATCTTGAGGTCAAGATTTATAGCAGCATATTGATATGGCTGAATTTTAGAGAAACGACCAAATACGTGATCAATACAGGTACCAGTTATGGGCCTTGTGATCTCATTAACAAGGAAGGTTGACCCATGCTCGGCAGTAATTTGCAAGGTACGAATCTAAATAAGGGCAAGAGATTAAAAAATCCATGTTAAAGTCCCCTAAAACAACAAGATTTGCTAATTTAACACTACACAAAAAATTCGAAAACTCAACAAGAAATACGTTTAAAGACTGTGCATTAAATCTATATGCACAAATAAATGTAAATGTTCACTGCATATAGGACAACAGATTTTCATAATGTCAGCACTTGACAGTCTATAACGCTTTATTTTACAATCATCATACAAATCTTTCACAAAGGCACAAGCTCCACCTGCTGCATATGAATCATCGGGATTTGCGTAAAAAGTATAGCGTAATCTTTAATCTCATAAGAATACATCCAAATTTCGGACACAAAAACAATTTCAGGCAAGTTAACAAGAGCTTCAAGATTGCTAACTAATATGTCGAAGTTTCGACAAAGGCTTCTTATACTTTGGTGTATTACAAAAACAGATTCTTTAATTGAATTGTCATGCAAAATGTTTTCATTACAACTAGTTATGGAACTTGAGGGAGAGTTGTTGCTTATAAAATCAAAATTGTCGTTCATACTTCAAAATAATTTTAATCGTTTTTAATTAAAGATACGAGTAAATCATCAAATGATGTTATAGCAACAACATTTCCTCCATCCACCTTCCTTAAAAAAATTTGTGAATTTTTATACCATAAATACTTAAATTTATTTTCAACCTTTAACTGTCTTAGCTGCCATAAATAGATTGCGGGTATATTTCTCGAAGCAATTATTTATATATTGTAGATGCTGGAACTTTTGTTATGTTTTTCCTTCTGGTTTACTTGCTCTTCATAATTTTTTTGCTTAACATCGGTCGATGAGAGATGAATGCATAGAATATTTGCAGTCTTATTTCTTTTAATGAACTTTTTCACATAGCATTTTTTAATGTCAACCGAAGACACGGAGACGTTAAATGCTTCGGTAAAAATTGTTTGCGCATACTCTTCTGCATTTTCGTTATTAACTTCTGTAACACCAACAATTTCTTTCACATTTTCAAGCTGCTTCTGCTCCCATCAGTTCAATATGCCTTCAAGTTAATTGACCTTCGATTTCAGAGACACATTTTCTTCATTCAACTACTGAACAGTGCTTAGAATTTCGCTGTTAATTTTTTTTACACACAATATCTCGTCGTATAGCTGTTGAAGAGTGCAGTTGCACGGTGATGGCGGCTGCGATTGACCTCCCAGTGTGTTTTGCGCTCGATCATGTTGTAGAGGATCCCTCGAACACTCTTGCTGCTCACACATAGTGCTTGTTGTTTTTACTTGCCTTTGTTCTTGATGCCGCTGTTGTTGTAAGGCTGGTACTGGTCCTGCTGTTGCATTTGTTGGAGCTATTGGTTGACGTTGCAGCGATCTTCGACGCAGAATGTTACACTTGTTACAACGAATAATTGATATTGTTAGCGGTCATGTATTCAAAGTCGTTAGGATTAATGTTCGCTCATGCACAGTGAAATATACAACTGCAATCGCCACACGTAATTTTAGATACATCGCTTCGGACAATTCTTTGTTTGCAAATTAAGCCATGCATTTTTGAAAACATGATTTAAGTTGGTTGGCTGTAATTCTTTATAAAAGCACGCACCCTACAACACTTTAAATAGAACGTTCGTGGTCAACACAATCTCGTCCCCAGTTGATGGCAGTTGCCATCAGCTCCATTGAATTTTAAAGGGCGTGATCTTTCTTAAAAGCTATAAAAAAAAAAAACACTATTCAATATTTTTCAACGATTGTTTCTTGTATTATGGAATATTACGAGTAGTTCGCATTGCATCGTTTTTTAATGGCACCCCTAAAAAAAGTCAATTGCGTTAAATCGTAGCTCCGTATCGGCCAAACAGCATCATAGAAACGACTTAATACTCGATATCTGAACTTAGGGCGCATGCGTGGCAAATAGCCACATGTTGCTGGAACCATATCTCGCCTCCATTCAAATCCTCAATTTCGGGCCATACGAAATCTACACTTTCCGAGCCACAAATACTGCAATTTTGCTTATTGACGTAGCCGCCGAGATGGAAATCGGCGTCTTCTCAAAAGATTTTTTGAACTATTATAAATTGTCGTTAATTTTAGGATCTGAGATATTTACAATACCGTTGATTAGTGTTATAGAAGTATTAATTTTCCTAATATTTCGAATAATGATACTATTAACCACCTCCCAGTCTTTTTTAAGGTCACATTGAGAATTCTTAATTGGTTTCGGTAGTAACGATCCCTACACATACGGATTTCTTTGACTATATCACGGCACATGCAATTATAGCGATTTTTTAAGCACTCATTACGTGGGTGTTTGCTACATTTTATCCCTTGTTTATGTTTCAGCTTAATTTTTTTAAGGAGAAGTTCATCCAGGGTTTAAGTCATATCTCTGATCTTCTCTGTACAGAAATGCTATTGGAAACGGCTATGGAGTTTTTTTTAAGATTTTTGCAAATAAATCGTAAGCCTTAGATGTATCTTCTTTTTCATAAACCTCATCCCAAATATTATAGCGCAATAATCTATTCAGGTGTTCAAAATTAATTTTTATCAGACTAGGCGGAGAATGTTTTTTTGTTTCTTTTCTGGCAATGATTGGGAGCAAGATTCAAGTCATACATTGATCAGAGATCTTGAGGTCAAGATTTATAGCAGCATATTGATATGGCTGAATTTTAGAGAAACGACCAAATACGTGATCAATACAGGTACCAGTTATGGGCCTTGTGATCTCATTAACAAGGAAGGTTGACCCATGCTCGGCAGTAATTTGCAAGGTACGAATCTAAATAAGGGCAAGAGATTAAAAAATCCATGTTAAAGTCCCCTAAAACAACAAGATTTGCTAATTTAACACTACACAAAAAATTCGAAAACTCAACAAGAAATACGTTTAAAGACTGTGCATTAAATCTATATGCACAAATAAATGTAAATGTTCACTGCATATAGGACAACAGATTTTCATAATGTCAGCACTTGACAGTCTATAACGCTTTATTTTACAATCATCATACAAATCTTTCACAAAGGCACAAGCTCCACCTGCTGCATATGAATCATCGGGATTTGCGTAAAAAGTATAGCGTAATCTTTAATCTCATAAGAATACATCCAAATTTCGGACACAAAAACAATTTCAGGCAAGTTAACAAGAGCTTCAAGATTGCTAACTAATATGTCGAAGTTTCGACAAAGGCTTCTTATACTTTGGTGTATTACAAAAACAGATTCTTTAATTGAATTGTCATGCAAAATGTTTTCATTACAACTAGTTATGGAACTTGAGGGAGAGTTGTTGCTTATAAAATCAAAATTGTCGTTCATACTTCAAAATAATTTTAATCGTTTTTAATTAAAGATACGAGTAAATCATCAAATGATGTTATAGCAACAACATTTCCTCCATCCACCTTCCTTAAAAAAATTTGTGAATTTTTATACCATAAATACTTAAATTTATTTTCAACCTTTAACTGTCTTAGCTGCCATAAATAGATTGCGGGTATATTTCTCGAAGCAATTATTTATATATTGTAGATGCTGGAACTTTTGTTATGTTTTTCCTTCTGGTTTACTTGCTCTTCATAATTTTTTTGCTTAACATCGGTCGATGAGAGATGAATGCATAGAATATTTGCAGTCTTATTTCTTTTAATGAACTTTTTCACATAGCATTTTTTAATGTCAACCGAAGACACGGAGACGTTAAATGCTTCGGTAAAAATTGTTTGCGCATACTCTTCTGCATTTTCGTTATTAACTTCTGTAACACCAACAATTTCTTTCACATTTTCAAGCTGCTTCTGCTCCCATCAGTTCAATATGCCTTCAAGTTAATTGACCTTCGATTTCAGAGACACATTTTCTTCATTCAACTACTGAACAGTGCTTAGAATTTCGCTGTTAATTTTTTTTACACACAATATCTCGTCGTATAGCTGTTGAAGAGTGCAGTTGCACGGTGATGGCGGCTGCGATTGACCTCCCAGTGTGTTTTGCGCTCGATCATGTTGTAGAGGATCCCTCGAACACTCTTGCTGCTCACACATAGTGCTTGTTGTTTTTACTTGCCTTTGTTCTTGATGCCGCTGTTGTTGTAAGGCTGGTACTGGTCCTGCTGTTGCATTTGTTGGAGCTATTGGTTGACGTTGCAGCGATCTTCGACGCAGAATGTTACACTTGTTACAACGAATAATTGATATTGTTAGCGGTCATGTATTCAAAGTCGTTAGGATTAATGTTCGCTCATGCACAGTGAAATATACAACTGCAATCGCCACACGTAATTTTAGATACATCGCTTCGGACAATTCTTTGTTTGCAAATTAAGCCATGCATTTTTGAAAACATGATTTAAGTTGGTTGGCTGTAATTCTTTATAAAAGCACGCACCCTACAACACTTTAAATAGAACGTTCGTGGTCAACACAATCTCGTCCCCAGTTGATGGCAGTTGCCATCAGCTCCATTGAATTTTAAAGGGCGTGATCTTTCTTAAAAGCTATAAAAAAAAAAAACACTATTCAATATTTTTCAACGATTGTTTCTTGTATTATGGAATATTACGAGTAGTTCGCATTGCATCGTTTTTTAATGGCACCCCTAAAAAAAGTCAATTGCGTTAAATCGTAGCTCCGTATCGGCCAAACAGCATCATAGAAACGACTTAATACTCGATATCTGAACTTAGGGCGCATGCGTGGCAAATAGCCACATGTTGCTGGAACCATATCTCGCCTCCATTCAAATCCTCAATTTCGGGCCATACGAAATCTACACTTTCCGAGCCACAAATACTGCAATTTTGCTTATTGACGTAGCCGCCGAGATGGAAATCGGCGTCTTCTCAAAAGATTTTTTGAACTATTATAAATTGTCGTTAATTTTAGGATCTGAGATATTTACAATACCGTTGATTAGTGTTATAGAAGTATTAATTTTCCTAATATTTCGAATAATGATACTATTAACCACCTCCCAGTCTTTTTTAAGGTCACATTGAGAATTCTTAATTGGTTTTGGTAGTAACGATCCCTACACATACGGATTTCTTTGACTATATCACGGCACATGCAATTATAGCGATTTTTTAAGCACTCATTACGTGGGTGTTTGCTACATTTTATCCCTTGTTTATGTTTCAGCTTAATTTTTTTAAGGAGAAGTTCATCCAGGGTTTAAGTCATATCTCTGATCTTCTCTGTACAGAAATGCTATTGGAAACGGCTATGGAGTTTTTTTTAAGATTTTTGCAAATAAATCGTAAGCCTTAGATGTATCTTCTTTTTCATAAACCTCATCCCAAATATTATAGCGCAATAATCTATTCAGGTGTTCAAAATTAATTTTTATCAGACTAGGCGGAGAATGTTTTTTTGTTTCTTTTCTGGCAATGATTGGGAGCAAGATTCAAGTCATACATTGATCAGAGATCTTGAGGTCAAGATTTATAGCAGCATATTGATATGGCTGAATTTTAGAGAAACGACCAAATACGTGATCAATACAGGTACCAGTTATGGGCCTTGTGATCTCATTAACAAGGAAGGTTGACCCATGCTCGGCAGTAATTTGCAAGGTACGAATCTAAATAAGGGCAAGAGATTAAAAAATCCATGTTAAAGTCCCCTAAAACAACAAGATTTGCTAATTTAACACTACACAAAAAATTCGAAAACTCAACAAGAAATACGTTTAAAGACTGTGCATTAAATCTATATGCACAAATAAATGTAAATGTTCACTGCATATAGGACAACAGATTTTCATAATGTCAGCACTTGACAGTCTATAACGCTTTATTTTACAATCATCATACAAATCTTTCACAAAGGCACAAGCTCCACCTGCTGCATATGAATCATCGGGATTTGCGTAAAAAGTATAGCGTAATCTTTAATCTCATAAGAATACATCCAAATTTCGGACACAAAAACAATTTCAGGCAAGTTAACAAGAGCTTCAAGATTGCTAACTAATATGTCGAAGTTTCGACAAAGGCTTCTTATACTTTGGTGTATTACAAAAACAGATTCTTTAATTGAATTGTCATGCAAAATGTTTTCATTACAACTAGTTATGGAACTTGAGGGAGAGTTGTTGCTTATAAAATCAAAATTGTCGTTCATACTTCAAAATAATTTTAATCGTTTTTAATTAAAGATACGAGTAAATCATCAAATGATGTTATAGCAACAACATTTCCTCCATCCACCTTCCTTAAAAAAATTTGTGAATTTTTATACCATAAATACTTAAATTTATTTTCAACCTTTAACTGTCTTAGCTGCCATAAATAGATTGCGGGTATATTTCTCGAAGCAATTATTTATATATTGTAGATGCTGGAACTTTTGTTATGTTTTTCCTTCTGGTTTACTTGCTCTTCATAATTTTTTTGCTTAACATCGGTCGATGAGAGATGAATGCATAGAATATTTGCAGTCTTATTTCTTTTAATGAACTTTTTCACATAGCATTTTTTAATGTCAACCGAAGACACGGAGACGTTAAATGCTTCGGTAAAAATTGTTTGCGCATACTCTTCTGCATTTTCGTTATTAACTTCTGTAACACCAACAATTTCTTTCACATTTTCAAGCTGCTTCTGCTCCCATCAGTTCAATATGCCTTCAAGTTAATTGACCTTCGATTTCAGAGACACATTTTCTTCATTCAACTACTGAACAGTGCTTAGAATTTCGCTGTTAATTTTTTTTACACACAATATCTCGTCGTATAGCTGTTGAAGAGTGCAGTTGCACGGTGATGGCGGCTGCGATTGACCTCCCAGTGTGTTTTGCGCTCGATCATGTTGTAGAGGATCCCTCGAACACTCTTGCTGCTCACACATAGTGCTTGTTGTTTTTACTTGCCTTTGTTCTTGATGCCGCTGTTGTTGTAAGGCTGGTACTGGTCCTGCTGTTGCATTTGTTGGAGCTATTGGTTGACGTTGCAGCGATCTTCGACGCAGAATGTTACACTTGTTACAACGAATAATTGATATTGTTAGCGGTCATGTATTCAAAGTCGTTAGGATTAATGTTCGCTCATGCACAGTGAAATATACAACTGCAATCGCCACACGTAATTTTAGATACATCGCTTCGGACAATTCTTTGTTTGCAAATTAAGCCATGCATTTTTGAAAACATGATTTAAGTTGGTTGGCTGTAATTCTTTATAAAAGCACGCACCCTACAACACTTTAAATAGAACGTTCGTGGTCAACACAATCTCGTCCCCAGTTGATGGCAGTTGCCATCAGCTCCATTGAATTTTAAAGGGCGTGATCTTTCTTAAAAGCTATAAAAAAAAAAAACACTATTCAATATTTTTCAACGATTGTTTCTTGTATTATGGAATATTACGAGTAGTTCGCATTGCATCGTTTTTTAATGGCACCCCTAAAAAAAGTCAATTGCGTTAAATCGTAGCTCCGTATCGGCCAAACAGCATCATAGAAACGACTTAATACTCGATATCTGAACTTAGGGCGCATGCGTGGCAAATAGCCACATGTTGCTGGAACCATATCTCGCCTCCATTCAAATCCTCAATTTCGGGCCATACGAAATCTACACTTTCCGAGCCACAAATACTGCAATTTTGCTTATTGACGTAGCCGCCGAGATGGAAATCGGCGTCTTCTCAAAAGATTTTTTGAACTATTATAAATTGTCGTTAATTTTAGGATCTGAGATATTTACAATACCGTTGATTAGTGTTATAGAAGTATTAATTTTCCTAATATTTCGAATAATGATACTATTAACCACCTCCCAGTCTTTTTTAAGGTCACATTGAGAATTCTTAATTGGTTTCGGTAGTAACGATCCCTACACATACGGATTTCTTTGACTATATCACGGCACATGCAATTATAGCGATTTTTTAAGCACTCATTACGTGGGTGTTTGCTACATTTTATCCCTTGTTTATGTTTCAGCTTAATTTTTTTAAGGAGAAGTTCATCCAGGGTTTAAGTCATATCTCTGATCTTCTCTGTACAGAAATGCTATTGGAAACGGCTATGGAGTTTTTTTTAAGATTTTTGCAAATAAATCGTAAGCCTTAGATGTATCTTCTTTTTCATAAACCTCATCCCAAATATTATAGCGCAATAATCTATTCAGGTGTTCAAAATTAATTTTTATCAGACTAGGCGGAGAATGTTTTTTTGTTTCTTTTCTGGCAATGATTGGGAGCAAGATTCAAGTCATACATTGATCAGAGATCTTGAGGTCAAGATTTATAGCAGCATATTGATATGGCTGAATTTTAGAGAAACGACCAAATACGTGATCAATACAGGTACCAGTTATGGGCCTTGTGATCTCATTAACAAGGAAGGTTGACCCATGCTCGGCAGTAATTTGCAAGGTACGAATCTAAATAAGGGCAAGAGATTAAAAAATCCATGTTAAAGTCCCCTAAAACAACAAGATTTGCTAATTTAACACTACACAAAAAATTCGAAAACTCAACAAGAAATACGTTTAAAGACTGTGCATTAAATCTATATGCACAAATAAATGTAAATGTTCACTGCATATAGGACAACAGATTTTCATAATGTCAGCACTTGACAGTCTATAACGCTTTATTTTACAATCATCATACAAATCTTTCACAAAGGCACAAGCTCCACCTGCTGCATATGAATCATCGGGATTTGCGTAAAAAGTATAGCGTAATCTTTAATCTCATAAGAATACATCCAAATTTCGGACACAAAAACAATTTCAGGCAAGTTAACAAGAGCTTCAAGATTGCTAACTAATATGTCGAAGTTTCGACAAAGGCTTCTTATACTTTGGTGTATTACAAAAACAGATTCTTTAATTGAATTGTCATGCAAAATGTTTTCATTACAACTAGTTATGGAACTTGAGGGAGAGTTGTTGCTTATAAAATCAACATCGTCGTTCATACTTCAAAATAATTTTAATCGTTTTTAATTAAAGATACGAGTAAATCATCAAATGATGTTATAGCAACAACATTTCCTCCATCCACCTTCCTTAAAAAAATTTGTGAATTTTTATACCATAAATACTTAAATTTATTTTCAACCTTTAACTGTCTTAGCTGCCATAAATAGATTGCGGGTATATTTCTCGAAGCAATTATTTATATATTGTAGATGCTGGAACTTTTGTTATGTTTTTCCTTCTGGTTTACTTGCTCTTCATAATTTTTTTGCTTAACATCGGTCGATGAGAGATGAATGCATAGAATATTTGCAGTCTTATTTCTTTTAATGAACTTTTTCACATAGCATTTTTTAATGTCAACCGAAGACACGGAGACGTTAAATGCTTCGGTAAAAATTGTTTGCGCATACTCTTCTGCATTTTCGTTATTAACTTCTGTAACACCAACAATTTCTTTCACATTTTCAAGCTGCTTCTGCTCCCATCAGTTCAATATGCCTTCAAGTTAATTGACCTTCGATTTCAGAGACACATTTTCTTCATTCAACTACTGAACAGTGCTTAGAATTTCGCTGTTAATTTTTTTTACACACAATATCTCGTCGTATAGCTGTTGAAGAGTGCAGTTGCACGGTGATGGCGGCTGCGATTGACCTCCCAGTGTGTTTTGCGCTCGATCATGTTGTAGAGGATCCCTCGAACACTCTTGCTGCTCACACATAGTGCTTGTTGTTTTTACTTGCCTTTGTTCTTGATGCCGCTGTTGTTGTAAGGCTGGTACTGGTCCTGCTGTTGCATTTGTTGGAGCTATTGGTTGACGTTGCAGCGATCTTCGACGCAGAATGTTACACTTGTTACAACGAATAATTGATATTGTTAGCGGTCATGTATTCAAAGTCGTTAGGATTAATGTTCGCTCATGCACAGTGAAATATACAACTGCAATCGCCACACGTAATTTTAGATACATCGCTTCGGACAATTCTTTGTTTGCAAATTAAGCCATGCATTTTTGAAAACATGATTTAAGTTGGTTGGCTGTAATTCTTTATAAAAGCACGCACCCTACAACACTTTAAATAGAACGTTCGTGGTCAACACAATCTCGTCCCCAGTTGATGGCAGTTGCCATCAGCTCCATTGAATTTTAAAGGGCGTGATCTTTCTTAAAAGCTATAAAAAAAAAAAACACTATTCAATATTTTTCAACGATTGTTTCTTGTATTATGGAATATTACGAGTAGTTCGCATTGCATCGTTTTTTAATGGCACCCCTAAAAAAAGTCAATTGCGTTAAATCGTAGCTCCGTATCGGCCAAACAGCATCATAGAAACGACTTAATACTCGATATCTGAACTTAGGGCGCATGCGTGGCAAATAGCCACATGTTGCTGGAACCATATCTCGCCTCCATTCAAATCCTCAATTTCGGGCCATACGAAATCTACACTTTCCGAGCCACAAATACTGCAATTTTGCTTATTGACGTAGCCGCCGAGATGGAAATCGGCGTCTTCTCAAAAGATTTTTTGAACTATTATAAATTGTCGTTAATTTTAGGATCTGAGATATTTACAATACCGTTGATTAGTGTTATAGAAGTATTAATTTTCCTAATATTTCGAATAATGATACTATTAACCACCTCCCAGTCTTTTTTAAGGTCACATTGAGAATTCTTAATTGGTTTCGGTAGTAACGATCCCTACACATACGGATTTCTTTGACTATATCACGGCACATGCAATTATAGCGATTTTTTAAGCACTCATTACGTGGGTGTTTGCTACATTTTATCCCTTGTTTATGTTTCAGCTTAATTTTTTTAAGGAGAAGTTCATCCAGGGTTTAAGTCATATCTCTGATCTTCTCTGTACAGAAATGCTATTGGAAACGGCTATGGAGTTTTTTTTAAGATTTTTGCAAATAAATCGTAAGCCTTAGATGTATCTTCTTTTTCATAAACCTCATCCCAAATATTATAGCGCAATAATCTATTCAGGTGTTCAAAATTAATTTTTATCAGACTAGGCGGAGAATGTTTTTTTGTTTCTTTTCTGGCAATGATTGGGAGCAAGATTCAAGTCATACATTGATCAGAGATCTTGAGGTCAAGATTTATAGCAGCATATTGATATGGCTGAATTTTAGAGAAACGACCAAATACGTGATCAATACAGGTACCAGTTATGGGCCTTGTGATCTCATTAACAAGGAAGGTTGACCCATGCTCGGCAGTAATTTGCAAGGTACGAATCTAAATAAGGGCAAGAGATTAAAAAATCCATGTTAAAGTCCCCTAAAACAACAAGATTTGCTAATTTAACACTACACAAAAAATTCGAAAACTCAACAAGAAATACGTTTAAAGACTGTGCATTAAATCTATATGCACAAATAAATGTAAATGTTCACTGCATATAGGACAACAGATTTTCATAATGTCAGCACTTGACAGTCTATAACGCTTTATTTTACAATCATCATACAAATCTTTCACAAAGGCACAAGCTCCACCTGCTGCATATGAATCATCGGGATTTGCGTAAAAAGTATAGCGTAATCTTTAATCTCATCAGAATACATCCAAATTTCGGACACAAAAACAATTTCAGGCAAGTTAACAAGAGCTTCAAGATTGCTAACTAATATGTCGAAGTTTCGACAAAGGCTTCTTATACTTTGGTGTATTACAAAAACAGATTCTTTAATTGAATTGTCATGCAAAATGTTTTCATTACAACTAGTTATGGAACTTGAGGGAGAGTTGTTGCTTATAAAATCAAAATTGTCGTTCATACTTCAAAATAATTTTAATCGTTTTTAATTAAAGATACGAGTAAATCATCAAATGATGTTATAGCAACAACATTTCCTCCATCCACCTTCCTTAAAAAAATTTGTGAATTTTTATACCATAAATACTTAAATTTATTTTCAACCTTTAACTGTCTTAGCTGCCATAAATAGATTGCGGGTATATTTCTCGAAGCAATTATTTATATATTGTAGATGCTGGAACTTTTGTTATGTTTTTCCTTCTGGTTTACTTGCTCTTCATAATTTTTTTGCTTAACATCGGTCGATGAGAGATGAATGCATAGAATATTTGCAGTCTTATTTCTTTTAATGAACTTTTTCACATAGCATTTTTTAATGTCAACCGAAGACACGGAGACGTTAAATGCTTCGGTAAAAATTGTTTGCGCATACTCTTCTGCATTTTCGTTATTAACTTCTGTAACACCAACAATTTCTTTCACATTTTCAAGCTGCTTCTGCTCCCATCAGTTCAATATGCCTTCAAGTTAATTGACCTTCGATTTCAGAGACACATTTTCTTCATTCAACTACTGAACAGTGCTTAGAATTTCGCTGTTAATTTTTTTTACACACAATATCTCGTCGTATAGCTGTTGAAGAGTGCAGTTGCACGGTGATGGCGGCTGCGATTGACCTCCCAGTGTGTTTTGCGCTCGATCATGTTGTAGAGGATCCCTCGAACACTCTTGCTGCTCACACATAGTGCTTGTTGTTTTTACTTGCCTTTGTTCTTGATGCCGCTGTTGTTGTAAGGCTGGTACTGGTCCTGCTGTTGCATTTGTTGGAGCTATTGGTTGACGTTGCAGCGATCTTCGACGCAGAATGTTACACTTGTTACAACGAATAATTGATATTGTTAGCGGTCATGTATTCAAAGTCGTTAGGATTAATGTTCGCTCATGCACAGTGAAATATACAACTGCAATCGCCACACGTAATTTTAGATACATCGCTTCGGACAATTCTTTGTTTGCAAATTAAGCCATGCATTTTTGAAAACATGATTTAAGTTGGTTGGCTGTAATTCTTTATAAAAGCACGCACCCTACAACACTTTAAATAGAACGTTCGTGGTCAACACAATCTCGTCCCCAGTTGATGGCAGTTGCCATCAGCTCCATTGAATTTTAAAGGGCGTGATCTTTCTTAAAAGCTATAAAAAAAAAAAACACTATTCAATATTTTTCAACGATTGTTTCTTGTATTATGGAATATTACGAGTAGTTCGCATTGCATCGTTTTTTAATGGCACCCCTAAAAAAAGTCAATTGCGTTAAATCGTAGCTCCGTATCGGCCAAACAGCATCATAGAAACGACTTAATACTCGATATCTGAACTTAGGGCGCATGCGTGGCAAATAGCCACATGTTGCTGGAACCATATCTCGCCTCCATTCAAATCCTCAATTTCGGGCCATACGAAATCTACACTTTCCGAGCCACAAATACTGCAATTTTGCTTATTGACGTAGCCGCCGAGATGGAAATCGGCGTCTTCTCAAAAGATTTTTTGAACTATTATAAATTGTCGTTAATTTTGAGCTGTTCTAAAGTTCAAACAGAGAAGCGACAAAAAAATTCCTATTCAAATTTCCCATAGCTTCGGCAGCACATCATCGACTTCGGAACTAAGTTTGCCATGTTTCCCGATGTTGTTTAGGCTGAAATCCACCCATTTCGTACCGAGAAAGCACAATTTTTAATATCCAGGATACTGTATTCGTATTGATAAATTTGAATTCGTGAAACAGTATTGTTTTGAATGCAATATTGTTTCCGGGAGATTTTAAGATTGCTCATGTAAATTTGTCTTGATGTAAAGACGATGAAATGCTCATCAATAAAAGTATTCAGAAAGAGCACGTTTAAGCTCTGATTGATTTTGTGTTTTTAATGAATGCATGAATTAAATCGCATATTAGAAGAACAGGTTGCTTTTTACAACTCCATTTCTCTTCCGAATGACTCAATTATTCACAAGCGAAAGATAATATCATAGAAATTTATTCATACTCTTATGTAAGAGTAAGAGCGACTTCAAATTATATAAAAAAATTCGTCGGATAAGAGTCTCTTCTTCATTCCTTGAACTGGAATAAAAAATTTAAAAAGTAATAAACGCCTGAGAAGCATGGCCCTTTTCCTTCTATAATTATTTTTGAGGGCTGCATGATTGTTCCATGTTCTATGAGAAAACTTTAAGTCTAGGTCTTCCTCTACTGCGCTGTCCCTAGGAGGAGGAGAACATTGGTGTTCATCCGCTCTACATGATCCAGTCATATTAATAGTTGGAGCTTCAATCTTCTGTCTAGGTCGATGTCACTGTACAGTCCATACAGTTCGTCGTTGTAGAGGAGGAGACTCCACTTACCGTCAATGCAGACGGGATCGAAAATCTCTCGAAGCAGCCAAGAGCACCCTCATCCATTTTTGATAATGTCCATGCCTTTGCCTCATAGAGCAGGACTGGGATTAATAAGGTTTTATGTAGGGCAACTTTAGTTGTTCAAGAGAGGGCTTTGCTAGTAGGCTTAGCCCAAAGAAGCAGCGATTGGTAAGAGTTCTTCTTCGTTTGATCTAGGCGCTAGTGTCGTTGTATGAATTCATAGCGGAGTCTAGGTAGACAAAATCCTTACCTCAAAGTTATACCAATTATGTCAATGTCATCGGCGTATCTGAGTAATTGGACCGACTTTTGAAAGATTGTGCCTCCTGCGCTTGCGCGTGAGTTTTGCACTATTCTTTTAAGAATGATGTTAAAGAAATCGCATGACAGGGCATCACCCTACCTAAATCCTTTTTGACATCAAAGGTCTCGGTGAGGTCTTTACCGACCTTGAGCGGCGTGTATTCTCTATCGTCATCCTGCACAGGCGGACGAGTTTGGAAGGGATGCTAAAACTATTCATTGCTCTGTATAGCCCGTCTCTATAGATGCTGTGGTATGCGGCGTTAAAATCGATACATAGATGGTGCGTATCGATCTGAAGCTCATGAGTTTTCTCCAAGATCTGCCGTAGAGTGAATATTTGGTCGATGGTGGACTTTCTTGCCCTGAAATGCGGATTGCTACGAGGCGTTCATGTCCGAAACTCAAGACTTCTTGCCTAAGTCTGCCTCTAACAACAAATCCACATCTAAATAGGTGCTGCTTTTGCCGTCGATAACAATCGCCGTATTACATGTCACAGTTTTTCATATTCTTTTTGTCCGGCCCACTCCATCGCATTTCTTGGATGGCGGTTATATCTGCTTTACAGCAGTCTAGGGCCTCCGCTAGTTGTTCGGCTGGCCTGTTAAGGGACCTAACATTCCATGTGCATATCCGAAGTTCGTTGTCCTTAATTCATTTGCATGGGTTGTTAACAGTAGATCCGTCCGTATCCGAAGCTTGTTGTTGTAACTTTTGTAACTTTTTATTTTCCATGGCCGTTTTGTTACCCCGACGACACAACCCCCAACTTGGAGGGCTAGTTCAAATTTGTTGATACCCCTAGGATGAAGGGTTGGTTGGACCGAAAGCCAGTAACACATTCTGGGGTGTGAGTGCTGCCATTGGCCCATTTAGGGCTCTTCCGCCACCATCTCTTTTCCAAGACGCTGACTATGCCTCGGAAATCCTTACCGGCCTGATCTCCAAATATGTTGGCGTAGCCCGGATAAGGTCTCATTTGTCTCATTATTTCCACCGTTGACTCCATTTGGGGAATTCATCCGCTGTCCCGCTTATAGTGCTGCTATATATACAAGATTTCGGTGTATCCATTGATAAAAAAACTAACCTCTGTCTCTTATGTCGAATACATTACGCATGCGTAGTGACACTTTTTTTCCGTCAAGAACAGGTGAAAATCTTCCATTAGAGGCTATGAGGATCGCAAGCTTGTGCTCAGTTTGAGATTGTTACTCGCTAAAAAACCGCCTTACGATATTAATGTTTATATTACCGTTAATAAGTTTCGACTTATCAAGCAGTCGCTTGGCAGGTGATGTTCCAATGAAAGTTCCTGCATAATCTGCATATCTACATACAGATAAACATACATATGCACTCAAAAAAATAAAACAAAACACGTAAGATCGAAAGTTTTTCTTAACTATCATTTTTGGCTCGACTAAAAAAATAATTTTTTTTCATTAAATGTTCTTTGTTTTAGGAAAATCTATCATCTTAAAAATTATGAACGAATGGAACTAAATACCTATTTGTTGAATAAAAACATATTGCACATATTTCATATGGACATATGTACATATATATGTACATATAAACATAAACAAGTATAAATATGTATGTAACATACGAGGTGTGATCAAAAAGTAAGGTGACCTTAAATTACGCGCGCTCAGTACACTCTACCTCAAAAATTTTTTGTTGTTGTATTGGTTCACTTGTCACGATCATATGTTTATACGAGTAGTTTTAACCATATAGCAGTTGTTGTTTTTATGTGAGAGGCATAAAAGTTGGACGTGTTTTGTTTACTAGGCGATTTTTTGTGGTTAAAAGTAATGGAGCAGAGAGTTTGTATTAATTTTTGCGTAAAAAATGGTATTAAGTGCTCAGAAACTCTTGAAATGTTAACAGTAGCGTACAGACAGTCAACTTTAAGCAAAAAAATTGTTAATAAGTGGTATAAATTATTCCAAGAGGGCCGAGAAAATGTTAATGATGAACCTCGCTCCGGACGACCTAGCACGTTAAACACAGACGAAAATGTTAAAAAAGTTAAAGAAATTGTGTTGAAAAATCGTCGAATCACATGTGTAGTTATATGCACAGCGCAACATACAAGACCAACTTTTATTTGTTATATATAAGTATGCAATATTTCCGAAACATGTCAATAATTCATACACGGAGTTAGACTTACATATTGCCAAGTGAGATGCAAGATATTGATTATTTTGCTAAATTTACAATAAAAATGAAGATCATGTCACTGTTTGATTTGAGACAAAACAAAAAAACCATCCCACTTGTCAAAATTTTCCCCTCTATTTAGTTGTTGCAGTTTTTTTCTCACACTTCATTTTTTCATTTCTGTTCTGTGTTATTATTTTTTAAACTCTTTTATACGGTAACCCAAGTTTGGGCGCCATTAAGTAAAAAAAGATCAACAGTTTAGTCCATTGGAGACGGCACAAAAGGTTCCTCTAGTCCAACATTTCTAGTGTTAATATGTCTGTTTAGTCGAATTTTGTGATTTCTCGGCAAAATTTCATTTGCATCTCCAACAGGAGGAATTCTGAGGACTCACAGTAAGTCGTCGTCTGTCCACAGAGCATGGACAATTTCTTTAGCACTTTATTGTCAAATTTTTTTAAAATATTTTAACAGCATTCGTTTCCTAGATGCAGCCCAAAAATTGTTACCATAGCTAAACTCCGACTTTAGCACTCGCTTATATAAGAACGGTTAGTTATCGATCCTCAGTTTTGAAAGTGTACCAAGTAACCAATTCATTTCTCTTTATTTGTTTTGAAGTTCTTTTTCTTAACGTGCGATTTCCGGTTGGGTGCTGTAGAAATATGGTAGGCACTGAGAGATATCAACATTGCGATATCCAGTGTTGCACCTATCTTCTACACATCAATTGTGCTTTTAATACCTCCACGTGGTAACCGTCGGGTACTGGTCAATGTACAGGATGTACACTTGCGAAACTTATAATCTCGAATGCTGACCAGGAGACGAAAATAGCAGTACTATTCCCCAGATGGATTCAATGGTAAGTATTTACGAGACTAAGTCAGGGTCTTGAAAAAGAGATGGTGGCGGAAGAGCCCTTAATGGACCAACGGCAGCACTCACATCCCAGAATGGGTAACTGGCTTTCAGTCTAACGGACGCCTCGTCCAGGTGGTATCAAAAGTGGAACTGGCCCTCTAAGTTGTGGGTTGTGCTGCAGGGGTAATTGCTCGGCAATGGAAAAAAATTAAAAAGTTCCGAAGCACAAATAAGCCGATGAATGCCTAGTCTTGGCATCCCTGCCCTGAGGAAAATCCAAGACACGTTAGCCTATATAAGACCTTAATAATCCTAGTCCCGCTCTATGGCGCAGATGCATGGACATTATAAAAAATAGATAAGGGTGCTCTTGGTTTCTTTAAGAGAAAAATTCTTGGGGTGATTTTCAGTCCCGTCTGCATTGACGGTGAGTGGAGGAGGTGATACAAAGACGAACTGTGCGACATCGACCTAGCCTTGATTGATTCCAAATTGTTTGCATTAAAAAAAATTTTCTAATAATAAAAATTAACCTCACTAAATGACAAAATTTATAACTAAACAGGAATTTTTAAAAAATAATATATACTATTTTCTCATTTTTCTAAACTTCTTGTTTTATGGATTTAATCGATTTGGGAATTGAAGCATTTAAATGTAGCTAGAACGGTTACCTCTTCCTGTAGTATGTCTCGAGTATATAGGAGATACAGAAGTAAGCCGAGAACACTTCCCTGCGGTACGCCGACTAAGATCTCTTTAAATTGCTATACTTCGTTTCCGAGCCTGACGCAAAAAAATTAAATTAAATTCGTCATGCCATACGTTTTCAAACGTTTGCAAAGCAAAAAGAAATACGCTTTTTTTTTGGTGGGTAGTGTAAGATTCTTACTCACTAAAAACACGCCTCCATTCTTGAGATGACTACAACTAAGTTACCTTATCAAGTTGTTTCCATTTCAAATAAAGTTCGCATTGGGCAGGTAGCTTTCCAATAAAAGCACCGTCTAGTACCGCTATTATATGGGGTCAGTCCTTATCGCGCCAAATTGAACGGTCTCGTTCTTTGTCATCGACGCACTAAGTTTTTCCCGTCCAGAATTTGGAGTATTTTATTGTTACAATGACCATGAAGATGAATACGGAGTTTGCGAGCAAAGTTCATCATTTCATCCTCGACGGTAACTATATAGACTAAGAACCCACAGTAATTTTTGGGGTCTTGCATGCTCTAGTGGGGGCAATGGTGAGTAATACTATATCAAACATGCAGTTTTTTCGAAAGTAAAAACAATTGGTATAACAACTTTACCACACACACACACACACTATGGCGCAGGCAGTCCGGTATGGGCCATGGCCTAGCTTCTTGACACTCATTTGTGTTGCTCATGTTGTTATTTTTGTCACATCTGAGCGGGACCTACGGTGATGGCGACTTGAAAGATTGTTAGTGACCTTGCCAGGAATCGAACCCAGACTCTCTGCGTGATAGTCCAATGAGCATTTCACTCATTCATTTTCAATGCATTTTTATTATATCAATTCATTAATTCTTACTTTTTATACAAAAAAACGCTAAAAAATTAGCTTAACTAACTTAAAATTGTCTTAATCTAACTTACTGGCCCTTTGCGGACACTCTAAGTTAAACATAATTCTCAATCTACATGTCTTCCGACGTTCCTTACAATATATATATATTTATTTTTATTTACTTAAACCTAATTTACTTAAAACTAAAAAAATACATTTTGTTAAAAAAAACTTAGTGAATGGACATTTTCTATATTTATTATTATAAAACTTATAAATTAAAACTTACAGACTACTTAAAAAAAACAAATCTTAAGCCTAGTTAACCTTCTTAAAATAACTTATTGTATTGTTTAAGCATTATTTCTTTTTTTTCGTGTGGATTACCACGTTTATTACAGAAGGTTACCCATCTCTGTTGATTTATTTTTTTTTGTTTTTTTTAATTTTTTTTTTCAGTTTTTATAATTTTTCTTCTTTTAGTTTTTACAATTTTTACCCTTAAAACTAAGCCGGCCACGGTTAAAAAAAATTAGGCTGACCAACTCTGCTCCCTAATGGAGCTACCCTGTACTAGAGGAATTCGACGATGGAGCTTTCCCTTCTACGGCGAGCCACCAAAATTGTTGGTGCTGCCGAGCAACATCCTTCATGTCGCGATTCCCTACCGCCCTACTAAAGCGGAGACGCTCCGCATTACCGTGTGCGACGTCTCTGTCGTAGTTGAGTCACCTGTCCGCAGCTGTTCGAGCGACGTGGAAGATTAACGGCACCGCTAATCTGTCCTGCATTAGACCTTTCATATCGAGGTAGAGAAATGCTTCTGGAGGAATAAAGCCGTCAAAGCGAACTCTCTCGTGATACATATAATTAGGGTAGTAAGCCACGGAGATCAGGTTATTCGACGAGGTCATTGCTCTCGCAATGTGCCTTCGATTCAATTTAATAACAAAATTGTCCACTCTCTGGTGTTCTGTATAAGCGAATACAAGCCCTAAGGCAAGCCCTCTCAAACATCCGAATCTTTTCCAAAAGACTTTCTTTCACGTTGAATCACACGGGACAACCAAATACAAGTATGGGCCGGATAAGGGCCATGTAGCAGATCACCTTTACCCTCGCATCGAGTCACCTGCTATAAAACAGTCTCTTTGTAAGGGCAAAAGCACCTTTGGCTCTGCCCAGAGCAACATCTATAGATCCCAAGGTATCTGACTACATTTCGACAAACAAGTGGCTACCCGTGTTGTCCAACGATCTGAAACTTTCCCCAATTCTTTCTGGTATCCGCAGAGGCACCAGACAAAGACGTCCTAAATAGAATGGTTTCCGACTTCTGAAAGTTAATCTTCGATTTCCAGTAGTCGCAATATTGTTTACTTTTATCGAAGTCACGTTGCAAAAGAATGTTTATAACCTCAATCTTTGGACCTGATCTGTACGCGATTAAGTCGTCTGCGTACGCTATGGCATGGTGAAGTGAACCTATCAACCTATCAACATTGTGTAAATGTTGAAAAGGATTGGCGAACTGACCGCACCTTGTTGCAGACCGTTTTTAATGTTGAATGTACCAGTAGAAGTCACATCGCCATTCTTCACGATGAACTGTCTATCGATGAGCATGTTGAAAAGAATATACAGTAGTGGTTTACTAATACCTAGCCTGTTTAGCTTGTAGAAGAGTCCCTCTAACCATACGGTATCGAAGGCCTCCTCCAAGTCAATCAGACAGGCACCCGTGCACTGTTTCTTGGCTTTATTCCATTGGATATCAGAAACCAGTTTAGACGCGGCATGAATAACACCTGCCCTGAAACCGAATTGATTATCCGGAACTATATTTCTGTCCTCAACCCACTTAGTCAGGACTCTATTGACGATTTTTTCGAAAACCTTAGTGATATTTGGAAGGAGACTGATCGACCGGAGATTCGCCGGATTCGAGGTGTCTTTATCCCTTTTGGGGATGGGGTGTACCAGCGCACTTTTCCAATGCGCTGGATAATGTGCATTATTCATTGCATTTTTAAACAGGGTGGTATTAATGTCCACCGCTTCTAGTGGGAGATGTCGAAGCACAATGTTCGGTATTCCATCGGTTCCCACTGATTTCTTACTTCTAATTGTGTCGAAGATCGTTTGAAGCTCTTCCTTCGAAATGAACGGGGGTCGTTCCCTTTCATTGGCGATGACATTATTTGCCATGTTCTCGTCAGTGAACTGGGTGAAACCCGTGTTCTCGATTCGCCAGATCATTATTTCATTTCGAAGGTAGAAATTGTGCACAAGGATTCGATTTTACAGGTCGTGGTTCGGTCGGTTTTACGACGTCGAGAAATGTAAAGCCCTTTGCATGGAGGTTGCTTATAATGTCGTCTTTAGTGCATGAAGGGTGAAGTCCTCTCGCTTCAAACGTAATGATCTTTCTGATTTGTTCTCGAAAGTGTACCATTGGATCTTCCCGGTGATTAATTTGTCGGACAATGCTCGGTAGTCATCGGAGTCGTCGACCTTAACTTTCCACGCATAGTTGCACAGTGATGTAACC
Source organism: Volucella inflata (assembly GCA_928272305.1). Lineage (NCBI taxonomy): Eukaryota > Metazoa > Arthropoda > Insecta > Diptera > Syrphidae > Volucella > Volucella inflata. The sequence continues at coordinate 21,101,295 of OV743719.1, forward strand.
TTATACTTGGATTTTAGGGTTTCTTTGATAAAGCTATGCAACTTGTTATAGTCTGAAACCCCAACAATGTTGATCGGAGGTGGAACACGTAATTTTGTTGGGAGTTGCTTTTTCGTGACTCCTGGCTCTTATCTGGAATGACCTCAGGTGAAGAACCAGCTTTACGTTTATTAGACGGTCTTTTCTTGAGGGTCCAATTTGTTTCGCGTGTAAGCTCTTCTTCGTCCATATGGTATTCGCGACTAGTTGAGCGGAGTGGGCTGCTTTCTTGGGCTTCGTTTATACTCGTATGCTTTTTCTTCAGAGTCTTGTTTTCATTCGCGGAGTATGTTAACTTCTTTTTAAAGCTCTTGAAAAAATAGTTTCATTTGCTTAAGCTTCGTACGGAGTGTGTTGTTTTCCTCCTCCAAGCTCTTGTTACTAGCTGAGTCTTTTTTTTCGCGCGTAGGCGCTTCGAGCGGACTTCCGGAGACATTCAATCTTGGTGATGGAAATCACTTTTAGATATGGGATCAAACGTCTGCGGTAACTTCGTTGAGTTTACTGCGTTATTTGGGTTGTTTTTATTATTTTTTTTGTTTTTATTAAGGTCTATATTTAGATCACATGAGTATGGGGAACGGAGGTCCACCGGTAAGGCTACGTTACAACCAGAGGACGCCAGGAATTCAGAAGAACGCGCTTGCTCAAATTTTTTTTCTTCCAAATCTTTCTCAATTTCGTCTGTGACTCCATACCAAACATCTGATCAGTAGTCCAATGCTTACTCCTGAAACCAAATTGCTGTCAAGGTGTACGATTTGTTCCGCCGGCAATCAGCAGTATACGTCTTAAGATTATGCTCTCAAAGATTTTCGATAAAATTGAGAGAATTGAAATTGGTCTTCTTATCATCCGGATGTTTTCCTGGTTTTAGGACCATCATGAATTAAGCAGGCTTCCACTCACATGGAACGTATCCGAACATCAGTGCGGCGTTAATTATATAAAGGAGCTTAGTCAATGCTTTTCTAGGCAGCACCTTTAGGACTTCTCCGGTTATTAAGTCGCAACCGAGTTGACCTCCGACGAGTGCATACACATTATCAGTGCACTCATAATACCTCGCCAAACTGCCTTTTCTATGCACAAGAAAAAAAAATACAAATAATCCCAACCCGATAATAGTGTAAAGAAGAATTGCGAAAAAAAAAATCATAGCACAGCCATTCCCCATTTCCTGGCCCCGGTCAAAGTGCTGTTGCTCGTACTTGGCCACTGCTGTTGCTGTACTTTATTATACGACAAAAGCAATGGTTAAGTGTATGTAAAAACTGATGCATAGCGGGTTGCGTGTGGGAATTTTGTTGTTGGGCTGTTTCGTATTGCATAACACCTACAGCAATTCGATTTGGAGAACCAATAACAAAAACTTTTCACATCAAGGCCTTGCTTAGTATCGTCGGTGTTTGTGTTTTTTTTGTTCGTTTGTTGTTATGACTCGGGAATTTCGAGTGGATGTAGCCAATATAAGAGGTCTAAAATGTAATCCCTTTTCTGCGTACATCCACGTCTGTAAATACAGACCAACTGTTTTGGCACTAAGTGAAACACATGTTCTCAGGTCACTCTGATCTGAAGCTATTTGGCTACGAACTAGTGCCATCATTCTTCTCTCACCTCGGCCTCGCCATTTACGTGCGTAGTGATTTAGCTTACCTACCTCCACTACAATGTAGTTTTTGTTCCAAATCCGGAATTCAATTTCATGTGGTTAAAATTCCATCTCCGTAAGCAAATAATCCACTACTGCTTTATTTACAAAAGCCCCAAACTAGACACCAATTCGACCTTTAACGAGTTTGATGCGCTGTCTGACTCCATACAAAGAAATGTATCCCTGTATCGTCATACTGAAATCGCTATTACGGGTGATTTCAATATACACAATTCTGGGTGGCTTCGTCATTCTGGACAGACAACACCCGAAGGACGGTGTGATGAGATCTTCGTGCTGCCACGTGAATCCCAGCCGTTGATAGTCATACCGCCAACACCCTCGACTTGTTTCCAACCTCTCACCCTGATAAGTACACTGTTGATGTGCTCTCACCTCTAGGCTCGTCGGACCATTGTGTCATATCAGCTAAATTCTCGTATATTGACCACACAGTTAGAGAAAAAATTCCTAAAAGAACACTATAGCAATACGAGATAGCCAATTGGACAATTAGAGCGGACTTAACACCTTCTTTAGGAATTTTAACAGGTCGTTATGTTTCCTCGATAACGACGTGGATGCTGCTGCTGATATGATCAAATAAACTATTCTCTTTTGAATGGATAAAGAGTATTATACCAAAGAAAAAAGCGTGGTATGACTCGAGCTGTAAAGAGGCTGTCAGGTTGAGCGAAATGTTTTTTCGGTTCTATAAGACCAACCCCACAGGGGAAAACCGGAAAAAATTCAAACGAGCCAGGGATGACTGCAACGATTTTCTTAAGCGTGTGAAATTTTTATACGACCAAAAACTGAGGCAAAAAGTACTACAATGTCCCAAAGGTAGTAACAATTTTTGGTCGTTCGTCCAAAAAATAAGAAATTCTGCCTCATCTTCCATCCCAACGCTACTCTCACAAATCCGCGGGTTCAGATGGTATATCTCCCTTTCTTCTGAAGAGGTGTTCTTGTACGCTGGCAAAATCACTGCGTTAGCTTCTCCATTAATCCTACTCTTAAGGACTCCTTCCGATCAGATGGAAATCAGCATTTCTCCAGGCCCTTCCTAAAAAGGCGAATCTACTTCCTTCTTCTTACAGATCCATTGCACGTCCCTTCTCTCCAAGTCATAGAAATGCTGATAAACTGCCAGCCCATGAAATGTCTCCAAAGACGAAAACTTCTGAATGACCGGCAGTACTGTTTTCTTAGCAACATGTCTACTGATGATTTGATGGTATGTATCAGCGAACCAGAGTTTACATCAATCTGGCGAAAGCAAGATAGTTACACTATTTCTAAGGAATTTGACAGAGTTTTGCATCAGGCACTTTTGTCGAAAATGCGTGCATTTGAGGTCGATGACTCTCTTCTCAACGGACGGTTTGGAACCTCCAACCGTATCACTCGTCTTGCTATGATTAGACATCGGCACATACTTAACCCCACTTTCAGGCATACCCTCAAATATCGTGACTGTTTTCTAAGACGCTCACGGAATGCATCTCGCCGAGCTCCTTATTTCCTTGTCATTATTACCTCCAAACATTCAAGGCCAACGTATATCGCTACCACACTTTCATCCCTGCCCTGATTTTTCATCGGCCGCACTGTGTACAATTATTTTTAAAGGTGCTAATCACCCCTTGAGCGTGCTCTAATTATATATTATATATATATGTCAATAATTTCATACACAATTCATTATAATTTACTCTAAGTAATTCATTATAATTTACTTTGAGTAAGAAGAAAAAGTAAAGCCAATTTTTGTATATGCCCCTCCAAAGGCCTTAAACAAAATACATCCTGCATACAATTAAACCCAGCTTGTATATGAGTCGTCACGAATAATAGAAATTGATTGCTAGCCTGGACTTTTTTTACTGATGATATCACAATAAATAATTTAGTTTTGAAGTGATATTTATATCTATTTATACTCGTAGTATATTGTTTAATACTTAATGTCACTAACTATTCTCTTGTGTAAAGCAATTCTGTAATATCATAGTAAGCTCGAAAATTTTTGTAAAAAGAGAATAAAGAAAGATATCATATCATATCATATCAAAGTTAGAAAAAACACCTTTAAATAATCATTTGGTAATACAGGAAAGCAAACGAGTCATTGTGCTTTCTTGATTAAAAAGTGGATGTCACTGCTAATATGATCACAAACACTATTCTCTTTTAAATCCGTTTTTTTAAAAGTAAATCAAACCAAAATTAAGACGTGTCATTACTTGGGCTCTAAAGATTATTGTTTTTTTAAGTTCAATCGAAGGGGATGACAGCCATGCTTTTTCTTAGCGTACGAAATTCTTTTGAGGCCGACAACTGTTTTAAGAAATATTGTATCAAAGTGTTTCATGCCAACTTCTAGATTCGATCATGTCTCCATCTACAATTTTGCACTCGTGTATTTAAATCTCAAATCTGATGGTCCATATACATATGTATAAAAAGCTGTCTATTATCAGTGTTTACCTTGCAAGGTTTTAATCGATGCTACTCCTCAAAAATCCCTCGGAGTAGATTCCTTCCCCTTTCATTTTACAGAGCTATTTTCCACAAACCCATTGAAAGTTTTTGCACAAATGACATGTGTTTTCAACTGTATACGAAAATATGAACATACAAAATTTAACATTATACTCGTTAAAGAAAAAGAATTAATAAATGGCTTTAATTGTTGACAATTTATTTTTAATAAAAATTTATATTATTATATTTAGAATCAGACCAAAAAAAAATACTAATAAATAAAAAACTAATAAATACTTCCAGAAATACCTGGTCCATATTGATAACCATTAGTATTAACCGGAGCCAATGGTGGCCTTTCTCCGATACCAAGTCCCCCGCTTATCACGCCCCCACCGAGAAGGCTATTGAAATAGCTTGAAGGGTAGGAGTTGAAGTAACCCTGACGGTTATATGGGTACCCAAATCTGGATGAGCCATATCCAACTGGATATCCATTGCTATATCCATTGTAGCCGGTGTTGTATGCGCCGTTATAATATGCAGCGTTATTATAGCCAGAAATAGCTTACCAATTGTAATTGTTGTTAGTGCTTTAGGTAGGTAATTAATAAATATATAAAAAAGTTCTTACCTCCTAGACCAGCCACTCTTGGCGGCGTATATGGATTATAATAACCGGAGTATCCATTGCCTCCACTAAGACCAGTATATCCAATACCATTATTATATCCTAAGCCTCCATCAATTTCTAAACCATTTGTGTAGCCAGCAAGAGTGTTATAACCAATTCCTCGTTTTTCCTGTTTTTTTTCTGTATTAGCCTCTCGGAGGGAAGAATCCAAAATCCCTTTGTCCGGCTTTGCCACCACAGCCATTATAAGAATGGTATTAATTATCTAAACACAAATTTGAATTATGAAAAAAAAATGTATGCCCAAAACTGTTTAGCTTACAAAGAATTTTTTCATTTTTATTTGTAAACTCAAAAAAATCTGTACGTGTATCTATTCCTCAAGATGAAGTTCAATAACTGATATTTTTGCAAATCTCAATGGGCTTTATATTATCGGTGGAGTCAGGCCAAACCTATTACTAAGCTTATTATGAACAATCGTTTATTTTAGCACAAGAGTATAAGCATCAACGATTGTGTACGTAAAGCTTCTGCAAGAAATACAACATATATAGTATAGTATGTACGTTTAAATGACACCCATAATACAAACCGACTACACAAAACAACAATGCGCCCATTCAGTGTGGGAATTTTTCGTATATATAATTAAAAATTATCTGTGTTATGTATTTATATGTACCATATGTACAATACAATGAGTTTTTTTTAAAGTTTCGTTCATAGAACAATATGTTAGGTTAACTTGTAAGAAACTGTCTTTAAAATGATAAATAATTTATATGAATGCCGTACTTATCTCTTTTGTTTATGTGTATTGTATATCTACTCTTAAAAAAAGTTGAATAAAAACCTGAAAACTACAGTAAAAATTGTAAAATAATGATTAGCCACGCAAATTGTACAATGTTTACCACGAGGTTCTGTTCGGAACTCATTTGAAATAGGGTTCATTTTTATCAGTTGAGATTGTGTGCACAAGCATTACTTTTTACATTTGTTTTTAACACTTATGTATTAAATGTAAATAACTGTTTATTTTAGATACATTTACTAATAAGGATCATCTTGCCTGACAGTAAACTTTTTCGCCATTTTGCGGTTAGAATTATTATATTATCTTGCTAAGTATTGTACATTAAGTATAATTCAAGGTTAGATGATAACTTTTGCTGTTTTTTCTGAATACACTTCTATATTTTCATAAAATATAATTTAAGGTTAAATGATAAATTTTGCTGTTTTTAGGGTTTCGGACATCTGAATGAAAAACGGAACCGTTATAGACTTACTCATGTGTCTGCCTGTCGTCTATCACAGCCAATTTCTTCCGAATCTACAAGACCGATTTAGTTGAAATTTGGAACACATATGTGTATTTCTGTGACCCAAACACGGATGCATAACGTAAATAAATGACTTTTAAGCGAGAGGCCATTTTTGGGGAGAAATTAGGATAAAAAGGAATTTTGCAAACTCTACCGTGTAACATATAAAATGAAAGGGCTTGTTTTAAGGGTCTCAAGCCCTTTCATTTGTATTTTATGTATATGTATATATATATATATTTTTTATAATTTTAAAATAAGTAGTGTTAAAGTCATTTAAGAAAATAGGCGAAAATTAACCAAAAAATAGTAGATTACAGGAAAAACTTCAAGAAGTCTACGGTCTAAACATAACGTGGTAAATCTTTAATATTGTGCGTAAAAATTTACATTTACCGTTTGAAGGTATGGTAGAACTTTTTTTTTCAACTACAATGTTAAGTTTGTTCTTGGGAAAAATATAATTTACAAACAAATTTAGATCAGATATAAAAGAACATGGTAACATATTCAACGAACGGAATCCTCTCCACGCGAGGTCAACTCGGTCTTGTCCGCTTTTTTATTTCTGAGTGAATACACTTTGGTATATTTTTATAAAATACAATTTATCGATATTTACTATACATGTGTATATATAGTGTGTTTCTTAAAACTAAAAAAAAATCTTAAAACTTAAGCAGAATGCTAGAGGTAATAATCGTTGTGTTCATCAGATGAATCAAACCTAGATCTAAGGGCTGTGTTCATAGTCTCTAGTCGATGGAAGTGGCCTTGTTGCACAGTTTTTGCATAGTTATATGCTTTGACAGTGAAAATGGATGATCATCATACAAAATGGGAAATAGTCCTGAGAATTCAATTATAGTGTGTCGCAGTATATTCAATACTGTATTATGTATTGTAGCTCTCTTTATCTGTAATTTGGTAAACTCACGCGCAGTCACAAAAGGCACAATCTTTCAAAAGTCCATGCAATAACTCGCATATGCCGATGATATTGACATAATCGGAAGAAAGCAGCGTGATGTCAATGGCACCTCTGCAAGTATTGAAACGGAAGCGGCAAAAATGGGTTAAGCGGTCAATGAGGGCAACACCAAGTTTATACTGTCAAGCAAAACAAGACACTCAACACCGACGTCCCTGACACAACGTCACCTTCGACAGGTATAACTTTAAGGTAGTTAAAGACTTTGTCTAGGCTTCCGCTATGAATTCAGAAAACTACAGTCCGTTTGATTAGATCGTATACGGCAAAACTCGTTTATGAAAACCAGTTTGGAAGTGGCATTTGCATTAGCAGATAAAAAAGTACTTCTGCTAAGATGCTTTGAAAAAAACAATTTAAAGAGTGTTCAATTTTTGTCAGAGACGGAAGTATTTCAAAATGAGTGTCGCGTTTGCATCTCGTTATGAAGCAGTATTCTTGTGCACGCATCTAAAAGGACCGAAAATGTCATACGGAGCAGCTGCTAAATATATGAAAAAGCCAAAAGCATTTGTTAACAACTGGGTGCACCGTTATTCCCAAGTTAAAAATGTGGAAGATTTGTCGGATCCTGGTTCTACGCCAAAAACAACAAAAAAGTATGACAAAATTATTCTACGCGTGTTTGAAAAAAATCCTCTTCTATCGTTACGTGGAGGACAAGGGATTTTACGTAAAAGGGGTCTAAATGTGTGTTGTGATACACACATCGAAGAAACCACTACTGTCAAAAAAACACGTAGAAAAACGACTCAGTTGGGCCAAGGAGAGTTTGGACAGAGATTCGAACAACGTTATTTTTTCGGGTGAAGCTTCTTTTTGGACCTGGTCTCCTATCACTCATACCTGGTGTATACAATCCAATAAATTAATCCAGCGGACCGTCAAACACCCGACAAAGGTGCACGCTTGGGGATGCTTCTCATAACAAGGATTTGGCAATTTGTTCATGTTTACAAATAACTTAAACGCACCCAACATGGTCAAAATTTATAAGAAGGCTTTATTACCATCTTCCCAAAGGTGGTTTGAAAGAAAGAATGAGAATTGGTTACTTCAAGAAGATAATGGCCCGAAACATCGCAGTCGTTTGTGCAGTGCGTGGAAACAAGAAAATGAAGTCGATGTTTTAGATTGGCCATCACAGTCGCCGGATGCAAATCCCATTGAAAATGTTTGGGCATTCATGAAGCTAAAGCTCCAAGGAAAGAAGATCTCGACGGTCAAACAATTATCACGAAAAATTCTAGTTTTATGGAGATCTTTGTCTCAAGATTGTGCTATAAGATTAGTAGAAAGCATGCCTCGAAGATTTCAAGCAATTATTGATAATGGAGGAGAGTGGACAACATATTATTGTAATTGAAAAGCATTCAAGTAAATAAACAAAATAAACCAGTACAATTGATTTTTTTATTATTATTATAAGTTCTTCTTTAATTCTTGTCGTGTACGATGTTATCAAACAGACTTACACCAGCGCTGAGATTAAACGGAAAAAACCCATTGGCATCGTAGATTCTATCGTCACTCTGCTCGCGGTTTGATAGTCTGACAGAAAATGACTTTATTCTTGGATTTCTATATTAAATTATCTTACATTATGGTATCTAACATTACGTAATATTATGTAGGAATGGTATGTGTTCAAAGACAAACTTAACAAAAGTGTTAAAATAATGTATAACAGGACAGATACGAAAAATACGCTGATGAAACTAAGGGAGGATTGTTGTTCGTTTCGGGTTGCCCAAGACTTTGGTGACGGATAACGGTGCACTGTTCATTTCATCAGAATTCATACACTTCTGTCATATGAATGGGGTTAAACATTTAAGGTCCCCACCATTTCATCCGGCGAATAACGGTGCTGCAGAGAATGCAGTAAAGACGTTCAAAATTGCAGTTAAAAAAATGGCTCATGAAGGACGGTCGACATTACATACGCAGTTATTATTTATATGGACACAAAAATGCGCCACATAGCACGACAGGAGAAAAGCCGAAGGAACTCCAGCAGAGCAATTACAATAAAGGAAGAACGGTAGATGAATGGTTTGACGAAGGAGAGCAGGTGAATTATAGAAACTATAGTTACCAGTTTAAAAAAGGTTGGATCCCGGGGTTGATTTATAGAAGGTTAGGTTCTTGGGTGTACGAGTGTAAGGACGTAGTTTCTGGTAAGATTGAGAGAAGGCCTGTTGATCAGGTAGTTAGGGCAGGAAAGTTTTAAGAGGATTATAACAAGGAAAAGTCAGATATTTTCATGTCCTCTAGAGAGACAGAAGTAAGTTCAAGTTTATCAGCCAATCTGAATCAGACTTAGCATAACGAACCTAAAGCCAAGCTGTTTGTATCACCGAGTACGAGTGCTAGAAATCAAGGAACAACGGTCGATGTTACGAGACCCAAGGACCTTAATAGCGATATATCGATTGTTAACTCAAATAATTGCAAACTTTGTAAACTTTACTGAAAGAACGTTCACGTAGTTCAACGCACGGCTGACAATTTTAATATTTTGATGAACAGAGATTTACTTTGCACACGCAATGTTTTTCAGATTATTATTTGCTTACTATTGCTTCCAGCCGTGAGAACAGATGTAGGCGGACCATTCTGAAATTTGAGTCTGTGAGATTTACTTTGCACACGTAATGTTTTTAAGATTATTATTTGTTTACTATTGCTTCCAGCCGTGAGAACAGATGTAGGCGGACCATTCTGAAATTTGAGTCTGTGAGTCTGTACCAGTGTATCTGCTCCCACGCTTGGATGTTGGATATATCTGCTCCCACGCTTGGAACGATATCAACATTACATTAAATTTATGAGAATGCAAATCGACATAAAATATAGGAAATGACACTGCTATTAAATGACATCCTATGCGCAACTTAACGTAACTAGAGGATTCCTAGACTCTCAATTTTAAATCTACACATCCAAGTCAAATCGGGATGTGGTTTTTCTATGCGCCGGGTTTGGTCCTCTATTTTTACAACGATAGGTAATGAACATCCCAATCAAGCCGGCCAGGAAAATTTAACTCAACCCGTAATGATGGTAGTCGTAGATATTTGGACCTGCATTGTTGGGGACTTCTTTCAATTTGTTAATTACCACGTCAGTATTGTTTTCAATTTAAGTATACTTAGCTTTGTCAATGTCGCCCACCGTTGGTGATGCAGGAGCCTCAGATGTCGACTTTGAGTCAAGCATCCAGTCGGTGACATTAAGACTAGGGACGAGGACCTTTGAAATATTGCTGCTGTAGACGTTTCGGCCGCTAATTACGGCGTTGGGTAACCTTAAAATACATGGTTCTCTAAACTCCAAAATACCGTTTCAAGTTTCATTTTTTTTGTCCACGCAAACCAGATGTCCCGTAACAATGGACACTGTTGAAAATATCCAACTGCTCCTTCAGAGCAATCCAACGATCTCGTGTGCCGGTTGCTTTCACAGAGCAGTTGGATAATGTAGTTTTATCTTGATGTAGTAATGCCAACTCACAGCTTTTTGAATCAGCTTGGTGTATGTTAGTTTGTTTTAAATGATTGCAGAGGTAACTTTTAGGCAATACAGTCTTGCATAATGACAACTGCATTTTGTTCAGTGGAAAAAACTTATCCCTAGCTAATGTTTTTGCAAGGTACGGCGCTGATGTGCTAACTTCATAAATCGAATTTTTGTGAAGAATTTGTACTTAAACAATTGGAACTCCTCGCTGTCCATTGTCGGTAGCTGCATTTCAAATACAATTGAATCATTGAGAACACGACCTTTGACTACAGCCAATTTGTACATTTCTAAAGCCGAACCCTATGGCAAACTCAAACTTGGTTGCAGAGTAAGACGTATCAACTGCAGCTGCGAATTCATTTGTTTTGGAGTGATAAATTGTGGATTTATTTTAGCATGATTAATGTCCAATATGACGTAGAGTAGAGCATCTCTAGTAAGTTCTAAGTTGGTGGGTATCAATATTAAATAGCCAGTCATTGATATCAAATTTCATTTGATTTCAGCTATGTTCTTTTTCTCCTGGATGCTGTTCGTTCTTTTTGTAACATATTTGTTCAAAACTCGAAATTGCTGGCGAACTTCAATAGCCTTAATGAATTTTTTTCCCGAATTGTTCCAATATCTTCGAAGTATATCTCGACAGAGTCTTCGAGTTTTTTGATACTCACCTGTTTGTTATTTTGTCATAAAAAAAAACAACAAGACAAAACGAACTAGTAATGCAGTAAGGGGGTGGTCGTGGTGAAGTGATACTAGCCATCGCTTCTCACTCGGAGGGTCAAGGTTCGAATCCTACTCATGACAAGTTTTTCATTTGTGTAGTTAGAACTCAGTCAGAAAAATCTGGGTGTGAGGGCATAGCACTGGCAAGTAGATTTGGCTGTAATAGAGTTTCAATCACAAAAAACAACCGGTAAAATTTATAGCCTGAATCATTCCGAGTGAATTCCGTCCTATTCGGACTCCCACCCCTTGAGAGCCAATATCGAAACCAAATATACCTGAGTTTCAAACCACTACAACGCTTTCCTTTCTCCTCCTTCTATTTCCCGCCCGCGCCCTGGCAACAGTAAAAGGGTATCATAACCCCGTTAAGGCGCGCGGAAATTATATAAAAAAGAAAAAAAAAAGTAAGGCACCTTTGGTATTTTCGCTACTTGGTAGTGTTCTGGTTGGCTTATTGATGCTTTGCTTTTCCTTACTACTCGTAATATCCTTTTTTGGCTCGATTTGGTCACGGAGCATGACATTTTTTTTTGGTTCTTCCATCGGAAATGGGCATAAATTATGAATGACTCGTTTGTATATACCTGTTTAAGTTTTTATATTGGCCTTGCGAATCAAATTGTCCTTACCCTTTATAACGTCCAATACACGTCCTAGCTTCCATCTCATTAGTGAAATATTCTCTTCTCTTATAATAACCATACTGCCAGGAGCTAAATTCTTGGACTAGGTTTCCATTTAAACCTTTGTTGCAACTTTGACCACCTTTTCCAAAAGTGCTGATGTATACGAGTATATTGAATTTGACGAAATTTATTTAATCTGGTTAAATTTGTATCAGCTTTATCAGGCTCTGGGAGTGATTTCAGAGGTGGGTCGAATAGAAAATGGCCAGGTGTTAGTGCCTCTAGGTCATTTGGGTCTGATGATATTGGAGTTAGCGGACGTGAATTCAGAACAGCTTCTATCTGAATTACTACCTTCAGCAGTTGTTCGTATGAAAGTGAGGCTTTCTTCAAATATCGAATCAACAATCCTTTAGCGGTCTTCACAGCGACTTCCCAAGGGCCTTCAAAATGAAGGGAACGAGGAGCCACTTCAGGCATGCTGGTATTGATATTGCCGATTGGATTGCATCTCAGTTAAAAGACATTTGTACTTCATTGAGATGAAGAGACGAAGTTTCTCGAATTGTCACAGATTATTGTATGACAAACGTCTTTTTAAGGCACAACTAAAGGCCACTGCAGACCACACCCACAACTTCCAGGTGAAATGTCCTTGTCGAGAAACATACAAATACAGCTTCGAACGGGGATGGCGTTACACGCTCTTTCGGCAAGTTTCCTATCATCTGTTCCATAGTCTTTGGGTTTGATCGAAAACCTTCAATACAATTATGTAGAAACTATTTGTCGCTCTGTTTTGCCAACACTTAAGATCCAATATATCTGTCGTAAGATTGCGATTAGAGTTCGAGATGCGACGTGCATATGTGTTTGGTGCAGGTATGTAAGAAACAATATTGTTATACAATTATGTTTTGGTAGTAAGATCTGATGTTCGGCCATAATTGATGCATTTGTTAATCTTCCGCCGTTTCTGATTAGTTTGTTTTTTTCTTCAAAAAAAGGCGACAACAAAGCTATGCTAAAGCCGTTCAGCACATTCTTACCCCTTTGCAAAAGAAAAGGAAATGAAATGAGTTCCACGTCGAAGTTCCGCTATTGTTAGTTGCTTTCTATTCTGAGTGACTTATGCTTTCTGCAATTACTATAAAATCGGAAGCAAAATGCAAATATTTTCTATAATGTATAAAAGGAGTTTCTATGGTTGACAAGTTATTTCGTTATGGACGGCTAACGCTGTCAGCATCTTCTTTCGACGCTCTGTAATATCTTCTTGACCAACATATTGCATCCTTTCCCACGACATGTTATCTTTGGACTGAAAGTCTGGACCAGAAAGTTGAACCAGGTGGACCTTTGCAAAAGTTCTTTCGGAGCCACTCCTCTAGATACCATATCAGCTGGGTTAATACTCCCTTTTATGTAGTTCCACTGCTGTATATCTGTGCTTGCTTGGATCTTCGCCACCCTATTTGCAACATATGTTTCCCATGTGTAGAAAGGTGATCTTATCCATACTAGTACTGTAGTGGAATCGGTGCAATAGCACACTTTCTTGATATTGTTAGTAAGCACTTGCAGCAGGCTTGCCAGTAGTTCAACTATGAGAACAGCACCTTACAGTTCAAGTCGTACAATAGATGTTATTTTGAGAGGCCCCACTCCTGATTTTGAACACAGCAACGCATTACGTTTGTCATCAGTAGATCTGATGTATACGCATGACCCAAAGGCATTTAGGCTTCAGAAAATGCATTAAGTTCAATATCGCTACAAGGTCGGGCGATATATTGCGGGATGTTTAACTTCTCCTTTTAAGTACAACAACCACTTGTCGGTTTGCTCTTTGGGAAGTTGCTCATCCCAAGATAACTTTGTCTTTCATAATTCCTGTAGGAAAATTGTTCCAAGAACTATAACTGGCCCCAAAAGACTTAACATATCAAATAGCCTGGCGAGGCAGTACACTTCGCTTACACACTCGATTACGTAATGTGTTGGCCTCATAAAAATTAAACTTGAACTTAAATGCGTTAGAAGCAAGATCCCAAATTAGTCCCAACGCCTTTATAACTTCTGATTGTATAAGGTAATCAGTTTCTCCTTATGTTCACCAGGAATTGTTTTTAAAATGTCTGGGAATGGGCACAAAACTTTCTGATTTCAAAGCTACCCAATTTCAATAGATGGCGAATTTCAGCTAGCAATTTCTGGGCATCTTCTACGCTTTCTGCCCCGTAAGGCCGTTCGTCTACATAAAAACATTTCTTTATAACCTGCGAGGAGCGGTGATAGGCTTCTTTCCTGTCATCTGCGAGCTTCACCAAACATTTTGTAGCTAAATATGACGCCGATGACAGTCGCAATGAGTGATCATGATGTGATGTTCATACAATTAATTGCAGCATTCTATCGCTGGGATATATTAAAATTTGCCGGTACATTTTGCTTCTGTCTCCAGTAAAGACATATTTGTGCATGCGAAAATGGACTATGATAGGAAATAAATCTGGTTGGACTGTGGGACCAACCATTAAGATATCTTTAAGTGAATGCCCAGATGCACTTTTCGCTGAAGCGTCAAACACTACCCTCTGTTCTGTCGATGAACTTTCGGGTTTCGTAACGCAGTGATGGGGAATTACGTAATGAGTGCTACATAATTTGTTCTCCTTAATTTAACTCATATGACCAAGAGATTTATACTCTTGCGTGAATGATTTTTGTTCATATGTTTTATCTAATCTTCTTTCCAATGCCAAGAATCGTTTTGTTGGTAGTGCAAGCGACTCTCCTAAGAATGAATCTGGTTGCTCCTTGAGCGGCAGCCTTACTACGAACTAATTCGTGTTAACTTGAAAGTGAGCTTCGCATTCGTGCTCCTCCTCGCTTATAGTGTTAACATAAGAATTATGATCTTCTGATTCCCAAAATTTTCTCACGGGTTTATGTAAAGATGTGAGTGACGGTTTTGTGGCCACATAGCAGTAGGCTGCTGTGTCAATCACTGATGCACTTCCAGCCACAATTCATCCCAATTTGGAATTGCGCAATACTGGAAGGTCATTTGATACCTTTATATGCCCTGGTATGAGAAGATCAACAAAATATTTTTGCTCCTAGCAGCAGCCGAAGAGTATGTAGAATCAGCAAGTTGTACATGCGGCGGTAGCCTCCAAAGCGTTGTATATATTTCGTGTTGAGGCTGATATTGGCTGATTTGGGGCATGATGTAGGCCTCAAGGCTGGACCTATACGATGAGGTCCTTGATTCAATTGTTATATTAGTGACAAACTCGGCTTTGCATTCCTAACCCCCAATACCACTAATTGGAGTGTTCATACGACGTATTTTATTGCCTAACTCGTGTGCAAGATTTGACGTTATAAAATTTAATTGTGGGCCAGAGTCTAACGGTGCACGACATTAAATACGTGACCCATTAGAAGAGACGACATTGACAATATCAGTTGCCAAAAAGACATGACTTTTTATACGGCTGCATTGGCAGATGTGACAGATGGTGGATCGACACTTAAAATATTCTTATCTTTATACCGCTTACACCATTGATTGCATTGAAGGTTATCACCATTGATTGACTGCTGTTGACTGCATTCTTGCTGTTGATTAGGTTTCGTTTTCTTCTGCTGACTATTAGCTGAATTCTGCTTTTGTTGGTTGTACTCTTGCTGCTGATAAGAAGGCGTTTTCTTCCGGTTATTATAGTTGTATGTGCTGATGTATACGAGTATATTGAATTTGACGAAATTTATTTAATCTGGTTAAATTTGTATCAGCTTTATCAGGCTCTGGGAGTGATTTCAGAGGTGGGTCGAATAGAAAATGGCCAGGTGTTAGTGCCTCTAGGTCATTTGGGTCTGATGATATTGGAGTTAGCGGACGTGAATTCAGAACAGCTTCTATCTGAATTACTACCTTCAGCAGTTGTTCGTATGAAAGTGAGGCTTTCTTCAAATATCGAATCAACAATCCTTTAGCGGTCTTCACAGCGACTTCCCAAGGGCCTTCAAAATGAAGGGAACGAGGAGCCACTTCAGGCATGCTGGTATTGATATTGCCGATTGGATTGCATCTCAGTTAAAAGACATTTGTACTTCATTGAGATGAAGAGACGAAGTTTCTCGAATTGTCACAGATTATTGTATGACAAACGTCTTTTTAAGGCACAACTAAAGGCCACTGCAGACCACACCCACAACTTCCAGGTGAAATGTCCTTGTCGAGAAACATACAAATACAGCTTCGAACGGGGATGGCGTTACACGCTCTTTCGGCAAGTTTCCTATCATCTGTTCCATAGTCTTTGGGTTTGATCGAAAACCTTCAATACAATTATGTAGAAACTATTTGTCGCTCTGTTTTGCCAACACTTAAGATCCAATATATCTGTCGTAAGATTGCGATTAGAGTTCGAGATGCGACGTGCATATGTGTTTGGTGCAGGTATGTAAGAAACAATATTGTTATACAATTATGTTTTGGTAGTAAGATCTGATGTTCGGCCATAATTGATGCATTTGTTAATCTTCCGCCGTTTCTGATTAGTTTGTTTTTTTCTTCAAAAAAAGGCGACAACAAAGCTATGCTAAAGCCGTTCAGCACATTCTTACCCCTTTGCAAAAGAAAAGGAAATGAAATGAGTTCCACGTCGAAGTTCCGCTATTGTTAGTTGCTTTCTATTCTGAGTGACTTATGCTTTCTGCAATTACTATAAAATCGGAAGCAAAATGCAAATATTTTCTATAATGTATAAAAGGAGTTTCTATGGTTGACAAGTTATTTCGTTATGGACGGCTAACGCTGTCAGCATCTTCTTTCGACGCTCTGTAATATCTTCTTGACCAACATATTGCATCCTTTCCCACGACATGTTATCTTTGGACTGAAAGTCTGGACCAGAAAGTTGAACCAGGTGGACCTTTGCAAAAGTTCTTTCGGAGCCACTCCTCTAGATACCATATCAGCTGGGTTAATACTCCCTTTTATGTAGTTCCACTGCTGTATATCTGTGCTTGCTTGGATCTTCGCCACCCTATTTGCAACATATGTTTCCCATGTGTAGAAAGGTGATCTTATCCATACTAGTACTGTAGTGGAATCGGTGCAATAGCACACTTTCTTGATATTGTTAGTAAGCACTTGCAGCAGGCTTGCCAGTAGTTCAACTATGAGAACAGCACCTTACAGTTCAAGTCGTACAATAGATGTTATTTTGAGAGGCCCCACTCCTGATTTTGAACACAGCAACGCATTACGTTTGTCATCAGTAGATCTGATGTATACGCATGACCCAAAGGCATTTAGGCTTCAGAAAATGCATTAAGTTCAATATCGCTACAAGGTCGGGCGATATATTGCGGGATGTTTAACTTCTCCTTTTAAGTACAACAACCACTTGTCGGTTTGCTCTTTGGGAAGTTGCTCATCCCAAGATAACTTTGTCTTTCATAATTCCTGTAGGAAAATTGTTCCAAGAACTATAACTGGCCCCAAAAGACTTAACATATCAAATAGCCTGGCGAGGCAGTACACTTCGCTTACACACTCGATTACGTAATGTGTTGGCCTCATAAAAATTAAACTTGAACTTAAATGCGTTAGAAGCAAGATCCCAAATTAGTCCCAACGCCTTTATAACTTCTGATTGTATAAGGTAATCAGTTTCTCCTTATGTTCACCAGGAATTGTTTTTAAAATGTCTGGGAATGGGCACAAAACTTTCTGATTTCAAAGCTACCCAATTTCAATAGATGGCGAATTTCAGCTAGCAATTTCTGGGCATCTTCTACGCTTTCTGCCCCGTAAGGCCGTTCGTCTACATAAAAACATTTCTTTATAACCTGCGAGGAGCGGTGATAGGCTTCTTTCCTGTCATCTGCGAGCTTCACCAAACATTTTGTAGCTAAATATGACGCCGATGACAGTCGCAATGAGTGATCATGATGTGATGTTCATACAATTAATTGCAGCATTCTATCGCTGGGATATATTAAAATTTGCCGGTACATTTTGCTTCTGTCTCCAGTAAAGACATATTTGTGCATGCGAAAATGGACTATGATAGGAAATAAATCTGGTTGGACTGTGGGACCAACCATTAAGATATCTTTAAGTGAATGCCCAGATGCACTTTTCGCTGAAGCGTCAAACACTACCCTCTGTTCTGTCGATGAACTTTCGGGTTTCGTAACGCAGTGATGGGGAATTACGTAATGAGTGCTACATAATTTGTTCTCCTTAATTTAACTCATATGACCAAGAGATTTATACTCTTGCGTGAATGATTTTTGTTCATATGTTTTATCTAATCTTCTTTCCAATGCCAAGAATCGTTTTGTTGGTAGTGCAAGCGACTCTCCTAAGAATGAATCTGGTTGCTCCTTGAGCGGCAGCCTTACTACGAACTAATTCGTGTTAACTTGAAAGTGAGCTTCGCATTCGTGCTCCTCCTCGCTTATAGTGTTAACATAAGAATTATGATCTTCTGATTCCCAAAATTTTCTCACGGGTTTATGTAAAGATGTGAGTGACGGTTTTGTGGCCACATAGCAGTAGGCTGCTGTGTCAATCACTGATGCACTTCCAGCCACAATTCATCCCAATTTGGAATTGCGCAATACTGGAAGGTCATTTGATACCTTTATATGCCCTGGTATGAGAAGATCAACAAAATATTTTTGCTCCTAGCAGCAGCCGAAGAGTATGTAGAATCAGCAAGTTGTACATGCGGCGGTAGCCTCCAAAGCGTTGTATATATTTCGTGTTGAGGCTGATATTGGCTGATTTGGGGCATGATGTAGGCCTCAAGGCTGGACCTATACGATGAGGTCCTTGATTCAATTGTTATATTAGTGACAAACTCGGCTTTGCATTCCTAACCCCCAATACCACTAATTGGAGTGTTCATACGACGTATTTTATTGCCTAACTCGTGTGCAAGATTTGACGTTATAAAATTTAATTGTGGGCCAGAGTCTAACGGTGCACGACATTAAATACGTGACCCATTAGAAGAGACGACATTGACAATATCAGTTGCCAAAAAGACATGACTTTTTATACGGCTGCATTGGCAGATGTGACAGATGGTGGATCGACACTTAAAATATTCTTATCTTTATACCGCTTACACCATTGATTGCATTGAAGGTTATCACCATAGATTGACTGCTGTTGACTGCATTCTTGCTGTTGATTAGGTTTCGTTTTCTTCTGCTGACTATTAGCTGAATTCTGCTTTTGTTGGTTGTACTCTTGCTGCTGATAAGAAGGCGTTTTCTTCCGGTTATTATAGTTGAGATCTGCTGCTGTTGATTTTTCTGCTGCTATGGCTGCTAATGATGTAGAAGGGAGTTGTGTTTGCCATGGCATTTGTGTACTTAGGCTACCCTTTGAATAATTTTGTCGTTTTAATTTCGCCAGTCTCCTCTCGTTTCGTGTATTCGTCTATGAGACGAGGGATGTCACTTCGCAAGCGCTCTGCGATTTTCTGCACGACCTCAAAGTAGTCCTCTTGAAATAAGGATGGTCCAACTGATCGGAGAAGTTTTCTCGGATAATAGTGTCCGCTTCATCAAACCTTTTCCAATTTCGCTCTAATTCATAACCACGCTCAAGTAGAAAAATTTTCTTGACTCTGAATCTTTGTTAAAGTTGCGGCTGATCCGACCAATTTTTTCACCCTCTGAATTCTGTTGAGTCACGTATTACTCCAGGTCTTTCACTTCACTCAACTTTCAACTGACACTTTTATTATTTTGATAACAGATATTTACTTTGCACACGCGATGTTTTTCAGATTATTATTTGCTGACTATTGCTTCCAGCAGTGAGAACAGACATATGCGGACCATTGGGAAATTTGAGTCCGTGAATTTATACCAGTGTGTCTGATTCCACGCTTGGAACGATATCAGCATTACAGTAAATTAATGAGAATGCAATCGACATAAAATATAAGAAATGACACTGCTATGAAATTAAATCTTATGCGTTACTCAACAGCGGTAACATAGGAGATCGCGATCCCTGCTGATACCGACGCTAAGATTGCTTTTAATTAAAATGAGAGCCAAATGGTGTTACGGCCCCGAAGGAACATTAGTGCTCCAAAGACATTAAACTTGTAAATTAAGAATTATATGAAACGTTCTTTAAAATTGTACACTAAGAACAAGAAATGTAAAGTTATTATTAAACTGAATTTAATAATGAATTTGCAATCATAGGATTGGGATTTTTTTCAGATTATTATTATATTGTTAAGTTTATCTTTGAACGCACCCCATTCCTACATAATATAACGTAATGTAAAATACCATAATGTAAGGTAATGTACGTAATATATAAATCCAAGAATAAAGTCATTACCTATCAGACTATCAAACCGCGAACGTGTTTGCATCTATGAAGAGAGAGATTGGAGCAGTTTCTTTTGGCGATCTATGTCGAAGACGAACGCTTCACAACTATAAACCAACGTGCGTATGAAGTGGTGCGAGAAATTGTGTTCCCAAAGAAGCCAAATGAGTTGTTTTTTTTAGCGAATTGATGGAATTAATGAGGAATTTACCTCATCAACAATAAGGAAGAAGATAGAGTTCTTCGGGTTGAGGCAGTTGGGGCAAGGTCATTTAGAACTTCTTTGCAAAAGAGTGGTAAAGCAGAATAATAATTTAGAGCCCGAGTGTAATTCTCTTGGTTTATATAATGTGCATTTTAATGAGGCTAGAGTAAATCCACTTGTAGTTAACGTAAAGATAAATGATTTGTCAGTGGCGGCAGAGCTTGATTAAGGTGCGTCTGTGCTACCGATGTGTATATACCACAAAGTTTGTGTAAAAGGGTTGTTGGAGAATAGCGATATATGTTTGCGAAACTACGACGATGGTGTAAAAAAGCCGGCAGTCGAAATTAGAAGCAGGCAGGTTTGGAGCTACTTTCAGATTATAGATGTAGATGAAACAGAAATGGAACCGTTAATAGGTCGAGATATAATGAATCAGCTAGGTATTTCTTGGTTTATGAACGGGGAAAAAGTTGTTGAGGGAAATCTTTTGGAGAGTTCAAAGGATAGATCTGAAAGATTAGCTAGCGATATTTGTGAAGAGTTTTCTGAGTTGTTCAATGGGGAGTTACGAAAGTACAAACATAGTATCGTTTGTGTTTAGGGGGGATGTAGAATGGGAATTAGATCAATTAAAAAAAATAAAAAAAAGGCATAATAACAAAAATTCGGAATGGGGTACACCATTGGTACCCGGAACCATCCGGTTCCGACATTTTGAATGCATTATAGGGGGGAGAACGGTTCACAAAACTAGATTTTACGGCTGCGTCTAACCAGATTTTGGTCGATGACGAAACAAGTAGAAGGCTCGCTTGGAGCACAAGGGTATTTATAAAGTTTCCCCTTACCGTTTGGAACCAAACCAGCATGTCAAATTTTTCAAAGCGAGAAAAAGGCTCCAGGGGTGTAAAAAGACGGCGAACTTGTTAGATGACATTGTGGTTACGGAGAATAGTTTGTGATTTCAAAAGCGGGACTTAAGCTTAACAGAGATAAATGTGTTTTCTTCGAACCTCAAATTAAATATTTGGGACATACAGTAAACAAACAGGGTATGAAAAAGGATCCAGAAAAGTTAGCTGCGATACTAGAGTCACCCAGGCCTAGTAGTATAACAGGAGTTCGAGCGTTGATGAGAATGATAAATTATTATGGGAAGTTTGTTCGGAATCTTTCAGGGACGGTTTTGCAAAAGGGAGTTGAGTTCAAGTGGAATAAGGATTATGAGGGTGCGTTTACTTGGTGCAAGAAGACATTGTTTTCGGATGATGAACTCATTCATTTTAACCCAAAATATGAGGTCGTATGATGCGGTACTTCTCCACAAGATGCCTGACGGTAGGGAAAGGTCAGTTTCGTTTGCGTCACAAATGCCAACCAAGGCGGAAAGTAACTATGCAGTAATCCGGAAGAAAGCGTTGGCTATCTACTAAGGTGTTCGCAAGTTTTATGACTACCTAATGGGTAAGTGGTTTTGTATTAAAACCGACCATATGCCTTCATAAGTCCTGTTCGGAGAGGAAAACGGAATACCAGTGATGACAGCTGGAAGGCTTCAACGTTGGGCGATGTACCTATCATACTTTGATTACGAAATAAAGTATGTTAAGCGGGCAGACAATGCGGCAGCCGACGGATTTTTCAAGATTACCGTCGAAAATAGGTCAGTTCGATGAAAAAGAATTCGATTACATAAATTGGGTGGAAGACGTTTTACCAGATAAGAGAACAGACTAGACGAGACGTAGTTTTGAGAAAGGTTTTTCGTTATATCCAGAACGGATGGCCGGAACGCGTTGAGAGTGAGTTAAAGTCGTATTTTAGAAAAATGAATTAAGTATTCAGGTTGGTGTAGTTATGTGGGGTAGTAGTTCATCCGAAATTAAGGAACGGTATCTAAAAAGAGCTTCTTGCCACGTATTTGAGAATGTCAAAAATGAAACTCGCTCATATTTTTGGTGGCCGATATTGGACGAAGACATCGAGTCATTGTCTAAAGGTTGTTCCTTGTGTGTGCAAGTTAGACCAGATCGAGCAAAGGCGGCACGAAGTGGCCAGATACAAGTTATATTTTTGAGCGCGTCAATCTGGATTATGCCGGACATTTTCAATGGTAACTAATTCATATAGCAAATGCCCAGAGATTTTTGAAGTACCCAAGGGAGATACGAAAAATACGCTGATAAAATTAATAGAGGTTTTTGTCCGTTTCGGGTTGCGCAAGACATTGGTGACGGATAACGGTGCACCGTTCGCTTCATCAGAATTCAAACTTCTGTCATATGAATGGGATTAAATATTCAAAGTCTCAACCACTATATCTGGCGAGTAACGGTGCTGCAGAGAATGTAGTATTGACGTGCAAAATTGCAGTTAAAAAAAGTGGCTTATGAAGGGCGGTCGACATTACATACGCAGTTACAAAGGTATTTATCTGGATACAGAAATGCGCCACATAGTACGACAGGGGAAAAGCCGTCGGTTCTTATGCTTAAAGGGCATACGTCTTCGCGTTTTGTTCGGCTGCGTCCTTATTTAAAATTTAAGAAGGAACCCCAGAAGAGAAATTACATTAAACGAATAACGGTATATAGTTTGACGAAAGAGAGCAGGTGCACTATAGAAAATATAGTAACCAGTTTAAAAAAGGTTGGAGCCCGGGGGTGGTTGATAGTAGGTTAGGTTCTTCGGTGTACGAGTGTAAGGACGTAGTTTCTGGTAAGAATGCGAGAAGGCATGTTGATCAGGTAGTTAGGGCAGGAATGTTTTAAGAGGATTATAACAAGGAAAAGGCAGATAATTTCATGTCCTCTAGAGAGACGTAGAAAGAAGTAGGTTAAAGTTTGTCAGCCAATCTCAATCAGACTCAGCAAAACGAACCCAAAGCCAAGCTGTTTGCATAACCTAGTACGAATGCTAGAAACCAAGTAACAACGTTCGAGATTGCGAAATCCAAAGGCCTTAGTAGCGACATATCGGAAACATCGGAAAGCGCGATCTCTGCAGATAGCGATGCGAAGATTATTTTTAATAAAAATGAGAACCAAGTGGTGTTACGGCCCTGGACGAACATTAGTGCTCCAAAAAGATTAAACTGGTAGATTAAGAATAATATGAAACGTTCTTTAAAATTGTAAAATAAGAACAAGAATTGTAAAGTTATTATTAAACTGAATTTTATAATAGATTTGCCATCAAAGGATGGGGATGATATATACTATTGTAATATAACACTTTTGTTAAGTTTATCTCTGAACGCCCTCCTTTCCCTATTCCCCATAATATAACGTAATGTAAGATAACATAATATAAGATAATATAATATAGAAATCCAAGAATAATGTCATTCTCTGTCAAACTAAAAAAAAAGAACGCAGAATAATCAATGCTCAGTGAATCTACATTCGGTACTTAAGCTCCAAAATAAGTGGTTACTCAACTAAAGGAGTTAAACCTGCCCCAAAAAGAACTTAACAATCAACAAAAAGTAATATTTGTCTTACAAAAAGAAAAATTATTACTAGAAATAGACTTACTGAAAAAAAACAAAGTTAATCGAAAGGCATATATTACTTTTTAAGACAAAAATTTAATTAAGTTATTAGTACTCAAAAACTCAAAAAAACATAACTTCAAGAAGGAACAAAATATAACATTTGAACAAATATATAAACCATTAGAATGAGAAAAGGAAGACAGAGAATATCAAATAACAAAACAGTGAATTATTGAAGTTATTTCGTTTCTTCTGAATTTGCCTCTTTTATAAATAGTATTATTTTCTTGGGAAGCTTTCGGTATAGGCGTTTCTTGGAACGTTAAGATCTCACTCGTTTGAAAATCTTCGTCGTAGAGATATTTTCCTATGTTATGTAAAACAAAACAAGCTATTATAATTTTTGGCACTATAACTGAAGCTAGTCTCACTCGTGAAGCTAACCAAAGAGTGAAACACTCTTTTGCATTACTTTTCTCATTTCCTCCATCGACGATTAACATTTGATCCATAGAGACTGTCTTCGATACGGTTTATCCATGGTTTGTATTCACACCGAACTGAGTGTACCCTTTTAGGAAAACACTTCCATCAAGAGGTTTTACTCGGAGTGTTCCCTCAGTTCTTATTCACACCACCCAATATCTTGAAGTGAACAGAGACTATCATTTTAGGTGTACTCATCGGTTTTCATAATCCCTTCTTGAGTATTTTGCTTTAAGTTCCACAATTAATCTTCCGACATATGACGCCAACATTTTGTCTCATAACTCTGCTAGTTTTGAATGCTTGAATTGCCAGTCATGCCGGCGTCGCCAAAAGCTCCGCTCTATATTAGATTAGAATTGGGTCATCTCGTTTCGATGAGTGTGTTGAAGAATAAATATAACTTGATCGTTTCCTTTATTTAGGTATATACAAATGTTTTGGTTGATATGGATTTGCAATGTCTAAAAAAGTAACAGTCAATACAGAGCAACTATCTATTGTCGATTTTTACCATCTGCTTATGCACGTTTACTTCGGTAGTGAATGCATTCACATTGGGTGACCGAAGGTATAACGGTAATCCTACCTTGCCAGTGATAGTTTTGGCGCAAAACTTCTTCGGGAACCTAGGGCAATAAGCGATAAGCAGATTGCCACATAACGCATAACCCGTAAACCCATTTACCCTTATAAAGGGATTTACTTTGCCTCAGCAAAGGTCCTCTTCGGTAAGGTGCAACTTTATTGCGCGCACTCAAAAGATTATGGTACGCGAGAAACCCAACCTGCGTAGAGTACCATATTTGTATTGGGAGCTGCACGATTGAATACGAAACCTACATCTCTCAATTTTGGAATAAATCCACAATGAGAAGATCTTGCTTGATCCACTTGAGCAGTAGGCTTTGTAATTGGTTGCCAGTAGGAAAGAATTATAGAGGGGGTCGGAAATGAGAAAATGACAGAAAACCGGGACGTGTGCTGGACTGGTACAGGAAATGAAAGGAAGGAAAGGATGTCGCCGAGTGGGGCGTGGCATGCTTGTGAGGCGCCGCTATACTCACCGGATGAGGCTAGTTCTTGACAGGACCTACTACAAAAAACATATATCATGCCGACAAGACTTAACAAAAAGACCATAATAACGGACGGGCCTTAGGATAGCGAGGGGCGCTGTAGTGTTGATCAGCGCTGGGCTTTTCCCTCCCAACCTGGAAATCCGGTAGCCGACTTTAAGATTTTCCTTATGGAGCGGATATTGTTTTACCAGTTGACATCATCTCCAGCCGACAGGATCTTCCCTATGATCGCCCGTTTTTCTTATATATATTTTTTTGTTCTTCGAAATTCGGTATTACTCGTATTTGTTTGATTTCATTTTTCTTTGTTCTTGCCTAATCATTAGGGTCTTACACCACCGTGCTCTTTATTCTAGAGTGATGCACTTAGCTGTGCTTATACCACCGGTTTTGTATTTTTCTTGCTCATAGCTGTTCCCATTACCACACGTATTTTGGTCATAGGCACCCGATTTTCTCTCGCTGGATTTAATGGTACTTTTTAAGCAATGTCTTCCCTAAACTACCCTATTTCAAATACATTTGGTTTCTTTCGAAGATTGAATTTCTTTTCCCACCTTGTTGACGTGTTTGACACTTTGTAAGCACTTGGATTTTACTGTTTTGTTTTAACAGGAATATGATTTACTAAGTTTAGTTATTAATTTTTTCCTATCTTATTTATTTTCCTTTTGAAGGGAGACGTAACAGTTAAATAAATGTTACTTACTTTAGGTGGCACTACGGTCCGGAGTGTACCTGGGCCTCAATCAACAAGCGTCTTCAGCCAGCTCGATCTTTTGCTAGCTGCCACCAGTTTCGCATGCTAAGTTGGCTTAGGTACCCTTTCATACCCCTTTGCGCCACCTTACTCTCGATCTTGCTATACTGCGCTGCCCTTCTAGGGTGGATTTGAAAAATTTTCGGACTGGAGCGTTGTTGTCCATCCGTTCGACTAGCTGGGTCATCCATCTCAGTCGTTGTATACTCAATCTCCTGGCAAAGTCGATGTCGCTATACAGTCCATATAGTTCGTCATTGTATCTCTTTCTCCACTCACCGTCAATGCAGACGGGAAAGAAGATCGCTTGAAGAAAATTTCCCCCTTCCATTTTTGATAATGTCCATGCCTCTGCGCCGTAGAGTAGGATTGGGTCTTATATAGGGTAGCTTTTGTTGTTCGAGAGAGGGCTTTGCTACTCAAGTACCATCTTAGCCGAAAGAAACAGCGATTTTCAAGAGTTATTCTCCGTTTGATCTCAGCATTGCTGTCGTTTCTGAGTTTATAGTAGAGCCTATTAAGACAAAGTCCTTAACTACCTCAAAGTTATATCCGTCGAGGGTGACGTTCTGTCTAAGACGTGGTTGTTGAGTGTCATTTTTGCTTAACAGCATATACCTGGTGTTGCCCTCTTTGACCACTAAACCCATTTTCGCCGCTTCCATCTCAATACTTGCGAAAGAGCCACTGATATCACGATGCTTTCTTCCGATTATGTCCATATCAACGGCGTATGAAATTAATTCGACGAACTTGCGAAAGATTCTGTTTGCGCCTGAGTTTCGCAAAATAGGTATGATGGGAAAAACATAGCCTTATCTAACTCCTCTTTTCACAGCAAATGTCTCAGTGAGAACTTTACCGGCCTTGATCGAGCATCATCTCCATCTATCATTCTGCACACACAGAAAAGTTTGGCAGGAATGCCAAAACTAGACATTGCTCTGTATAACTCTTCTCTATAGATGCTGTCATACGCGGACTTCAAACCGATAAAAATGTGGTGTGTATCGATCTGAAGAACATGGGTTTTCTCCGAAATCCGCCGTAGTGAAAATATTTGGTCGATGGACTCTCTTGGACTGAAGCCACTCTGATATGGACCCACTAGGTTGTTTACGAACGACTTCAGGCGGCAGATAAGATCTTGTATACGATGTTAGGAAGACTGATGCCTCTGTAGTTGGTGCGGTTCAGAAGGTCTCTTTTTTTTGACGATCAGACAAACAATGCTGAGGTTCCATTCATCGGGAATACTTTCGTTTTTGAATGGATCCAAATTTCTCGGGTGGGTGGCTCGCTTGCTGAAATGATTTCACCCTTTTCTATGCAGGGTTAAGCTGCTCACGCGACTTCGTCGCTCCGCTAAGGGTATGTCAATAACCCTTAGGCAGGGGCGTTTAACTTAGATTTCCTATCAGAAAGGCTTCTATTGTGTTTGCAAATTTCTAGTTATTGCGATTTAGTTTAATTTCAAAAAGAAAATGAAGCCAAATTAGTGTCTCTCAGCTTTCTCGACCTCTCCTCGCACTCCTCTTTCTTTTTCCTACTGAGTAGCCGGTGTTCGTCACTATTTTTCTCCTTATAGAGGTTGTGAGTATCTCTAGTCTTTCTTTGTAGCGCCGCATTGCGTGCGTTGTGTTTAGCTGCATGTGTTTGCCGGTTGAGTGAAACCCAGTACAATAGTAGCGGCATCTTTGATGCCGCGTTGGCAGTGCCGCGTCTGTACCCGTCTGATTTCGAAACTCCTCAAAATATGAAATTCTTGCGGATATCCGCAACCATTCTTTGGCTACAACAAGGTAATGGTCAGAGTCGATGTTATCTCCTCGGAACGTGCGGACATCCATAACACTGGAGGAGTGACTTGCGTCGATTGCAATTTGAACAATCTCGTTGACTATTGATTGATCAGGAGTTCCCCAAGACCCCTTGTGTATATCGAGATGAGGGAACCGCGTGCAGGCTATATTTTCCGATCGTTCCATCGAAGATACCCTCTCTTCCTAGCTTTGCATTAAAAAAACCGAGGATAATTTCAATGTCATAGCTAGGGCATTGCTCGAAGGTTTTGTTAAGGAGCTCATAGAAGCCATCTTTGGTGTCGTCATCTTCCTCCTCTGTGAGGACATGCGCGCATGAATACAAATAAGCGCTGCTTTTTCCGTCGATAGCAATCGTTTAGTAGATGTCGCAGTTTTTCATCCTCGTGTATATCCGAAGCTCATTGTCCTTAAGTTGTTTGCGTGGGTTGTTATACAGTAGATCCGTCCATATCTGAGGCTTGCTGATGCTTCGTAACTTGCCGCTACCCCGGCGGCACAACCCCCACCATGGAAGACCAGTTCTATTTTTAATGCCCCTAGGGCGAGGGGTCGGTTACACCGAAGCCAGTAACCCGTTCCGGGATGTGAGTGCTGCCATTGGTCCATATAGGGCTTGTCCGCCACCATCTCTTTTCCAACACCCTGACTTAGTCCTGGAAATCCATACAGGCCTGAGCTTCAAATATGTCGGAGTAGCCCGGATAAGGACTTGTTTTGTTTTTCCGACACTAATCCTGATTTATGGCACAGAAAACTCGCCACTCCATGGAGATTCCCTGATATTCACATTTTGATAAATCACACCCACAATTAGCCTTTCTTTCTAATCAATTATCACCCAATTACAACACACAGCAATCATTCTCTCACTCTAATACAACACACAAACATAACCAATTAGCCCCCTCTCAGCCATCATCGCACCCACGCATTATATACCCATATAATAGCAACAATAACACATCTTTACTCCAAATCTAAAACAAACAGAATCAACACCAATTTCAAACACACCATATATCAACTCAAATCAACCGAAATGCTGCTTTCACACAACCGACCATACCAACATTCAAAATTTATTGACAGCTATCGTCAATGTAATAATTGCTCATGGCGAATATATAAACTTACGTGCTTTGCTTGATCCCGGATCGCAAGCAACTTTTATCACAATATTTTTTCGGTGTCAAAGTCATAGGACAAGTCAAAAATGGTTTTTGTCTTAACTTTGTGGAACTCGACTTGGGTTCTTAGTACTCAGATTTCAGAACTTCTACACGAATTAACGTTTTTAAAACCTTAACAGGGTTTCTTCCTAGTCGTGCGGTGTACCCATGTAATTAAAAACACCTGCAGGGACTAAAATTGGCTGTCCCTAACTTTAACCGACCCTCCAGTATCGACTTACTGTTGGAAAATGAGATATTTTGTGAGGTGGTTTTACCACAAATTATAAGAGGAGAAGAGTCAATTACGCCGATCGGTCAAAAAACGCAAAGTTCCCCTCGAAAAACCTCCCACAATTTAAGTGTTCACTCAATATGTCGACATAGACTCACAATTAAGGAAATTTTGGGAAATTGAGGAGTCACCATTTGATAAGCCGTTACCTGATGAAGAAATTGCATGTGTGGAACATTTCCTAAAAAATGTCAAGCGGTTGACGGGAGGGCGTTTTGAAGTCGCACTCAGTCTCAAGGAAATCAGCATCTAGCACTCGCTTCAACCCTACAGAAGAGCCTAAATATGCATTACAGACAGGAAAAATGACTGCTAACTAACTCAGTACTCTATAAAGACCAGTAACAAAAATATGTCCCCGTCTACGTAACGAGACCAACACAGAACACTCAATAATTTAGTGTCACAAAAAAACGATTAAATTAACGCGATCTACGAATTTAACAATACTAAAAATAAGCTCAACAATTCACTAAAATAAAGAAATTAAAATAAGTTTATAAATTAAAATACATACATATAATCTTAATTATAATAAAAATAGTAATAATAAGAATAATCTTAATCTTAATCCTACTCACCATAAATACAGTCCACGAAAATTTGTGTATATTCTGCCATGATAACCGCTCATAGAGTGTGAATAAATTTGTGGCAAAATCGTATTCAACGATCCAATTGGTCAACTACATATTCCAACGATGATACAGCTTGTGTTTCCCCTGTTTAGAGATAGGGACAAAAGCTCTAAAGCAGAATTTACTAATATTAATTTTAATGACATCTTTCGTATATTTTGACAGAAGTTAGCTGAAGAAGTGAGTCTTTCAGCCCAGCGCAGCCGACTGTTCAAATATTAAGCTGCAGACGAGAGAATATTTGCAGCAAACGTAAAAAAAACTTTACAGCTATGCTGCGGCTGTGCGCAGCAGGCTGAAGTCTTGAAAGCACCCATTCTATTCACTTCCACAAACACATCATCATAACTTAAATCGTCATTTCAATTAGAGCTAAAACTTTAAAATAATAAACAATAACAAAGATTTAATATCAAATTCCATGCAATTTTTATTTTTTCTGACATTTCTTACATTTAAACATGCAATATTTTAAATTCTAAAGCACTTAGAATCCAAAGTTTCATGCACACTGTAATATACTCCAACAGCAAGAGCATCCACGGGCAAGCATACAACACACATCCACACAAGCCGAACCAATTCACCACCAAGCAGCTGCACTCGCGATCTACACACCCAACACTAATTCATGCATACATACATTCAGCATACAATCCACATACAATTTATTTTTCAAAACGATGAAAAAACATTTTAGCATCACTTTATCAAACTTTAATTAATTAATTTAACTTACCCAACACAGCACATAAACAAGAAATATACGAAATCAAAAAAAAAAAAAACAAACGGAACCAAATCATACGCATTCGCACACACATGCGTGCACATATCCAAAACACCTTTCATTCAAAATTACAATATAAATACGTAAGGAATGTAAACTTACTAACTTTAGGTGGCGCTACAGTCCGGGGTGGACATGGGCCTCAGTCAACAAGCTTCTCCAGCCAGCTCGATCCCTGGCTAGCTGCCTCCAGTTTCGCACGCTAAGTTGGCTGAGGTCCTCTTCCACTTGCGTGCGCCACCTGAGTCTTAGCCTTCCTCTACTGCGCTGTCCCTCGGGGGCAGACTCGAAGACATTTCGGACCGGAGCATTGGTGTCCATGCGCTCTACATGACCAGCCATCTCAGTCTTTGGATCTTCACTCTTCTGGCTAAGTCCATGTCGCTGTACAGTCCATACAGTTCGTCGTTGTATCTCCTCCTCCACTCACCTTTAATGCAGACGGGACCGAAGATCGCCCGAAGAATTTTTCCCTCGAAGCAACCAAGAACACCCTCATCCATTTTTGATAATGTCCATGCCTCTGCGCCATAGAGCAGGACCGGGATTATTAAAGTCTTATAAAGGGTGACTTTTGATGTCCAAAGAAACAGCGGTTGGCAAGAGTTATTCTTCGCTTGATCTCAGCGCTGGTGTCGTTGTCTGTATTTATAGCGGAGCCTAGGTAGACAAAGTCCTTAACTACCTCAAAGTTATTTCTGTCGAGGGTGACGTTCTGTCCGAGACGTCGGTGTTGGTTGTCTTTTTTGCTTGACAGCATATACTTGGTCTTGCCCTCATTGACCGTTAAACCCATTTTCGCCGCTTCCGTCTCAACACTCGCGAAAGCGCCACTGACATCACGCTGCTTTCTCCCGATTATGTCAATATCGTCGGCGTATGCGAGTAGTTGGACGGACTTTTGAAAGATAGTGCCTCTTGTGTTTGCTCGTGAGTTTTGCACTATTCTTTCAAGTATGATGTTGAAAAAATCGCATGACCGCGCATCGCCTTGTCTAAATCCTTTCTGGACATCAAAGGTCTCAGTGAGATCTTTACCGACCTTGATGGAGCAGTGTGCATTCTCCATCGTCATCCTGCACAGACGGACGAGTTTGGCAGGGATGCCAAAACTAGACATTGCTTTATATAGCTCGTCTCTATAGAAGCTGTCATACGCGGCCTTGAAATCGATGAATGGGTGGTGGGTATCGATCTGAAGCTCATGGGTCTTCTCCAAGATCTGCCGTAGTGTGAATATCTGGTCGATGGTGGACTTTCCTGGCCTGAAGCCACACTGATATGGACCTATTGGGCTGTTGACGAACGGCTTCAGGCGTTCACACAATACGGCGGATAAGATCTTATATGCGATGTTAAGGAGACTGAGGCCTCTGTAGTTGGCGCAGTTCAGAGGGTCTCCTTTCTTGAGAATTGCACAAACAATGCTGAAGTTCCATTCATCGGGCATACTTTCGTCCGACCATATTTTACAGATGAGTTGGTGTATACTCCTTACCAAGTCATCGCCTGCCGCTTTAAAGAGCTCGGCAGTCAGGCCATCCGCTCCAGCAACTTTGTTGGACTTAAGCTTCGATATGGCTATCTTCACTTCATCCAGGTCGGGTGGACGGAATTGTTGGTCATCATCGTTCAGGTTGAAAGGTTGATTCTGCCTGACAGCGGTATTTGGTCCGTCATCGCCGTTATACAATCTGCAGAAATGATCTTTCCAAATCCTCAGCATCGACTGCGATTCTACTACGATGTTCCCTTGTTCATCTCTACAGGCTTCGGTTCGGGGTTTGTTTCCGCGGCATGTTATTTTTACCTTTTGGTAAAACGTCCGAACCTCATTTCTGGAGTAGCATCTCTCAATTTCCTCGATCGCGCGCTTCTCATGCTCTTTCTTCTTCCTCCTGAGAAGCCGGTGCTCGTCTCTCCTCTTCCGCTCATAGAGCTCATGAGCAGCTCTGATCTTTCTAAGCAGCGCCGCGTTATATGCATCTTGCTTCGCTGCATGTGCTTGTCGGCATTCATCATCGAACCAGGGGTTTCATCATGCACATCAGAAGCGGCATCTCTGATGGCGTTTTGGCAGTGTTTCCAATGGTCTTCGATGCTTGATGCTGGCGGCATTGGACCTCTTAAGAGATTAAGAGACACTCGATCGGAAAAGGACTTGGCGATCTCTTGCGATTATAGCCGTCTGACGTCGAATTTTCTCACAGCATAAGTTTGTCTTGGCGTAGTTTGGGATATCCGCAACCGTACCTTCGCTACAACAAGGTAATGGTCCGAGTCAATGTTGGCTCCTCGGAACGTATGGACATCCATAATACTGGAGGAGTGTCTTACGTCGATCGCAATGTGATCAATCTGGTTGACTGTTGATTGATCAGAAGTTCTCCAAGTCCCCTTGTGTATGTCGAGATGTGGGAACCGCGTGCTAGCCACGACAATGTTTCGCCCCGCCGCAAAGTCGATTAGCCTGAATCCGTTATCGGAGGTGGTGTTGTGCAGGCTTTATTTTCCGATTGTTCCACCAAAGATACCCTCTCTTCCTAGCTTTGCATTAAAATCACCGAGGATAATTTTAATGTCATAGCTAGGGCATTGCTCGTAGGTCTTGTTAAGGAGCTCGTACAAGGCATGATTGGTGTCGTCATCTTTCTCCTCTGTGGGGGCATGCGCACATGTGAGGCTAGTGTTGGCGAATTTAGCCTTGATGCGGATTGCTACGAGGCGCTCACTCACATGCCGGAAGCTGAGGACTTCTTGTCTTAGTCTGCCTCCGACAACAAATCCGCATCCAAATAAGCGCTGCTTTTGCCGTCGATAGCAATTGCCGTAGTAGATGTCGCAGTTTTTCAACTTACTTTTGTCCGGCCCATCCCATCGCATTTCTTGGATGGCGGTTATGTCTGCTTTGCAGCAGTCTATGTCCTCCGCTAGTTGCTCGGCTGCACGTGGTCTATTAAGGGATCTAACATTCCACGTGCATATCCGAAGCTCATTGTCCTTAAATCGTTTGCGTGGGTTGTCAACAGTAGATCCGTCCATATCCGAGGCTTGTTGATGCTTCGTAACTTAATTCTTTTTAAATGGCCGGGCAGTTACCCCGGCGGCGCAACCCCCAACCTGGAGACCCTGACTAAGACCTGGAAATCCTTTCCGGCCTGAGCTCCAAATATGTCGGAGTAGCCCGGATAAGGTCTTGTTTTGTTTTCCCGACACTAATCCTGGTTAATGGCGCAGGAAACTCGCCATTTGCCCCCTTCACTTCGCAACCTCTAGTGAGATTCCCAGATGGCGCCACGGGGAGGCGTGAAGTAGGACTCATTAGCAGAGCTGCAAGATGTTCGGCTGCAGAGGCTCATTCTCGTCATTTAAGGAACCAGCACCTGTCGGAAGATGCTATTTCTACGAGGCCTTATACTAATCGTTGCCATCCAGGAATGTAAACACAGAAATATAATAAAAACAAATAGTTACATTGATTGTGACAACTCACCTGATCCTTATCCGAAGTTCATTATATCATATATAATTATCTCCATCCCTATATTTTAGAAGCCATATTTTGTGTTTGGCTTAAGAAAAATGGGGTAGGCTAACGAAACCACAAGGTTATTATATATCAATCGATTCGATTTGAAGAAACACCAAAACAAATTTTAAAGTCCTAGATTAATTTGTTTGCCCTATAAACAGGTTTATGTATCCCTCCATGTCCTTTAAGGCACATTTCATTCCATTTATACGTCTGTAACTTAGTAATGGCACACCCGATTTGAATATAATTGAATTACCTGGTTAGTGCATTTATTGCGAAAGAGATATATCAATCATTAATCTGTTGTCTCTAGATCCGGAGAAGGGAGCCGAAATATAATTTTTTGCATAGGCGAAA
Organism: Volucella inflata; assembly: GCA_928272305.1. NCBI lineage: Eukaryota > Metazoa > Arthropoda > Insecta > Diptera > Syrphidae > Volucella > Volucella inflata. Next base: position 21,136,348 of record OV743719.1, read on the forward strand.
AATCATAATCAATCGCGTGTCATTGCAATCAACAGCGCACCAGTGGCTGAGTGTTATGTTCCCTTAACGGATATTCTCTCTTTCTTTGTTTTTGTTTTTTTTTGGCACTGGTTGACCTACAATAGATAAGTGTTTTTCGAGAAATCCTATAATTAAAGATTATTCGTGTTTTTCTTTGTTTTTTATTTAATTTGGTGACTATTCGAGAATTACGGTGAGCTTAACTATATTTTGTTTCTTAAGAACTTAAGAGTTTAGTTATCGTAGTTAGAGGATTATCAAATTCAATCGCTATGTTCTTGTATGCCCATTATTGTAGTTGCTAACGTGCCACGAAAAAAGCGTTCATTGTCTGTGATATCTGCTAATGCTCAGCGTAAAAGGTTAGCGCGGAAAAGAGAAACAATCAGTTGCCATCGTATTATACATGGAACAATAACAAGTGGAACAGAAGGAAAAGGGATAAAATAGTAGAAGGCTATCGGGGCATTAAATATGATACTGCCATAGAGAGTTTCTTCTTAAGACTACTCCTTCATGAAGTTATAGGTCCCACCTCATTTGTATCTCTACGGACTGTAGATACTTATATTTGTGACACTTACCGAAATGCTTGCTTTAAACGAGGCTTACTAGAAGACGACGAACATTGGAATGCAACTTTGTCAAAGGCCTCATCGCTGCAAACAGCAAAACAACTTCGGTGTCTTTTCGCTATCCTACTTATATCGTGCGAAATTAGTAAGCTTTTGGCTCTATGGATGAAATTCAGGTATGATTTTGCGGAAGATTTTAAGAAGTTTTTCAAGTACGAAATCCTCAATTCCTTAAACTAACAGAACAATAATAATCAAAATAATCAAAATACTGAGCTATTCCGGGAGACTTCTTACGACATCGATGGTCTCACTCGTTACATTATGGAAAATGAGCCTAAGTTGTTACCAGACCAAAGAAATATATATTCTACTGTATTTAATAAAGTTGCCAATCAAATGGGAGGCATATTTTTTCTTGACGCTCCAGGTGGCACAGGGAAAACGCTTGTCACAAAGCTTTCACTCACTAAAGTACGACTAGAGAAAGGAATCGCTTTAGCTGTGGCTGCAACCGTCATTGCTGGTACGCTACTTCCTGGAGGTCAAACATCTCACTCTGTTTTTAAACTTCCATTAAATGATTCACCTATTTGTAATATCAGAAAATTGTCTCGAATGGCTCAGGTTCTTAAGCGATGTAAATTTATAGTTTGGGATGAATGTACAATGCCCCATAAAAAAACGTTTGAAGCAATTAACAGAACACTGCAAGATATATTAGATGGCAAGTCTTTGATGAAAGGTATAACCATTGTATTATCGGGAGACTTTAGACAAACGCTTCCAGCCATCCCAAAAGGAACCAAAACAGATGAAATCAAAGCTTGCCTTAAGTCTTCTTTCCTGTGGTACCATGTGCAAATAATGAAACTTTCCACAAACATGAGAGCACCTCTTTATGGGGATCAATTATCAGGCCACTTTGCTCAAAAATTAATTAAACTTGGAGAAGGAAAGATGACCCTTGACAGAGATGGTAATTTAAGTCCTGATCAAGTCAGTACTGTGGTGCAGTCAGTTGATGAACTAGTGGAAAGAGTATTTCCAAACCTCAAAAAAAAATTATCACAATTATAGATGGTTATGCGAAAGAGCTATTCTTGCACCAAGAAATATAACTATTAATAACATCAATAGTCAACTCCTGAATATGATACCTGGAAACTACCATACTTACAGATCGATTGACACTGTGGTCGATCTATCGGAACCTGTTAACTATCCAACTGAATTTCTAAATTCATTAGAGCCACCAGGTTTACCCCCCATCGACTGCAGTTAAAAGATGGAGTTCCAATCATGCTTTTGCGAAACCTAGATCAACCTCGCCTTTGTAATGGGACAAGACTTGTGGTTCAAAAACATGTTATCGAAGCAACTATTCTTACTGGCTGTGGCGAAGGAGAAGACGTTGTTCTACCACGTATTCCTCTGATACCATCAGACACTATTTCACTTCAAAAGGCTACAATTCCCCATTCGGCTGAATTTAGCCACTTCTATTAATAAATCTCAAGGAAGAAACTCTAGCTGTTGCTGGTTTACAACAAGAGGAGCCTTGCTTTTCCCATGGCCAACTATATGAAGGATGTTCAAGAGTTGGTAGTCCAGATAATTTGTTCATTTATACCCCAACCGGAAAAACACGAAACATTGTATACACGGAAGTTTTTCAAGTGTAATAAATTACTGCAACATTAATTACAGAATTATCTTTTCTTATTGACAGTAAATATATACTCTACACTTCTATGTTTACCTCAAACAAATGAGATGTCTATGCACGTCCATTACTGTTGCACAATGAATATTGAAGAAGTTGCAGGTAAAAAGTTTTAATCAACGGGAAACGAATTATAGTTCTGGGTGTGGATAAACGTGCGCGGGTCAAATGTCTTGATATTTTAGAAAATTGAGAGTGTTCTAAAAAAGTGTACATTAAATTGCATATTAAGACCCAGCGAAGCGGGTAAAACCAGCTAGTTAATTATAATTGAACTCAAACAATAAACAAAACACTGCACTTAAACTCACTAACCAGCACTAACTTGATCAATGAATGAGGAAAAACGGTAAAGAGCGAGTGAGCACATGATGAAGTAAGAAAACGACAACAACAGCATTGTGCGAAATCCTTAATTCCTCTCCAGATTCAGCGCTCGGATATAGGGGTGCTACTTTCACTTTGTTATTATGTTATTATGTTATTATGTTATTTGTGTTGTCCGTCCCTCTTATGCAAATAATATTAATAATGAAACTATCTTTGCATGTAATATTACATACGATCATTGAAGTAGCAATAACAGGGCACAGAACCACAGGGTGTTCCTATATTACTAAGGACGATGGAGTTAATTGCAAACATACTCGTACGTTCACGCCCGGGGAGAATGCTGCAGCATTTACAAATAATTGTATTGAAATTTAAATAAAATTAATTACTTTAACAAATACTCGACATGTAAACAATGTAATTGAATTAAAATGTTCTAAATTAAAATATCAATAAATGCAATAAATACCTACATATCATTAAGTAAAATGTTGAATAATATCATTTAAATAGAAAAATTTGTAAGAATAAAGAGCTCTAATTTTTATAACGTATCCAAAGACGGTTGTTTCATTTCCACAGTTTTGTATAGTATCTATTACCAACACAGTTTATTTCCACAGTTTTTTTCAACATAAAGGTTTTACTTTTACCAAACTATCGGTTTACTGAGCCCTATCTTGCTTACACTATTTACCATTAACTTTTGCTCAATTCCGCATGAGATATGAGATTCTGGCCTGAGGAAACGCAGCGAAATCTCATCTGGATAAAATATCTAGTTTAAAAAAATTTTTAGACTATAAGATGTGCCATTCCAAAATTACTCAATACACTCCCTCAATTTATAAAAATCATTCCAAAATTTAAGAAAAGAAAAAAAGAGCTAAAAAAGTATTTTCTTCAATTGTATTTCATAAATTAAAAGTAATTAGTTATTTAACTAATTGAAAATTGATAAACGTAAATTGTTTGAAATCAATTTATAAAAATCATTCCAAACTTTAAGAAAAGAAAAAAAACTAAAAAAATATTTTCTTCAATTGTATTTTATAAATTAAAAGTAATTAGTTATTTAACTAATTGGAAATTGATAAACGTAAATTGTTTGAAACTTTAACCAAAAATGATTTTATACAATGAATTCATTTAAAATTTAAAAGTACTTCAAAATCTATTTTTTTAACAACCACTTGCAGATAAGCATTTTGCTTTGTGAGTAAAATTATTATATGTAAAACGAACATGGTAATAATAGTAATAAAAATTAAAGATTGTCTGAGGCTTGTTAGCATAAGCCCGTGACTTAAGTAGCCCCAAAGAAAGAAGTCTGCGGTGGTTAAACGCCTCCTTCACAATATCCACTGTGGCTCATGCTGTGTGTGCGGTTGGACCGCACATGTTCAACAATCCCCGCTTGTTAACGTCAGAACTCTTTTGCTCCGGCGGTATGATCAGGGTGCATATACTAGTTGCTTGTACGAAGATATATCAATGTATGGTATTTAGTTATCTTACCTCGGGTGAGGGAATAACTAAATTCTTAGTGTTGAAATCTATTCTCATACATTTCTTCGTTATTTGACAATAATTTTAATATCATAAAATTAAATGCAACAAATTTCGCTCGAATTTCGTACAAATAACCTTGCAGTGAATGCATCTGGTATTTGTTTTGCATCTGTGGGTTCAAGGTGAATTGTTTGGGCGACATTGTCCGTGACGTACCCATAATTTATGTTTTAAACATCCTCCCCTCGTTGAATGCTAACATTCAACAGTTTTCCTTAGAGGGTAAGCTTAAGCTTCCGTGTCTTCTTGGTGCTGATTCTAGTGGATGAGAGTCATCAATGTGCATTTGCTTGTTCGATGATTTTCGTCTATATGCTTAAAGACAAATGGCGAATATGACTAGAGCTAGTCCTAGGTGTGCAACAGAATACTGATGAATGTTGTGATTGTTAATTTTGTTTGGGAGCTCAGCTTGAACTAGATCCCTGGATTGTTTTTTTTAGCTCTTCGAGTTGTTTTGATGGAGGTAGATTTATGAATGGAGCCCGGATACTTGAAATATTCTTAATTGGGGTTGATATGTCCGTCAGATTGCTTAGTTTGGTGTATGGAGCCCTTGTATTGCTTTGGTAACGCTGCTGTCCTCGCAGCGTCAATAGATCTTGTTTGATATCACAGTTAGGCTCAATTTTTAAGCGTCCTGAACCTTCAAGTTTCATTGATGAAATGTAACTGTCACATACCGCGTTAATGGTGGTCTAAGTCTTAACTGCGTAAATCCATTCGTTGGGGTTTGTGAGCCGAATCCAAGTTTGAATTTCATCCAGGGTCTCGGTCTTGCATTGCTTGATAAGGGCATATTGTTTAATAATTTGTCCTCACATGTGCTTAAAGTTGCTCACTTGTGGTACAGCGGCCTTGTCTGTTCACTCAGAAATATAGCAGGTTCAGTTACTAAACAGTTGGGTAGGTCTTGCTCTGTTAGGGGGTAGTATTGGACACGGTATTGACTTATGATTAAATACGGTGCATCTGATTTGATCCCAATGTAATTGATGTTGTTCACTATCGGTATGGGTATAATCTTGAATATTTCTAGTATTTCTCTATTGACTAGTGGAAATTTAAGACCAAAAATGATGTGGTTGTTGTCAACTATTGATGTTTGGTTCATCAACAGTCGCAGCAAATGCTCTTCATTTTCTTTGTTACTTCCAAAAGCCAATTAATGGCATTATCCAATTAATGGCACAGTTATCATCTAGAACTCCAAACAATGAGTTAGCCACAGATCCAATAATGCTGAAGGTTCCTCGCTTCTGCCGAGAACTAGGAGGTTGATCTCAAAATATTCATTTCCCATTTTCAGGCCTTCTTCCAAGTTCATGACCTGACTGAGTATGGATTGACAAGATTTCGTGTAAGTTATCTTCTCACATAACAGTTTTAGTGATCCTATTCCCTTGACGACTTCTGTGTATTCAGTCCAATATGCCTCCAAGTCGTAGTGCACAAGTAGGTTCCAGTCGTTTGATGCCAACATTGCTGTTCCCATGGAATCAAATTAAAGACCAAGTTCAGATAGAAAAGTGCTGATTTCTACTGGGTAACTGTTTGCGAACGGTAGACACAAATATACTAATAGGAACGACACTATTGCTGATCCATATGTTCTTCGAGATTTCTTTGGCGGTTGATCATCTCTTTTAATACCGGTGTTACTTCCCTCTTCCAGATGAGTTGGCGTTCGCTTTGGTTGTTCGTTTTATTAACGTACCTCCTATGTTCTGTTTTGTGCAGATTCGTCTAAGTTCTCGATTGGTAAGGGAGCCAGCCTTTGTATAGCTCTGCGAAATACACCGTTAGGTGTTTTTACATCTACTACTCGAAACCGACAGTCGTCTCCAATATGAGTTTTACTTCTGCGCTCTAGCGGCCATTTCATCGGTGATGTGTTATCATCCTTTATGATAACAATGCCGCCAGGTTTAAGATTGGGTGTTGTTTGCTTCCATTTCGTACGCTGTTGTAGTTCATTAAGGTATTCCCTTGACCATCTCTGCCAGAACTCGTTTTTGAGATGCGTAATTAATTTTCATCGAGTGAGTAATTTAATCTTTGTAGGTTAAGTGTAATAAGTGTTTTGCTGACTTAACTGCAGCCTCCCATAATCCGCCAAAATGCGGGGATATGGGAGGTGTGAAGTGGAAATCGATACCCTTACCATTGAGATGATGGAGTTCCCTCCTTGAGTGGTATATAATGTATTGGTTAATTCCTGAAGTTGATTCTTGGCTCCTACGAATTTAGTTGCATTATCGCAGTTCAGGTTTTGAACATGACCTCGCCATCCCATAAACCGTTTTAAGGCACCGATAAAGGCCTCTGTTGATAAGGCGCTTACCACTTCCAGGTGGACTGCCTTGGTAGCAAAACAACAGAATATTCCCAGGCATCCTTTCTGCGATCGACTTCCTGGCCGAGCTGGTTGTACTCATTTATTTGGCAGGTTTCTCATTAATTGGGAAGTTAATTTTGGCTTGGCTCCTGCACATCTGATACACTGCTGGACTGTATATCTTGCAATTGTTTTTTCCTTTATTTGCCAAAAACACTGTCTTATTATGGCTAAAAGCGTTGGTGATCCAACATGTTTGTTTTCGTTGTGAATGTCTGTCATGATTATCTTAGTGAAGGGATGTTCGTAAGGCAGGATTATGTAAGCTGTAATTCGTTGCAACCTTTTAAATGAGTTCTTGTGCGCAATTATATCAACGAAATGGTTGGGTTCATCGCCGTTGTTAGCGATAACTACTGCTGTCTGGTCATTTTCCTTCTCTATTTGTTTCAGGTAGGGAGTGGTCAATTTGATTCTTGCGTGTGTAGGAACAAAGGGCCGTAGAACCAGAGGCTTGATTCTTTTAACCTTTCTGGAGGAACTCCTCGTGTGAGCAAGTCGGCCGGGTTCTCCTTGGACTTAATGTGCCGCCATTGTCTCGGTTCTGTGGTAGCTTGGATGGCTCATACTCTGTTAGCAATGAATGGGGGAAGGACCCTGTATCTGAGTTTATCCAGGCTAACACTATTTCTGAATCGCTCCAAAAGTATGATGGACTATCCTCATATTCGATATTCTCCTTTATCCTTTTTGCAAGGTCTGCTGCTAGCTTGGCGGCGCACAATTCTAGTCACGGGATAGTTGGTTTTTATGACTTCTCCTTGTCGAGTGGTGCTACCCGGGACCTAGCGCACAATATACGCACTATAACGGTTCCCTCACAACTTCTGCATCCAACGTACATGATGGATCCGTATGCCTTTTTAGAGGAATCAGCGAATACATGAAGTTGGATAGTCTTTGCACATTCTTTTGCGAACATGTGCCATGGAATTGAAATATGATTTAGTATACTTAGATCCTAGCGAACCTATCTGCAATCTAATTCCTGTGGAATGCTGCGTCTCAATCCAGTTTGAGTTGCCATAATTGTTGAAGAAATATTTATGCTGTAATAAACACTCGCGCCACAATACCAAGTGGATCAAATAACTGGGCTATTTTTGAAGGAACTATTCTTTTCGTCACTCTGTGTTCATCATTTAGGTCCACTTTGATCTGAGAAACTCGTCCGTCTTTGGAAACCAAATATGGTCTAGTGTCTTTATCTCCTGCCAATCGCACCTCCTTCTGTTCGGATGTAAACCTTTGGAGCAGTTGTGGATTGTTTGCGCACCACTTTCTTAGTTTAAACCTAGTTTTATTGAGGACGTCAATCAGCTGTCTTTGCATCTCTAGTGCCTAGTGGTTTAACTATCATAAGCATAAAAATTCTGCTGTAAAACCTTACTGCCGAGAGGATCTGTCTTTGCGGAAGACTGTGCTAGCATTTGAAGGCACTTTATAGCCTGGTACGGAGCCGACAATGTGCTATAGGCTATTGTATTTAATTGATACTGCTTTATAGGTCCTGAAGAATCACGTCTCCATAAAATAAGTTGATATCGTCGATCGTCTTCATGTACCAGTACCTGTCTGTACATCTATTGACCCAGAAGGCCCTTGCAGTGAATGTTAATTCACTGATTAGGATTGAGCGGAGAGCCGCACTTTTCAAGTTGCTTAGAGACCAAGCCCCTGATGTGCTTGTGGTTAGCGAAACTAAGCTATCCAAAAGACACAAAATATATATTGTATAAAAATTAAACTATGCGAAGGAATCGACCCAACTCTATTCAAGGAGGAGGCGTTGCGATCTTCGTAAGAAAAGGTATACGTTTTAAAAGAATATATAATCGTGTAGTGCGTAGGTTTCAGGTGCAAGAAACATGCATCATTTATACCCCTCTCCGTAGTGGAAAGCGGTTATACATGGTGTCAGTTTATGCATCTAATGCTACTCAATCCACCCTATTCATCTCAGAGCCCGAGACACTTTTTCGATTTCTGAGACTGAAATTGGAGGAAAACTACTTCATGTTCCGCGGAGATTTCAACGCTAAACCTAGCGATTGGGGAAATAATACACCAAACACTAGAGGGAACCTGCTATTCAATTGTCACGGCTCTGTACACTACTGTCCAGATTGAAGACCTTATACAGACAGTTTACTGACAGACATAGCTCAGAGATTATGACATTAAAGTCGTCGATCAAAAACCTCCAAACATTAATATTGTATTGGAACAATAGAATTCAGGCTGTAAACGCCAGCAACCCGAATATGTTCCCGCAAATAAATAAAATTTTTCGGAGGAAAGATCAAGACGACCTTTCATGTCTTAAAATCGCCCGAACGACAGACAATGAACGCATACTTTCAACAGCAGTCATAGATCCAAATGAGGCTGTTGATGATGACAAATTCTTTATGATTGAAAATCCGCAGGAGAAGGTCGAGGTTGTAGGAGCGGCCTTCCAGAAAGTGTACAAGACAAATGAAATCACTGGTCCGAACCACGACCTGAAAAATCGAGTCCTTGTGCACAGTTTCTACCTTAGAAACGAAATAGTGAACTGGCAAATCGAGAACTCGGATTTCACCCAGTTCAGTGACGAGAATATGGCAAATAATGTCATCGCCAATGAAAGGGAACAACCCCCGTTTATTTCGAAGGAAGAGCTTCAAACGATCTTCGACACAATTAGAAGTAAGAAATCAGTGAGAACCGTTGGTATACCGAACATCTCCCACTAGAAGCGGTGGACATTTATACCACCCGGTTTAACAATGCAATGAATAATGCACATTATCCAGCGCATTGGAAAACCGCGTTGGTACATCCCATCCCCAAAAGGGATAAAGACACCTCGAATCCTGCGAATCTCCGGTCGATCAGTCTCCTTCCAAACATCAGTAAGGTTTTCGAAAAAGTCATCAACAGAGTCCTGACAAAATGGACAGAAATATAGTTCCGGATAATCAATTCGGTTCCAAGGCGGGGCATGATGTTATTCATGCCGCGTCTAAGCTGGTTTCTGATATCCAATGGATCAAAGCCAAGAAACAGTGCACGGGTGCCTGCCTGATTAACTTGGAGAAGGCTTTCGATACCGTATGGTTACAAGGTAAACAGGTTAGGTATTAGTAAACCACTACTGTGTATTCTTTTCAATATGCTCACCGATAGACAGTTCATCGTGAAAAATGGCGATGTGACTTCTACTGGTATATTCGACATTAAAAACGGTCTACAACAAAGTGCGGTCAGTTCGCCAATCCGTTTCAAAATTTACACAAGTGATCTGATAGGTTCACTTCACTATGCCATAACGTACGCAGACGACGCGTACAGATCAGGTCCAAAGATTGAGATTATAAAACAATATTGGACCGACTGGAAGTTGAAGATCAACTTTCAGAAGTCGGAAACCATTCTGTTTAGGGCGCCTTTGTCTGGGGCCTCTGCGGATACCAGAAAGAATTGGCGAAAATTTCCGATCGTGGGACAACACGGGCAGCCGCTTGTTTATCGAAATGTAGTCAGATACCTAGGGATCTGGCTAGATCAATATCTGTATTTTAACAAACATATAGATACCAAGATGCTTTTGCCCTTACAAAGAGACTGTTTTATAGCTGGCAACTCGATGCGAGAGTTAAGGTGATCTGCTACATGGCCCTTACTCGGCCTATGCTTACATTTGGTTGTCCCGTGTGGTTCAACGTGAGAGCAAGTCTTTTGGAAAAGATTCGGGTGTTTGAGAAGGCTTTCCTTATGGCTTGTCTTCGTTTATACACAACACCAGAGTCTGAGTACATAAAATTCTATCCTTATGAGGTCTTGTACAATAGGACGAACCTCATACGAGTGGACCGTTTTGTTATTAAGTTGATTCGAAGGCACATTGCAAGAGCAATGACCTGGTAAGTAGGTTAAGTAGGCTTAGGATTTATTTTTAACTAGTCTGTAAGTTTTAGTTTATAAGTTTTATAATAATAAAAATAAAATATGTCCATTTACTAAGTTTTTGATAAAAAATGTATTTTCTTAGTTCTAGTTTAAGTGAATTAAAACAAATACACATACACTGCAAGCAACGTCGGCTGACACGTAGTTTAAGAATTATGTTTAACTTAGTTGTCCGCATAGGGCCAGTAAGTCATAATAAGATAGTTTTCTAAGTTATTTAAGCTAATTTTCAAGCGTTTTTTTTTTGTCCAGCTTATAAGAATTAATTTTTTTTTTTTTTTTTTATGGGTAGTTGTGAAAATTTTCATAGACACTATAGTAGTGTGAGATTCTTACTCACTAAAAACACACCTCCCTTCTTATCGACTACAACTAAGTTACCTTATCAAGTAGTTCCCGTTTCCAATAACGTTCGCGTGGGGCAGGTAGCTTTCCAGCAAAAGCACCTGCTAGTACCGCTATTATATGCGGATAGTCCTTATCGCGCCAGATCGAATGGTCTCATTCTTTGTTATCGACGCACTAAGTTTGTCTCGTCCAGAATTTGGAGTATTTTATTATTACAATGACCATGAAGACGAATACGGAGTTTGCGAGCAAAGTTCATTATTTCGTCCTCGACGGTAACTATTCCTAAGTCTCTGTGGATATCAATGTTTCTGATATACCATGGGGCGTTCACGATTTGTCTTAGAACTTTGTTTTGATAGCTTTGGAGAATATTTCGGTTGATTGGTTTAGTACAGCCCCAAAGTTGTATACCGTACGTTCAAGCAGGTTTAAGCACTTGCTTATAGATGAGCAGTTTATTATGTACGCTTAACTTGGAATGTTTTCCTAGTAGGCAGTACATTGTCTGAAATTATTTAATTTAAAAATTTAAGAATTAATGAATTATGAAATAAAAATGCATACAAAATGAAGAAATGAAATGTACATTTTTTGAATATCGGCTGTAAATATGAGTCTTAGCAGCCGAAAACAAAGCAAAATAGTAAACAGATCGTCTTGGATAGTCGGACCTGTATGCAATATAATGATAAGTTTGTTTAGGTTTTGCATGATGCGTCGAACACTACCCGTAACTTGGTGTTACTGCTATCAGGTTTTTGAACGCAATGATGAGGTGGAAAATAATGGTTTTGCGGAATTGATGATTGATCTAATACCGCCATGTGCCGTAATTTTATTTATTTCTTATTGATTTTTGGCCAACCTTCTTTCTAGAGAGTAAAGTCTTCGCAATGCAATGCTTCTTGAGTCACGTAGGTCAGCAGGATTCTCGGTGAATGGAAGTCTTACTACGAATCGTCCGCAGCGGTTATGACGTATTGTTGCGTTCAAGTCCCCTCATATTTCTTCTCGGTCGCCGTTATTTGCCTTTTTTGACCCCCAAGTTCTTCGAGTGTACAGAACTTCTCAAAAGCGTTGTTGAGGCCTTCGTCTTCTCAACAAATGCTGCATAAAAGTGACGATTTGGATGGTTGTCCCATCCGTCCAGTGGGGATCCACCTGGAAATGGTATTTTGAAGAACAGGCATGTTCTCCGCTGTTTTGATTTGGCCTTCTGACAAAAAATCTTAATAGAACCCTGCCCCTATAAGAAGATCTATTTTGCTCGACGTATTAAATGTTGGATCCGCCATTTTGATATTTTTCGTTATAGTTCAGTGGAGATATCAACTGCCTTAGTGGGTTGTGGCGACAATATTTTGTTATGAACCAATGCTTCTCATCTTGTTGTGAAGTCGTTTTTTGTTTATTTCAGTTCTACATTTACTCTATTCTGTGTTCTTTTTGGATTGCATTATCAACTCCCTGGATGTTCAATGCATCATATTTGGTCGGAATCTCTGGCCTTTTTACTACACGTTTCGTAATGAAATTGACCTGCGAGCCTGAATCTAGAAGTGCGCTGTCCTCAATGTGATTTCTTGTGTGGGCGTTACCTTTGCTGCTGGCGCGTCGAAATGAACTGACGTATTATGTTTTTTCGAGCACCTATTGCATACCCGCCGAGAACATTTTGCCGCTGATGGCCTGGTTTGAGGAAGTTGATGCATCGATCATTATCCTTTAAGATGTTTAAATGCTTATTAGGCGTGATTTGGAGAAAAAATCATTTGCATGCATACCATAAAAAGCATGATGTGCTTTGCACACTGGGCACTAAGTATCTAAATTGGCGATTGCTGAACATTTTGCTGTATTTGATCGCCTTGGATCTTCAATGCTCCGTCCCTAATTTCCCAAAGATTCCAATGATTGGAATCGATTTTCGAGGAACTTCACAAAGTCCTTGATTGTCTGCAAGTTTCTTGGACTGGATAGGGATTTTTCATACAGTATATGGGTATCCTTATCTAACTTATTTATTAATATATGAAGCAATAGCAGATCCCAATTTGATGTGTGAACGCCAATATTCTCTAGCCCCATCAATCACTTCTGCGTAGTGTCATAGAAGTTTCTTACACTGATCACAGACGGCTTGTCCATAATATGCGTTGATTGTGCCATTAACATGTTGATTAATCCTGATACCAGTAGTCTTGGGTTTTCATATCGTTACTTGAGCATTTTCCAAGCTGTTACAATATTTGCGTCTGATGCCGGAAAATGCCTTTTGGTTTCTCGGGTTCTCTCAGTTAGTTCCGTTGTTTCAGGATTTAGTTTGGGTTATGCCTCAATCTTTTCCTCGAAATGGGTCCTGAACTTCTCGTAGTTCTCACGGACCGTATCGTATAAGCCTTGGGTAAAATACTGATGATCATGGAGTAGTTTTGCCATGATCTTGGTATCCGTTTCTACAATTATGTCCCAGGCTGCCTTTGCTTGATGAAGTCTTTCTATGTAGTAATCTTCCTTGGTCTTTATTGCCGTGGAATCCTTTTTATAGTTCTCAATGAGTCTATCATTGACGTTGAGATTTTGTTTCTCAGTCAACTGGTCATGTTGGAAAGTAAAGTAAATTCTTAAATATTCGAAATTAATAAAAGTTAATCCCATATAAACGTAAACAAAATATCCCATTTATGTATCATGCAATAAATCTCAAAAATACAGAAAATGTCAAATGTTAAATATAAAAACAAACAATGGCAAATAAATTATTATTACGTTTTAAGAAAGAATAGTGATTTTTTATTGTTCGCAGTTTCTCTTTTCTTTTGTTCATTAATATTTAACTGAACATTTTGGTCCTTCTACGCCATTTTTAATTAAACATTTTTTTTAAATAAAATTCAACTAACACAATACCTACGTGTTTTGAGTGGTACTTGCTGGATTTGGTGTTTTTTTTATTACACATGCTGTGTCTTTTCGGTGGATAATTGTACAAAAGATTGTTCGACGATTAGAAAATTCAACCCCGCACATTTTTTAGTTCCTTTTGTGGGTTGTGTTTTGACAGCATCGGCGGCTGTGGTGGATATTTCTTTCACTTCTCACCACTCATCTTTTAGAGCTCCTATTTAAGCTCTTGCCCTCAAGTCGCTGTCTGGCCATCTTTCGACTCAAACTCTTCAAATTACAGGTTGGGAACACCTGAATGGGTTGACTTTGGCGGATCATAATTTCAATCTTTCAGCCAAAGTTGATGTATTGCTGGGCAGTGATGTTTTAGCTGATATATTGTTGCCAGCCATCGTCAGACCGAAACAGAAGGATTTACCAATCGCCCAGAAAACCAAATTAGGATGGGTGCTATTCGGTTAGGCTCCAGTAATGACCCAGAGGATCAACACCTTCGTGCAAAAATGCTGCGTTGAAGAAGAACTCCGTCGATTCTGGGAATCAGAAGAGATTGCTCATCAACAGTATCAAAGTCCCGAGGACATCGAATGCGAAACACATATTGTAAAGAATGCTAAGGGTCTAGCTGACGGTCGTTTTCAAGTGGCGCTTCCATTCAAAGGAGATGTTTATCCTATGCTTGGCAGATCAAAAGAAGGTGGACTCGTCAATTCCAAGGCTCTGGAAAGACGATTACAAACAAATCAACATCTAAAAGAACGCTAAATGTCTCGAAGAATAGCTTTACCTTGGCCATATGGAGGAGGTCGAAGACACCCAATGATCCTAGAACCGAAACATACCTGGTCAAAACTACACGCAAGTGAAGCACCTAGCAGGACCCTGCACGGCGGGATTCAACTAATGATGGGATATCTGCGCAATAAATGCTGGATCTTTCGGATAAAAAGAGTAGTGAAGACACACATTCACGGATGCACCATATGTCTCCGATATCGGAGCAAAACAGCTCACTAAATCATGGGAGAACTCCCCAGCCCAAGGGTAAGGATATCGAAGCCCTTCACACACACTGCAGGGCCCATCGATATAAAAACATGGAGAGGTCGAAGAGCCAAATGCTATAAGGGTTATCTCGTCATATTCGTCTGCCTGACTACCAAGGCTCTTCATTTGGAGACAGTTATCGACCTTACCACCCAAGCCTTCATAGCAGCCTTCCAACGATTTGCGGTGCGAAAAGGACTTTGTCACCAAGTCTACAGTGACTGCGGCACAAACTTTGTTGGAGCCAAAGCAGATTTTAGTCAGTTACTGGATAACGCTACCCACGATTGTAAAGAAATAGCTGAAGTTTTGGCAACTGATGGAACTCAGTGGAAGTTCATACACCCAGCTTCCTCCCATTTTGGAAATTTATGGAAGCGGGTGTTTAAAATGTGAAGTACCACTTCAAAAGATTCGTCGGGAATGGGACACTAACGTATGAAGAGTTAGCCGCGCTTCTAAATCAAATTGAAGCATGTCTTAACTCCAGACCTCTGTGCCCCGTATCAGAAGTTCCTAAGGACTTCCGCGACTTAACGCCTGCTCATTATCTTATCGGGGAAGAGATCCTCACTGTTCCGGAACCTGAGCTAGGCAACAAAAAAATCAACGACCGGTGGAAGATGATTCAACTCCGTATGCAAACGTTTTGGAAGCTATGGCAAGTGGAGTACCTGACACAGCTGCAAAATGAGCCAAGTGGTTAAAGCAGCAACCACTGTTAAAAATCGGAGACCTGGTCCTTCTCAGAGACGAAAGACTCCCACCATCAAGATGGAGTCTAGGTCGCAATATAGATACCTACCCCGGAGCTGACAACATAGCTAGGGTCGTAAGAATAAGAACGCAAGCTGGTGAGTTTAAAAGGCCTATCATTAAATTCTGTCCACTACCAGTGAACAACATCGAAACTGAAGACACAACACCTATCCACCAGAATTAAAATAAAAACACCATATGTACAGATGCATTCGACTCTCACGGCATAAACCAACAACAGCAAGTACACACTAAAGCAACAAATTTCTCAAGCAATAAACCAACATATACTAACTTCAACAAAAAACAATAGCCCTACTTCATCAGTTTCTATTTATTTCTGCATCTCACAACAAAATATCATACAGTCCATTTATACCACTGACATTCAAATGAAAACATTCTGGCTTTAAGATGAAATCAAATTACATGCCCCTCAAATAAAAATGTAAATAAACAGACAAATCTCGCATATCACAGAAATCGACGTTAAATAGCAAAACACACAAACACAAGCACTCATCCATATATTCCATAGGTGGTATAACTCGCAATACAACGAATGCACAAATCGATAACAAAACACAAGCACACAAGTCCTTCACCAGCAATAGCATACACGCAGCCATATCGAATCCAATCCATTAACATCCACGCAATACACAACACACTTCAAAGGCCCAAACTTGCAGGCATCTACACAAAACACAACGACTGCTTTGAGCCTTTGCTCAGAACATCCTTCTAACGCAATACCTAACGGTGGTTCCTGGAGGAGCTTCCAGTCCGGACGATGAGGACATATTTTTAGTGCGGTTAACGTCCCACACTGACCTTTAGGCTTTCAAAGCCTTTGAGTCCTCGTTAAAAAAAAACGCAAACACAAACACACAACATGCAACACACAACATGCAACACACAACATGCAACACACATATTCAATCAGTCAAAAGAACAAATAAATAAATAAAAAAAAATAAAAAAAATTTCATGCACTAAATCCATAATAATCATTCTCACAAGAAACCATCACAAACTCACCAACTGAATTTCTCTCACTCAGAACTGATATATAAAAATAATAATAAAATGAAATTAAATCCACGAAAACACAAAAAAAAAGAAACCACAGGTGAAATGTGTATTTAGTGGAACACCACACACATTTAACATGACGGAATTACTATATTGTGTTTTGTGTCACGGAAGTGAAAACATGTCTGGCGCCAGTTGAAAATTGAAAGACGATGAAGACCGAGCATTTGTATCGGAATTAATTGAAACGTATCGGTCATTACCGAGTTTATGGGATGTCAAAAGGAAGCGACTGAAACAAAAAAATGCAAGAGCAATATATGCAATACAATCGTCCGTTTCACTCATCGCACATCCGTACACCACGAAAACTCACAAAAACTTAAAATTTCAAGTCAATCGATTGAACTGTGTAAGGGATAGCGTCAATCCACACATACACGATGCATGATGTCAACCGATTGACCGCTTTACACTTGTGATGTCTATTTGATTTACAAAGTAATAATCCATTTTTTTTCTTGCATGTGCATTCGATCGAAAACGTAGGAGATTTCCAAAACACAGGGGGTTGCATGCCGAAAAAGATGTCTTGCGAAAATTTGCGAACAGAGTTTACAGCCGGCGAGAATGTTGGAAATCAAAGTCAATTCATAAATGTTGGAAAATAAAGTCAATCATTTAATATTCGAAATCAACAAAAGTTATTCACATGTAAACGTAAACAAAATATCGCATTTATGTATCATGCAATAAATCTCAAAAATACAGCAAATGTCAAATTTATAATATAAAAGCAAACAATGGCACATAAATTATTATAACGTTTTAAGAAAGAAACCCGGAATAGTTGTGTTTTATTGTCCGCAATTTCTCTTTTCTTTTGTTTATACATTTTTAATTGAACATGTCGATATCCACGATATTCCGACTCGGAGACGACTGTTTCGTTGGTACACGATTGTTCGGAGTCAAAACGCGACGGACTTTACCACTGTCTCAAACACTGGTCAACGCTTCGGTATAGTTACGATCGCTCAAAAGTTTGTCTCTTACTCGAGAAAGCAAATATGAGGATCACGTCGGGGTCACTAAATGTTAACGTCAGAACTCTTTTGCTCCGGCGGCATGATCAGGGTGCATGTACCGAGTTGACCTCGGTCGAGTACGCACGATATTTCAATCGCTGCCGACTGCAGTGACACAAAAAAAAAAATCACTACCTCCCATTCCCACTTAATCCGCGCGCGCGTGCTCTCCACGAAAAGAGTGAAAAAAAAACAAAAATAAATAAATAAACAATAATAAATAAAATAAATAATAACACCTTTTTTAGAAATTTTAACTGATCATTATGATTCCTCGATAATGACGGGGATGCTGCTGCTGATATGATCACAGACACTTTTCTCTTTGGCATGACATCCTTTATCCTTCACAGGATAAAGAGTATCAGACCAAAAAAAAGGCGTGGTACGACTCGAGCTGTAAAGAGGCTGGCAGGTTAAGCGAAATGTTTTGTCGGTCCTATAAGACCAACCCCACAGAGGAAAACCGGAAAAAATTCAAACGAGCCAGCAATTACTGCAACGCCTATCTTAAGCGTGTAAAATTTATATACGACTAAAACCTGAGGCGAGAAATACTACAATGTCCCAAAGGTAGTAAAAAATGTTGGTCGTTGGTGAAAAAAATTAGAAATTCTGCGTCATCCTTCATCCCAACGCTCATTTACAATGATATTCTAGCTCTCAGCTCTTTAGGCAAAGCCAATCTGCTTGCTGCACACTTTGCAGCCAGCTCAACGCTTCCAGATTGTGCTTTGTCTCCGCCTACACTTGAGTGCGTCGAATCTTTAATGGGACGAATCCACTTTCGCACTCGTGTAGTAGCAAGAGTTCTTAAAGATCTTAACGCTCACAAATCCGCTGGTCCAGATGGTATATCTCCCCTTCATCTGAAGAGGTGTTCTTCTACGCTGGCAAAACCACTGCGTAAGCTTTTCCATCAATCCTACTCTTAAGGACACCTTCCGAGCAGATGGAACACAGCATTTGTTCAATCCTAAAACCTAAAAAAGGCGAATCTTCTTCACTCTCCTCTAACAGACCCATTGCATTTACATCACTTCTTTCCAGGGTCACGGAAACGCTGATAAAACGTTGGTCATGAATTATCTCGAAACACGAAAACTTCTTAATGACCGGCAGTACGGTTTTCGTAGCAACAGGTCCACTGGTGATTTCATGGCATGTCTCACCGAAAAGTGGAACTATAGTTTACATCAATCTGGCGAAAGCAAGATAGTTGCACTTGATATTTCTAAGGCATTTGACAAAGTTTGGCATCAGACTCTTTTGTCGAAAATGCGTGCATTTGGGATCGATGACTCTCTTCTTCAATGGATTAGAAATTACCTTTCGGAACATTCAATTCAAGTTGTCTTCGATGGTTTCAAATCTGATGTTCGCAAAATAAATGCTGGTGTGCCCCAGGGCTCCGTTCTGTCTCCGGCACTCTTTCTAATTTTCATCAATGATCTCTTGTCTGCTACTTCTAATCCAATTTACTCCTCTGCTGACGACAGTCCTCTCTGCATTTCATATTCATTCCCCTGCTCTTCGGCTATAGAACGGGAACGGCAGCGTATGTTAAGCTCATTAAATTACGATATAAACAGCAAAACCAATTGGAGAACTACCAACAGAGTGGAATTTAATGCTTCCAAAACACAATGCAGTCTGCTGTCGCTTAATCGAAAAACTTGCCATTCTCGGTATGTGTGTCAATGATTTACGTTGGAATGACCACATATTCTAAGTCACCAAAAATGCTGCGAAATGTCTAGGTTTCTTTATGCGATGTAAGAAATATATCACCCCCTCTGATCTGGCTTCAATATACTAGGCTTTCATCCACGCAAAACTGGATTACACTGCTCACATCTGGTCAGGTGCTCCCAAGACTCCTTTGCGCCTACTAGGTAGGATTCGAAACCGTGCGATAAAACTAATAGCTGATGCTTATATTACACAGCCGATTGACACCCTCGACCACCGACGTAATGTCTCCTGTCTCACCCAGTTCTATCGCTATTTTCACCACCAGTGCTCCTCTGAAATTGCCAGTAGCATTCCGCCCCTTCAAACCGCCAACTGTAACACCCGTATCGTAATGCTGATAACACCGTAATGCTGATCAGTACGCCCTCAAGCCCACTTTCGGACGCACCCTGAAATATCGTGATTCTCTCCTAAGCCAAACAACTCGCTCATGGAATGCCCTGCCGAGTTCTTCATTTCCTAGCCATTACAACCTTCCAACATTTCAAACCAACGTTCATCGGTACCTCTCTTTTCTTCCTCCCTAATTTCCCTTGCCCGCGCTATGTGCAAACATTTTAAGTGTACATAATCCCTTGCGCGTGCGCAAATTATAAAAAAAAAATTACTTGATCTTGTAGTGGATATATTAGGTGCGTGTACCAATATATCATTGTATTTGGGAATGATATTTAGTTATCTTACGTCAGTGCTATTAGGTCCTTGTACCAATATATCAATGCATTTGGGAACGATATTTAGTTGTCTTACGTCGGGTGGGGTAATAACTGAATATAGTACAACTTAACTTCTTATTCTTAGTGTTGAAAAAATCAGTGCTTTATTGCTTCAAACTTTTCACAAATTTACACAAATTTATTGCTTAATTAGAATAACTTAAATTACGACTAAAACTTACATACAATTTGCGTATTTGACAATGAATAAATGCTCATTCATATTTTCGTTATTTGACAGTAATGTTAAAATCGAGTGCAACAAATTTGGCTCGAATTTCGTCCAAAAAACGTGAATGCACGTGGTATTTGTTTTGCAGCAACTGATGCACTGTTTGCACATTGTACGGCAACATGTGTAAGTCTGGTGATGGCCCGTCATCTGGTTGATGTTTCTTTGTTCTCAGCGACATCGGCAACCACACCTGCTATATTCTCGGCCGAACGACTAGTTCGGTGGCGGCCACCCCTGTATGGTGTCCTGTCGTTCCAGTCTGTTCGAGTCGAGTAGCTAAGCGCCAGAATGTTTGCCCAGTTGACGCAACGCAATTAGGAAATCGACGTCGAAATTCACGCTGCACTAACACCACAGACCGATTATTGTCCAAAAAAATCAACACAATTATTCCACGATCTTGCGGGGTATAGCGATCCATTGCTTGTCTGTTTGTATACTGCAGCTGTCTAGTTCACAAAAGTCAAATATGATTGACGTACGACGCCATTTGCAAAAATAATAACATCTTCCGATAGGATAATTAATTTTACGCCACCTTGTATCTGCGTTCAATATATCCAAAGAATCAAACTAACGTTTAAAACCACATTCACATGTGGTTGGCATAAATTGGAAATTGGAATTGGTTTCAAAAGAAATAAAAATTACAGTCAAAGTCATAATCAGAGTCCGCGCAGTTCGGTTCGTAGCAGCACCCAAGATCAGTTAACACCAGCATCTTCTTCAAAGTCTAATCAAGAGTGTTGTCGATGCAGCAGAGTTTATAGTCTATAAAGTTGTCCAGCAACCCAGTGGGAGCGTTTGGTCACGTGTCGACTAAATGTCGGCAGAGCAACGATCAGCTAGGTAGTCGCAAGGTTGCTGCCAAATTATGAGAAGCCACCGATTACGTAAATACTACGAGTATTTCTTCAAATGCAACCAATCATATCAGTCAAGCAGCGCCTGTTGAAGTCTATATTGAGGGTGTTCCTGTCATAATGGAAGTTGATCTGGCCTGTTCTTCAGTAATTTCCTAAGTACAGTAATGAGTAATGATTCAAATTAAGTAATATCCGATTAATAAAAACTAACCAAGCATTGTTGTCAATTATATGTAAAATCATTATGTTCCAGTGTGTTTGCCGAATGCTTCAAGTGTCAAAAATTTTCAATTAATAGTCATAGTGGGTGGCCGTGGCTCAAGTGGTAGTGTATTGACTTCCAAGTCGGACGGTTCGGTGTTCAATCCCAGCCGCGCCCGACAGACACTCTTTTGTTCAGGCAAGCAAGACCACGATAAGTAGTTGCCTTGAATTACAACAACAAGTCCAATTACACCAATAATCTAGTCTCCCCATTAAATGTTGGATGCCACCGATGGAGCGAAATAGCCACTGAGCCCAAACATCTTTCTTTATCTCTCTGTCCCATTTTCCTAAAAAACTTAGCACGTGCTCAAGCACTTTAAATGTAATCATATCCACTTGACTGTTAAGTTCATTAAAAAAAAAATAAAAAATCCATAGTGAAGAGAATATAAGGTCTTTGCTTGGTCGGGACTGGGTTGATGTCGTTTACCCAAATTTGTGCAGATTATTTTCTTTTGATGTTGCTGGCCAAGATAACTGTTTAAAAAATGTAAAAAAAAACACCCAAGAAATAATTGAAAAGTTAAAAAAAGGGTTCCTTTACATATATTCCCTTCACTAGGCCATTCATTGGAAACAGTGTGAGGAATTTTACAGAAGAAATTGTGCTTAAGTTAGAGTGTCAGCCAATACTCCATTGCAGTTACTCAATGCCTTATAAATTACGTAATAAAGTGTTACACGAGCTTCAATGCTTGTGTAAAATGAACATTTTGGAACCAATAAGGTTTAGTTTATGTGTCTTGCCGATTGTAATTGTTTCAAAACCAAAGAAAGTATTCGTATTCACTTAGATAAAAAACTGCCTATAAACCCTTATATCAAAACTGAACTCTATCCACTCCCAAAACGGAACATATTTTTGCAAGTCTAGAAAATTGTAAGTTGTTTTGTATAGTTGACTTGTCGGGTGCTTACCAACAACTTAAATTATCAAAAAAGTCTACGGAATACGTCACAATTAATAAGCACGTAGAATTGCTTCAGTATAACAGATTGTCTTTTAGCATATCTAGTGCGCCATCCAGTTTACAGTCAGTGAAGGACCAAGTGTTATTAAACACGCAAAATTTGTCTTTTTATCTTGACGATATCTATATTGGAGGTCAAGACTACCAAAGTTGTAAAAAAACGGACCTTGAAGTTTTAAGTAAACTTAACCACTCCAACATAATTTAGATAAATCACTTTTTTTCATAAAAGTATTGTATTTTGCCAAATCCAAATAAGCTTAGAGCCATAAATGAAGGCCCTGTTTCAAAAAATGTCCAAATGTTGCTTTGGAATGCTGAACTGCTATAGAAAATTTATTAGAAATGCTACGAATGAGTTGCACGATTTAAACCAACTTCTCAGAAAAGATACCAAATTTGTTTGGAATAAAAAAGGTCAAAAATGTTTCAAAATTCCAAGTCACTACTAATATATGACTATATTCTTCAATATAATCCTTCAAAACAGAATTTTCCCCCCAGCTACAATATCGCGTTTCCCATTACCCGATAATACTGGCATTGAGTATATTGGTATGTTGTAAAAAGGTATTGATAGTTCAGTCGATGTAGAAGAAGTTGAACTATGTACCGCTTGGCTAAATCATTTCACACAAAGTGCCAAACTATTTCATAGAATTAAAGGAGATCTTTCTATAGATGGTGGGTGTCCATACTATCACGGCGAAATAGTTATTCCTGCGTCGTTACAAAATGTAATTTACAAATAATTCATTCTAATAATAACATCATACTCGTATGTATTATCCACAAAATAATGGTTTAGCGGAGGGGGTAAAAAGTAGTTTAAAGAAATATGTTAACGGTTATAAATTAAAATAGTTGGATATACAAGCTCGATGCAAAAACTAAGGGAACACCTGCATCTTGAGCTTTTTCTTATAGTCCCCAAACAAGACTACATTCTTTGAACAAAAATGGATATCTTTGTTTAGATGAAAGTAAAAAAACAAATTTCTAAGAAAAACATAAACAAAATATAAATAAAAGTAAAATAAGATTCAGTAAATTTAAAGAAGGTGATGAAATATTTTACAGAAATATGGATTCCAGCCGTAGTTTTTAAGATTATAAGTCCATTAATTTACTTAATTAATGTTAATAATACTCGTAGAATTAAATATGTGCATCATAACCAAATCTGATTTTCAAAATAAAAAGATAAATTTCATCCGGTATGTAAGTCTGATGAATGGAGTAATTTCAAAACTTCAAACCCAGAAGTCTTATTTAACAAAAAGTTGAATAATGAACCTGAATAAGAACACATTTTTCATAACCAGTTGGTAATTAGATGAACTAGATGAAGAAAACAGCAGCCAAATCGATTAAATTATGAATAAATAATAGCTTTTAAATCCCCACTTAAAAATGAATTCACAAAGAGTTATTTATATATTTAAGGTACATCAACACCTTAGGAGGCTCATAAAAACAACAATTTCAATTTCACGCACTCTATGAGATTTTTTTTTTATGTGAAGCTTATAAAATACAAAAATACTTAATTTGTTTTTTAATTTCATTTTTTAACCACTATTAAGGAGGCGCTAAGGTCGAGGCCTCAAAAAAATGGTGTCCCATGACAGAAAGTTAATCTGAGGATTGGTGAATCAGAAAAAAAAAAAAAGGCATCTTCAAGGAAAGATCCCTTTTGTGACAATTCACCACAATTAAAAAGGTGTATGTTTAGAAAAATGTTAAAAAACACCCCTGTTTTTCATTATTCTGGGTTAAAAAAAAAAATTATGTCAATTTTTCTTGGCAAAATGTCGTGAACTGGCTTACAAAACATCTCAACGAACAAAACAAGACCAAAATCATTCAAATCGGCCGAGTAGTTTTGGAGATTAACTGTCCGCCATTTGAAAAGAGTTAGTCTCGAGAAAAACGTGTTTAAAGTTTTAACTCGCTGAGTTATCAAATGTGGACTGCTGGAAGCGCGCGCACACTTTTACTAATTTCACTATTTTAGAATTTGAATTTTAATAAAACTTTTTTGGAGGTGATTTTTTAAAGTATGAGGATTAAGCAAACGCAAAAAAAAACAAATTTTTTTAAATTCATAAGGTTTGCAAGTAACTTAATATTATAAATAAATTATAATAAGTAATTTAACATGAAATAGAATGGGAAAGGTGTTATATATTAGAAATCTGGTACTGAAATAATGTATTGTAATATTTCAGCTAGGGTTCGAAATGATAAAACGTTATTCTGTTTCAAAACACTCTATTTATTATTTTTTTAAATACAACTTTCAATTAATTCACAAACAATTTCACTACTACAATATTTCACAATTCAAATCTCTTATCTTTCACTTATTAAGACTTAGCTCTTTTTCTATCGCTTTCCAAAAATCAACTTATCGTCCGCAGTTTCTCATCCTGTATTTATACTACATTTGTCGGGTTCTAGTTCTTTCTGGTAACTTCTGGTTTGAAACTGGGGTAATAACTGAACTCTCCAACGTGGAGAGTTTGTATGATCCTAAAGTTATGCAACACTGGATAATTGATTTAATCACATATATACCACAGTATTGTGGTTATGCAACACTGGATAATTGATTTAATCACATATATACCACAGTATTGTGGTATATATGTGATTAAATCAAGGATCCAGCGTTGCATAGTTTTAGGATCATACAAACTCTCCACGTTGGAGAGTTCAGTTATTACCCCAGTTTCAAACCAGAAGTTACCAGAAAGAACTAGAACCCGACAAATGTAGTATAAATACAGGATGAGAAACTGCGGACGATAAGTTGATTTTTGGAAAGCGATGGAAAAGGACCTAAGTCTTACTAAGTGAAAGATAAGAGATTTGAATTGTGAAATAGAAGTGAAATTGTTTGTGAATTATTTAAAAGTTGTATTTAAATAGTAATAAATAGAGTGTTTTTAGAAACAGAATAACGTTTTATCATTTCGAACCCTAGCCGAAATATTACATTGGTGTCAGAAGTGGGATAAAACTTATTCTGAGTGCTGTGAAAAAAAAAAGAAAATAATAAAAAAAAAAATAATAAAATAAAAAAATAAAAATGCCACGTACATTGCTGGAGCTAAGTATACCCCAGCTGAAAATGGAGCTAGAGAAGCGGAATCTCTCCGCAGCTGGAGGGAAAAGTGATTTGATTCTTCGGCTACAAGAAGCGATCGAAAAAGATGGAAAAGATCCTAAATCCATGTCGTTCGACGTAGAAGAGGAGCTTGTAAGCACAGGGGTTGACATGTCTGCCATGATGGAATTGCTCCTTGGATTGAATTCTAAGTTAGAAGAACAAAGGAGAAGTATGGATTCTAAGTTTGAAGAACAGAAGAATTCCGCAGAAGAACAAAGGAGAAGTATGGATTCTAAGTTTGAAGAACAGAAGAATTCTCTAGAAGAACAGAAGAATTCTCTAGAAGAACAGAAGAATTCTCTAGAAGAACAGAAGAATTCTCTAGAAGAACAGAAGAATTCCATTATTTCCGCACAAAAAGACACTGTCGAAGAGTTCAAGAATTCTCTAGAAGCGAAATTCGAAATAATCGATCAAAAATTAAATATGCACGAGGCACAATTCGAGAAGGTTGAACACAATATCGAGAATCTTGCGAAAGAACTAGAGAGAGTAAAGAAACAGAAAGTCCGAGAAATTTCTACAGACAGCCCTAGAAGGAAAGAGATGCAACCGCCTGTCTTCGATGGCCAAACATCGTGGCCAATATATAGAAGACAATTTGAAGCAGCTGCCATGACCAACAACTGGGACGACGGAGAAAAGTCGATTGCACTCACGCTGGCACTGAGAGGTACAGCTGCGGAATTGCTGCAAACCATCTCAGAAGATAAACAACTCAACTACGACGCTTTGGTTAAAGCCATAGAAATGCGGTTCGGAGATGACCATATGCAGCAAGTATACAGAGTCCAACTGCGCAGCAGAGTCCAGAAGAGGGGCGAAACACTTCAGCAGTTGCAGGCCGATATCGAACGGTTGGCGCATCTATCTTATCCTAATGCCGGAGAAGACCTTATCAACGAAATGGCTGTAGAGGCCTTTACCCAAGCGATTGAAGATAGGCAGTTGCAAATGGCTGTAAGAATGGCTGGAAAACGAACCCTTCCTGAGGCCCTAGCATTTGCCCTGACGATGAAAGCTGCCGACCAAGCATCTCAAGGAATCCACCGCGTGAGAGAAGTGACAGCCGTGGAATGCTCCTGTCAACGAGCAGACGTCGTGGAGCGGAACAGTGTGCGTGGAGGACAAGTCCGTTGTTGGAACTGCAACAAAATAGGACATCTGCAGCGTGAGTGCAGGTCTCCACTTAAACAACGCAGTTGTCCACAATGCGCTGCTAGGAGACGTAACGAAGAGGCATCTGGCAGGAATGACATCTATCCTGCCAGCAGCGCAACGTCAAGTTACCAGGCGGGAAACGTGTAAGAACCAACTTCGAGGGGCAGAAGTTGGTTTCTGGAATTGACGCCCCCAGGATCAAAATCCAAGTCTCCCAAACAAAACGAAGTAACAAGAGTCTTACAGTGGAAGCCCACATTGGCCAGAATAAATGCGTGGCCACCATTGACACCGGTGCCACCGCTTCCATTATAAGAAGGGAGATCGCCCATGATTCATGGCTGCATAATACCAGTAGCTACTGCTTGAAAACAGCAACAGGAGCGACGGCAAAGGTGTATGGAGAAGTTGTTCTTACGATCAATCTGGCAGGACTAACATTCACCCACGTATTCCTAGTGGCCGATATATGCGACGAGTGCATCATTGGAGTTGACTTTATGAAGGCGCATAATGTAGTGCTCGACATCGGAACTCAAGTACTTAAGTACAGGAACGTCGAGATTCCAATGGTGTACGGGAATGAGAATGCCGCATGCCTTAGGACAGTAGTCAACAAGGAAGAGATCTTACCACCTTCCGCAGAGACACTAATTTGGGCGAAGCTGGAAGGTGATCTTGGGAGCCATCGATTCTATTTGATTGAGCCGGACTCTAAAAATCATTATCAGAATTACGTCGTGGGAAAGATGCTCGTTGAGCCGAAAGGCAAAATGGTCCCAGTAAGAATCTTGAATGTGGGAAATAAGAGCATCAAACTAAAGCAAGGACATTCGATCGGAGCGTGCGTACCGATAACTGCTATCACCAAGTTGTCGAAGGAGAATGCTGCTATATCTTTGCCATCAAGTAGCACAGCCGAGTTGAAAAGAACTATACTCAGGCAAACCGAGCTGAACCAGGAGCAACGAGCGATGGCAGAGGAATTAATCAACGAATTTGCAGACGTATTTGCCTCGCAGGATGGCGAATATGGCAGCACACATTTGGTACAACACCGAATAGACACTGGAGATGCAAGACCCATACGTCAACCTCCTAGGCGTTTACCATTAGCTAAGCAGACGGAGGTTGCAGAAATGGTTTCGACTATGGAAAATGAAGGGTTGATTGAAGGCTCAAAGAGTCCGTGGGCATCACCCGTTGTACTGGTCAAGAAGAAAGACGGCACCAATAGATTCTGCGTGGATTATCGCCAGCTAAATAATGTCACCAAGAAGGATAGCTACCCCTTGCCAAGGATTGACGACACACTGGACACACTGTCAGGAGCGCAATGGTTCTCCACACTTGATTTGAAGAGTGGCTACTGGCAAGTACAGATCCATCCGGAGGACCGTGAGAAGACAGCCTTCACCGCAGGAAACGGGCTTTGGCAATTCACAGTAATGCCATTCGGATTGTGCAATGCTCCGGCAACCTTTGAGCGTCTAATGGAACGAGTTTTGCTGGGACTAACATGGAAAACCTGTTTGGTCTACCTGGACGATGTCATCGTGGTCGGCAAAACTTTTCAAGAACATCGAGATAACTTAAAGGAAGTGTTCCAAAGACTACGAAGTGCACAGCTAAAGCTAAACCCGAAGAAGTGTCATCTCTTTAGGCCAGATGTCAAATACTTGGGACACATCATCTCATCCGAAGGGGTAAGGACAGACCCAGAAAAGATCGAAGCGGTGAAAAATTGGCCAGTCCCAAGAGACAAACACCAACTGAGAAGCTTTCTGGGACTCGCTACGTACTACAGGCGGTTTGTGAAGGATTTTGCTGGGATCGCAAAGAGTTTACATCAACTAACAGAAAAGGGAAAACAATTCAAATGGTCAAGTGAATGCGAAAGAAGCTTCAAAACTCTCAAACAACAACTATGTGAGGCCCCTGTACTAGTGTACCCTACTCCAGGAAAAACATTTATTGTGGATGCAGATGCCAGTAACGTCGGAATTGGAGCTGTCCTTTCGCAGATGCATGACGGGCAAGAGAAAGTTGTTTCCTACTTTAGTAAGGTGCTCTCTAAGCCGGAAAGGAACTACTGTGTTACCAGGCGGGAACTTCTTGCTTTGGTCTTGGCAACAAAGCATTTCCATAAGTACCTGTACGGACGAAAATTCATTCTTCGCACAGACCATGCATCTCTGAAGTGGTTGCTGCAATTTAAAAATCCTGAAGGACAAGTCGCAAGGTGGATTGAACGACTCCAGATGTACGACTACGAGATACAGCATCGAAAGGGAAGCCTTCACTCTAATGCGGATGCTCTGTCCCGGCGACCTTGCAAATCTGATTGCAAACATTGCGCACGACAAGAAGAAAAAGATGCGGTATCCACTCAACGACTAAGAGCTGAGCCCACTGATGGTTGGAATGAAAGTGAAATGCGAAACGCCCAAAAAGAGGATCCGGATATCGAGCCAATTCTCGCTTGGAAAGAACATGAAGAAAAACCAGATTGGCAGGAAATATCCAATAAAAGTCCCGAACTAAAGGCATACTGGGCACAGTGGGACTCGCTTCAAGTTCAAGATGGTGTTTTGAGGCGAAGGTGGGAAAGCTCGGATGGAAAGTCGTTTGTGATGCAGCTCGTTGTGCCAAGGTCGAGAGTCAGTGATGTGCTAAGGGAACTGCACGATGGAATATCCGGAGGCCACTTGGGAGTGAATAAGACGTTAGAAAAGGTGCGAGAACGTTTTTATTGGGTGCACGCCAAGGACGATGTAGAAAATTGGTGCAGAAAGTGTGTCACCTGCGCCGCCAGTAAAGGCCCGAGGGTTAAAACTCACGGCAGAATGCAGCAATACAACGTTGGAGCGCCATTCGAGAGAATCGCAGTTGACATTGCAGGACCGTTTCCTGAAACCGAAAAGGGTAATCGCTACATTCTTGTTGTTATGGATTACTTCAGCAAGTGGCCTGAGGCTTTTGCTATCCCTAACCAAGAAGCCAAAACCGTGATTGAGCAGATCGTTTACAACTGGGTGAGCAGGTTCGGCGTACCGATGGAATTGCACTCGGACCAAGGGCGCAACTTCGAATCCAAGATTTTCCAAGGGGTTTGCGAGCTACTGGGTATCAAAAAGACGAGAACAACACCGCTCCACCCACAATCGGACGGGATGGTAGAACGCTTCAACAGAACCTTGAATGAACACCTATCAAAGGTCGTTGGCGACAAGCAATGCGATTGGGATAGGCAAATTCCAATGTTTCTATTAGCCTATCGGAGTGCAGTACACAACACCACAGGTCACACTCCATCGGAAATCCTTTTCGGTCGAACAATCCGGTTACCTAGTGAATTGATGTTTGGATCACCGCCGTCTGAAGAGAATAGAAATGAAGACGACTATGTCGCAGACCTCAGACGGATTATTAGGGACGTGCACCAAAGAACAAGGGATAAGATCAAGATAGCCAGTGACCGCATGAAGACGAGGTATGATGTCAAGGCGACCACAACGGGATTCCAGGAAGGAGATCTAGTGTGGCTATATAACCCTCATAGACGGAAAGGCATATCACCCAAATTACAGCAAGACTGGGAAGGACCATATAAAGTCGTAAAACGCATCAACGATGTTGTCTATCGCATTCAACGAGGAAGAGGCAAGATGAAAGTGGTTCATGTGGATCGAATACATCGCTATATTGGGCAGAATGTCGAAGAGTTTGTTCGGGACGAACAAGTTTAAGAGGGGGATATTGGGAATATATGTGATTAAATCAAGAATCCAGTGTTGCATAACTTTAGGATCATACAAACTCTCCACGTTAGAGAGTTCAGTTATTACCCCAGTTTCAAACCAGAAGTTACGAGACAGAACTAGAACTCGACAAATGTGGTATAAATACAGGATTAGAAACTGCGGACGATAAGTTGATTTTTGGAAAGCGATGGAAAGGACCTAAGTCTTACTAAGTGAAAGATAAGAGATTTGAATTGTGAAATAGAAGTGAAATTGTTTGTGAATTATTTAAAAGTTGTATTTAAATAGTAATAAATAGAGTGTTTTTAGAAACAGAATAACGTTTTATCATTTCGAACCCTAGCCGAAATATTACAGTATTGTAGGTTTAAGAATATATTGTGGTTGTATATGTGATTAAATCAAGGATCCAGCGTTGCATAGTTTTAGGATCATACAAACTCTCCACGTTGGAGAGTTCAGTTATTACCCCAGTTTCAAACCAGAAGTTACCAGAAAGAACTAGAACCCGACAAATGTAGTATAAATACAGGATGAGAAACTGCGGACGATAAGTTGATTTTTGGAAAGCGATGGAAAAGGACCTAAGTCTTACTAAGTGAAAGATAAGAGATTTGAATTGTGAAATAGAAGTGAAATTGTTTGTGAATTATTTAAAAGTTGTATTTAAATAGTAATAAATAGAGTGTTTTTAGAAACAGAATAACGTTTTATCATTTCGAACCCTAGCCGAAATATTACAGTATTGTAGGTTTAAGA
This sequence comes from Volucella inflata, assembly GCA_928272305.1. Lineage (NCBI taxonomy): Eukaryota > Metazoa > Arthropoda > Insecta > Diptera > Syrphidae > Volucella > Volucella inflata. Next base: position 21,167,783 of record OV743719.1, read on the forward strand.
ATATATTGTGGTTGTATATGTGATTAAATCAAGAATCCACTGTTGTATAAACTTAGGATCATTTTCATTTGTGAAATTGGTTGTGAATTAATTGAAAGTTGTTTTTAAACATATTACATTGGTGTCAGAAGTGGGATAAAACTTATTCTGAGTGCTGTAAAGGAAAAAAAAAAAATAAAACAAAATGTCCCTTACATTGCTGCAGCTAAGTATACCTCAGCTGAAAATTGAGCTAGGGAAGCGGAATCTCTCCGCAGCTGGGGGGAAAAGTGATTTGATTCTTCGGCTACAAGAACCGATCGAAAAAGATGGAAAAGATCCGAAATCCATTTTGTTCGACGCAGAAGAGGAGCTTGTGAGCACAGGGGTTGACATGTCTGCCATGATGGAATTGCTCCTCGGATTGAATTCTAAGTTAGAAGAACAAAGGAGAAGTATGGATTCTAAGTTTGAAGAACAGAAGCATTCCATTGTTTCCGCGCAGAAAGACACTGTTGAAGAGTTCGAGAATTCTCTAGAATTGAAATTCGAAATAATCGATCAAAAATTAAATATGCACGAGGGACAATTCGAGAAGGTTGAACACAATATTGAGAATCTTGCGAAAGAACTAGAGAGAGTAAAGAAACAGAAACTCCGAGAAAATTTTACAGACTGCCCTAAAAGGAAAGAGATGCAACCGCCTGTTTTTGATGGCCAAACATCGTGGCCAATATATAGAAGACAATTTGAAGCAGCTGCTATGACCAACAACTGGGACGACGGAGAAAAGTCAATTGCGCTCACGCTGGCACTAAGAGGTACAGTTGCGGAATTGCTGCAAACCATATCAGAAGATAAATAACTCAACTACGACGCTTTGGTTAAAGCCATAGAAATGCGCTTCGGAGATTACCATATGCAGCAAGTATATAGAGTCCAACTGCGCAGCAGAGTCCAGAAGAGGGAAGAAACACTTCAGCATTTTCAGGCCGAAATCGAACGGTTGGCGCATTTATCGTATACTAATGCCGGAAAAGACCTTATCAGCGAAATGGCTGAAGAGGCGTTTACCCAAGCGATTGAAGATAGACAGTTGCAAATGGTTGTAAGAATGACTGGAAAACGAACCCTCCCTAAGGCCCTAGCATTTGCCCTGACAATGAAAGCTGCGGACCAAGCATCTCAAGGAATCCACCGCGTGAGAGAAGTGACAGCCGTGGAATGCTCATGCCAACGAGCAGACGTCATGGAGCGGAACAGTGTGCGTGGAGGACAAGTCCGTTGTTGCAGTTGCAACAAAATAGGATATCTGCAGCGTCAGTGCAGAGCTCCACATAAACAACGCAGTTGTCCGCACTGCGCTGCTAGGAGGTGTAACGAAGAGGCATCTGGCAGGAATAACATCTATCCTGCAAGCAGCGCAACGTCAAGTCAACAGGCGGGAAACGTGTAAGAACAAACTTCGAGGGGCAGAAGTTGGTTTCTGGAATTGACGCCCCCAGGATCAAAATCCAAGTCTCCCAAACAAAACGAAGTAACAAGAGTCTTACAGTGGAAGCCCACATAGGTCAAAATAAGTGTGTGGCTACCATTGACACCGGTGCCACTGCCTCCATTATAAGAAGGGATATCGCTCATGATTCATGGCTGCACAATACCAGTAGCTACTGTCTGAAAACAGCCACAGGAGCGACGGCGAAGGTGTATGGAGAGGTTGTTCTTACCATCAATCTGGCAGGACTAACATTCACCCACATATTCCTAGTGGCCGATACATGCGACGAGTGCATCATTGGAGTTGATTTTATGAAGGCGCATAACGCAGTGCTCGACATCGGAAGTCAAAAACTTCAGTACAGGAACGTTGAGATTCCGATGGTGTACGGGAATGAGAACGCCGCAGCCTTAGGACAGTAGTCAGCAAGGATGTGACCTTACCACCTTCCGTAGAGACACTTACTTGGGCGAAGCTGGAAGGTGATCTTGGGAGCCAGCGATTCTATTTGATTGAGCCGGACTCTAAAAATCGTTATCAGAATTACGTCGTGAGAAAAATGCTCGTTGAGCCAAAAGGCAAAATGGTCCCAGTCAGAATCTTGAATGTGGGAAATAAGAGCATCAAACTAAAGAAAGGACAATCGATCGGAGGCTGCGTACTGATAACTGCTGTCACCAAGCTGTCGAAGGAAAATGCTGCTATATCTTTGCCATCAAGAAGCACAGCCGAGTTGAAAAAAACTATACTCAAGCAAACCGAGCTGAACCAGGAGCAACAAGCGATGGCAGAGGAACTAATCAACGAATTTGCAGACGTATTTGCCTCGCAGAACGACGAATATGGTAGTACACATTTGGTACAACACCGAGTAGACACTGGAGATGCAAGACCAATACGTCAACCTCCTAGGCGTTAACCATTAGCTAAGCAGACAGAGGTTGCAGAAATGGTTTCGACTATGGAAAAGGAAGGGTTGATTGAAGGCTCTAAGAGCATCACCCGTTGTACTGGTCAAGAAGAAAGACGGCACCAATAGATTCTGCGTTGATTATCGCCAGCTAAATAATGTCACCAAGAAGAATAGCTACCCCTTGCGCAATGGTTCTCCACACTTGATCTGAAGAGTGGCTACTGGCAAGTACAGATCCAACAGGAGGACCGTGAGAAGACAGCTTTCACCGCAGGAAACGGGCTTTGGCAATTCACAGTAATGCCATTCGGATTGTGCAATGCTCCGGCAACCTTTGAGTACCTAATGGAACGCGTTTTCCTGGGACTTACATGGAAAACCTGTTTGGTCTACCTGGATGATGTCATCGTGGTCGTCAATTTTTCCAAAGATTACGAAGTGCACAGCTAAACCTAAACCCGAAGAAATGTCGTCTCCTTAGGCTAGATGTGAAACATCGTTTCATCCGAAGGGGTAAGGACAGACCCAGAAAAAGTCGAAGCGGTGAAAAATTAGGCAATTCCAAGAGACAAACACCAACTGAGAAGCTTTCTGAGACTCGCTACCTACTACAGGCAGTTTGTGAAGTATTTTGCTGGGATCGAAAAGAGTTTGCATCAACTAACAGAAAAGGGAAAACAATTCAAATGGTCAAGTGAATGCGAAAGAAGCTTCAAAACTCTCAAACAACAACTATGTGAGGCCCCTGTACAACCGTATCCTACTCCAGGAAAAACATTTATTGTGGATGCAGATGTCAGTAACGTCGGAATTGGAGCTGTTCTTTCGCAAATGCATAACGGGCAAGAGAAAGTAGTTTCCTACTTTAGTAAGGTGCTCTCCAAGCCGGAAAGGAACTACTGTGTCACCAAGCGGAAACTTCTTGCTTTGGTCTTGGCAGCAAAGCATTTCCATAAGTACCTGTACGGACGAAAATTCATTCTTCGCACAGATCATGCATCTCTGAAGTGGTTGCTGAAATTTAAAAATCCTGAAGGACAAGTCGCTAGGTGGATTGAACGACTCCAGATGTACGACTACGAGATATAGCATCGCAAGGGAAGTCTTCACTCTAATGCGGATGGTCTGTCTCGGCGACCTTGCAAATCTGATTGCAAACATTGCGCACGACAAGAACAAAAAGATGCGGTATACACTCAACGGCTAGGAGCTGCACCCACTGATGGTTGGAATGAAAGTGAAATGCGAAAGGCCCAAAAAGAGCCAATACTCGCTTGGAAAGAACATGAAGAAAAACCAGATTGGCAGGAAATATCCAATAAAAGTCCCGAAAGGCATACTGGGCACAGTTGGACTCGCTTCATGTTGAGGATGGTGTTTTGCGGCGAAGGGGGGAAAGCTCGGATGGAAAGTCGTTTGTGATGCAGCTCGTTGTGCCAAGGTCGAGAGTCAGTGACGTGTTAAGGGAACTGCACGATGGAGTATCCGGAGGCCACTTGGGAGTGAATAAGACGTTAGAAAAGGTGCGAGAACGTTTTTATTGGGTGCATGCCAAGGACGATGTCGAAAATTGGTGCCGAAAGTGTGTCACCTGTGCCGCCAGTAAAGGCCCGAGGGTTAAAACTCACGGCAGAATGCAGCAATACAACGTTGGAGCGCCCTTCGAGAGAATCGCAGTTGACATCCCTCACCAGGAAGCCAAAACCGTGATTGAACAGATCGTTTACAACTGGGTGAGCAGGTTCGGCGTACCGTAGAAATAGCACTCGGATCAAGGGCGCAACTTCAAGTCCAAGATTTTCCAAGGGGTGTGCGAGCTATTGGGGATTAAAAAGACGAGAACAACACCGCTCCACCCACAATCGGACGGGATGGTGTAGCGCTTCAACAGAACCTTGAATGAACACCTATCAAAGGTCGTTGGCGACAAGCAATGCGATTGGGATAGGCAAATTCCAATGTTTCTATTAGCCTATCGGAGTGCAGTGCACAACACCACAGGTAACACTCCATCGGAAATCTTTTTCGGTCGAACAGTCCGGTTACCTACAGATAATTAGGGATGTGCACCAAAGAACCAGGGATAAGATCAAGATAGCCAGTGATCGTATGAAGACGAGGATTCCAGGAAGGAGATCTAGTGTGGCTATATAATCCTCATAGACGGAAAGGCGTATTATCCAAATTACAGCAAGACTGGGAAGGACCATATAAAGTCGTAAAATGCTTCAACGGTGTTTGCTATCGTATTCAACGAGGAAGAGGCAAGATGAAAGTGGTTCATGTGGATCGAATACTTCGATCGCTATATTGGGCAGAATGTCGAAGAGTTTGTTCGGGACGAACAAGTTTAAGAGGGGGATATTGGGAATATATGTGATTAAATCAAGAATCCAGTGTTGCATAACTTTAGGATCATACAAACTCTCCACGTTAGAGAGTTCAGTTATTACCCCAGTTTCAAACCAGAAGTTACGAGACAGAACTAGAACTCGACAAATGTGGTATAAATACAGGATTAGAAACTGCGGACATTAAGTTGATTTTTGGAAAGCCATAAGTTTGAAAATAACAAAAGTGTTTTACAAACATCTTGAGAAATAAAATAAACGGGTTTTGTGTTGCTCCACTGTTGACCATCCCCAGCCCAGTAGCCCTCATAAAGGTCCTCTTTGGTTTCAAACCAAGTCTGAGGACAACTGACTCTGTGATGAATTAACTCTCAGATCCAGGTCAACTAACGCTCCAACTGGCCAGCAAGGCTGTAGCCAATAAGAATTTGTATTTGCGTTGACATGGTAGCTGTTGAGATGATTGTGGTTAAAACTTGGAAGCGTTTTGATGTAAGTCAAGTCAAGTTTGGTGAAAGTCTGATATGGCTGATGGATCCAGGTCAACTAACGCTCCAACTGGCCAGCAAGGCTGTAGCCAATAAGAATTTGTATTTTTTTGACATGGTAGCTGTTTAGATGATTGTGGTTAAAACTTGGAAGCATTTTGATGTAAGTCAAGTCAAGTTTGGTGAAAGTCTGATATGGCTGATGGTATTTTGAATGGCTGGACCTAGATGGATCAGGAGTAATTTCCGTAGATGAAGATGCACCGTGTGTGGCTTGATCTGTGCTATATGTACTTTCAGATAATCGTGGCGCTGCTTGCAGAAAAGGTGGCACTTCGCACGGGGCATGGGATGGAAAAGCTGTATGCCAAGAAGTTTCCGCACACATTTACACTACAAAGAGTTTGCCTTCATTCCTTGCAAAAACCGATAACAATTCCTAACCGAATGCTGACGCCTTTGACAAACGCTAGTGGTGATCTGTCTTTTCGGCTCCTACTTGCTATAAGAAACATTATGCGTACCTAACGTAAGCTGTTCGGTTATAATACTGGAACTCTGGGATCTACTTCTTCTAATGTACCCTCTGAAAATTCTTTAAACTCCCTCCTCGAACATAGTTTTTCTTCCCATAACTACTGTGCCTTATTCGACAACTAAGACATCCTTAAAAAACTCCATCTTTCTCCATATAACACACATTCACAGATCAAAAAACTTGCTTACAACAGTGCGACACGACTCACCAATTTGGTTTACTTCGAAAGCAATTACTTCGAACACAGCACGATCCTAGCGGAGCTACTGCCAGGGAATCCAATTCCAATTAATGAAATTCCTTCCTTGATTGACTTCGATATTCCGTATGATATAATGTATGCGGAGATATGTATATATAAAAACAAACAGGCCAAATAAAATTGCAACTTTCACAGATGGTTAGAAAAGAGAGGAAGGAACAGTTTCTGGTATCTTCCCAGAAGACCCAGAACTAAGAGAGTCTATAAGACTACCGGACGCAAGCAGAGTCTTCCAATCATAGGTTTCGTCTGTCCTTAGGGTGGCTGAGCCCTTGAAGGACGTAGGGTATCCAAAGACCTATGGACCTATGTATTTGACGAGTCCACCTGTCCTTCTGGATTCCATGCGCTCACTTGCTTCAGTTTTGGGCAAGAGAACATGAATTTACACTTTGCTAAGTGTCAGGGAAACCTGCAGATCGACGGGAATGCCCGGGATCATCCGTCGAAACCGAGCACAACCCCAGCGAACCTCAGGAAACTCAACCAGTAAATATCCTGCAGCGTGACTCAACGGCATCTATGGCGCAGACTAACCCGTTTTTCTTCAACGGAACATACTTCATCACGCCTGATGGAATACAACGAAGCAAGGAGGCATATCTTCGGAGAGGAAGTGACAGGGTCAGTGGAGAAAAGTAGGAGACACGATACGATACGGGAAAAATATGCAATAAAAAGGCGAAGACTAAAACGGATATTCGAAGCTGTATTAACTTTACGTCTCGTCAACAGACCTTTCGCTTAAGTAAATATCGCGGGAGAGAATGTTCTCGTCCTATTTAGGCAGTGGCGCATCCATAACCTGCTTGGGAAAAGAGGCCCTAGACTTTATAAAATGACATAACATTAAACTGACACACATGACCACCGATATATGCACAGCTGATAGGAACTAACTGTCTCATGGCATGGCAAAACCAGCGACTTAGAAATATTTGTGGTCCCGATTTTACAACATGGACTATATTTGGGGATGGATTTCTGGAAACTTTTCGCAATTGCTCATAACTAGACTTGCCATCACCGACTGAACACGATTTCCCAATCCAAGCTCTTACTTAACTACAAACTGAGCTGTTGGAAAGGGTGAAACAGCTGTCTCCGTCGTTCTCAATACTGGGCAAGACGAAGCTTCTAAAATATATAATAGAACTGGACGAACAGTAAGCTCCTATCAAACGACGACATTACCCCATTTCGCATTTATATGAAGAGCTGGATCGAATGATAGATTTAGGGGTAATCGAAAAGAGCAGCAGTGCAGATTATAGTTACCTAGACTCACGCAAGGTCAACGCCGTTACAAAAGAATATGCGTACCCCCTTCCCCAAATCGATGGTTTACTAAGTCGCCTTCAATATATCAGATATATCTCTGGTATCGACTTAAATGTGCGTTTTGGCGGATCCCTCTGAAGGCAAAATCTTAGCACAGAGAATGTGTAAGCTTATTTACAAAGTCATTCCCTATCGGTTGAAGGAGAATATTTTTGTCTACCTCGATGACCTCTTAGTTTGTTCACCAGATTTTGAATCTCATGCCAAACATGCAAGGAAGCAAGGTTGACGATCAACGTCGAAAAAGCAAATTTTTCTATCGCTAAATAAATTAATTAGAGCGCATTATTGGCGATGGCAATTTTAAAACGGATCCAGACAAGTTGTCAGTGGTAGAGAAGTTTCCAGTGCCAAAGACTCCTAAGCAACTCCGCCTGTTTCTAGGAATAACAGGGTGGTATAGGCGGTTTATGGCGAACTTCGGCTGACTACCCGCGCCTATGACGGACTGCCTTAAGTGAGGACAAACTACAAACTACAACTACACTACAAACAAACAGGAGTGAGTAGTGTGCTATATCCGGTGAACGCGGAGAAAAACGAACGACCGGTAGCATTCATGCACATGCACTATTATTACAAATCACGCATGTCTGAAGTTCTTGACTATGCAGAAAGATCTATCTGGTCGTTTGGCCAGGTGGAACACGAAACTCCAAGGCTTTGTAAGGGTACCCTAAACGTAGTTCCCGATACTCACTCGAGCGCCCACATAGAAGAGCTTAGTACCCAATCCCCATATTTCAACTCCCCATATTTTTTGTCAGGGGAATACAAGGAGTTGAAGAAGATCGTAGCAGAAAGCCAGGACCGACTTCCAGAAAAATGCGTCTCAGATGGATTTGTGCATAAGAGAACTGACATACGAACAGGAAACCCGATAAAAGGCGACTTAGCCTTGAAAATCTGAATTCCGAAGGAGTTGCGTCAGAGCACCAGCCGCTGGACAGGGCGGAATTCATAAGACTCTGGCTCGCCTGAGGCAGATGTTTCTCTGGCTAGGCATAGTGTAAGTTGTCCAGAATCTTGTCAGGTCTGCAAGTGCTGCAAGCCGCTCAACACGACAACAAGTTGTAACAGAGCGACCTTTCCAGAGACTATCCACAGATTTTCTAGGACCCTACCCTCGAACAAAGAACGGCAATACCTACTTTCTTATCGTAAGCGATCATTTTTCAAAGTATGTTTTCTTAAAACCATTCCTCACTGGCAACAGCAGTAGAGGTAGTGAAATACTAAGAAGAGTTCGTATTTCATATGTTTGGTGTGCCCGAAAAAAATATGGCGTTAAACATGCTAATGCGTCAGAAAGAGTCAACCAGTCTGTACTGGCCAAAATACGGTCATACATTGAGGATGACAAGAAAAACTGGGAACTCCACATGAGCGACGCAGCATTTTCCTTGATGAGAGTGGTGCACGAGTCGACCGAGTTTGAACCGTAGTATGCCATTTTCGGGACACATATGATTCAAGACGTAGAAGTCGTATGAAATCTTAAGAAAACTTACCGTAGTGAAATGTCTGACCACTTGGGAGCTTATACGAAGTAACATTTTTTACAATTTAAGGCTAGCACATAACAAGACGAAGCGATCTTATAATACTAGGTGTAAGGACATAAAATATGAAGTAGGGCAATAAATATTCTGACGAATCTTTAAGCAAAGTAGTTTAGCTGACAGTTTCAATGCCAAGTTAGGAGCCAAATTTCTCAAATCTGTAATACTAAGGGCGATGTGCAATTCTCTTTATGAAGTTGGTAGCCAAATTGTTGAAAACTTGGGAATTCTCCACGCAAAAGACCTGTATTCTTAGCTTCATATAGAGAGCTCTCAAACTTGACGCAGTCTAACTGCTGTTGCTTCATTTTGTTTATTTATTAATTTATTTATTGATATAGACATATTTATTTTAATTTATCAAATCATAAATATTCATTTATTTACTTATAATTTATTCTAATATATTTTTATTTATTCTTTTATTTTATATATTTTAGATTAGGAATTTAGCTGTGATATTAGTTATAAATTGGATAGTAAGATCTTCCGCGGGACAGGCACCTTGGAGTGAGCTTCATCTTCAATGACGCTGATGCGGAGGCTTAAGCCGCAATGACTTAACTGACCACGGTCGGCTGAGGAGTGGCGAACCAAGAAATGATAGGCCTGATTTCAGTGGTGGCGTTAGCAGATAACAAAGCCAAGGATGCAAGTTTGAGGGTCAAACCAACCGCGAATGAGCTTATACTTAGGCTTTCCCAGGTATGGCGTTCCCTGGGCTGACCTTTTATTTCCGACCCTACTCGTGGGAATCTAATTTAATTTAAAACTGGAAAATCATTAAAAAAAACAAAAAAACTTACAGAAACAAGTAATCCCTGTTCAGGGAGAGCAAGAGGCGAGTTAAGGTGAAGTCTCGAGATGGGAGATGTTGCAGCAAAGCAGGAGAGGATTTGATGTTTATAGTAGTATAATCTAGTTTTATCAAAGAAACATGTATTTAATAATAAATACACAGAGAATAAAATAAATATCAAAATTAGTAGTACTATTTTTAATTTTTAACCAGAAATTTATATTTAATATTTAATAAGAAATTGTTTATTCATTTTCAAAAGAAATATTCTCCACATCAAACATATTCGTAGCATCTGAATGAAAATCTAACTAAAGGGTTTCGACTTCTCAGCCTTGATAACAGAGGATCTGATGAAATCATCACTCTATTAAAAATATCTGTTTAATTGTCTATTCTTGATGTTTTTCGGCTGAATTGCTCTCTGAAAATTTTAAAATCTTTGTTTCGTAGTACTAAAGCTTTCTCAGTTAACTGACAAATTGGTAAGAGGCAAGTGAAAGCAATTAATTGGCCATGAATTAATATTTTGCGCACTGTTGTCATATAGTACCAGGGATACAGTTTAATGCAATAACGGGCAGTACTCGTATCTTCACAAAATTATATGAAATTTTTGAATAAAAGAGTTCATCAATTCCAGTGATGGTGGTGGATAAACTACTTTTTTCAAAAAATTTCCTCACAACATTACCTGTGTTGGTGTTTCCGTACCCCGGCTTAGGATGGTCAACAATTAAGCCAAGTTTTTCTTTAAATTCTTTTGAATTCGGTTTTTCTTTTCATTGACGGCAACTTCTGTTGTTTGGCTTGTTCTCCACTCCTGGACTAGAAGCTTATATGCAACATGTAAGAGGCATTCCAAAAATCGAATCCATGCATGTAATACAAAAAGACTAAGTGATAAATAACGTTCCGATAAAGGCAATTTTGTCTACGTTGTTGAACTCTTTACATAAAGCACTACATAAATATTATCTCATGGACGATTTTGTGTCGGTTAAACTGGCAAAGCTTGCCATCAATCATTGAAAATATAGTTTCATGTTTCACAACAAACCTTTTACTATCGATGGTTATATTTGACGTATAAAGATGACAGTTCGTCAATCTCTTTTTGAAAGTCAATTTTAAATCTCCGCAATAACGCGGAGATGAAGGCCAGGGGGTTTTCCACAGAACTTTATGGAAATTTCACAATAAACTTGTCGACTTTGATCGCTTGACTAACTTAGTGCATAACATAAAAACAAAAACAAATGCATTTTTCTTTTCACAAATACCACATGCTTTGTGAATAGAAACATTTTTTTTCTTGATCTTTTCTTCTTTAGGTGGTGCTACAGTCCGGGGTGGACCTGGGTCTCAGTCAACAAGCTTCTCCAGCCAGCTCGATCCCTAGCTAGCTGCCTCCAGTTTCGCACGATAAGTTGGCTGAGGTCCTCTTCCACTTGCGTGCGCCACCTGAGTCTTGGCCTTCCTCTACTGCGCTGTCCCTCGGGGGTGGATTCGAAGACTTTTCGGACCGGAGCATTGGTGTCCATGTGCTCTACATGACCCAGCCATCTCAGTCTTTGGATCTTCACTCTTCTGGCTAGGTCCATATCGCTCTACAGCCCATACATTTCGTCGTTGTGTTTCCTCCTCTACTCACCGTCAATGCAGACGGGACCGAAGATCGCCCGACGAATTTTTCTCTAGAAGCAACCAAGAACACCCTCATCCATTTTTGATAATGTCCAGGCCTCTGCGCCATAGAGCAGGACCGGGATTATTACAGTCTTATAAAGGGTGACTTTTGTTGTCCGAGAGAGGGCTTTGCTACTCAATTGCCTTCTTAACCCAAAGAAACAACAGTTGGCAAGAGTTATTCTTCGCTTGATCTCAGCGCTGTTGTCTGTATTTATAGCAGAGCCTAGGTAGACAAAGTCCTTAACTACCTCAAAGTTATATCTGTCGAGGGTGACGTTCTATCCGAGACGTCGGTGTTGGTCTTGCCCTCATTGACCGCTAAACCCATTTTCGCCGCTTCCGTCTCAATACTCGCGAAAGCGCCACTGACATCACGCTGCTTTCTCCCGATTATGTCAATATCGTCGGCGTATGCGAGTAGTTGGACGGACTTTTGAAAGATAGTGCCTCTTGTGGTTGCTCGTGAGTTTTGCACTATTCTTTCAAGTATGATGTTGAAAAAATCGCATGACAGCGCATCGCCTTGTCTAAATCCTTTCAGGACATCAAAGGTGGCGGTGAGATCTTTACCGACCTTGATGGAGCAGTGTGCATTCTCCATCGTCATCCTGCACAGACGGACGAGTTTGGCAGGGATACCAAAACTAGACATTGCTCTATATAGCTCGTCTCTATAAAAGCTGTCATACGCGGCCTTGAAATCGATGAATGGGTGGTGGGTATCGATCTGAAGCTCATGGGTCTTCTCCAAGATCTGCCGTAGTGTGAATATCTGGTCGATGGTGGACTTTCCTGGCCTGAAACCACACTGATATGAACCTATCAGGTTGTCGACGAACGGCTTCAGGCGTTCACACAATACGGCAGATAAGATCTTATATTCGATGTTAAGGAGACTGATGCCTCTGTAGTTGGCGCAGTTCAGAGGGTCTCCTTTCTTGAGAATCGGACAACAAATGCTGAGGTTCCATTCATCGGGCATACTTTCGTCCAACCATATTTTACAGATGAGTTGGTGTATGCTCCTTACCAAGTCATCGCCTGCCGCTTTGAAGAGCTCAGCAGTCAGGCCATTCGCTCCAGCAGCTTTGTTGGACTTAAGCTTCGATATAGCTATCTTCACTTCATCCAGGTCGCGTGGACGGAATTGTTGGTCATCATCGTCCAAGTTGAAAGGTTGATTCTGCCTGACAACAGTATTTGGTTCGTCATCGCCGTTATACAGTCTGCAGAAATGGTCTTCCCAAATCCTCAGCATCGACTGCGACTCTACTAAGATGTTCCCTTGTTCATCTCTACAGGCTTCGGTTCGGGGTTTGTTTCCGCGGCATGTTGTTTTTACTTTTTGGTAAAACTTCCGAACCTCATTCCTGGAGTAGCATCTCTCAATTTCCTCGATCGCGCGCTTCTCATGCTCTTTCTTCTTCCTCCTGACAAGCCGGTGCTCGTCTCTTCTCTTCCACTCATAGAGCTCATGAGCAGCTCTGGTCTTTCTAAGCAGCGCCGCGTTATATGCATCCTGCTTAGCTGCTTGTACTTGCCGGCATTCATCATCGAACCAGGGGTTTCGTTGTGGTGGACGAGTGAAACCCAGCACATCAAAAACGTCATCTCTGATAGCGTTTTGGCAGTGTTTCCAATGGTTTTCGATGCTTGATGCTGGCGGCATTGGACCTCTTAAGAGATTAAGATGCACTCGATCGGAAAAGGACTTCGCGATCTCTTGCGATTGTGGTCGTCTGACGTCGAATTTTCTCACAGCATTAGTTTGTCTTGGCGGAGTTTGGGATATCCGCAACCGTACCTTGGCTATAACAAGGTAATGGTCCAAGTCGATGTTGGCTCCTCGGAACGTACGGACATCCATAATACTGGAGGAGTGTCTTGCGTCGATCGCAATGTGATCAATCTGGTTGACTGTTGATTGATCAGCCGATGCATGCATGTAGAGTCCTTAAGAAGGGGCCGAGATGGCAGTTTGGTCAGCATTTCCTGTTGTCCCGAAATAGGGATCGAAAAAGGGAAAGGACGAGGAGGAACCCCCCACGATGATAGAAGTGCTGCAGATAAACCTGCAACACAGTTAGGCTACGAAGGACAGCCTGTTTATTGTAGTATATATATCGCCGGATATGATGTCACAGCCGTTCTCACACAAGAGCCTTGTACGATGAGATCCAGGGACTCAGGCTGAAAAACCTTATTAAAAAAACAAATAGGGGCATTTCCTTTAAATGATTTCAGCTCAGGTGACCTTACGACGGCAATTTGCGAAAGGGAGTATTGCAAACCACTGTGTCTGAACTCGGCCTATCTACCCTATGATTCTAAGGTATTTATCAGAGAAACTAGAGGCTTAGTAAGGCAGAAAGATCGGATGCTGGTGCTGGGCTGTGATGCGAACGCCCTTCACACACAGCGGTGACACCAACACAAGAGGTGAGTGTTTGTATGATTTTGTTTTACTGTCCAACCTCATTATTTGTACCAAGGGCAATTCACCCAATTTTGTGGTGAAATACAGAAAGATAAGAAATTAGGGAATGGAGAGTTGTCGATGAAGCGTCGATGTCGGAATACAGATGGATACGCTTCAAGGTGAACTTTCAGAATAGGGTGTGCGGTTTACAAAGGAATCCCCGGAATGCTGATTGACTTAAGTATTCAGAAGGGGTAAGCACTTAACTGGATACATGATCAATCACCTGTGACAATATTGACAACTTAGATAGATAGTAGGAAATATAAGTAAGGTTTTAACGATGGCGTACGAGAAAACCTAATCGAACAGCTAATCGAACACCTGAAAGGGCTCAACCTAAGTGGTGGAAAAGGGAGATAGGGCTCAAAAAGAAAGAGGTTACGCAACTCTACAATAGGGCGAAGCTCTACAAAAGTGGCCGCATATGGAACGGGTTCTATGATTGTAAAAGACAATTCAAGTACCTACTTAGGAGGTCAAAAAGGACGTCATGACAGACATACAGCGAATCTATGGTGGCAACAGACGATGCTTTTAAACTGCAAAAAATGCTTTCAAAAGAGGCGATCGTCCCTAACTTTCTTTGAAAAAACGAAGGAACGTGTCCTTTATACCATATAAATCTCCCGCTCCGGATGGTATTCTACCGATTATGTTTCTGAAAGTACCGGAGGTAGCAATAGAAAAAAATTATGGAAATTCTTAGACACATTCTGAAAACAAGACACATTCCTTCAGCTTGGAGGGAAGTTAAGGTGGGTTTCTATACCTAAAGCTGGCAAACAGGGGCACGAAGTGGCAAAGGATTTCAGACCCATAAGTCTGTCATAATTTATACATAAGCCCTATAGCGTATATTATATTGAACAAAGCTCGGCTAGAATGTCAGTGACCAGTGGAATCGCTCAAGGGGGAGCCATATCTGCACTCTTGTGGGTGCGGGTCATCAATAACATCCTTAATATGCTTAATTCAATGGGTATTTGCCCCACGGCATACAAGGATGACGTGGTCACAATAGTGCAGGCAAAATACCTATACTTAAAGACTTAAAGTGAGATTATGGGGCTTGCCTCGAAGACGATCAGCACTTGGGTAAGCATCTGTGGTCTCAATGTCAACCTCGCCAAGACGGAACTGGTTCTTTTTACCAGACTGTCAAAGCGATTAGTCGAGCTTTCGTTTACTTTCACTGAGAATCTTATAAACAACCGAAACTCTGAAGGGCCGTGCTTTTTCCCTAGAGGATTCCACATCCTCAACTAGTAAAATGTTGCGGCATGGTACTGCTTTTCTGCCTCGTCAATCGTACCAACACACCAATCTTGGAGACGACTTGTGTACCAGTGGATCTTCAAAAATACTGTAAATTAGTGCATAAGTTCTTTTACGAACTAAAAATTTCGAACTATTCTATTAAAAAAATATCGATAAGTATAAAAGTGTTTTGTGAATCAATTGATTCTTATAAAGCCGCTTTGAATGAGCTGAAAGCCCAACAACACCAGTTCTTCTCGCATTATATAAAGTGCGAGAAATTATTTAAGAGAGTACTTTTTGGCCTTGATGAATATCCTACCGACTCAGTTATAATAAAGTTAAAATGATTAGAAAACAATATGAAAAACTTGTGGTGTTTCTTTACATCATTTATTTCGAGAATGGTTCAATTCGTCTTGTCCATCTTAGGATCAACATTTAATCGATTTATCGTACGCGGTTGAGGTAGGAATTTCAACGGCGTGTTAAGAAAAACGTTACGCAATGTCACAACTGCCAAATGTGGGGTCACGGGGAAAGACACTGCAATGTGAAAACCTTTTGTGCCATCTGTTCGGGAAATCACAAAACTAATTTATGCACTTCAACCGGCATTTCCAAATGTGCTAGCTGTGGAGGTAACCAAAAATATACCAACAAAACTTGCAAGAGCCGTTCAGATTATCTGAAAATCATTGAATCTTGGAAAACATCTCGTGCTGTACCATCGGTGGCACCGAAACGCTTCAATTTCAACTGTGCGGGTGACTTCCCTTCTCTTCCTCGATCTTCACGTCAGATGTAGCAACGACAAAATCACTGGTGACAGCAACAAATGCCAGCTTAACAGCGAACACATATGAGATCTTCATACAACTCCTCTTCACCAGCGAAGCATGATCTCTTTTCTTATGTAGAACTAACCTCTCTAATGTTTGATATGGTCTCTGAGCTTGTAATTCCAAAGCTCAAAAGCTTAAAGTAAATAAATATCTGTAAAATAATGACAGGTAGCACTCAGTCACATCTCAAACTTTTATGTTGGAATGCTAGAGGCAAGATCTTTGAGTTTTCATTTTTCTCTCCAATCTGAATATTAATGTTTGTCTCATATGTGAAACTGGTCTACAAAATAATATTAGTTTTAAATGTAGTAACTATTCCTATTATCGTAATGATTGTGATAGTAGAGGGGATGGTGTTGCCATCTTTGTTAAAAAAGGTATCGTAAAATCTGTGTAATAATACTTGACTTAAAATTTTTTCAGTTTATTTTCCTGGAGAAACACGTAATGTGTATAAAATTCAGTGCTTGAAAAATGACCTTAGAAGATAACTCAGCAATGACAATGTTGTCGTAGGAGGTGATCTAAACTGTAGACATCGTAGATATTTTTTTTTGTTGCGTCCAAAGATGTGATAATCTTCGAAGGATACTAATAGCCCGGGCTATCAGCATGCACGATTCGCAAACCATAAGTACTCGATTTCGAAGATGCGCTTACTTACTAACCCACACCCTGCACTTTTCTACCACTCTCCCCCTGAACTGCCGTTAAGTACTACTCCGCGGGGCTGGTAAGCAGTCTACGCCCTTCTTTCTCCGTTTGCTGGTTCAAAATTGTGTACAGTATTTACTGTTCTTTGTCGTATTAGATTTGCCGTCTGGGTTTGATTTTAATTAATGCTCTCTCTGACTTCTTCCAACCGTCGAAGTTCCTTTATTATTTTTGCCGCAGCCTGTTTCACCGCATCCCATATTATACTTGATGTTAGCATATGGTTAACGATGTTTTCAGGAGTTTCTATCACTCCAATTTTCTCCTCTACCTGGAAAACTACATGCTGCGCATCTTCCCTAGCCGCTCTGCAGTTTAAGCAGAAGGGAGATTTCTTCCGACCAAACCTGTTTAGATATGATTGAGAGAAGCCATGTCCAGTTAGGACCTGACTTAAGTAAAAATCTACTTCTTCGTAGTTACGTTCTACCCATTTACGAATATCGGGTATAAGTCGATAGGTCCATCTCCTCTTTGTAGACTGGTTCCATCTCTTCTGCCATGCACTTGTACTGCGCTGCTTTACTCCCATCTTGATATATTTCACTGAAACTCCGGGTTCTCGAATTTTGGTATGGTAGGTCCTTTGTAGCTCAGTAGCCAATATATCTGCTGGTAGCATTCCCGCAATCACATATATAGCATCATCTGACACTGTCCGATACACACAGCAAACTCTCAGAGCACATAGTCTGTTGACAGAATTAGCCTTTCTTGCGTATGACTTAATTTTCAATGCTTTCGCCACATTGGTGCCGCATACATTGTGACTGACTGCACCATTAGTCTCATTTGTTGTCTGGGTCCTCCTATGTTTGTCATTATTCTGGAAAAGGCAGCGCTCACCTTTGCAGCTTTGTCGCCCGTTCTTTCAAGGTGTTCCTTGTAAGTGAGCCTAGCATCGATCATCATACCTAGGTATCTGATAGCCGGTTTTGATGTCATATCGTCATCGCCCACCCTAATGGTGATTGTTTCTCTTTCCTTGCGACTGGTAACTAGAACTGCTTCCATTTTATGTGCTGCCAGCTCTAACCCAACTGTCCACCCACCGTCTTACTTTTCGAATACATTTATTCCCAATGGCTTCTATTTTCTCAAGGTGTTTCGCCGCCATATCGATTGCAATATCATCTGCAAAGCCTATGATTTTAGCCTAAAACGGGATTACAAGTCTTAGAACCCTGTCGTACATAATGTTCCATAAGAGGGATCCTGGTACCGATCTTTTTGGAACTCTGCCAGTTATGTGGTACTGCCTTACTCCATCGTCGGTATCGTAGAGTAGGAACCGATTGTCGAAGTAACTTAACATACTTTTTATTAAAAACCATGGCCCATGGTACACCTCAGAGAGTGTACTATAAGCCCCCAGTTTGCAGAGTTGAACGCATTTTTGACATCCAAGGTTAATACGGCGCCGTATTTTTTGGTACCTCCTCTCCATCTTTTGCCCTGAATGGCTTTTTCTAGGGTCGTAGTTACCTTCCGAATAGCATCTACTGTATAGCGAGCCTTTCTAAATCCATACTGCTGGTTTGAGAATCCTCCGACTTCATCAATTGACACCTCAAATCGGTTGCATATAATTCGCTCCAGTATTTTACCTATCGTGTCTAGTAAGCATATGGGACGGTATGACGAGGGCTCATCTGGTGGTTTATTCCCTTTGGGCAGCAGCACAAGACGTTGCCTTATCCATTGGTCTGGAAAAACTCTTTCTGTTATACACTTGTTATACATTTCAACGATGGCTTCTGTATTTATTTTGACGGCTAGCTTAAGGACCTTATTTGGTATGCCGTCCAATCTAGGCGATTTATTATTGCTAAATCCTTTGCATACATCCAGAAATTCCGCTTGCGTAATTGGTGGGATCTCACCTACTTCCTTCAGTGGTTCTATATGCTCCTTTGGTGCTTGCTGTGGCAATAATCCCGACACCGTTTTTTGCATCAGCAAAGCGCACGAGGGTGGAAGTGTCCTAGAGCCCTTTAGTTTTGCCATGACCGTCCTGTAGGCAGTACCCCAGGGATTAATATCAGCTTCCTCGCAGAGTTTTCTAAAGCTGCTGTTTTTGCAATGTCTAATTTAAGGTCCCTACGCCTATCTTTCTATTGCACCTGTAAATCCTGGTGGGAGGGCTGACCTCTGGATCGCAGGCATAGTCATCTAGCTCTATGGCACTTTCTGCGTAGCTCTGATATCTCTTGGTTCCGCCAGTATACTGGTGGCCGGCGGTTTGTTGGCGTTTTCAGTACCATAGATGCGTCGCAAGCCCTAGATACTGTTTTAGTAACTTCCGCCGCCATCATTTTTGCTGCTCTGGGTTTTGGATTCTCCAAAAATCAGGAAAAAGGTGTTTTCGTCCAGTATGCTTGTTTTCCACCCCATTCGTAGTGCCTTCAATGCGTAGTCTCCGCAGATCTGATGCCCAAACTTTATCATCGAGGTTCCGATACTGCTCGCTTATAAGGTCCTGTACCGCTTCGCAGTGATTTAGGTTAAGTTGAAACACTTTCATATTCTTCCAGTGGCCTTTGCAGCTTCTTGGTATGCAGGGCATACTGCACTTCTGCCGCGTATTTGGTATTGCTACTTCTTCTTTCTTCACAAAGGACGCATCTTGGGTCAGTGTTGCAGTTCTTAGACACATGACCTTTCTGCCCGCACTTGACGCAATTTTCGCTTCTGTCTACAGTACTTTTACACACCTTCGCAAGATGCCCTAAGTTAAGGCTTCTGAAGCATCGTAGAGGTATTATTTTTTCCCGTATTCGGCGTACCGTCCATCCGATTTTTATTCTTCCTACCCCCAGAATATTTTTGACAGCGTTAATCGGGAGGCTGAAGACTGCTGTTTGCGTCCCTGCGTAGGCTGTCCCTAGGGATTTAATGGCTGAGGCCTGAGTACCTCGCAGTTCCTCGCTCTGCTCGGACAGGGCTGGGCAGATCTCTTTCCTTGTATTGACGCCATATAGATCCTTGCATTCAATAAGCACCTCGTTCGTTAGGCACCCCACTTCCGCAACTGCCCCGAGAACTTGTCCAATTTTTATTCGGTGCTCTGAGGTTATCTCATCTAATCCTTTCTTGAGCTCAAGCAATAATTCTCCATTATCCGTCTTCCTTATGCGAGTTCTATCAGAGCCTAGTCCATTTAACTCCGGGTTGGTCTTCACCTTTCTGAGTATATCACAATAGGATATTTCGCCAGTCTTCTTAATTACCAATATTTTAATATTACCTATTTTATCCTTTTCGCCTTCTACTACACAGTTTATTGTCTACGTATTGCACTTGCCAGCTTCCTTATTTCATGGTGAACATTATTTTTCCCATTGATAAATTTCACCAGCGCCGTGATGTTTTTCCCAGGGTTTTTATGTCTTGACGCTTTTCTTTTTTTTCGCTGGTTTCGGACGTCAAACCGCTAGTTGCTGTTTCACCTAGCTGCTCGCTTCCGTGTTGCTGCTCACTTAGTAGTGGTGTAGATGGCGTTTGTGTGCCCATGCTCTCTTCTCTGTGTCCCTTATTTTTAACGGCAGTGAGCGCATCAGTATACTCCTTCTTCTGAACTTCTTCTTTCGACTCCTGTGTTTTGTTCTTTTTTTCCTGTTTTATTTGTTTGTATAAAGTTCATAGTTGGATCCCACGAATAAGGGGAAAGGAGGTCCAACACATCAGAGACCCCTGTAATGTGGTAAGGCTAAGTTACAACCAGAGGGCGCCAGGTACCTGGAGGGCTCCTTTAGCGATTCTGTATGGATTTTATGTCGCCAATACCATTCGGGCCTCGGTACGGGTCGCATAACGCCTTTCCTTAGGGGATAAAATGCCTATTTATGGGCGGCATCTACTCGCCCTGTCACAAAAATTTCACTGGGCTTGTGTGTTTTTTCTTTTGTTTGCAGTAGGTACTCGGCAATCGATTTTTTTGTTACCACTACTCCCAATTCGTTTACCACTCCTGCTGTGCACAACGCCCTTAGTTCCAATCATCTTCTTGTCAGCTGTGTTATTTTACTTAGTCCTTATCTGAGAAACGTGTAATACTTAGATTTCAGAAACGCAAGCTTGGGCGTGTTAAGATACCATCTCTCTAACAACATACTCACTTTTTCGAAATACCTATCAGGTGTGAATGACAGTCAAGACATTGACAATTATATTGAAACATTTCATAGGAAAATATTTGAAAGCATTCGCGCTTTTATTTCCTTAAAAATATCGCCTAAAAGAGCATTTACACTACCTCAAGAATTTTTCATTTCTATGAAATAAATGCTTTCACTCGGAAATAAATGCTTTCACTCGTTTCATAAAAATTCGAATAACGGAATACAGAAATTCCTTATGGAATTAAGATCACTTGACTCGGATTCTAGACCTTTCTGGAATGCAGCTTAAATATTACGCAAGAAAAATCGTTATTGTTCTAACTTCGAAATAAATGGGTCATTAGTATCAACTTCTAAAGACAAAGCGGAAGTTTTAGCAATTACTTTCCTAGAAAATCACACTTTGATAAATAATTACTTATCTCCCCTTGAATCTGAGGTTGAAAATATGATAACTGTTTTGAACAATTCCACTATTTCTCTATCCTGCAATGAATTCACTACTGTAGATAATATAGAATTCATAATTTCTGACCTTAAAAATCGTAAGTCCCCTGCACAAGAAATCAAGTAATAAAACAGTTGCCTACTAGTGCCTTGATATATCTGACTGTCATAATCAATGCCTGCCTAAAACTGCTATATTTCCCTATTAAATGGAAGAAAGCCAAGGTACACATCTATTTTCTTCGCGAGAAGATCAAGTTCCTTCTTTCCTTCTGGAAGCCTTAACCTTGAAAACACCAACATACCCTGGGTCGGTTTTGTAAAGTATCTAGGTGTGTACTTAGACCAAAAATTAACGTTCAGGTATCTCATACGCGAAACTTTGACCAAGGTTGATATCCTCATAAAAATGCTTTACTAAGAACAGAACAGAACAGAATAATAATTTTTAAGGTCGTTTTTCAAGCACTGACGACTTATGGGTCTCCAGTATGGGGTAATTGTGCGAAACCTCATATCAAGCGGCCTTTAGTTGCACAAAACAAGGTGATAAAAATGATGCTTAACGTACTTTAAAATTTCCCAGCTCTTATACCGCACGATAGAGTACGTGTTATTCAGAATGGTAGAAGAATCCAGATTCTCAATGAAAAGTTCATGTCCAGATGTATTAACGTTATAATCAACTTATTAGGGATTTACAGTTGTAATAACTTCTTCTTCTTAGTAATGGTTGTTTATTATTTGTTATTATTATTTATTATTTATTATTCATTATTCATTATTTATTATTTATTATTTATTATTTATTATTTATTATTTATTATTTATTATTTATTATTTATTATTTATAATTTATTATTTATTATTTATTATTTATTATTTATTATTTATTATTTATTATTTATTATTTATTATTTATTATTTATTATTTATTATTTATTATTTATTATTTATTATTTATTATTTATTATTTATTATTTATTATTTATTATTTATTATTTATTATTTATTATTTATTATTTATTATTTATTATTTATTATTTATTATTTATTATTTATTATTTATTATTTATTATTTATTATTTATTATTTTATTATTTATTATTTATTATTTATTATTTATTATTTATTATTTATTATTTATTATTTATTATTTATTATTTATTATTTATTATTTATTATTTATTATTTATTATTTATTATTTATTATTTATTATTTATTATTTATTATTTATTATTTATTATTTATTATTTATTATTTATTATTTATTATTTATTATTTATTATTTATTATTTATTATTTATTATTTATTATTTATTATTTATTATTTATTATTTATTATTTATTATTTATTATTTATTATTTATTATTTATTATTTATTATTTATTATTTATTATTTATTATTTATTATTTATTATTTATTATTTATTATTTATTATTTATTATTTATTATTTATTATTTGTTATTTATTATTTATTATTTATTATTTATTATTTATTATTTATTATTTATAATTTATTATTTATTATTTATTATTTATTATTTATTATTTATTATTTATTATTTATTATTTATTATTTATTATTTATTATTTATTATTTATTATTTATTATTTATTATTTATTATTTATTATTTATTATTTATTATTTATTATTTATTATTTATTATTTATTATTTATTATTTATTATTTATTATTTATTATTTATTATTTATTATTTATTATTTATTATTTATTATTTATTATTTATTATTTATTATTTATTATTTATTATTTATTATTTATTATTTATTTTTTACACTTGGCTCCATATGTTTTTTTGTTTCTCCTTTTTGTATAAATGGAGGTTTTTCCCATAGTTTCCCTTCAATTGTGCTTTAAAATATCATGCTATATATTCTTACTTAAAAATAATTGTATTTTCAATAGTAAGGTTCTACTATATATAACCGTATCTCTGTGCAAGCTAGAATAATTACACTATTATTGTTAAAATACTATTTTTACCAGAAAGTATCTACAAGTTACCGCAGTTCACACTCCCAAAACTCAACGGAGTGGATCTGTCGCTTTCGGACAGCGCGCTGTAATTCTGGACAATAAACTGAATTGGAATCTCAATGTATTGGAAAAAATCAAACTGGCAAACTGGTTCTTTGTATATGTAAAAGAACTGTAAGAAAATTTGGGTCCAAGAACCTGTATTGGTGCCTTTCGCACAACCTCCACGGCAGCATTTGACACCTTCCTGCACCGCTTATCTTACATATAAAAAATCTTGAAGGCAACAGTGCGATACGGCAGACTTATCTGGGCTACTTTAGGAACAGTAGCTTCGGACATGGCACGATCCTCGCGTAGCTACTGCCGCATAATCCTATAGGATGAAATCCCTTCCTTAATCCACTTCGATGATAAATATCCGGAAAGAAAGGACTAGCAAGAAAATGCAGTAACCAGGCCGACTGAAATTGCAATTTTCACAGATGGCTCGAAAACAGAGAAAGGAACAGGTTTCAGTATCTTCTCGGTAGGCCCAGAATTAAGCGTGTCTATAAGGCTTCTGGGCACTAGTAGTGTACTATCCACAGGGGGGCTCAGCTCAAGCAGATGAGATCGATATCCGGTAAAAATATTGCTAACTACATCGACAGCTAGGCCGCTTTTAAGGCAATGGAATCAACCGACATCAGCTCTCATACAGTCAAAGACTGTCGCACAATGCTCAGAGCATTATGCATTCAAAACCGAGTGAGACTGTGCTGGGCTTCAGGACACTGTCGTATAGAGGGAAATAAACAAGCAGACGAGCTCGCAGGAAAAGAGGGCCTCCTGACAATAGTGGGGTTGCTAACATCTAACCACAATGAGAGGTACTATCAAGGAAAGGCCAATAAAGACTGCAAATAGAGCCAAGGTCATATGGCAGCTTCCCGATGGTAAAAAATCTAGAAAGCTAATAAAATTGAACAGGGATAAGCTTAGGACTTTAATAGGAATCCTGACAGGACACTGTCTCCTGCTAAAATGCGCAAAGAGACTCAAAATTATAGATACGGACATTTGTAGATGCTGTGGCGATCTACAAGCGGTCGAGGACATAACACACATACTGTGTGAATGTGAGGCATTATCGCATAGCCGGAGAAAATTCTTAGGCAGATATTTCTTTGAAAACTTTGTTATGTTTTATTCCCGGCAATTCTCAACAGTTGCCCAGAATCAAAAATAACTCTGGAAGTCGCAATAATTCCAGCGGTGAGTTCGCATAACCTAACACAGAAACGAAGTTGAGCGGTACGTAATTTTTTCACGAGGAATCACGAAACAAAAAAATTAAGAAAAAAAAACCAACCGAATCAAAAAAAAATAAAAAATCTTGCCAAAAAGAAGAAACCAAAACAGCGAAAAATAAACAGCAGGGTTTCGACAACGTTATAACAGCTCGATGATTTACGAGAGTGACCAGTTATTGCCACAGTCCCGAAACGCAAA
Source organism: Volucella inflata (assembly GCA_928272305.1). Lineage (NCBI taxonomy): Eukaryota > Metazoa > Arthropoda > Insecta > Diptera > Syrphidae > Volucella > Volucella inflata. Next base: position 21,192,576 of record OV743719.1, read on the forward strand.
AAAAAAAATTAACAGGTCGAGTGTCTCGCCTTTTCTCGAGATTATTTTGCACGCGCGGCACCGGAGTCTTTATTTTCAAATTTTAAATTAAAAACAAAAAACGATTTTCTCACTTCACTTCATTGTACTATACTTAGCTGGATTTCTGGTGGCGCCTGTGCCCCTTTCTGGCACAATTTTCTTCCTTCGTCTTTGATCTTCCTTCCTTTATCTTCTCTTTTTCTGTTATTTATCAACTCCACTGAGCGAGTTTATGAGAGTTTGTGGATCCTAGCTATGCCAAAGGTTAATTGGAAAGACATTTCCATCATGGCCAATACCGCCAGTCCTAAACAAAACAAAATCAACATCTTGACCCAAGCGGTCCTTTTAACAACTCTACTCTAATGGGTCTTAGGACTTTTCTGGCTCATCGCTATAGGCTTAAGGTCCTTAACGTGCCAGGTACGCTTGCTCTGACCATTCGAATCCACCAAACTATATGTCCAATCTGACACACGTTTACGGATCCTAAATGGTCCCAAGAATTTCGGCGCTAGCTTGGCCTCGTAGCTGCGTCAGTCAAGACCAAGCCTCCTTCTAAACGCAGAACCGTTGTCGCACACGACAGCCTTGGGTACGCCGAAAGGATGAAATACGTTTTCCTCTAGTTCCCAAACAAACCATTTCCCTACCCTCTCAACCATCAGACCAGCCCGTCCTTCATTCACCGGCTTCTCTTTTTGGCAAACCTTGCAATTCCTTACATATTTTGTAACTTCTGACCGCATCTTCGGCCAATAACACCAAGCTCCTTCTCTCCTAAATGTTTTACGGATGCCCATGTGACCCGCTAATGGGTTATTATGGCACGCCTGTAATATCCCTAATCTTCCTTGCTTTTCTTTAACTTGTTTCCACTCATTACTGGTACTCGTATCTTCAAGTACTACTACAATACTAGCTTTGACAAACTTGAAGAGTTTGCCCCCCTCCCCCGCCCCTTCTCCCCACAAGGGATAGGCTAGTGGGTTAGCTATTACCCCAGCAATCATCTTTCTAATCCAGGGGTCCTGATTAGCTTCTGAGATCCCATCCAACTCAGGGAGATTCCTTAGGGTTGCTTAGCCACCCTAGCGAATAATGATCAATTACAAGCGTAAACCGAACACATTCAATGTATGGTCGTAACTTCTCATTCGCCCACAGGACAGCCAAGCATTCCTTCTCAGTGTTACAGTAATTCCTCTCAGTTCTCTTAAAATCCTGACATAGCACGGCCCCTATTCCATAGTTCGAGGCGTCCGTCTGAACTACGAACGGCCTATCGAAATCTGGACAAGTCAAAATGGACGCCAAGATTAAGCATTCCTTCGCCTTCCTGAATTTTTCCTCACACTCATCAGTCCATATAAATATCGTATTTTTCTTTAACAAGTCTGTTAAAAGCCTAATTACGAGTAAAACGGCGAAGTTTGGTACAAAACGCCTGTACTAAGAGACTGTCCCTATAAAACTCCTAATTTCCTTCACACTTTTAGGTGCGGGAATCCTAATCATGCTATCTAGTTTCTCTGGATCTACATGTAGTCCATTCCTATCTACTACATAACCTAAATATTTTAAAGACGGCCTACAGAAGTTACATTTTTCCCGACTAACTTTTAACCCTGCCTCTCACAGTCGCTTAAAGACCTCTTCCAGTTCCAAGGTGTTGGTTGAATGTATTTGTGACGATAATAATGTCTTCCAGGTATACAAACACGTGTGGCTCTAGATCCGCACCTAAGATGCTGTCTATAACTCTCTGCCTCGTAGCAGGTGCATTGTGTAACCCGAAGGCATTCTCTTAAACTGGAACAGGCCTCTACTCGGTACCGTGAAGGCTGTGAGTGGGCGGGATCTCTCCTCCATGTGACGTCAAATATTTATGGACGCCAAATATTTATCCAATGTCGTTGATGTAAATAGCAATGGATAAGCATCCCTATCTCCAACCCTATTCAATTTCCTAAAGTCGACCTAGGACCTAGATGACCAGTCTTTTTTCTTAATAAGGACTATTGAAGAGGCAAACAGATTGTTCGATTTCTCGACAACTCCCGCCTCCAGCATCCTCCCTTCTTGACAACCGAAACGTTTGGTTACTCGTGGTTGATGAATGCTGGCTTTAAAAGATGATGCGACCTCCGATTCGGCGGCGGAGCAAAAGTTTCGGTTATGTAAGCCCAAGTTGTTGCTGGTAAGAGTGGTTCAGATTTCTCTGAATGATGGAAAGCTTTCGCCGCTCCGTTAGCGATTCGGAAAGCCTACCAAACATGTTTTGTATTTGTTAATGTATACCTACTTAATGTAAATGTAACATTTTATACACTGTAACGTAACATAAAACAAATCCATAACATACAACAAAAATATAACAACATAAAGTATAACACATTGTAATATAGAATTAGGAAATGTCAAATATATACGACACTATTAAAACGATTATCAAAGTGCAAGGTTGTGTCTTTTATTTAAACCCAAAAGGTGCGAGAAGCAAGTAATTAGTATAAATTAGAACCAGTAATTAATATCCAAAACTGTGGAAAAATCTTTGGTCCGTCGAGAAGTGAACATTTTAATAAATAATCCTTTTATATAATAAACAGTACCATTGTATATGAAACTAATAGCACTATCACTTGAGAAAATCGATGGTAGTGCCTCTATCGGCCCAAGTAGATACCCTTCGCTGAGTACCATACAAATCTTACGCTCTTTTGCCTCAACAATATCCGTATGCAAATGCACTCATAAGGCATTGCATAACACAATTGCGCTCTAATGTAACCAATCACATGCCAATAACTCACTATGCACAAACCACCCCACTCAAAGATCATGCTGTGCTGAGTAAGATAGATACTTTGCAATGTGAATAACTCGTTGGACTAACCCAACGCAGTGCTACACTGTCAGTTGCGTTGGTGGGTGTACGATCCTTCTGCACGTAAATCTGAGTGATGAAAATGAAGCGAAAAGAGTGTGCTCAAAAAAAATACACACTCACATAGCACATTCCTTTTTGCTTATATTACACAAACATAATATTTCCTTTTCACCCATGACGGCGGTGTTGGGTCTGGGGGAGGGGGGTTGTTTATTTCATTGCGAATAACTCATCGGCCTGAACTATTGCCAGTGCAGTGCTAGTTTCCGTCATAAGTGTGTGGTCTTTTAAGAATTTGTTTGTGATTTTCAATTTGTGCTTTTCAATTTCTGATATACCATATGTACATACAAACATGTTACAATTCATTGGTAAACATTATTGCTTCCTTTAATTTGCACGCACTTGTATTTGATTTTTGAGAATGGCTTAGTGTGCATACAAAGATTGTGACAATATAAAAACAATATTTTCCTCGTCATATTTTACAATTCCTAAAGATCGTAGAAGGGATGTTTGGTTAAAGCATGCTCAATGTAATACATTGAAAAAACAAATTTTCATTTGTTAAACCCATTTTTATAGCAAAGATGTAAACGTTGAAGCACATCGGAAACTGCTATCTAAAAATGCCCTGCCAATGTCATCGATGTCAGTGTGCAGTTGCTCTGATGTATCTATCGACCAGTTTTGCCTTAGAATCATGGATACCATCAGAGATACAAAGCTTCCTTCAGCGATCATTTCAGACTGTTCTAGTGCATCTAATGTACTAAATATCAGTCAAAATTTGATTGAAACTGACAATACTGCGATTTTTCCAACTACACTTTGTGTTAATAGAGTTCCCAACCCTCTGACATATATTAGAGATTTCTCTCTACCAAACCTTGAAAATATTAGTTTGCAAATGTCTCCTTCACAGTTTCCTTCTCCCGAATCTCATAATGAGCGAATAGTAAATACCATACCTCGGTACATTTTCGATACGCCATAACGATTAAGGATTGATAAGAACTATAACTTGGAGAAAAACGTTGACATGCAATTGCAAAATGAGCCAGTCGACGTAAAAACTTTTGTAAATATGCAACTTTTTCATAAGGCAAATGCACATTGGACGAATGACGAAAAAGATTTGTGTCTGAAGTTTTTTTATAATTCTCCCTCATTATATTCCTATATGGTGAGCTCGGGATTTAGTTTACCATCTATCAGCATAATCTATCGATGGCAATCTTCCTTCAGTATACCGTCCGATTTTTCTAACCAAATGGTTAATCTTTTAAAGAGCAAGGTAGAAACGATGTCAAGCAAAGAGACAAGGTGCGTATTAATTTTTGATGCAATTGCAATCAAACCTGAACTTGATTTCAACATTAAAAATGACATGGTATACAGATTTTCTGACTTTGGGTAGCTGGGTAGACGCGCCACTGCCACAAAGTAATGGGAATTAAATAAAAATTGGAAGCAAACCACATCTTATTATATAGGATGCCCGAAAGGTGATGAAATTGCTGAGATATTAAAATTAACAATATCAAAGACTACAGAATGTAGTCTGAAAGTTATTGCTATGTGTTGTGACCAAGGCAGCAATAATAGAAGAGCATACAAATTATTTGGGACAAACGAAAACAAGCTTTTTTTCGATATTGAAAATCAACGAATTTTTCTTCTATATGACTACCCTCACTTATTCAAAAGTGTGCGGAATTGTTTGCTTAAAAATCCATATATAATATCTGAAGATATTGTTTCATGGGGAATCCTTGTCAAACTTTTTGCAGAGGATTGTGTGCTTTAAGCTAACCAAGAGTCATATAAACCCGAACAACTTTGAAGAATTGTCAGTGAAATTGTTTTTAGTGCTAATGTTGCTGCTGGAGTCTTCAACGCAATGTCAGCAAATTGTTTTAAAACTGAAGCCGATAAGAAGATTGCTGCCTCAACGGCAATTTTTTTAAGCAAAATGAATGATCATTTCGACAACTTAAACAGCTACAGTTTAAATACAAGCAACCCTAATCGACACCCTATTTCACTACATAGCGAGACTCTGCAGTCCATTAAAACTGCTAGACAGTGGATATCGTTATGGGAATCTACCGGTAAGATGAAAAAGCCATATTGCTTTGGGGGGTTACTACAAACTTTACTTGCTATAGAACTAATATGAGAACAACCTAAAAATGACCAGCAATTCCTTCTAATTGCACATCTTAATACTGATGTTGCACAAAATTTATTTTCAATAGCTCGATCAAATATGGGATCATACGAACGGAACCCTTCAGCCTAAAGATTTATTTGTAATTTGAAGCAAATTATTTTCAAAAATTTAAAGTCGCCAGAAAACTCAAGTTACGAAGATCTTGGGGCTGAGTTATTATTGCACGAAGCTTATTGCGAAGATCTTAAGTGTGATGATAATGAAGAATTCCACACTGAAGCTCCAGTATACAAAAAAATACGTTAGCACGCGCCTCGATCTCTTAGAAATTAATTTTTCGAATATTGAAAAAAGATATGAGGGAATTTATAGGAACAAGGAGATTGAGGAGGAAGTATTGGAGCAATTAGATTGTACATATGATGAGGCAAAAGAAGTCTACATTCTATACAAACGCCCACTCAAACGAACCTTAAAGTGTGTTCACATCCATCAGAGTCTAAGAGGTCCCAAGAGGTTCACTTTTCGAAAATCCATCCGCCTAAATTTACCGGTGAATATGAGAACTGGCGTTCATTCCACGACCAATTCGTTTCACTCGTACATAGCAACACATCCTTATCTAAAATAGAAAAACTACATTACTTAAAATCATGCTGTAAAGAAAGTGCTGGTACATTACTTGATCACGTCAATGTGGACGACGTTAGTTACGACCAAGCGTAGGAACTTTTAAAATCCCACTATGATTTCAAACGGACTTAAGTGAATCAGGAACTGAAGTTGTTTTATGGTTTGCCAGTCGTCCGCGAAGAATCTGTCATCGGAATCCGTGAACTTTTGGATAACTCGACGAACATTTTACATTCGCTGAAGAATCTCGACTTGCCAGTGCAGCATTGGGATGTAATTATCATTTTTTTGCTGTTAAAGACTCAGTCATCGTGGGAGTCTTCTCTTGGGACAAACAAGGAAATTCGGAGTTTCTAGAAACGAAATTTCGGACATTAGAGATAGTGGATCAGCAACAAAATACAAAGCCGCCAAAAAAAAGGTATCACAAGAACGTCTTTCATGGCAATACGGTGGCAAAGGAAAATTTCAGTTGCAATGTTTGCCACGAAGGTATTCATTCATTACGAGCCTGTAACAAATTTTCAAATATGGATGTAAGAACCGGCAGCGTGTTGTCAATTTAGTTATTGTTTTAATTGTTTTAATTGTTCGACCTATAGCTACAAAACGAATAATTGTCCAAGCAACAAATCCTGCCATTTTTGCAAAAAGCGACTCGATTCCATGCTTCACTTTGACACCAACAATAATTCAAATCTGTATCAGCCTCACCCACAATCAGCCTGCCCTTCTATCTACATTCATATCTACAGAAATAATAATAACAAAACATGAACGCCCCAAAACCCAAACACACAGAATAAATACCAATATCAAACAAATCATATATCCACCCAAATCAACCCAAATGCAGCTTGTTTTCATCCCTCTGATGAACAACAGGCATCGGCAAACAGCTTCCACACTAACAAGCATACCAACACAAAATTTTCGTTGGCAACAGCTATCAATGTGAAATTTGCTAATGGCGACTACATTGGCTTTGCTGGATCCGGGATCGTAAGCAACTTTTGTCACCAAATCAGCGGTACAACTTTTAAGGTTGAAGAAACATAGAACATTCTTTTATGTCCAAGTTTTAGGACAAGTTAAAAATGGTTCCTCTCAAAAATTTTTTGAACTCAACCTGGGTTCCAAATATTCAGAATTTAAAACTTTGACACGAGGTTACGTTTATAAAACATTAACAGGGTTTTTGCCGAGTCGCGAGGTGTACCCAAGTAGATGGACAAACCCACAAGGTCTGAAATTAGCGTACCCTAACTTCAATCGACCCTCCAGTATCGACCTGCTGGTGGGAAATGAAATATTTTGTGAGGCGGTTTTACCTGATATCGAAATTGCACCAGTCGCACAAAAAACTCAGTTTGGCTGGGTAGTATTAGGTAAAGTTCGCCTCGAAACACCACCCTCAATTAAGGTGTTCACCCAATTTTCCGACATACACACACAGTTAAGGAAATTGAGGAATCACCATTCGAAAATGCCCTAACTGAAGAAGAAAATGCTTACGAGGCTCGTTTTTTACGGCTGCCGGGAGGGCGTTTTGAAGTTGCACTCCCTTTCAAAGGAGGTCAGCGTCCAGCACTCATTTCAACCCAAAAGAATAGTCTAAGTATGTTCTATAGACTTACCAACCCAACACTTTACAAGGACTAAAATAAATGTATACGGGAATACTTACAACTCAACCAGATGGAGGAAGTGAACATCACCCAGGATACCACACTTAAGTCGCCTTTCCATTAATCCTTTGACCCCCTAGGATTGATTTCGACTTGCATTGTTAGGGCAAAAATCATCATGCAGCAATTGTGGCTACATGGTTTATCATGGGTTGACCCGATTCCGGTGGAAGTACGTTGAGAGTGGTTGTCTCTTCAACAAGAATTGGCCATGATTGAAGACATCCAGATTCCCAGGTGGTTGAACACACAAGGACAAGGACGTATGGAGCTGTGGTCTATCTCCGAGTTTTGGACTGCAACAACATTACACACACACATTTACACATCTCCAAAGATTGGAGCTTTGTGGTGCAGTAGTCCTGGTTTATCGCAAATCGAATATCTGAAATTGAGAGACTGACGAATGTCAGCATTTGGCGACACATCCCCACCAAATTCAATCCAGCGGATCTTGTATCGCGTGGGATATTGCCCTCAATACTTCAAAATAACGCACTCTGGTGGAACGGACCAGCCTTTCTTCACGAACGATGGGAATTTTCCATTCCAACACATCCCACGCAACTCGACACAGAAAAAGAGAAAAGAGAAATCAAAACTCTTCTCGCTATAAATGATGAAAATGTCATTTTAAAATTAATCCAAACTCACTCGAAACTCACAAACTGTTTATGAAATTTGGCTTATGTGAAAAGATTCACCAACAACATTCGGAAAACAGAAAACAGAAAACTTAAGGTTAAAATCAATTTTATCACCAAGTGAAATCAATTCTAGCTTGCGCACAGCCGTACGAATGGTACAGCAGAAAATGTTTCCTGATCTCTACGATGAGTTGCGTGAGAATCAGTTAACCAAGGTGTACAGAACTCTCAACCTTTTTATTCATGGAAAACAAATCATAAGAATAGGAGGCAGATTGAAGAATTCTGCTCTGTAGTTTAGTTTAGTTTTGAATGCATTTTATTTTCTTAATCATTAATTCTTACATACTAACCAAAAATGCTTAAATGCTAACTTAAAATTACTAAACAATCTTATATTAACTTACTGGCCCTACACAGGCACTTCTTATATCTATGTCTTTCGACTTTATTTGCATTTTATTCATAAATATTTATTTTTTGTACTTAGGCTAAGAAAAGAATTATTAACAAAAAACTTAGCATATGGATATTATTTTTTATTTTTATAAAAGCTTAATATCTAACTTAAAATAAACCTTAATCTACCTAACCTACATACAATACGTACATACACATACATAGACATTATACACAATTATATACATACATTAGTATATACTTTCGTATATACTAATACATATATATATTACTTAAATGCTAACCTGAACCTATGTAAGCTGGCCATCGCTATTTACAGAGCAAATAGATTGGTCAGCTCTGGCTCATTAGTGAGGCTGGTCCGTAATTGACGGAATCGACGACGAAACATCTTCCCCATCATTCAACCACCAGAAATGAATTCTGCTCTGACTTATGACCATATGCACCCCATGATTTTAAAACTAGACCACCACTTCACGAGACTCATCGTCGACAATTCACATAAACAAACACTTCATGGTGGCCTACAAAAAATGACCGCGTACCTGCGAAATCAAATTTGCATTTTTAATGGAAAGAGAATGGTGAAAAAACACATCTACTATTATGCTTTCGCTACACGCCCAAGCACATGCAACTGCTAATGGGAAATTTACCAACCCCAAGGGTAACCATATCGAGGCCATTTACGCATAGAGGTGTTGACTATGCTGGACTCATGGAAATAAAAGCCTGGAAGGGAAGAGGATCGAAAATGCTGAAGGGATATTTTGCCGTAACAGACATGACTACCAAGGCCTTCCTTGCGGCATTCTGACGATTCACAGCACGACGCGGAATGTGTGCAAACCTATATAGAGACTGCGGTAGTAATTTCAAAGGAGCCAATACGGAGCTACTGGAAATTCTCAAGACCGCCCAGAACAACTACATGAGATCGTCGATTCAATTAGCAAATTAGGAACTAAATGGAATTTCAATCCTCCTGCTTCTCCTCACTTCGGGGGACTATGGAAGCAGGAGTGAAATCGGTCGAATTCCATTTGAAACGAGTTGCCCGGAACGAAGCGTTAACCTTCGAGGAGCTCAGCACGCTTCTATCTCAAATAGAAGAATGTCTCAACTCGAAACCCCTCTGCCCGTTAATCGACAACTTCGACGGTTTTACTGCACTTACACCAGCGCACTTTTTGATCGGGACTTCATGCAACGTTGTACCAGAAGCAGACCTAGCAGGGGAAAAAGTCGGATACATCGACCGATGGAAAAGATTACAAACCTCACTACAATCGTTTTGGAAGGAATGGAGTCGTGAGTATTTAACTCGTCTTCAAAATCGTCCAAAGTGGTTGAAAACGGAGAAGCAACCCAACATTGGAGACTTAGTCCTGCTTAAGGACGAACGGCTTCCACCATCGAAATGGCTTTTAGATCTTATTATGGAGACTTATCCAGCAGCTGATCAACTAATCCGAGTAGTGAAGCTAGAAACTGAAACCGGAGAATTCAAAAGGCCACTACCATGTAACGCGACCAACACAGAATACTTTATAGTACAAGGCAAAACAAAAAAAAAATGCACGCAACACGAAAAACCGATACAATATAATACTTAATCTAAAAGACAAATCACATAGGCATTCAATATAATAAAAAATTAATAAATAAATAGAAAAAAATCTGATATGTACATTCAAAATATATGCCTACATAAATATATGAATCTTACACACCTTCAGTCCATTTTAATAGAAAAAAAAAATTAATCTACCAGCTGTAGCCACCCACCAACTGTTAATAAGTCATGCAACAAGTCTCACAGCTGAACTTCTGTCCACACATAACAAACCCATTACATCAATATCACCAAATTAATGAAACCCAAAACAATACCATAGCCCATAAATAATTAAACATTCAAATTTCTGCATCTCAAATAATAACAAAAATGCCCGCTTACACACCCGCTAATTCACAACTTAAATCATCATTTCATTGAAAGTCAAAACCTTAAAATAATAAACAATACCAAATAATTAATTCCCAATCTCGTGCAATTTTCTCTTTTCTGACATTTCATTCACTCATACACGCAATAGAATTAAACTCTTCAACAAAATGGACAAATACACATTCATTCCACCTAGAATCCACAAGTTTCACAACTCCATACTAAATTGTACTCAACACAAATTCAATTACATATTCACGTATTGTAACATTAAATGCAACTATCCCACCGGCAATAACCACACACATACACACCGAACCCATTCATAAAATGCACCAGCAATCGCGATGCACAAACATACATAACACTAATTCACACATACGCAATAATACAAACCTCATAATAATTACATAATTTTATCACAAAATTTTAGTCAAATTTGTCACAATTGCTCACATTGATTCACATCACTTACTCAACACAGCAAACACAAATGTAGGAAATCGAAACAAAGACAACAATATAGAATTCGACCCAATTAAAACAACATCGGTAAAATGCATAACTAAACAACACATATGTACATACGTTCATACCTACATATATCCTCAACACAAAATTCAATAAAAATTAAAATGTATATTGAAATTTAATATATGTATTATCAAAGAATTATAACTACAGTAATACCCCGACTTACGCTACCCCGTTTTACGCGAATTCGAAGATGCGCGGTTTTTCTTTTTACGACAAGTTCGAACGTGTTCCTTGTGGAATTATTTTACGTACGCAGTGGACATTATTGGTTTATCCTTAATTATGTCTTCTGAAAGAGCAAAATATGAGTCATGTGAACCTAACAAGAAACGAAAAACACTGTCTTTGGAGTGTAAACTAAACATTATTAAAGACTTTGAACCGAAAATAAAAATTTGTGAATTGACAAGGAAATTTGACCTGCAGGAATCATCAGTCCGAACGGTTATAAAAAAATTATTGAAGCTGTGAAAGGCTCTCAATGTTTGAATTCGAGCTTTATTCGTAAACGTCACGGTATTGTCGCTTAGATGGAAACAATGTTACAGTTATGGTGTGATAATCAAGTAAGACTTAAAAATTGTACTGTTGACCAAAATACAGTGTGCTTTCAAGCTAAGCAAAGTTTTCAGAGACTACTCGTAAAAGAAGAAGCTGCGGAGGCGGCCAAAAATGAAAACTTTAAAGAAAGTAACGGCTGGTTCAGCGGATTTAAAAGTCGTTGTAATTGGCATAGCATTGCGGAAAGTGGAGAGGCGGCAAGTGCTGACAAAGAAGCTGCGTCTCTTTATCCAGAAAAACACAAGAAAATGATTGAAGATGGTGGCTACTCTAGCCAAACCATTTTCAATGTAGACGAAACCGGGAAATAAAAAAGTTACAGGCATGCTACGAGTAAATTTTACATGGAAAGAAGAAAAACTCAACTCGTCAGGCGACATTGTTAGAATATATGAAGCCTTCGACATCACAATAACTTTGATTTACGTTGTTCTGTTCCTACTTATGTAAATTCTTTTAATTATCTGACATTTTATTTAACATATTTTTTCTAAATTATTGTTTCCTTTAGACTCTGGCCCCGATTACACAAACTTTATACGTATTAATATGCAAGGTTGAACCCTAACTTACGCGAATTCCACTTACACGGCTATCTCTTGGTCCCACCTATCGCGTAAGTCCGGGGTATTACTGTACTTATTACAAGAAAAACTCACATGAAATAATCATCCTGATCCAAAACGAAGTATATATTATATTATAATATTAGATTAATCGAAAATTAATAACTCCGCACTACACTTTAGAAAACTTTACAAATCGCCGGCTGCGATATTCAAAATTCTACCCGACTTGATCAATGAACAAGGAAAAACAAGAGAGAGCATGTGAGCCCATGATGTAGTAAGAGAACGACAAGAACAACATTGTGTAAAATCAGTGATTTCTTTCCAGATTCAGCGTCCGCATATAGGGATGCTACTTTCACTTTGTGTCCGTCCCTTTTTGCAAGCAATATTAATAATTGAATTCTCTTTGCATGTAACAATACATACTATATATACAATACAATACATAATATGATTTTTATATTATGGCGATGGCGCGATAGTTAGCTCATTGGACTATCACGCAGAGAGTCTGGGTTCGATTCCTGGCTGGGTCACAAACAATTTTTCAAATCGCCATCACCCTTTCGGCGGGCAATGGCAAACTCCCGAAAGTAAAATTGCCTATGAAAAAGCTTCTAAGGAGTTCGGACTAGGCGATAAACCGCTCAGATGTGACAAAAATGAGTGTCAAGAAGGTAACGCCACGTCCCATACCGAGCTGCCAGCGCCACAGTGTTTTTTTTTTATTATATTATTTGAAACTTAAAATAATAAATTGAACAAATACTCGGCATGTAAACAAACAAAAACGTGTACTAAAAATGTTAAAGTAAACACTAGTATTTAGAACACATGAATAAATTAAATCATGCAATAAATAGCATAACCGAAACGTCAGTTGTATAAACAGGAAAATATTCAGGAATAAAAAAAATCAATTTTTAAACGTTTTAGTTTATCCAGTTAATACTGTATTTTACAATAGACAGTATTTTTCACACATTTTAAAAACAGTTTATTTCATTTAAAGCAAAATTTAACTTTTACCGAATTAAAGGTTTACACGGTGCATTTACAGCACATGTATAGCTATCCAATCCTACAATAAATAAAATTTCAATTTGTAAGTACAATTAACTTTTTTTTAAATCGTTGGCTCACCTTAATTTTTTCTCATCATGACTAATTATCAAAAACTGCAATAGAGCATCTTGGCCCAGCTGCTCAAAGATATATATTGAATTTATTTAAATCTTTATTTATGAATCTTTATTTGTACAAGAGAACCAGTGTGAACGTCAGAGAAAAAAACGAATGAAAGAAATTTGAAGAGGAAAATTACACAAAACGTTAAAATTCAAAAATGACATTAAAAACATTGCTATACAAAACAAGATATGTTTAAAGATGAATGAATATGAAGAATGCTGCCAGAGCGCTGGTTGAATTATTAATCTCACACGCCTTCCTCAAGTAGCGTAGAATACGCTTCGCAGCTGACCAATGTACGTCCTGATAACACTCGTTGAACTGTGCCAGTTGACTCACGGTAAAAGCGATGTCCGGCCTTGTCGCAATTGCCAGGTACATAAGCGACCAAGCCTGCTGCTTTAGTTTTATTTCACCGTCTCCTTGAATTATCTCGACGCCCAAACAGTTCCGTGCCAACCCGAGATCTCTAACTTCGAAAGCAGTAGCAAGTCCCCTGCGGATGCTGTCCAATGTCTTCTGACTTTTTGATGCATACAAAACGTCATCGACATACACTGCACCGACTGTGAATTCTTCCTTGTTTGATCCATAGTAAAGACATGTATCCTTAATCGCAGGTTTCAGGCCTAGATTGCAAAGTGTTTTGTCCAGCTTCTTATGCCACTGACGCCCTGCCTGCTGAAGACCATAAAGTGCTTTTCTCAGACGACAAACGCAGTTACCTTCTCTGAGCTTCTGTAGCATCTGTTCGGCCTTCCTTCCTGCTCCAGCTTTTCGGCCATCTTCTTTTACTATCATCTGCAAGGCCTGCTGAAAGTATTCTGAGGAATCATGTAAATCTCCTCGTCTATGTCGCCATTTAAATAAGCTGCAGCGATGTCCATCTGGTAAATTGCCAATTTTTCACGAACAGCTTATGCCATTAGGAGTCTAACATCTGGCAACAACTCGAGCTTTCGTCCGATCCAACGATGCATCCGGTTTCAACTTATTACGCAGAACAATTTTACTGGTCACAACAGTTCTATTCGCTGGACGCGTAACCAAGTCCCACGTATTATTCTTGATAAGCGCTCGGACATCTTTGATCGCCTCCAGCCATCCTTGTGGCTCTGTTCCAGACATCGCATCTTCGAGTGATAGCTCTCCAATGTTCGCCATTTCCATAGTTCCGACTCCATCCATTGGATTGAAATGATCTTTGTCATCTGTTTCCTCTTTCTCCTCGCCTTTGTTGTCTCTATCCAGGCGCTGTTGTTCGAATTCTTTTGCTTTGGTGGTGCGCGATAGAAACCTCGTTTGATATATTCGTTGAGCCTCTTTGTTCCGATCTTGGAACTTGGGGCTAACTTTTGAAACTCGATTACAATCCTGTGGTACAGTCCCTTCCTCGGGCTCTTTATCTGCATCTAATCGTTGCACCGGTATCTGAATTGAAGTTGATCCGTATTCGCTCTTAGATTTTTCACCAGGAATTGCAAAATATTTTTCTTGACGCTCCACGCCGATCAGCTCGTTTTTTATATCCGACCGACCATGATCCCTCCAGTTACCAGGAGCTTTATCCAATACAAATGCTCTTGCTCCAAACACCTTCAGATGACTCAGGTTCGGCAATCTTATGTTCCAACATTCAAACGGTGTTTTATCTATTTCTTAGGTAATTTGGAGCTGCTACAGCTTCTGCCGAAAACTTGTTTCCAATGCCTGATTGAATGAGCATGCACCTAGCCATTTCGACAAGAGTCCGGATTTTAAGTTCCGCCACACCATTTTGCTCTGGCGTGTGTGGAACTGAAAGTCGTCTTTTTATACCATTTCTTTTGAGGAACACATCAAACTCTTGGTTACGGAATTCTCACCCATTATCCGACATCAAACATTGAATTTTGCGACCAGTGTCGATTCGCAATCAC
This sequence comes from Volucella inflata, assembly GCA_928272305.1. Classification (NCBI taxonomy): domain Eukaryota; kingdom Metazoa; phylum Arthropoda; class Insecta; order Diptera; family Syrphidae; genus Volucella; species Volucella inflata. The sequence goes on from OV743719.1 coordinate 21,207,788, forward strand.
ATTGATTTCGCCATCATTTCTACAAACAATCGCTCTTTCCTTGTCGAACGTTATGGTATTTCCGTGGTCCGTCCGCAAAAGAAAGAAGATTAGTCCTCAAATATTTTTACTATCAATGTGTTTTGGAGTTTTGCTAACCTTTCAGTTTTCCCATCTGCAGTGACAATCGCAGCTGTTCCTTTTGCCTCTACCATCGCACAAGCGTTGTTTGCCAGCAGCACCTTCCCTTGCACCATGGGAGATGACGAAGAAAACGAACGTTCGTCGTTGCACATTTGTGACGTGCAACCACTGTCCAAGCACCATCGTTCTCTGTCGTCACTCTTCAGAATCCCCAAAGCCTGCTCTTCCACTTCGGCTGTGTGGAAAGTACTTTCTGCCTTTGCTGACGATTTCACATTTTTTCTTATTTTCAGAACATTCAGACGCCTTGTGGCCCACTCGATCACATCTGTAGCACTTATACTTGAATGTTTTTTCGCCTTCACTTGCATTTTCATAGTTTTTGCTATGTGGAGCACCTCGTTCAAACTTTGACCTGTTCGGACGTGTGCTTCGATGGACATACATCACATCATATATCACCATCCGCCCTGCGTTGGTTTTGTGCATCGTTCTTCTCAAGGATTTTCTCCCTTAGGACTTCAGGTTTAGGCAAATTGTCATGGGATTCCATAGCACATCGGAACAACTCGAAGCTAGGTGGAAGTCCATTCAGCAGAAGTATCGACAACAATTCTTCGTATATATCAACACCCATACACTTCAATTGTGAAACTGCATCAAAGAACTCCATTAGATTTCTCCGCAGATCGTCACCTTCCTGCATTTTGAAGGTTGCCACACGCTTCAGCAGTGTCGCCTTATTGACTGGTCCCGTGGATGCGAATTCTGACTTCAAACACTCCCAGACACTTTTGGCCGTGTCCAAACCTTTTACCAGACGCAACAGACTCGGGTCGATAGCTATTATCAAATCTGACTTTGCCTTTACGTCATCTTCCAGCCACTTCTCTAGTTCGTTTTTGGAATTCTCGTTCGCATCCTTCAGTTCGGGTCTCCGTGCTGCTCCATTGACGTGCTTCCGTTTCCCACATTTAGTCATCACCGCCTCAATTTGCATTACCAATGTGTCGTAATTTTCGCTTGTTAGCGGCTTGATCGCATTTATATTCATCGACATCTCGTACTTGAATTTTCAACAGTAAACTTTCATTATTTATTGTGGTTTGGGTCTGGGCCCATAACCTGTTGAATCTATATCTTTAGTTGTTTAAAAGTAATTTTTAATTGTTACAAGAGAAGAAGTGTGGACGGCTTAGAAAAGGTAACACAGTCAGGAGCACCGGTAAGTTATGTGGAATTAAATAGTCAAAAACAAAAATTAAGATTACCTAAAATAAATATACCGACCTTTTCTGGAAATTACGAGGAATGGAGAGGATTTCATGACTTTTTTACTTCTTTAATTCATAATAACGGATCCTTGTCTAAAATTCATAAGCTTTACTACCTTAAATCTAGTGTTTTGCGAGAAGCTGAACGTCTCTTGCAGCACTTAAGGGTTGATGAGAGAAATTATGATCAGGCTTGGGAAGTCTTAACATCATGATATGACCATAAACGTATATTAGTCAACACATAGTTTGAAATTTCCTTTGGTCAACCGAATCTAAAACAAGAAATGGAAAACGGTATAAAAAATTTATTACATACATCAACCGAATGTCGTCACTCACTAAAAAATTTAAAGCTTTCGGAACAACATTGGGACTCTATTTTAGTTTTTTGTATGCTGCAGAAACTTCCACCCACAACTCAACAGATATGGGAAGAAAAGAAAGAAAAGAAAGAAAGAAGCCAGATTTGTAGTAGAATCGCAACCAGTATACAAAGACAACATTCATGTAAAGCAAACTAATTCAATAATAGTTAATGAAGTTAAAACCAATTACTATACCTGTAAGGTCTGTATCAAAGGTCCGCAAGCCTTAAGAAAGTGCGATAGGTTTTTACAAATGGATGTGGTTGTGCGTATAAACACGGTAGGCAAGATCGGAGTGTGCGAAAACTGCTGGGCGTATAGACACTCGACGTCCCAGTGCCCAAGCCACTCACGTTGCTACCACTGCAGACAACCAAACCATTCACTCTTGCATTTAAGCCTACATTCTCACACCGCTCACAAATCTACACAATCCCCTTCGACATCTATGACACCCATCAATAGTTAACCCTGAAGCACTCATTTTTCAGAAAGAAGAGCAAATATAAATACGTTTTTAACTTACGTTAAGATATTTCCAATTTTGTTAGCTACAGCTGTTGTCAAGGTTAGAGCCGCATCAAGTGAATTTATCCAACTTAGGGCGTTTCTTCATCCTGGGTCGGAAGCTTCGTTTATTTCAGAATCGGCAGTGCAGATACTTAACTTGAGTAGGAAAAGAACCTTTGTTGAAGTTTCCGGGTTGGGGAAGGTCAGCAGTGGAGCCTGCCACAGCTGTTTAGACCTGACTTTTAGCTCTCTTCATTCGTCGTTTACAGGGCGCACCCGCGCATTCATTTGTAAGTCCCTGACTGGCCTGCTACCGGCCCTAAAAGTTTACTTTAACAAATTACCGCACATAAATAACCTCAAGCTTGCCGACCCATTATTCCACACTCCAGCTAATGTGGATCTTCTTCCAGGAAGTGTGGATCTACGTCGAAGTACTCCTCCCAGATGTTCAAAGAGATGATCTTAACGCTGCTCCCGTAGCCCGAAAAACCAAACTAGGTTGGATATTGATAGGGAAGGCACCTGTTAACACACAAAAAATCCAGATATATCACAGTGTAATCGATCTCAACACACAACTTACAAAGTTTTTGGAATCGGAGAAGCACCATTTCCACAACTCGATACGCAAGAAATAGAAACTGCGGGGAGTAACTCTAGGCTACCACACGAAGAACTTCAGATGGATGTTATTTAGTAACACTACCATTCAAGGAGGGAAGTAAACCTGCGTAAGGTTCCTCGAAGTTTGGAGCCTTTCGTAGGTTTCTTCATCTGGAACGGCGTTTGCAACAGAATTCAACGCTGCAAATCCAGTACACCAACTGCATCAAAGAATACCTTGACCTAGGACACATGAAGGAAGTTAATGAAATAACTGATGAGGCTCTGCACACTCCATTTCATTATTTACTGCCTCATCATGCTGTGTTCAAAGAATTAAGTTCCACGACCAAATTGCGGGTTTTTGCTGCAGCGGCAAAAACTTCCGATGGAACATCGCTTAATGACCATCCTTTAGCAGGGCCGAAAATACAAAACAACATTACCGACATTATCTTACGATGGAGAATTCACAAATATACCTTTACAGCCGATGTTGAAGAAATGTATAGGCAGGTAAGAGTAGCACCTAGTAACTCATACTATCAACTCATATATTGGCGTAACAATCCACAAGAACATATAAAAACGTATCGCCTCTGAACCATAACCTTCGGAACTACTAGCGCTCTATACCTCGCGATTCGGACAATGAAACAAGTGGCGTCTGATGAACAATGTAGCTATCCACTCGGCGTAAAGATGATTAAGGAGGACATGTACGTCGACGACCTCATCACTGGAGCTGACACTATTGAAGAAGGCCTTGTAAAATGGGACAAGTACGGAGACTTTCTATCATCAGGCGGTTTTCATCTAAGAAAATGGATGAGGAACTGAGCAGAAATATTAAAAGGCATATCAGAAACTGAAAGGGAAGCTAACTTTTTATTACTTTTAGGTTCCTCTGGTCATGTTAAGGCATTAGGTATCGAATGGTTCCACACAAAGACATCTTTTCTTCTCAATGTTGTAGCTCCAATCCATCAGATCAAACAAAAAGGACGCAACTCAACGCAGAAATCCACGGCTTCAGCGATGCCTCACAAGGGGCATACGGTGCAGCGATATATTTGCGTGTATTGGATGAACGGGGTAATATCCATATGAACTTACTGATATCCAATGCCAAGGTTACTCCACTGAAGACCGTCTTACTACCGCGTCTGGAACTATGCAGAGCAGTCATGCTTGCGACTCTTCTGCAGTATACGTCCACGGTCCTTGGGTTGAAGGAAGCAAAACGATATGCATGGACAGATTCCACGATAGCTTTGGCTTGGATAGCAGCTCAGCCATCTAAATGGAAGACTTTTGTCAGCAATCGTGTGGCACACGTACAACAGCTTACCCAACGCAACATCTGGAACCACATCCCGACACAAGAGAATCCAGCTGACCTCTTGTCTCGGGGAGTTTCACTATCGGCACTGATGGAATCACAACTTTGGTGGAACGGACCAGAATTTCTGCATGACAGTTCGAAATTTGAATATCCGCCTCAACCACTCAGCGCAGAAATAGGAGAAGAAAGAAGATCCTGCCCAACCCACTGTGCAACAAAGGAAAACAACCTCTTAACAACCCTAACATCTAAATATTCAAAATTATTCGTATAAGTTAAGGTGGTTTCATATATTTTAAGATTTATTACCAATACAAAACAACAACCGATCAATCAAAACCTGTCTGTCATTTCCCCGTCTGAAGCAGAATTGGCTATTTCGGTTATCATAAAAAACGTTCAGCAAACAATGTTTTCGTCAGAGATCCTAGCGATCCAAAATGGGTTACCAACCAAAACACTCAAGTCCTTGAACCCATTTCTTGACTCCGCAGGTCTTCTTAGAGTCGGAGGTAGGTTGCAAAACTCTAATTTAACATACCAGCAGCAGCATCGAATAATACTCAACACCAACCAAAATTTCACAAATCTTCTTCTACAGGATGCGCATGAAGGGACATTTCATGTGGGCCTACAACAAATGTCATTGTATATTAGAAGACGATACTGGATCATGCGTTTAAAAAATAGTATTAAGGGAGTAACTAACCGATGCAACATATGCTTCGGGTTCAGGGCCAAACAAAGTAACCAGCTTATGGGAATTTTGCCGACCCCCAGAGTACAGATAACACGGCCTTTTACGCATACGGGAGTAGACTACGCAGGTCCCATAGAAATCAAGGCATGGAAGGGACGAGGCTCAGGGACACACAAAGCTTACTTCGTCATCTTTATTTGTCTGGCCACGAACGCGATTCACACCGAAGTGGTCAGCGATATGACCGCCAGGCCTTCTTAACGGCATTTAGAAGATTTACTGGTCGACGAGGAATCTGCTCTCAACTATTGGAGTAAAACGTCTGTTAAAGACTGCTAAGATACAATGGAAGGAGATGGCTGAAGCTTTGACCAAGGACGGGACGAACTTTAATTCCATTCCTCCTGCTTCTTCCCACTTCAGAGGATTACGGGAATGAGGGGTGAAATCCATAAAGCAACACCTAAAGAAGATAACCGGCAACGAAGTATATACCATCGAGGAACTCAGCACGCTTCTAACACAAATAGAAGCCTGTTTGAATTCCAGACCCTTATGCCCAATGTCCACCGATCCTAATGCTCTTGCGGTTTTAATACCAGAGCATTTCCTAATTGGCGAGCCCCTCAACAACATCCCACAGCATGACCTCACTGAAATGAGAATTGATTACATCGACCGATGGCAGCGCGTTCAACGTTTGGTTCAAACATTCTGGAACAAGTGGAGCTTAGAATATTTGGCACGGCTCCAGCAAGCCCGAAGTGGCAGAAGGAACACCCAGAGATAAATATTGGCGAACTCGTACTTCTAAAGGACGAGTGACTTCCACCTACGAAGTGGAATCTAGCTCGCCGCGTAACGGAAAAACATTCAGGGCAAGACAATTTAACGCGCGTAGTAACGTTGCGCACACAACACGGAGAGGTGAAAAGACCGTTCGCCAAAATATAGTATGTGTTTTACCCAGTAACGAAACTCCGACGGCAAACACAATTTTTTAGAAGCCAAAATGCCGACAGGAAACAACAGCTTAACAAAAAAACAAACATCTCCAACACACATATAAAACAACACATTTCAAACACACATCTATATTAATAATAATAATAATAATAATACTAAATGAATTAATTAACAAAACAATGAAAAATAATGAAAATACAATTAATCTAAATCCAATTTCAAAATGTAATTAAACAAAATTACATTTTGAGATTTCAAAATCTCAAAACAGAAAAAATCGCACGACACAAATCGTGTTCCCCATAAACACTTTTACTACGTTTATGCATTCCATCTGCTCATGCAAATATATGCACTTACCCAGACGCAGGTGCAGCGATCTCACTCACCCTACACAATGCACTTATCCAGGCGTAAGTAGAACAACGATCCTACTCTCACTACACAAAATGTCGACGCGAAATAATTGTGCATCCCGAAATTGTACAAACCCGAAACGAAAATAAATAATGCCTTCGCGTTTACGCACTTTATTTTTTCTCACATTCAAAAAAAAAACATTTCACTAATGAATTTTTTAAGTCTACTTCCCAGGTAAACTTAAAACTACACTTCTCTCTGGGATTACACACACACGCACTCACAAGCCAACCGAAACAAATACTCCATCAAGAGGCAAAACAAACGAAAAGAAAACTGCACCATGGGTACCCCACTCCATTCATGGCCACAGCAAAACTACACGCAACAGCAATGAATGAAGTATTCAATTGAAGGTTGAATATCGTTCCCCTTTTTAAACGAAAAAAAAACACACACTGATAAGACATCTTTTCCACTATTATGTTTAACATTAACAAAAAAAAGAGACTTTTACTTTATATACGAGTATTGTAAATTGTCACCCGGCCTTTTCCACGCACAACGAATTATACACTTTTGAAATTCAAAATGTCCAATAACAAGCAGTAGGGACAACCACCAGAAGACGAGATGAGGCGGATTCGCATTACCTATAAGGAGACGATCACATTGCGAACGTAGTTCACGGCCGTGGAGAATGTTAATGATTCAGTTTAAATATATACCTACCAGGTATGGCGAGGCGTCCATATAACTCAATTCCTACCAACTTACCTTTTAAAATTCTACTTTTCAACAATGTATAAATATAAAAAGCAACATGAATCTTAATATGTGCATATAAACATATAAGCATAGTAAAATATCGGGTTATAAAATATCTGGCTGATCAGAACAAATTGGTTTTCTTTCCTTGTTTTCCTTTATTGTTCACTGTGTTTGACTCCTCTCTGTTGAACACACGCTTTCTTATACAAAAAAAATAACCCGCTTTTCTTCGACCTATTTGGTGAATTTTGTATTCGACAACTAATCAAATTAAAACCTCCTAAGGTAATTCCATTGTAGCTCACAACAAAAAAGTTGATAGAAACCTTAAATTATTGGAACATTTTATAGATACAATAGTTATACTTTAGATTCACTGTAAACTTAGTCTTTAATGACTTGAAGCAGGTACATATAAAAAATTGGCTTGCATTAATTTAATTATATGTTATTTGCAATACCTAGTATGATTTCATTAGGAGGTTCCTGCACGAACTCTTCTATTTCCTTTATTTTGGCTAACGAGGCATATCGGTCTTCTACAAGCGACGGATTCCCACGATGTTCAAAAAAAACTTTAAATGAAAAAACAACGTATAAAAAAATAACAACAAAATGTGGATGGTCACATAAAATAAAAATCCAACAAAAAAGATGGCTCGTCACACTGCAAACTAAAAAAAACAACTAAAATCACCCCTGAACATGAGAGAAGAAGCAAAAATCAAACCACCACGTAAATTCAAAAGAAAATTGCACAACAAGAATTGTATTTACGTATGTATGTAGGTATGAATATGTTTTATGATGGACCAAATTAAAAAAAATCAAATCAAACACAATATGTCTTTGGTTAAAAGGTAAATGTATGTATGTATATGTATGTGGTTTAGATATATGTATATATTAATATTAAGACTGCCATGCAAAAATAAAAAAACCTATTGTTGCATAATGTGATAATTGTTTAAAATTTATGATATACATATCTATATAGGTATGTATATTTCAAGGAGCAAAATTATTGTTTAAAAATGTTTGTTTTCTGTGCACGGATGTATGTGCATATGTGTGTATATTTAAATCGATTTATTGTGGAGCAAAGTGCACGACAAAATCAAAACAAAAAGTCAAAATTCCACTAGGAAGTGGATGCAAACGTTTAAAACTCAAGAAATGAAAGATAATCAAAAGGACACCTACTTATGAACCCAGTACTTGCCAGGTCTAAGATTTCCTATTTCTGCTCCAATACTTCTTATCCCAGAGGTACTTCTTGCTGAGGTTCCCTGAATCCTCAATGTTCTTGCACTTGCTCTTGCGCTTGCTTGGAAAAAACAACATAAGATTATCACTATTCTCACAATAAAAACACAAGCAAACAACTACTTCCCTGATTAAACCACCGCGGACCGATTGCAAAAATTCTGCCAAAAGTTCTCCGAATGAAAATGAAACAAAAACCGAATGAAAAAAGTAAACAAAACCGGCAAACTATATGAAAATGAAAAGACCCACGTTGGGCGCCAATTATTATGTTTAATTCCCGGCAACTGTCAACCGTTTCCCAGAATCAAAAATAACTTTGGAATCCGCAATAATTCCAGCGGTGGGTTCGTTTAACCTCCAGGTAGCGCTTTAAGAGGCAGCTAAACCTGACAAAACCGGGGTTTCGACAACGTTATAACAGCTCCTTTGGAGCTCGACGATTTATTTTTTAACTTAGCGGTACACCCATCGATAGAGTGACCTACTATTTCCACAGTCCCGAAATGCAAAAAAAATATTAATTAATGGGCGTGTCTCGCCTCTTCTCAGGATTATTTCGCGCGCGGCCCACCGAAGTCTAGTTTTCAATTTAAACAAAAAAAAACGTTTTCCTCACTACACTACACTGCTGGATTTCTGGCGGTGCTTGTGCCCCTTTCTGGCACAGTTTTCTTCCTAGTCCTGCTACTCCTGTCACTGCATCCTTCGTCTTTAATCTTCCTTTCTCTCTGCTTTTCCATTATCTTCTCCCTTTTTCTTATTTATTAAAACTCGCGACTCTACCAACTCTACTCGACTTTTTGAACTTCAAACACGAAAGATTGCTTTTCGCAAATTCCAAATATCGCACAACAAAAACCCTAGATTGACCCTCGCTCGTTGCTCGTTGTCACCAAAAGTGACTGTTCTATTCTTCGTTTCCACAAGATTCCGCCAGACTCACACAACCATTCTCACCCACACTAACTCACACATACATTTGACTCTAGCGGACCCAACGTACGGATTTTTTAGCTACACGACTAGCAGACTTTGCTAGTGTGTGCTCCCGTGTCCAACTAGGTTTCTTCTGCATTCCAATTATTTCCAATTGTTTACACTCTTACTAAACTCCTTATTCACTGAGTTCCCTCCCGGTTCTGGTGATAACTGGGAACTGGCGAGTTTATGAGAGTTTGGGGATCCTAGCTATACCTAGCTGTTTCCCTAGATATTGCAAATTGATTGGAAACTGCGAAAAGCAATGTTTCTTCTGCTTCTGATCTCCTGGTTTTTTTTTCCCCATCGAACTATTCAAAATTGCAAATAAAAACAAACGCAAATTATTTATTTTTTCTATGTTGTGTTTGTTTATATTATACCGTGGGCCTTTCTGCTGCCCTGGTTAGTATTGTTATTTTGTTGTTATTGTTATGGTTTGTTGTTGTTATTGTTTATAGTTGCTATTGTTGTTATTGTTTATGTTTGTGTATTCCCTCATTGAAAGCTGTCTTGTAGCTTAGTCTTCCGCCTACAGCCTCTGCTGCTCCCTTGGTGCTCCATTGGCAGTGTGCTGGCTTCGTCGTCCCTTCACCCATGGAACCAAACTTTTAATGACGATGCGTCGTTAGGATATGACTTATTATGTTGACCGTCCGTCTGCACACTACTGTTGCTCCTTCGTTACTCCCTCGTTGGGAGTGTAGCTATAAAAGAGATCGTCATCTCTTTCCCCTTGCAACCGCTTTGTCACTGCTAGCTCTCACGCTAGTTGAATCCACATCAATGATGGGATGTGATGCTGGCATTTGTACCCGCATCGGTTGCAGGATGTGGAACTCCTCAAGCCTTTGTGTCTCAGGCTTTCGTTGGGGTGTAAGCTCCGGGGATCGTCCTCCCTCACCCGTAATCATCGTGTTGGGGTGTCTGGCTTAAAAGGACCGTCCGTCCACACCCTTGGATCACTTTCAGACACCCTGTCTTATGCAGCCCAATGCGAGTCTCCCGTCTAGCCTGCGGGCTCCGACGGCGATGATCCCGGTAGACCTCCTGTCACATCCTGGGCTCCTTGTTCGTCGTGTGTCTCCCTACCGTCTTTAGGGCTTCACCGACGGAACCTATATGGGTTCATTCCGAGGTTTGTGGTCGGTGGGCCACTGGCTGATGGAACCATGGCTACTTCCCACCTCCGCCAGAGCTCGGTCTTTCCACTCAAAAAAAAGAGGGACCGAAAGGATATGAACAGGAAAGAGGGTAAACCTTGTTGCGGGAAAATTTACCGCGACAACTTAGAGGAAATAAACGGCATGGATTTCAAAAACCTTCTTGGCTTTTGTAAGGAAATCGAATATTTTACCAGGAAGATTCTTTAGGTTTCTGCCACTTGAAGCAAAATTCAACTATTCCCACAGGGATCGCGATGGACCCGCCTTTGTGCCTAGTGATGTGTCTTATGACACACCCTGTTTAACCTATCCTGACCTTACCTAGATAGTTGTACCTGTTGCTCTCCTAATTATCTAATAACACCCAATAAATGTGATCTGTTGTCCCCCTACTTTTAAAGTCCTCCATTCCACTCTACTCTCAACCCTGTAAAGCCTAGATCATGTGGGATCATGTGGGATCATGTTTGGACAGGAACCCATTTTGGAGTGGAAGAATTTAGAGTAGGTGCCAACGATAAAAATAAAAGGAGATAGATAACAAAAAAGGCTTCAACAAAGGAACCATGAGAAACGGGATATTTTAAAGAAAGTTAGTGAAAAAGTAAGTAGGTAATTCCACTCTAGAGGAAATTTGATCGCTACTGATTGGTATGTGCGGTCATTGACCTGGGCTGTTAATAAGCGGAATGCGGAAGCGAAGTGATCGAACGGATGAGAGTCAGAGATGGTGTTAAATAAAACGGGTGTCTCGAGGTTTTTTGAATCTTAAAAATTTTAAGTAAAGGATCCTTTTCTGGGTGAACTGTGTGCGATAGAAAAAGGTTTTTTCTTTACTCGAAAGCGAAAATATGGTTATTTTTTTTTGAAGAAAAGATTTTGAGGCTCGGAAGAGTGCGGACAAAAAAGGTCTTCAACGAACATGTACATGTATTTTTATGGTGCGACAAAAACAAAAACAAGAACAAGAAAAGAATAGAATTATTCACGGGAGAAGTGCCCCAAAGACTTCGTTACGGACGGAACAATAACAAAAGTGTTATTGACAGAGACAGAGAGATATACATGTGTATAGACATTAGGTGTGTTGTATACTCCCCGTGCATCGGCTTAAACTAGGAGACACCCTGCGTGTTTTTTGTACGGGAAAACGTTAAAAAAGAGAAACCCCTCCAAAAAAAAGCTACATTGCTATCCAGAGGTGCTTCAACAACATTCAACAACAACAACATACAACGAAATCCACCGGCATCTAACGACGTACAAAAAGACTGAATTAAAAAGTGAATCGTCATAGACAAAATATTTGAACCTTTTTTATGAGTGTAGTGTAGATTGAGATTTAGATTTGCTTGCTTTTTTTAAATAATTGTGTTGAGTAAGACTAGGTTTAAGTGAGTGTGTTTTGAATTATATTTGTTTTTTTTTCTCTGTGCGCGAGAAAAAAAAAAAGAATAATTTTTGTAAAATAAAGTTACAGCGGTTCTTCGAAGTGCTGGTGTCAGAACAAGGAGGGATCCGTTTACACCGGTAAGTTATAGTTATAAGCTTTGCGGCTATAATTTGATTAGACATCTTGAGTTTTGTGAGAAAGTAAAATTCAAAAGCTCCATTGGCTAGTAATTTTTTTTGTGAATTCCATTTTTCAATAAAATTATGTAGATCGAGACTCTCCAATATACAGGGTTTTTTTTACAGGAAAGAATTTCCCTCGAAAAGGAAAACAATCCGGTTCGTTTTTACTCTTAGAGTGTCTTCTTCCGCTGCTCCGATGATACTCTGTGTTTAAGCTGACTTCTGTTGGGCTTTTATACATTATTACGCAACCACAAAAGAGAGCTTTTGCAATTTATCAAACAGCTGATATAAAGCTTTTATGAAAGTATACAAAACTTTAATATACGATAACTGAGGAAAAGTATGCAATATAATTATTAAAGTTTAATTTTTTACAATTTATAAAAAAAGAAATGACATTAGTATTAATTAAAGCTCTGTTTCAATTGTAATTTATAATGATGAATTGAAATTCAGTTTTGTTTCACTCATGGAGTAATTTTCAGGCTAGTGGTGTGTGGATGGTCGGACCGACCGTCCTTCGATGGGGCCGACTGCGACGTGACGTTGGATCATTATTGCTTCGGTCTATATCCAAATGCTATAATAAACACCATGATTCACCTCTAATGGATTGCTTTAAATATAGGTACTCATAAACATATCGTGAACCAACCTCCAAGTTTCATAATTGCTAGCAAACGTTTAAATATTGATAAACAGCATTGGAAGATCATCGTGGCCTAGCCCCCTCCGTAGACTAGTACGCATCTGAACCGTTGGTTGAAATTTTGTTTGGAATTTTGTGCAATGCAACTAATAAATCTTAATTGTAGTCGGCAAACATCTACTAGGTTTTATTAAATAGTCTGTACATTAGCTCGAACCGTTTGCATTTCTAACATTATTTTCAGAGTCTTTTTTAATCGTCCAAGGACCGATTAACCGCTCTTAATGAAATTAAACCAAATGTTAAACACAAAATCACTCTTAATTCCCTATATATACATATGTGCATATGTTCAATTCATTATAATGAAATAATAATGGCTGACTGAACTTCCGATTGATAAGTTCCAGGTATGCACTTTCCTGATGATTCTTCTTCGGCATAAACATACCAGTATGTACGAGTACATACATTTTGCGATTTTCTTCAAGGATGCTGCGACGGGATCTTGTGCTGAATTTCTAGATGCAGTTTTTTTTTATGTGATTTATTTCTTCGAGTTGATGTTAAGTATGATTCTGTATTAGGTGTGTGTTCGGAGCTAGTTATTAATTGTCTTTCTCTTAACCGCGTTGATTAATAATCACACAGTAACAACTGTGCTAAATGCACTGTGTAGTTAAGGAAAAACTGTCCAGTTAAGAAAAAACTGTGCTGTTAAACTGTTTAACAAAACTGTGTATACAAATTTACTTTTAATAAAACAAAACTCACTCTTCACTTCAATGTTATAAAAATGAAAATTTTATTATGTGCCAATGTCTTGCTTTTATGTTAATTTTCATTGATAAATGCAGTTTTTATCTCATGAGAGATTATCATAAGTGTGATTGTTTATATACTCGTATTTAAGTTTACAATATTCTATGTTTTTATTTATTTTACATTTTATCAAACAATTTTAATCTTACATTTTTTATCAGCAACATTCTCCCCGCCGTGAACAAAGTTCGCAATTATTTCCCTTTTTGTAATGGAACACCCTTTGGCTCGATCATCTACTACAATTTCAGCGAATGCTCATATGAAAAGAAATTTAAATTATTAAATTTTGCTAAAAGAACAATACAATTAGGGACACAAATGTGAAAAGAGCACCTCTATACTTAAATGACTGAATGCTTATGCGGATGTTTTGCTATCAGTTTCGATAGTTGGTGCGTGATTAAATTGTGAGGGCTGTTCATTAATCAGTCGTGTGCGTAAGTAATAATGGCAGCCGTGTTTCAGTTCAGTGTTAAGTGCGGGAATTTATTTAAGTTAAGTGTTTTAAGTGATGTGCATACCGGATCGTGATTCGTACGCATTTAACCGGCGCTATTTGATTAGCTTTGTTTTGTGTTTCCGTGTTGATGACGGATTTTATTTCGTTTGACCTTGTTGTGTTGACCCTTTGTGTTGAAATTTTAAATCTTTGTTTTCGTTGGTGATGTGAGTAATATTTAGATTTGTATGAACAAATTTTTCTGTTTTTTAATTATATTATTTTGGGAATTGTGTTTTAGTCGATTACTATGTGGTATGTGTGTGTGTATGTATGTATGTATGTATATATCTATAATGCGAAAATAATTATGGCGGATGATATATGTTTATATGTGAATGTGTTGATGTGAGACAAGTAGTGTGATATATATATTTTTTGATTTTATCAATTTAAAAAACTGATTTGCTTTGGCGCCAAAATTTGATAACGGTTTTTTATAGAGGGGTCAAAAACAAGCATTTTTTCCAAGGGAGGGGGGTCTATCTTGCCCCGTTTGGTAGGTAGGGGCAATTTTATTTAAAAATGACTTAAAATGGAAAAAAAATTATTAAAAGACAACAGCAACACTTACAATAAAGTACTGTACCTATTCTTCAACCTTAAGTTTTAGCTATATTATTTGTGTCAATAGTTTTTAAGAAATTCGCATGCAAACTCAAATTTTTGATAAGAAAAAATTAAAAAATTAAGTTCGGACCAATTTTTTCAAAATTGTGAAATGAAGTGCTAAATTGGATTACTGTGGTCGATGCCTATATCAATTTTGAATCGAACACAAAAAACCGGATGGTTTTATGTCCTCTAGTTTTTGAGAAAATTGAAATTTACTATTAATGTTTTTTTTTTTTTTTTTGCATTTACATGGTCTTCCCTTGAGGTAAGTAAATGAATATAATAAATTACACGTCTGACAGGTGCCTAAATCAATAGTTTCCTTAATTAAGAGTGCACCGGTAGCCCGCTTCGCGGGATTAAGGGATTTCAACTCTCTTTCCGCAGGCGTCAGGTCCCGCTTACGCAACTTCTTTGCTCCGCACGGGATATGTGCTTTTCGTCAGGCAAGAGCCTATGTCATCAATACTCTTCACCTACAGTACTCATTCCAAAATTATAGAAAACTCACATGTTAAAATGTTGTAGCAAATTATTCACTTTGCGTAGTATGTATGTTTGTACTTTGCGTAATGTATAATGCACTCGATAATAATGCAAAATATAACCGAACAAACGGGTGACTTTTGTACTGTTGTTTTGTTTTTCATACACATGTGGTAAGGCGTGTAGTTATTGATATTTATTAAGGTCATTCTTTGTTCAACCTTAGTGCGAATCGGGTATTATTTATTGTAAATAAGCAATGACGGCTAAGCATCCTCTAATCCATCCTAAACTTAACAACTTCTCAATATTTTGTTCGTTTGCGGATTGCTTTTTTACAATAGAAGAAATTGGTTTTATTCCCACTAAAACATCAAATCCCCCACTGTGTTGCAATTTACGGATGAAGGTGGAAAAATGCAAAAATATAAAGTTCGGTTGGATGTGGCGATGCTCAAAACAAAGGTGACAAAAATTGTAGGAATACAACTAACCCATCTATAGGCACAGTTTTCCATGGGCCTCAATGCCGGCTAGAGATTCGCGACATTCTTGCGATAATTATCTGTTTTGTGATCAAAATACCTGTGAACACGGTCTTTCAGGTAAATTAATTAAATCCTAAGTTACAACTTTATGTTTTTTTTAAATATTGTTGTATATCATTTTTTTTAAATTAACATTTAATCGCTTGGCGCCATCGTGACAATAAAAATAAACTAAGCAAATCTACTATAATAGATTACTTTAACTATTGTCGTGAAATAGTCGAAATTATATCGTCTCACGTTGATGTTAACATTGGCTGTAAAGAACAAACTGTACAAATCGACGAAATTTTTCTTACGAAAAGGAAATACCACTGAGGCCGTATTACTGAACAAATGACTGAACCAGTGAATTGTTGGATGACCCGATAAAAGGAAGCGCGCGATCGTATCTGGTCTGGGAAACGTTGGGCGTAAAGAGCAACAGCACCATCGATATTCTTCCACTTTCTCCATAAATCAATATCATTTAAATTTTGTCTTGAATTGAAATAACCTGCATTATTAATCTGGAAAACGTTACAAATAATCATCAGTTCCTCAAAACAAATATAGAACTTCTAACACCCTAACAACGTTGGAAACCGATTAATTATTTAGGCGTGCCAGTGCAGTGGTATCTAGCACTAAATGAATACGATACGATTACGAATCTGTCAAAAAAATAGGGGTTCCCATTAAAAAATCAAAAGTGACCTTCGTTTGACCTTGAAAATGGGGCTCAAGGTCTTATGTGCCCTTCAGAACCTTGTGACTTTTGTCTGAAACATAAGCGATATCGCTTTTTTTGTAGAATAATTTGGATGTCTCAAGTTAAAAAACTCACCCTGTATATACACGGTAAGTGTTATACAATTGCAAACAGAGTTGCTATATTAAATCATATGAACTGACAGAGTATCAACTCATATTTTTCTTAACATTCCCCCTTTTAGATAATTTAACATTTTAATTACATGATTTGATCATTATTTTTTTCTATAGTTCCAATTAACAATCTAAATTTTTGAAAATTATCTTTACTTAGACCCTTTGTTAAAATGTCAGCCTGTTGTTTATCAGAAGGAACAAAGTTTATCAAAAATTCTCCACTTTCCTATCGCTCACATATGAAGAGATAACGAACATCTATGTGTTTCGTTCGTTTATGAAACTTTGGATTTTTGATTAGCCGAATCGCTCCTTCGTTGTGCATTTTCAGCATCGCATCGCCAATACCACCCGAAATCATCTCAGAGAGCAACTGCTGTAGCCATATCATGTCTTTTACTGCTTGTAATGCGGCTACGTATTCTTACTCAGTGGTCGATAAAGAAATGCATTTTTGCCTCTGTGATGGCCAAGACAACGGGCCACTCCCGAGTGAAAAAATGAAGCCAGTGGTAGAGCGCCTTGTGCCAAGATCCCCTGCATAATCAGCGTCACTGAAACAAACTTACGAATAACATTTAGTTCTTTTAAAAAATATACCCATTCGTCTGGTTCCACTGATTTATTTCAAGATTCTCTTCACAGCGTTGACGTCGTGATTATTTGGTGAATTCAAATATCGGGAAACCACTCCTACTGCAAAGGCAATACTGGCCGAGTCGCCACTACATGAGAGATACTACGGCTTCTCTGTAGCGAAATTTGACTGCTCCCGAAGATAGAGTATCTGGTGATGAACACTGCCCCGCTGGAGCTGACACTGGCTTGCAGCAACTCATGTTGAACAACTGCTCAATGTAGTTCGATTGGCCCACATTAATTCGACCCCCTGGTTGAACTGCGATTTCCATCCCGAGAAGACAACCAGCTTCCTAGACTGTGACTTCGAAATTCCTCAGCAGAACTTTCACCAACTGAATAACATCATCTTTGTTCCTTGAAGCCACGAGCCCATCATCGATGTAGGCAGCTAGTGTGATTCTGCATTTATTATCTGCTGAAAAATGCAAGGATCCAATTTACTAGGCAACAGCCTGAACTCCCGCAGAACTCCTGTCAGCTTTTGATTCCACCAGCGGGACGACTGTTTGAGTCTTTATTAGCTCTTTCGCAATTTGAAAACCTTATCTGTGCCGTCATTGAAACCCTCTGGCTGATACACTTAGATTTTCTGAATGATATTGCCATATAAAAATGCAGTTTTGACATCAAACTGGGTCAAAACAAGTCCTTCGTTGGCTGCAATAACAAGAATGGAGCGAATCGAGGTGAACTTAGCCACTGGACTATACATTTCTCCATAGTTGATGACATATTCCTGGGTGTAACCCTGTGCGAACAATCTCGCCTTATACTTTTGTTTTCTAGCGCCTAGATCGTTAAGTTTATAAGCCCATTTGTTACCAATAACTTTCCCATCCCCAGGACGAGACACCAAATCCCATGTGCGATTTTTGTTAAGACTACTTATCTCGTCTGCCATTGCTTCCTTCCATTTTGTCATCTCTTCGCAGGAAATAGCTTCTTTGTAACATTGTGGCTCTACTTGCATAAAATACGCATGCCAAAATACGTCCCTGGTGCAGTATCCTTTCTTTTGCGTAAGGTATAGACTCGTTGGTGTCAAAATCCATGTCTATGGCGTTCTCCTCGCCACATTGGTAAACCTCCTCTTCCACTTGTTCTCCTGTCCTTACATCAACATCGTCTTGTTTTTCTGTATCAATGATAACATTTTCTGGTGAAAGATTATCGCGATTGCTCATATGGATAACAGATGTACTCGGAGATTTGTCAAAATTACTATTTGGAAGCTTTTCTTGTTCACTATGCTGCTCCATTTCCCTAAAAACGACATCTCTGGCAATTATCACTTTATTTGTTGCAGGTGTCCAGATCCGAAAGCCTTTGGATGTGTCCGGTTATCCCATGAGCAGACCCTTTTCAGCCATTCTGTCCCATTTTTGGCGTTTTTGCTTGGGAACATGTACATATACATACGAGGGCGGGTCAATAAGTCCGTGACTTTTGGATTAAAACACAGATTTTTTGATAAAAAAATAATTTTATTTTTCAACGTAGTCTCCCTTGAGCTCTATACATTTTGTCCAACGCTTCTCCAATTTTTTTATCCCTTCCAAAAAAAATGATTTGTCGAGGTCCTCAAAATAGGCCTTTGTTTGCGAGATGACTTCATCATTGGAGTCAAATCTTTTTCCACCAAGCCATTTCTTCAGGTTTGGGAACAAGAAGTAGTCGCTCGGAGCCAAATCTGGAGAATAGGGTGGATGAGGTAGCAATTCATAGCCCAATTCATGGATTTTTGCCATGGCAACTGCACATGTGTGCACCCTTGCATTTGCCAAATGAGGTCGTTTTTTTTCAAATCGTCATTGAATCGCTCCAATAAGTTAGCATAATATTCCCCATTGATTGTTCTTCCCTTTTGAAGGTAGTCAATGTGGATTATCCCGCGTGCATCCCAAAAAACAGTCACCATAACTTTATTGGCTGACAAACCCACCTTGGCCTTCTTTGGCGCCGATTCACCCTTAGAAACCCACTGTTTTGACTGTTGTTTGTTCTCTGGTGTATTGTGATGGATCCATGTTTCGTCCACGGTTACAAAACGGCGCAAAAACTCCTCCATATTGCGATTAAACAACGCCAAACCTTCCTGTGAAGTTGTTACACGATTGCGTTTGTGGTCGACTGTGAGCAAACGCGGCACCCATCTTGCGGAAAGCTTTCTCATGCCCAAGTGATCATTCAAAATTGAAACCACTGAGCCATGCGAGATCCTTACGGCTTCCACAATCTCTCGCACTTTCAATCTTCGGTCGGCCAACACCATATCGTGAATTTTTTCGATTGTTTCGAGTGTAGAGACCTCAACTGGGCGTCCAGGACGTTCGGCATCTTCAGTGCTTGTACGGCCACAACGAAATTCAGAAAACCACTTTTTTACCATTGAAATCGATGGTGCAGAGTCCCCATAGTATTTATCAAGCTTAGCCTTGGTCTCGGTAATGGTTTTTTTTCGCAAGAAATAATGCTTAATAAGCACACGAAATTCACTTTTTTCCATTTTCTCCTCAAATTAGTGAGTAGTCTGATAAAAATAGCTGTCAAACACAAACTAACTGACGTAGCAAGTTTAAATTTTGACAGGTGTCAACTGACAGATTCCTGTTGACAGGAGCAGTGTTGCTGTTTCAGTAAAGAGGTCAGAAATTCAAAAAGTCACGGACTTATTGACCCGCCCTCGTAAATGCCTCAATACCAAAAGCTTTAAACTCCTCGACCCTAACCTTTGCTCCACACCACATTTCGAAGGGGGTTTTACCTCCTAAAGCGCTGTCCTCAGTGCGGTTCAAAAAGTATACATCAGTATTAACTGCTTCTGCCCAAAATCGTTTACTCAAATCCTTTGCACTAAGCATAGTCCGAGCAGCTTCGACGACTGTGCGATTTTCTCTTTCGACGCTCCCATTTTGCTCCGGGGTGTAAGAAACACTGGTTTAATGCCGAATGGAATGTTTCCTTAGAGGCAATTTAGCGCCTTCGTTGACAAATTCCAAACCATTGTCAGTACGGAGTGTTTTTACTAAGTGGTGGCTTTCTGAGTTAGCAAGATGTAAGAATTCTTCAATGCACGAGCAAACTTCTGACTTTTTCTTCAAAAATTGTACGACTCTATTATGTGCAAAAGGATCCTTGAAGAGTAATGATGCCTCTTCCATCCATTGGTCAAAATAACTCCTTGAAAACGAGATTCGATGCACTTTTCCAAAGACACAAGCATCACACATGAAAACTTGATCATCTATGAAACTGATTCCATTCCTTTTAAGATGATCACGCACTTTCTTGATGTTTTGATGAGCCATTCTCTCGTGCCATACCTTCAGTGGCAACGCTTTGTTAGTTGCCAAATTAACCGAAACCTGCACACGAAAACACATTCTGAATAGCTGCGCCTCACGCTCTCCCACTGCCACGATAGCTCCGTCTACGTTGATAAATTCATCATATCAACTTATCACAAACAAATTTTAGCCCATTATCCAATGTACGACTTTGGGAAAAAAGATGAATGGAAATTTCGGGCACATACAAGACATTAGATAAACGTTTTTCACACCACCCTTTTCCATTAAACGACAAGATATTGATGTCGCCCGTGCCTAACGCTAATATTTTTTGACCGCTTCCAACTCTAATCTCAATGGGGATAGAAAATGTTTTATAATTTATGAACCAATCCTTTCGAAAGGTCATATGATCACTAGCACCTGAATCAAGATACCAAGAATCATTGAACTCACCATCATCAACCAGCAGTGCATTGCACACTCTTAATTCTTTCTCCTCTACCGTGCCTGCACTTCCACTCCTTTTCGTTGAAATGGATTTTTTTCCTATTGGAACCTCGCCCTTGTTTTCAATCCTCACACGCTCATCACAGCAGCTTTTAGCACCGCAGCTTTCAGCACTGCACATCAGTGCATCTCCTTTTCTCGTCACCATTGGTTTCATATTCAGCTAGCTTTTTTGGACATTCTCTTTTCCAGAGTCCCACTTCATTGCATCTGAAACACTTACCGGGTTGGAAAGTTTTGTTTTTGGGTTGTGTTGCGGTAAATTTTCCCGCAACAAGGTTTACCCTCTTCCCTGTTCTTCTCCCGCCGTCTCTTTGAGTGGGAAGACCGAGCTCTGGCGGAGGTGGAGAGCAGCTATGGTCCCATCAGCCATTGGCCCACCGACCACAGACCTCGGAAAGTACCCACATAGGTTCACGGGCGGTTATTCTCAGAGGAGGACGAGGTGACACTCACGACGAACCCGAAGCCCAGGGTGCGACAGGAGGTCCACCAAGATCACCGTTGTTGGAGCCCGTAGGCTAGAAGGGAAACTCGCAACGGGCAGCATCAGACAGGACGTCTGAAAGTCGCCGACGGGTGGGGACAGACTGTTATTGCTAGCCAGACACCCCAACACGATGATGATGACGGTGGGGGAGGACGATCCCCGGAACCTACACCCCAACGAAAGCCATGTAAAAAAAGGCTTTAGTATTACCGGCATCACATCTCGAAATCGATGTGGATGCAGAGATAAGGCAAAAAGGGAAAGAGATGACGATCTCTTTTGTACTCGTAGCTACACCCCCAACGAGGGAGCTACGGAGGAGCGACGGTGGTGTGCAGGCCGACGGCCAAGATAATAAGACACATCCCAACGTCGCATCAACTTTAAAAGTCAGGTTCGATGGGTGAAGGGACGACGACCCCTTTCAAGCCAGCACCCCACCAAGGGAGCACCAAGGGAGCAGCAGAGGCTGTAGGCGGACGGCCAAGTTACTAGGCAGCCTCCGACAAGGGAATGTACGAACATAAACAAGAACAACAACAGTTACCACAAACAATAACAATAACCAGCGACAACAAATAATCATAATAACAACAATAATAAACAACAACAATAATAAACAACAACAATAATAAACAACAACAACAATATAAACAATAACATTAACATAATAAAACAAAATGCATAAAAACATACCAGGTGGGCAGAAAGGCTCGCAACATAACAAACGAACGAAACAAAAACAAAATCAAAAATACATAATTGTAAGGAATGACCCGCTATTGGTCAGTCCCCCCATTCCCCCCAAATCTGAACGCCGATCCACCGGAGTGAGTAGGGACCCGGGGTAAAGTGGCACACATGCACTTGTACTTAGCTTTGTTTGGGGCGGCGGTTTAGAGAATGGCTAAACTGGGGTATAATCAGATTAGGATTATACCCACACAACCTTCCTCCTTCGTCCCAACACTCCATCGACCTTCGATCATACTTTCTTTCTCCTTTGCGTTGTTTTTGTTAAGCAATTTTGTTTAGTTCGATGGGGGAAAATTAAACGGGGATCAGCAATGAGAGAAACATTGCTTTTCGCAATTTTCAATGTAATTCCAAGGTCTAGGGAAATAGCTCTCATAAACTCGCTCAGTGGAGTTCCCAGTTATCACTGGAAGCGGGAGAGAACTCAGTATCTGAGGAGTTTAGATTGAGAGTGTACAATTGGAAACAATTGGAATGTGTGAGAGGCCTAGTTGGACACGGGAGCACACACTAGCAAAGTTTGCTAGTTGTGTAGCTGGAAACCCCGTTGTTGGGTTCACTATAGCCAAATGAATGTGTGTGTGAGGGAGTGTGAAAATGCGTGTGAGAATCTGTCGAGAGCTTGTGGAAAGGAAAAGATCTGGAAGTCACTTTTGTGACGACCGGCCATTAGAGAGGATCAAGCGATAGTTGTGTGTGCGACAAATTTGAATTTTTTTGTTAAATTGCGAAAAGCAGAATTTCTTTTTAAAGGAAAAAGTTTGTCAGTTGGTGGAGTAGAGTCGCGAGTTTTTTTTGGTGGTTCGGGCGCACCGATAAGGGAGAGAGGTATTAAGGAGAAAGGAAGAGACCAGGATAGAGGACTTGCAGGACTAAAGGGATTCGGAAAACTGTGCCAGAAAAGTAAAGATTAGTATAGTGAAAAGTGCAGTGTAGCGCGGAAAAGAAAATCGTTTTTTATTGTTGAAAATAAAGACTCCGGTAGGCCGCGCGTGCGTGGAAAATTCTCGAGAAAAGACGAGATACGCGACCCGTTAGTTTGTTTTTTGAATCGTTCGGGACTGTTAAAATAGCAAGTCACTCTAGCGATGAGTGTATCGCTACGTAAATTCTAATAAATCGTCGTGCTCCAACGGAGCATTTATAACGTTGTGTAAAACTCCGCTTTTTATTTACTTTCGTCGGGTTGGTGTTTTTTTTCAGGAAGTATTTTTTTTTTTGGTTTAGTGATTTTCCCCAATAATCTTTTATTACAATTACTCAATTTTATTATTATTATTATACTAACGATTAGTATAAGGCCTCGTAGAAGTAGCATCTTTCTTCAGGTGCTGGTTCTTTAAATAACGGAAATGAGCCTCTGCAGCCGAAAATCTTGCAGCTCTGCTAATAAGACCTACTTCACGCCTCCCCGTGGCGACATCTGGGAATCTCACAAGAGATTGCGAAATGAAGGGGGCAAATGGCGAGTTTCCTGCGCCATAAATCAGGATTAGTGTCGGGAAAACAAAACAAGACCTTATTCGGGCTACTCCGACATATTTGGAGCTCAAGCCGGAAAGGATTTCCAGGACTTAGTCAGGGTCTCCAGTTTGGGGGTTGCGCCGCCGTGGTAAATACCCGGCCATTTAAAACAACATGAAGTTACGAAGCATCAACAAGTCACGGATATGGACGGATCCACCGTTGGCAACCCACGCAAACGATTTAAGGACATTCAAGAAATGCGATGGGATGGGCCGGACAAAAAGAAGATGAAAAACTGCGATATCTACTACGGCAATTGCTATCGACGGCAAAAGCAGAGCTTTTTTGTCGGAGGCAGACTAAGACAAGAAGTCCTGTGCTTCCGGCATGTGAGCGATCACCTCGTAACAATCAGCATCAAGGCTAAATTCGCCAACATTAGCCTTATATGCGCGATGCCCCCACAGAGGAGAAGGATGACGACCCCAAGGACGCCTTCTATGAGCTCCTTAACAAGACCTACGAGCAATGCCTTAGCTATGACATTAAAATTGTCCTCGGTTATTTTAATGCAAAGCTAGGAAGAGAGGGTATCTTTGGTGGAACGATCGGAAAATATAGCCTGCATGACACCACCTCCGATAGCGGATTCAAGTTAATTGACTTTGCGGCGGGGCGAAACATTGTCGTGGCTAGCACGTGGTTCCCACATTTCGACATACACAACGGGACTTGGAGAACTCCTGATCAATCAACAGTCAACCAGATTGATTGATTTCCGATCGAGTGTCTCTTAACCTCTTAAGAGGTCCAACAGCGCCAGCATCAAGCATCGAAGACCATTGGAGACACTGCCAAAACGCCATCAGGGATGCCGCTTCTGATGTGCTGGATTTCAATCGTCCACCACAACGAAACCCCTGGTTCGATGATGATTTCCGGCAAGCACATGCAGCTAAGCAAGATGCATATAAAGCGGCGCTGCTTAGAAGGACCAGAGCAGCTCATGAGCTCTATGAGCGGAAGAGGAGAGACGAACACCGACTTCTCAGGAGGAAGAAGAAAGAGAATGAGAAGCGCGCGATCGAGGAAATTGAGAGATGCTACTCCCGGAATGAGGTTCAAAAGTTTTACCAAAAGTTAAAAATAATATGCCGCGGAAACAAACCCCGAACCGAAGCCTGTAGAGATGAACAAGGGAACATCGTAGTAGAATCGCAGTCGATGCTGAGGATTTGGAAAGTCCATTTCTGCAGACTGTGTAACGGCGATGACGGACCAAATATCGCTGTCAGGCAGAATCAACCTTTCAACCTGGACGATGATGACCAACAATTCCGTCCACCCGACCTGGATGAAGGGAAGATAACTATATCGAGGCTTAAGTCCAACAAAGCTGCTGGAGCGAATGGCCTGACTGCCGACCTCTTCAAAGCGGCAGGCGATGACTTGGCAACGAGCATACACCAACTCATCTGTAAAATATGGTCGCACGAAAGTATGCCCGATGAATGGAGCATTGTTTGGCCGATTCTCAAAAACGGAGACCCTCTGAGCCTCGCCAACTACAGAGGCATCAGTCTCCCTAACATCGCATATAAGATCTTACCTACCGCATTGTGTGAACGCCTGAAGCCGTTCGTCAACAACCTGATAGGTCTATATCAGTGTGGCTTCAGGCCAGGAAAGTCCACCATCGACAAAATATTCACATTACGGCAGATCTTGGAGAAGACCCATGAGCTTCAGATCGATACACACCACCAGTAATCGATTTTAAGGCCGCGTATGACAGCATCTATAGAGGCGAGCTATACAGAGCCATGTCTTATTTCAGCATCCCTGCCAAACTCGTCCGTCTGTGCAGAATGACGATGGAGAATGCACGCTGCTCCATCAAGGTCAGTAAATATCTCCCCGAGACCTTTAATGTCCAGAAAGGATTAAGACCAGGTGATGCGCTGTCATGCGATTTTTTCAACATCGTACATAGTACAAAACTCACCTGCAAACACTAGAGGCACTATCTTTCAAAAGTCCGTCCAACTACTCGCAAACGAAGATGATATTGGCATAATCGGGAGAAAGCAGCGTGATGTCAGTGGCGCTTTCGCAAGTATTGAGACGGAAGCGGTGGAAATAGGCTGTCAAGCAAAAGGAAAACTGTCACCGACGTCACAGGTAAAACGACACCCTTGACAGATATAACTTTGAGGTAGTTAAGGACTTTGACTACCTAGGCTCTAGGCTATAAATACAGACAACGACACCAGCGCTGAGATCAAGCGAAGAATAACTGTTGCCAACCGCTGCTTCTTTCGGCTAAAAAGGCAATTGAGTAGCAAGCCCTCACGGACAACAAAAGTCACCCTTTATAAGACCTTAGTAATCCCGGTCCTGCTGTATGGCGCAGAGGCATGGACATTATCAAAAATGGATGAGGGAGTTCTTGGTTGCTTCGAGAGAAAAATTCTTCGGGCGATCTTCGGTCCCGTCTGCATTGACGGTGAGTGGAGGAGGAGATACAACGACGAACTGTACGGACTGTATAGCGACATGGACATAGCCAGAAGAGTGAAGATCCAAAGACTGAGATGGCTGGCTCATGTAGAGCGTATGGACGCCAATGCTCCGGTCCGAAAAGTCTTCGAATCCACTTCCAAAGTACAGCGCAGAAGAGGAAGGGCAAGACTCAGGTGGCGCATGCAAATGGAAGAAGACCTCAGCCAACTAAGCATGCGAAACTGGAGGCAGCTAGCCAGGGATCGAGCTGGCTGGAGAAGATTGTTAACTGAGGCCCATATCCACCCCGGACTCCAGCGCCACTTAAACAAAACAAACAAACTCAATTTTATTTAATATTTTACACTACTTGGTACGTCTGCACTCTTTTAAGGTTTCTTGCGAATGCTTCCCTAACAGTCCTATTTCTGCCTGCTGCTTTACAGAATTCAAAACCAGTATTTTGCTCATGTGTGCGTGTTAGCTCGTGTCGTCATGTAAATCTGGTATCGTGTGATCACAATGCACAGTATTCTTTGTCTTTTCTTTGTTCGTAGTCCGTTAGTAGCTTCATGTTATTTTGTCGTTTTGACATCTGCGTTGTTTTGTAATGTAATGTTCGAGTGTGTGGTTATCTATCCCGTATGTATATCTGTACACATATAAGAATATGAAACGAAAGGCAGCAAACTAAATATTTTATCGGACTACCGGTTTTAAAACTGTTTTAAAAACTTTTCCCTTAATGGCTTCGTCTGAGACGATCCGGAAGGCGCAAATTGTTCCTAAAGCAAATAGACTATATTATCGCTATATTTTCCTTCTTGATTTTTTTATTGCCAGTTCAACCGCCTATACTGGACACGGGAAGAAGAAAAAGCAGAAGTTCAGGAGTGAAATAGTGATTGTTTTATCTTTTGAATTATATTTAAAAGTGCTTTTGTATTCAACCTGAAAAGTTAATTGGCTGACAATGGCTTGAGCAGTTTCATTATTTGTTCGTCGTTTACATTACCTAAATAACAATGGTAACGTTTAAGTCATTCCTGAATCTTTGAAATTTGGTGTTCCTTTTATTGAATAGTGGGGTTACTGATTTTACAATTCTTATAATCATTACTACTGCATTATTTTAATATTAATATTTTTTTTATAAAATTCCATCGCAAGGATTTACAAAATTTTCCTTTTCAAGGTAATTGATAATATTCTTATTAATTCTGTTTTTGTTCTATTATTTTAATTGTATTCAGTATGAGCGTTAGTTTTTTCTATAATCTTTAAAGTTTCATTATCTATTTCTTTTTCGGCATTATCATTTTGAATTGTGTTATTATGTAATTTTATATAAGTCTGTACTTGAATTTTTAGAAGTCTATATTTGTGCGCTTCTACACACCGCATGCTTCGCGAGATTCAAATGAGTGCAAAAGAGAGGAATAATGAAACATAATAAAAAAAAAAAAATCTTCGTGTAATAATGCGCGAATTACGTTTGGGAGGTACCCGGACAGGAAAAAAAACAACTTGTTCCTTCAGAGGTTCGACCAAAAAGCCAAGACATTTATTTTTCCTATGATATTTATACAATAATTCTGCTTACGTTTCTATAAGACTGTGAGAAAATAATTGTAATTGGATATAACATATAACATAGTATGCAAATTTGAAATTAAACATTTTGTAAAATGGTGCGATGTTGACAATCTACATCGTGGGATAATTTTGAATGAATAAAAAGTGCAACATTGACAATTTCTATGAAAGAGAATTTAGGGTGCATGACTTGGTTGAGTGTAACGTAACTAGTGTAACGTAACTCCTCCCCCTTAAGAATGGAGCGACGGCCATAGGAATTCTGGATTTCCGATGGTTGGAGCGATCATGTGTGGTGGCGGAAGTTGTAGGGATATAGCTTTAGGTTGCGGAACATCCTGTCTTCTTCGGATGAAATAGATAAGAGTTACTGCCAAGCCGACCATTAGTAGTAAGATGCAGTTGCTGATGATGTTGACTCTAACGATGTGTCTTTGCTTGGAGACCATGATTCTTATGTTGTCGTTCTTGAAGTCTTCTAATTTTTGTAGTTTGGGTGCTTCGATTAGAGTGGTGGTGTTTCTGTTCATGACTGTGGTAGGGAAGATGTGGACTTCGTCAAAATAGACACTGTCGAGACTTTGGTAGTTGATGTTATTGATGCTG
This sequence comes from Volucella inflata, assembly GCA_928272305.1. Lineage (NCBI taxonomy): Eukaryota > Metazoa > Arthropoda > Insecta > Diptera > Syrphidae > Volucella > Volucella inflata. The sequence continues at coordinate 21,236,153 of OV743719.1, forward strand.
ATGGTACAATTCTTGAAGTAGAGTAGGACTGTGCCTCTTGTAGTGAGTTCTGGAGGTTCACATGATGACTTGATGGTTGTATACGGAGTTTTCACCAATAGAATATAGTTTGGTTCCGGTTGCCAGATTTCGTTTATGTCATGTAGTTCTTCTTTCAGGTTACAAGTTGCTGGTTTTTGTTTAATTAGGTTGGTAACGCAACTTTCTATTTTCCTCGGGACTCGGGATGGAATATGGCAAAAGAAAATTTTTTCGATTAATGTATCTTTGTTGTCTAGGTAAATAGGGTTCTCGGGGTTAAAGAGGACATAAGGTTGGGTGATAATTGTTTTAGTTTTGTTAATTGGAAGGGGAATAATATGAAAAAATGGATAGGTTTCTGTGGATATTTGAGGGATTAAAATATTGAAAATTATGTTAGTGCCATTATAGTATGCCTGTAGACCAAGTAATTCGTAAATGTGTGTATCTGATTTGATTTCTAAGGATTTGTTCTGTAATTGATAAAGAATTTTTTCGAGTTCCTCAGGGTGCAAAATTTGTTTTGGAATAATGTTTAACTTTGCCAATATTAAAGATTCCGATATACTAGATAGGTGGTTATTTAAAAGATCGATATTATAGTTTATCTGGTTTAAGTATTGAGTGAGTCTGAGGGCTATTTCGTCTGATTGGATTCTGTTATTCAGTTCTAAACGGGAGTAGTTTAAGTAATTTCCAATAATTTCTTGTTGTTTATTGATTTGGTTTGTTAAATTTTGAAACCTGTGTTGCATCCGAATGTTCACCGCTGTAATTCTGTCTATGTTTTCCGAATTTGTTTTGCTTTCTCTGTTAAGGTCGTCGATTTGTTTGTTTAGTTTAAGTGCGTCGTCTGCGTCCATGTTGCCTGAAATCGTTTTAATTATCGTACCAAGTCCGTTTATAAGTCCTCGTCGTGTTCGGATATTTGGAGAAACGCTGTCAAGTTTATGCTGTAGTTCTTTAATTTTTATATCAAGAGTAGTTATAGAGTCTTTAAAGTCATTGATTTTCCTAAAGATTAAAAGTGAATTGCTAATCTTGTCAATATTTGTTTGGTATTCCGAAAGCCTGACAACATGTATTAAATTATCAAAATTTGTAATAATTTTAGCTTTGCCAAGTTTCATCGTCAGTATTCCATTGTTATTTGATAGGTCATGTACTTCTAGTTTTTGAGCATTGGTCAGTAGTGTTATGGTCGTAAGTATTAATAGTCTGAAATTTACGTTTGTTTTTAATTTTACTTTTATGCAATTTTTTATTTTGTTTAGTGATTATAGTGACTTTCTTATTTGTTCTAATTTGATGCTTGCTAAATCTAGGTGTAAGTTTATTTCTTCTATTTTCTTTTCTAAATATAATTGTGTCTTCTCTTAAATCTATTGGTTCTGTCCTGTTTTTGTTTAGTTTTGTTATGTTTCCTAATGCTAATTTCTCTAACTTATCTTTAATGATTGGGTAAATTTTTTCTTTATATTCATTAAGTTTTTTTAGGTATTCATGTTGGTTGCTAAACTGTATCTCTTTATCAAATTTATGAGTTCTACCATAAAATATTTCATATGGGGTATGTTTGGTAGCAGAGTGAATAGAATTATTATAAGTGAGGATAGATTCATTTAGAATTTCTTCGTGGTCTCTTATTTTATTTTTGCTATATATTAGCCTGTAAATTTCTGTGAGAGTAGAGTGTACACGTTCCACAGGAGAATTACTGCTAGTTTGCTGAAAAGATGTTGTGTGAAGTTCTATGTTGTACTGCCTGCAAAAATCATTGAATATTGTGGACGTAAATTCTGAACCTTGGTCAGATATAAGTTTCTTGGGTACGCCGTGAAGGCTAAAGTAATGCTTAAGGCATTTAATTACGCTGAGACTGTTCTGAGTTAAAAGAGTATATCCAGCTAGGAATTTTGAAAATTTGTCTAATATTGTTAAGATTTTCTTGTTGTTTATGGTATACACATCAATGTGAATGATATCAAGTGGTTTAGAAGGGGTTTCAGGAATTTCGTGTTTAATTTTGGGTGGACTTCTATCATATTTCATAGTCTGACATTTTTCACAATTATTAACGATTCCTATGATTTTATTTTTCAAGAATGGAAAATAGTAACTTCGTTTTAAATGGAGTAGGGTTTCATTAATACCTCTGTGATTATTGTTGATGTGGTAATCTGTAATAAGTTTGTCTTGAGTATCACTGTCGGTAATGTCTTCTAAAATTTCTGTACAGCGAATGACCTTAAAAATTCTACTATTTGAAAAGAACTTGGAATACGTGTTCTGGACAATCTTGAAAGTTTCGTCATCTGTTAAAATTGCGCATAGTTTTTTTGCTGGTAAAAATTTTTTAAAAATATCTATAATGGTTTCTTCAGTGAATATGGGTTTAAAAATTGTGCGTCGTAGTTTATTTCTAAAAGGCACCTGGGATAACATTGGTTTTTCTGTATCTGTTCTAGAGAGAATTAACTGAATATTAAATTCATTGAGAGGACGCTCGGATATATAAATATGGTCGTTTGCATTTTCTGCAGCTGAGTGACAGGTTGAGACATTACTACTGTCTACATTTTCGTTTAGGTTTATTTCTGTTTTGAGTTTGGGGCTTTCAATTTTTATTCGACTTAAGGCGTCTGCGTTAGAGTTTAATGAACCTTTTTTGTGTACGATTTGGTAATCAAACTCTTCAATTTTAAGTCGCCATCTTATTAATTTTGAGTTTGGGTCCTTGAGACTGAATAGATACTGTAGTGGCTTGTGATCGGTGACGATAGTGAATTTACGACCAAATAAATAAGGTCTGAAGTACTTTGTAGCCCACACGATTGCGAGAAGTTCTTTTTCAATGGTTGAATAGTTTACTTCAGTTGTAGTGAGAGTCCGACTTGCATAGCAAATGGGCTTATCGCTTCCGATTGATCCTTGCGATAGTATTGCTCCTAATGCAAAATTACTTGCATCGGTGGTAAGGATAAAGGGTTTCTGAAAATCGGGATATTGCAAGATGGGATCATTGATAAGTAATTGCTTACTCAATTCAAATGAACGAATGTAATCGTCAGTCAATTTTACTGAACTACCTTTTTCCAAACAAGCTGTTAAGGGCTTAGTTAGTTTGGCAAAATCCTTGACGAATTTTCGGTAGTAACCTAGGAGGCCTAGAAAAGATTTAATATCTCTTTGAGTTTGCGGGATAGGGAAATTTTGGATTGCACGAATTTTTTCTGGGTTAGGTTTAACACCTTCGCTTGTCACAATGTGTCCTAGAAAGGCCACTTCCTTGTGAAGAAACTCGGCTTTGTCCAGCTGAATTTTAAAATTTGCTTCCCTTAATTTGTTGAATACTTTTTTGAGATTTTCACAATGTTCTTGTAACGATGTGGAGAAAACTATAATGTCGTCAATATAAACTAGACAAATTGTGCCTTGAAGATCTTGTAGGACATTGTCCATCACCCGTTGAAAAGTTGATGGTGCGTTCTTTAATCCGAAAGGCATTCGAACATACTCGTAATGTCCGCCATCTACGGTGAATGCTGTCTTTTTAATGTCTGCAGGATTCATTTCAATTTGATGGAATCCATTGGCCAGATCAAGTGTTGTAAAGTACATACTTTTTCCCAATTTGTCTAATACATCGTTTATGTTTGGAATTGGATATTTGTCACTTATAGTTTTCTCATTGAGTTTTCTGTAGTCTATTACTAGACGCCATTTAGTTTTGCCGGAGGCATCTCTTTTCTTTGGAACAATCCAAATTGGAGAACTCCAGGGCGAGTAGCTAGGTTGAATTATACCTTGCTCTAACAGTTTTTTAATTTGAATTTGTACCTCTTGTTTATGAATCTGGGGGTATCTGTATGATTTGCTGTAAATTGGGGTGTCATCAGTGGTTTTGATTTGATGTTTTATTTTGTTTGTAAATGAGAGTTTCTGCCCCTCTTTAAGAAATATATCATCGTATTCTCTACAAATTTTGACTACAGCTTTTTTCTCTTCTAGATTAAGATGAGAAGTTCTAATGAGTTTTGTGATATCATCGGAATGGATAGAATCAGTGTCTGAGTTATTAGTGGAAAGGTCAAACGAATTTAATTCAGAGAAGTCATTTGCGTTGTATATGGAAGTTTTAAGGGGATGTTCGAGAAAGAGTATTTGATTACTATTGGATGTATTTATTACAACCAAATGGCTGTACCACTGTTTTGCCAGGTATATTCCTTCGGGAATATATAGGTTGGGTGTTAGGTGCGTATTGGTAAGTAGAATATCTCCATCTTTGACGTCGACTGGTAATTTTACAATCGTTTTTGAATTCGCAGAAATAGTGAATTTCTCAGACATTATATTCGGTTTTAATTCAAGTGGAATTCTGGCATTTTTAGTAATGAGAAGATTATTAGAGAGATCAACTGAGGCTCCTAAAGAAGATAATGCATCCAGTCCAATTAATCCATCAAAGTAGTGGTGAAAACGAAATACTAAAAATTTTAATTTGCCAGATACGTTAAATTCACGAAAGGTTGGAAGGGTTACTTCTTTATCGAGACTGTGGGAATTTAGAACCGTTTTGATAGCAATTGGTTTTATTTTAACTATATCTTCGGGATGTATCAACTCGGGATTAATAAATGAAGTTGAGGCACCTGTATCGATAAGAAATTTAAGAGGAGAAGCGGAAGGGGATAATATCGTTATATAGGGAAGTACTGAGCCATGTTTGTTAACATCTAGGTATCCGATTTGATTGTCGAGGCATTCAATTGAAAATTTGTTTCGTCAATCTCGTGTGATGAGGCTTCTGTTGGAAGGTTGCAGTTTTCTTGTGTTTGCTGATAATATTCTGCTTCTGGATTGTAGTGTTGGTGTTGGTCTGCTTCTAGGTTGTAGAATTGTTGATAATACTGATCTAGTTGAGGCTGATAAGATATGTCTTGTTCGGGTTGGTATGCAATAAAGTTGTTTGTAGCTTGAGATGTTCCTGGTTGTTCCAATTCATAGATGTTGTTGACCGATCTGAACTGAGTTCTAAATTGATTGGAATTCCTTTGAGTTCCAACTGTTTGTCTGGTATTACCAGATCCTAGGACCATGGGTTCTGGTGGTGGTAAATTTCTCGGTGTAGAGTTTATTTGGGGTTGCTGTTGACTAATTGTTTGATGGGAAATCACTGGTGGTTTTTGATGGTTTTGTTGATGTGAAACAAAGGCTGGTCGTTGAAGACTTTGTTGGAAAGGAAATGTATTTTGAAAGGGCGTATTGGGTTGTCGTTGAAAATTTTGTTGAAAGGGGATTGGTGGTTGTTGACCAAAAGAATGTTGGAAAGGCATTCTAATTTGCTGGAAAATTGGTCTATGTAGACTAGGTTGTTGTGGAATTTGAATGTTTGATGAAAAAATTTTAGTTCCTAAGGAAGGATTTAATCGAGTTTGTCCCTGAACAGATTTGTTTTGTGTTTCGGCTTTAGCGTAAAATATGTTTTGTTCTTTAATGCAGTAAGAGAACGCATCCGGAAGGGAAATTGGTTTCATTGCTCTTATTGTTGAACCAAACGGTTCACGGAGGCCAATTAAAAACGAATTGAGGCACATTTCCGAGTACAAATCGTTTTTAGCTTTGATAACGTCCTTGTTTGATTCATGGACGGCCACATGGTTTCCAATTGTTGCGAAGATTTCGATAATTTTGCTGTAAAATTGTTCGATCGACTGTGATCCTTGACGTAGACCGTGGAGGTCTCGAATAAGGGATGTTTCGTTTCGCTTATCTGAGTAATGCAAAACTAGATTCATTCTTATTGCATTCCAGATAAGGGGTGTGCCGTACATATTAAGTATTATGTTGGCAGGGCCAGTAATTTTATTTCGTATGGCTCTAAGTATAATCTTGCCATGAGTAGTGCCATCTATTTGAGGAATCAACGATAAAATTTCTTCAACGTTCGTTATGAATTCGAACAAAAGACGTGGATTGCCATCGAAATTTGGCAAATCCTTAATTGCATCCGGTACTCGTAAGGCGAGAAAAACGTCAAAATTCGGTGCACTAGCAGGGTTAGCGGATAAACTTGCGGAGGGAACACTTTGTTCACTATTCTGTGCCATTTTAATAGAATTTAAACCCGAATCAGATTCAGAATCACTATCACTTAAACTAGAATTATAAGATAACTTATTTGCGAATAACTGGGGTCTTAAATTAAGTGGCTTTCTGGGAATTTTGGGCATTTAAAGAAAAGGATTTTGAGAACTACTACTTCTAGACTTACATGTGCATTATTCTTTCTTCCTTTCTTTGCCTATCCTGTCCTGATAGTCCGCTCTGGTTCTGTTGTGTCTGGTCTTGATATTGGTTTGGTTGACAATAGCTTCTTAGTATCGGTAAACCGCCGATATAGTTTCACTTTTTTAATGTCGATAAACCGTCGATAACTTAACTTTTCAATATCGATAAACCGTCGATAACTTAAACTGTTTTAATATCAATAAACCGTCGATAACTTAAACTGTTTTAATATCAATAAACCGTCGATAACTTAAACTGTTTTAATATCAATAAACCGTTCACACTCCGTCGACTGCGCCAATTACGTTTGGGAGGTACCCGGACAGGAAAAAAAACAACTTGTTCCTTCAGAGGTTCGACCAAAAAGCCAAGACATTTATTTTTCCTATGATATTTATACAATAATTCTGCTTACGTTTCTATAAGACTGTGAGAAAATAATTGTAATTGGATATAACATATAACATAGTATGCAAATTTGAAATTAAACATTTTGTAAAATGGTGCGATGTTGACAATCTACATCGTGGGATAATTTTGAATGAATAAAAAGTGCAACATTGACAATTTCTATGAAAGAGAATTTAGGGTGCATGACTTTGTTGAGTGTAACGTAACTAGTGTAACGTAACTCGCGCATCACCGAATGGAAGTTATTATGTAAGAATTTTCTCAAGCTACAATTTTGTCGTTGACGCAATTAGTTTATAATTCATGTTTAAAGTGTGAGACCAGATCCAGAACTCGCAGTCCACGGTGATCGCATTTCAATTTGATTGCTTCTGATCTCACGCCTGAAATATGTACCTGATTAAATTGTAAGTTTAAAGTTTTCAGTTCCAACAGAACCACCAAACGACGAAGTCGTTTATTGTCAATAAAGATAATTTTAACAAAAACATCCAAATTTAAATGTGGTCAATTTTTATTTGTGTCACTATAATGTTTATTTCTTGCTTGGCAGGCGCTATGTTCGTAAACAGTTGTCTCCTAACCTTATATTTGGTTAGGTGCGGTGATTTGGAAAGTATAAGATAAACCGTCGCTATCCATTTCTTTTGGTTTTTTTTTAATTATTTAAAGAATCCATAAGCTGTATGTAAATATTTATTTGTTTCTTTAAGTTTTTTGGAGGTACATGATTTTTGGTATCATGATTTGGTATTACTTCCTCTTTTTATATGATTTGCTTACACCCTTTTATTTCATTTGCGTTATGGCCCTAACAGCAGAGTACTGCAGCCTTAACCGGTTTGTATTATTGTTATTATCAGAGTCAGCTGCACCATTGTTACTATTGAAATAGAAGCAGATGGTTTCAGATTACTTTGGATTTATTCAAGACACCACGAGATCAGGCGTGCGCACAGCGCGATGAATATATAAAGAAAGGAAGTATATTCTGTGAGATGTGTGTCAGGCAAATATGAGTGTTGCCATGTAAAAGGTATCATGCAAGTGATACCACTATCCAACACAGCCGCTCAACTTCATAACTGTCGATCACTCTAGTGTCAGTCATATTTCCCATTTTACGAAGTTTAAACGCATTAAAATGTTTGTAATGCGTTGTTGCAGGTAAAGCTTTCATAAGCGCGTCGGCTACCATATCTTCAGACCTAAGATACTTGATTTGGATAACCTTATCGGCTACTGAATCTCGAACGTTGTGGTAGCGGAAATCTATGTGCTATGGTCATTTGCGATATGGTTAGCACTCTGACTGTCGCAATAACGGTCAATGTGGCCATGGTGTAAATTTAGTTCTACGAGTATGATGACATTGCGGACATATGCAGCTTCGTTTGCCACGGAAGATAGTGTCATGTATTCGGCTTCGGTACTGGATGTGGCCATAATTCTTTGCTTCCTGATTCCCCAGTGCACTGCTCCACCGATCGTTTTCGATCGTTGGTATCTCCAGCCCAACTAGAGTCTGAGTACCCTTGAAGTTGTTTGTTCGTCTTCCTGTAAGAAATTCTATACTTTCTGACTTTAGTGGAGCAGTCCAATGTTGGCGCCTTCGGTCTTCCACATGTTGGAAAAGTGCATTCACGATGTGCGATATGTCTGGCCTGCTAATGCGATTGTCGAATGTCGTGCGATTAGCTGCCCGTACGAAGTTTTATCAATCAAGCCAACCAATAAAACAATTTAACTCACTCCAAACTTCATTTGACTTGTTGAATAATTTTGAGGGTGGGTTCGCAAGGTTGCGAATGCTATTTTAACTCACATTAATTTTATAGGCCTGAGCAAATAGAATTCGGTTCATAAAAGGCATGCCCGAAATTCTTGAGCGCAAATATATTACAAAAAAATGTTCTCAATTAAATATGTTTCTTTTACTTGAATCGATTTATTTTGCATTGGGAACATGTATTTTGTATAACTGTGCATGTAAATAAATGCACTCTTAACAAAAGTTTTGAATTTTTCCCTGATTCCTTTGACCGAAAAATTTCTTCCGTTTTTTTTGCGAACGAAGAAGAACGAAAACAAATAAAGCGATATAGAAAAATAACGAGCAAGGAGAGAAGAAAAGTCAAACAGAGCCATTGAAATTTTGCCCGGTGACTCACAAGGTTGGTGATTTTCTAGCTCATCTTCTTTCTCTTTCGCACTTGTGTGAGTCGTGATTCAAACGTCACTGTGTTATACCGGACTTATTTGTTGTGAGTTTCATAATTCAACCAGCGCTCTGGCAGCATTCTTCATATTCATTCATTTTTAAACATATCTTGTTTTGTATGGCAATGTTTTTAATGTCTTTTTTGAATTTTAACGTTTTGGGTAATTATCCTCTTCAAATTTCATTCATTCGTATTTTTCTCTGGCGTTCACACTGGTTCTCTTGTAACAACTAAAAATAACAGGTTATGGACCCAGACCGAAACCACAAGAAATAGTGAGAGTTTACTGCTGAAAATTCAAGTACGAGATGTCGATGAATATAAATGCGAATGCGGTGATAACTTAATGTGGGACATGGAAGCACGTCAACGGAGCAGCACGGAGACCCGAACTGAAGGATGCGGACGAGAATTCCAAAAACAAACTGGAGAAGTGGCTGGAAGATGACGCAAAGGCAAAGTCAGATTTGATAATACTCGTAGCTATCGACCTGATTCTGTTGCGTCTGGTGATAGGTTTGGACACGACCAAGAGTGTCTGGGAGCGTTTGAAGTCAGAATTCGCCTGCACGGGACCAATTAAAAAGGCGACACTGCTGAAGCGTGTGGCAACCTACAAAATGCAGGAAGGTGATGATCTGCGGAGAAATCTAATGGAGTTCTTCGACGCAGTTTCACAATTGAAGTGTATGGGTGTTTATATACACGAGGCCATCAGCGCAAAAGTGGTGTGACCCACAATTTTTATTGGTTTCTGTTCTGGTGTTACATACATTCCTTACATTACCAACTATCAAAACAAAAGTGGTGTAAGCCAACTTTTGGTATTCAAAAAACAATTAAAATAATGTTCACAAAAGAAATTAAATTAAAAAAAAATATTTACCAAATTTAAAATCCACATTCTCTCCTAATTAAATATTAGCCTCAATTGTTGTCGATACTTCTGCTGAATGGACTTCCACCTAGCTTCAAGTTGTTCCGATGTGCTATGGAATCCCATGACAATTTGCCGAAACTTGAAGTCCTAAGAGAGAAAATCTTTGAGAAGAATGAACGGAAGGCGGATGGTGATACAGAAACGATGTATATCCATCGAAGCACACGTCCGAACAGGTCAAAGTTTGAACGAGGTGCTCCACATAGCAAAAACTATGAAAATGCAAGTTAAGGTGAAAAAACATTCAAGTATAAGTGCTACAGATGTCATCGAGTGGGCCACATGGCGTTTGAATGTTCTGAAAATAAGAAACCACGGAGCTACTCAAAATGTGAATCGTCAGCAAATGCAGAAAGTACTTTCCACACAGCCGAAATGGTAAAAACTTTGGGGACTTATCTTCTTTCTTTTGCCATGATAACGGACCACGGAAATACCATAACGTTCGACAAGGAAAGAGCGATTGTTTGTGGAAATGATGGCGAAATCAATGTGATTGCGAATCGAACTGGATTTGTACTATGTCCAGGAAAGTACTCTACAGGCATGCATGGTTAGTCAGAAAGCATCGAATTTTGAGTTGTGGCTTGGCCATTTAAACGGACGAGATGTGTTGGATATGTCTCGAAAAAAATTGGTGACTGGACTAGGGATCATCGAAGGCAGAAGCTGTAGCAACGTCAAATTACCTAAGAAATAGATGGCCAACCGTCAGTTTGGATGGCCACACACCATTTGAATGATGGAACATAAGATTGCCGAACATGAGTCATCTGAAGGTGTTTGGAGCAAGAGCATTTGTATTGGACAAAGCTCCTGGTAAGGGAAAGTTCGAGGGGCGCTCAACTGAAGGGATCATGGTAGGATACTCTGAAACATCCAAGGGGTACCGGGTGTGGGTTCATGAAAAACGAAATGTAGTTATTACCAGGGACTTCAAGTTTATAGAAACCGAGATGATCGGCGTGGAGCGTCAAGAAAAATATTTTGCAATTCCTTGTGAAGAATCTAAGAGCGAATACGGATCAACTTCAATTCAGATACCGGTGAAACGATCCACAGGATTGTAATCGAGTTTCAAAACTTAGCTCCAAGTTCCAAGATCGGAACAAAGAGGCTCAACGAAGATATCAAACGAGGTCTGTATCGCGCACCACCAAAGCAAAAGAATCCGAACAACAGCGCCTGGATAAAGACAACAAAGGCGAGGAGAAAGAGGAAACAGATGACGAAGATCATTTTAATGCAATGGATGGAGTCGGAACTATGGAAATGGCGAACATTGGAGAGCTATCACTCGAAGATGCGATGTCTGGAACAGAGTCACAAGGATGGCTGGAGGGGATCAAAGATGTCCGAGCGCTTATCAAGAATAATACGTTGGACTTGGTTACGCGTCCAGCGAATAGAACTGTTGTGACCAGAAAAATTGTTCTACGTAACAAGTTGAAACCGGATGGATCGTTGGATCGGAAGAAAGCTCGAGTTGTTCCCAGAGGTTTTTCGCAACGCCATGGAATAAATTTCGTAGAAACTTTTGCACCTGTAGCTCGTCTTGAATCGATCAGAACTTAATGGCATTAGCTGATGGTGAAAAATTGGCAATTTACCAGATGGACATTGTTGCGGCTTATATGGCGACATAGAGGAGGAGATTTACAATGACCCTCCAGAATACTTTCAGCAGGCCTTGCAGATGATAGTAAAAGCAGATGGGCGAAAAGATGGAGCAGGAAGGAAGTCCGAATAGATGCTCCAGAAGCTCAGAGAAGGTAACAGCGTTTGTCGTCTGAGAAAAGGACTTTATGGTCTCCGGCAGGCAGGGCGTCAGTGGCATAAGAAGCTGGATAAAACACTTCGCGATCTAGGCCTGAAACCTGCGACTAATGATACATGTCTTTGCTATGGATCAAACAAGGAAGAATTCACAGTCGTTGCAGTGTATGGCGATGACATTTTGTATGCATCAAAAAGTCAGAAGACATTGGACAGTATCCGTAGGCGACTTGCTACTGCTTTCGAAGTTAAAGATCTCGGATTGGCACAGTACTGTTTAGGCGTCGAGAGAATTCAAGGAGACGGTGAAATAAAACTAAAGCAGCAGGCGTACGTCAAGAAGCTATTAAATAAATTTAAGATGGACGAATCGAACCCGATTAGCACACCGAACGATAAAAAGGCGAAATTGTCAAATGGAGAGCGTTGTACTAAAGCACAACAAGCTGGAAAACCATATCGGCAGCTCATTGGGTCGCTTATGTATCTGGCAATTGCGACAAGGTCGGACATCGCTTTTACCGTGAATCGACAGGCACAGTTCAGCGAGTGTTATCAAGACGCACATTGGTCAGCTGCGAAGCGTATACTACGCTACTTGCGGTGTACAGAAAACTGTGGGTTGGTGTACAAAAGGGATGAACTTGTTCTTGGAGGATTTTCAGATGCTGGCCATGCGAACGACGAGACAGACAGAGTATCGTTTGCTGGATATGTTTTTGCGCTAAGTAGAGTAGCAATCACCTGGCGTTCTCAGAAGCAAAGGTCAGTGGCTATATCGACAACGGAAGCAGAATACTTTGCACTACTCGAATCATCCAGAGAAGCAATGTATCTTCGAGACCTGATGATTGAAATGGATTTGCTTGAGTTGGCTGGTATAACTGTTGGGACAGATAATCGAGGAGCAAAGCACATCGCCGAGAATGTAGTTTGTCATTCGCGTACGAAGCACATTGCAACCAGATATCATTTTGTACGTCAACAGTTAAGAGACGGAAAAGTAGCTATCGTACATACTCCAACTGAAAGGATGCCAACGGATGTGTTCAATAAGCCCCTTCCTGTTTCAGCACACTATCGATGCATGAGAGAAATCGGGATGACAGCATATTAAAGCGCGCTGTTTGAGTAAGGCGTGTGAGACTAATAGTTCAACCAGCGCTCTGGCGGCATTCTTCATATTCATTCATCTTCAAACATATCTTGTTTTGTATGGCAATGTTTTTAATGTCATTTTCAATTTTTAACGTTTTGCGTAATTTTCCTCTTCAAATTTCTTTCATTCGTTTTTTTCTCTGGCGTTCACACTGGTTCTCCTGTAACAATTAAAAACTACTTTTGAACAAATAAAGATACTCGTATAGATTCAACATTTATCGCCAGCATTCGACCTGTTTTTGTTTGCAATATTAAATGTTGCTCTGCTGGTTACTGACCTGGCAATAAAATACACCTATTGTCAATTCGAATTTTTTCCAGGAAGCTGAGGGGAAAGCTGAGTCGAAAAGCACTACAGCAGCTATGAACGCCAACTTCTCGCCAATTTCTCCTCCACCAAATACTTTCGCCACCATTTTCAAATCCGAAACTTAACCATTAAAATAGATCACAAACCTTTTGTCTACGATTTCACTCACAAATTAAACAATGCCGCTGAAGGACAGCTCAGACAAATAGACCTTATATCAGAGTTTACCACGAACAATGTTTACGTCAAAGTTGAGCAGAATGTGGTGGCTTACACGTATTCTTGCAATCTCTGTACCAACTATACTTGATCCTGAAATAATCCAACAAGCTCAACAAGATGACCAAGAACTAGCAAATCTCTTTAAGGCAATGCCTATCTGAAACTCCGAGAGATCGAAGTCGCACCAAACACTAGGATTTTCTGCGATATATCACAAGGTGTAGTTCGTTCCTATTTGCCATTTTCCCTCCGTAGGACTGGTTTCGACATCGTCCATAATCTTTCACATCCTAGTCGAAGAGTGGCTTCACAACAACTTAGGGAAATGTTTGTTCGGACATCAAGAAGGATGCAATAACTTGGGCCTGAGAGTGCATTTCCTGCCAAAGACGAGAAGTTCGTAGACATTCCATTCTAATTCCAAATCACATTGAAGTACCTGGTTCCAGATTCAGTCATATACACCTCGATTTAATAGTTTTGCCAAAGAGTAACTTTTCATCGCACAAGCGTTGATCCGCTCTACACACCAAATAAAGAATCTTTATCATAAAAAAACATCTACACATACATACGTTTTCATACACTGCGATCGTGTCAGAGCTCCATTGGAATCACCATACACCGGTTCTTTCAAAGTATTTGATAGAATCTCTGACCGACTTTTCAAAATCAACATCAGTGGCACGCATCGAAATATTTCAGTGGAAAGACTTAAACTTGATTTCATTTCAGCTGACCCAACGGAAGATGCAGGAGATCAACAATTTCAGCCACAGCCACTTATTCCTAACCCAACACTACCCCAAAATCAGTCATCTTGCTTTCCACATTAAAAAAAATCAGTTAATGCATACCAAATTTCCACTCACTAATCTATTTTCTCACTACCTCGGTGCTTGATCATCAGACAAGGGAACAGCACTCAACTCTTGCCAATAGCACAACGTCACCAACATCAACAAACTAACCGGAACAACATTATTGGGGTTCATACTTGGATCCATCTCGAAAAACATACGACAGAAAATAAGTAACTTTTCCTGAAGAAAGTAATTCAGAAATGAGTAGCTGAGGCAATATTCGGACAACCACACCGGACAACCACACCGAATAACTAGTAGTCAAAAGTACAGCAACAAAGAAATATATTACAGCGCGTCCAGTGTCTGGAATGACAATCACACGTCTGGACAGTATAATGGACAGGTTGAGACGGACAATTTAAAATACTTTTTCTTCTTGCGTGTGTTACCGCTTTAATCACATTGAGCTTTTTATCTGCCTTATTCTTGTAAAATATTTTATCAGCTCAAATAAAATGTTCGATAAAATAATTATCCAACTATAAACTTTAACTTTTTATTTAATGTGGTCAAGTATTTTAATAGAGTCAATACCACCACTATGTACGTTTGTAAACAGAGCATTGATAAAAGTCTACTGAACACACCTAGATTGATGATTTTGACAGTATACCAGATGATATGTGTTAAAATAACATAACGGGGTTATGTGATCAAGTGTCAAGTAAGGATATTTAAATTTTTTCACTTGAACTTAAAATTATTTTTGTTTTTTTTTTAGTATCCACAACAAAAAGAGCGCAAATGAGTTTTCCGTCTAAGGATGAACGTGAGAAATGTTGGAGTGCGCGGGATAATTTTTGGACATGTCTTGACATAAATGCTCCCACGTATCAATACACAAGCGGTGAGGAGGTTCCTAAGAAATGTGCAGAATTAAGGAAATTCTATGAACAATCATGCCCAGGTCAATGGGTCAAACATTTCGATCGAAAACGAACCTACGAACAATTTAAGGAAAAATTAAAACAAGGCCTTGACCCTCTGGTGCAAGAATCAGTAAAATAACTAATGACTTGATAACTTTAAAGTAACCCATAAATTAAGTGAAAAATAAAACAACTAGATATTTTGTTTGTAGTACAAATCAGTACTTTATATCAATGCGTTTATAGTAATTCAGATGGCATATCGACAGATATGGAAACGATATGCTTTCCTGGAACCATAACGTTTCCTAGAACCCTTGCATCTCTCCCCTCCTCTAAATATTCAGCACACATAGAAAGTACCACATTAGCCGCTTTATCCGTGCAGTTAAAAAAGCCAATTAACACACGCCCATCAGTAATTACGATGCGAAACGTTTTTCCCAACCACTTCTGAAGATTTGATCTACCTTCAGTAAGAGTCTCTGAAGGGACAGATTGAATAATTTGCTAAAATAATAGACTAAATGCAGTCAATATTTGCTTTATAGGCATATGTATGTACATACTTCCTTTCGAAGCGGCTCAGTTGTATATTCAGAATCAGTACTACTCATTTTTAATATATTTTCGCTACTTTATTACTTTAAAGAAAAACCGATTCAAAACAATGTTTGTATTTTATTATAATTCAAGAAGTATGTCTATATTTCGAATGAGCAGAAAAAAAGCATAAGGCATTGTTTTAGTTTTCCATTTTCTCGTCATGTCAAGTTGACATCTGCAGTGTTCCGTGAAATGCATATTGACGGGTAGATGGCAAGTTCGATGTTACAAAGATTTAGTAAACAGCTGATTTAATTAAAAATATATCGTGATTAGCTTTATTATTTTATAATAAAATAATTATTATTATTTATTACATATCTAATCATAGGGAGGAATGGATTCGCCGATGTTCGTTGTGTTAACGAGTAACAAACTGAATATTTTTATTTAATATCATTTATTTACAAATTTTGTTTGTATAGTAAGTGATTCTTGTCACCAACGTACTGCTACAGATAAAAGTGGACCTCGCTTAGTGGACCTAATCAAAGATGTTTTTGCTAATTCACAAGTGGTTGCCGAAGTCCTACCAGACGAGCGCAGTGTTATCAGCAGTAAATTAAAAGGATATGCACATAAGTCAGTTCAGGCGATATTTACAACAGGTGGAACTGGTTTTTCAGTAAGAGATGTTACTCCAGAAGCGACAAGGGATATTATTTCTAAAGAATGTCCCCAACTGGTGCTTGCAATGGCATTAGAAAGTTTTAAAAAGACAAAATTTGCGGCATTGTCTCGTGCTGTTGCAGGTATTTATGAAAAAACACTTATAGTAAATTTTCCTGGAAGTGAAAAGTCTGTAGTTGAATGTTTTAATTCAATTCGTGAGGTATTACCTCACGCTCTGCAATTAATAGCAAATGACATCGAGGATATAAAAATAATTCATAGCGAAGTTCAAAACACCTCTACACTTATTTCTTATCATGTTTGTCCACACAAAACTTCAACTGGGGAATTGGGCGACCGAAACTCAGCATTCGAAATGATTCCGACTTCTAAAGCAATAGAAATCATATTCCAAGTAGTAAAGGCTGGCAGCATCTTACCAAACAAATTATCACATTATATCGCTCCCGTTGATATTCCACCATTCAGAGCATCCATTAAAGATGGTTACGCAATGAAGTCATCTGCATTTTCGGGAACAAAAAAAGTTGTTGCTTACATATCAGCCGGAGATAAGGTAACGTATTATAATGCTATCTCACAATAAAAATGAAAATTTTGTTAAATCTTAAACTGTCCATAGTGTTCTTAGACAGGTTTTAAGCACAGACATTTTATATATGTATGAATATATATATACGTCGTACATCCGTATGCACATGTACATATGTATATGTGTATGTGCGAGAGTATGTATATCCGTATGTGCCAGTTTTTTGGTCCGCTATAACTCGCGAACGAATGTTGCTATCGATTTTAATTTTTGTCAGATAATTGGTCTTCATGCAGGATCACGTCCCTAAGATTTTGACTAAAATCTGTCCATAGCTATTTAAGTGATTAAAAAAAACAGGTACACCCGTCTGGGTAAGAAGGTGATGAAAACATTCGAAATAAGTCTTTTTTTCAAATAAAGGGTTTTTGCATAATGAATAGTTCGGGAATATCTGAAACAAATTAATCCAGAATCATCTGAGTGATGCAAGGAATAGTGACAATACAAAACTGCGAGTGTGGTACAATTTCGTTTAAAAAAAATATCACCGACCTGACCCTAACTTTCTCACAAAATTAAATTATTTTTTCGTTAAATAGAAAAGCAGCTTCATAAAAGGAGACTCATCACTGAAGATCGTACACTGATTTCGCGTTAGAAAAAATATAATCAGCTTTGGTCATTAATTGAAATTTGTCCTGTAACTTCTTTCAAATTCACGTAAGTTTGGAACAAAAGGGAGATAGACCCACCTGCCAAAGTTTTTTCTTAGCTTTACCGGTCAGTTTTAATCGGTTTTTTTTTTTTTGACTATTTTCGGATTAAGTTGGCCTAACTTCAAGGAGGATATGGAATATCAGAAACCATGGAGAATAGTAATACAAGTTCTCTCTATCTGGAAGTTATTGGTGTGACCCATTTGACTTTACGTCTTCCATGTGAAGACGATATTTAATTTCATAAATGAGACCTATTTTGTGTTGGTGATATCAATGATTAGAATATCCGGTTATAAATCTAACCAGTCTTCTCAAATCGTCCCTTTTAAGTTTTAGGGATTCTTTTGATTATTTATGAAAGGGTTTGATAGCTCTTTTAGCCTGGCGAAGCGCGTGTTTTCCCAATGGGTTATACACATTTTGTTCTGCCAATGCTTTATTGCTGTGTAAGTTGCTGAAATCAGTATATTACAGAACGGCTCAAGGCCGATGAAAGAATCAGTCGAACCGTCTCTAGGCAGTTCGTCGGCCATTTGATTTCTGATAAGGCACCATCCAAAGTTTTGCTTTCTTGATATGGGAGAGGTCATGTAGTGTATTGAAACAATCCAAGACTAATTCAGAGTTAATGGGGTTTGGCCCCAACGCTTTAAGGGCTGCTTGACTGTCGGTTATTATATAGATGGAGACACCCCTCATTATTTTATCGAGAATAAAAGTATTTCTAATGATTCCAAAATTCTGATGCTTGGATCAAGTATGGCAGCGTCAGCCACGGGTACATCTTTCATGGTGGTGGGGTTTTTGTATTTCCATGATTCTCAGCTATTGAACATTCCGCCAAAGCACAGAGTTCTACGTAGTCGGTCGTTTATCACGTAAATCATTTAGGGTTAGACCATCTTACCAGTGGGTCATTATCAGTGACTACAAGAACGTTGAGAAAACACCACTTCTGCCTTTGGTGGCTGAGATAGAGATTTTAGTTTCGCCAGAAGATGTGGCGAGCATTGTTCTAATCTAACGGTAAAAGGCATGACCAATACCCCCTTTTAGATTGGCTTCCGTAATGGATTCATGTCCGGTATTGTCGAAGGCATCTCGATTATCTAGGAAGGGACATATTGCAGTCTCCGTTTGTCAGAATGCCTCTTTAATCTGTGCCACCCTACTGGGAAGATTCCGTGTGACACAGATGTTTATATGAATTAAATGAGTATGGCTCAATCAATGTTAATTCTGTTACTGTAGGAACAGCTTGTGAACTCAGAATTGGAATATTGAATATTGTTTATAAGGATTGAGTCTAAAGAAATAAACCTCAAGCATCATTTTTAGAGTTTACTCTCGGCCAGAAGAACTTGCTATGGAGGTACCATCTTCTTTCTGTACAAGATATAAGCTACGAGAAAAGCCTTTTTAGAGAACCTTTTGAAGACGCGAGATTTCTAGCAGATTTCACATGATCTTGCAATTATTTCTCCAGGAACCTCCTTGAACCTTGGATCTTTTTAATTAATTAATTTATTAAAGTTGGTTAAAGCGGAGTTGTATAGGTCCATATGTAGGGTTAGAGTGTTCTACTGTGGAACATACGTCTTGGCCATAGTGCGTTTGAATTTGCAACTGCATGTATTTAATTCGCTACCTCATTTTCTTCCCAATGGACGTAGAGATGAAGTCAGTAAACCAGATTTAATAGGGAGGTTTTCTGAAAATATGATCCAGTTTGTGAGTTTTTTCATGTTCATGTCCTTATATCACATACTATATTGATTCTACCTATATGTTCATATTGTACGATAGGGATGCCTCATCTGACACATTCCAATCCTAGATTAAGGTATAAAGAAAGGGAGATTAGTTGGTAAGCTCAAGTACCTCCTCTCGTGCAGAATTTAGAAAAGTTTATAAAAGAAAATGTTTGCTAAAAATAGCTGAAAGCAAATCACCTCTTCTGTTGTTATCGCAGCTTCCCCAAATTTTGCTGTGGGTGCTGGCATTGCATCCAAGAATTACAATTAAAAAATATGTTAAGAGAGAAAGATTGAGTTGGGGAAAGCTATAATTTGCTGCAACTGCTGCACGTATTTTACACTTGCAATGAAGTAGGTAATATATTTATAAATAAGCCAAATAAGTTTTATAAATAAAAGAGAGAACAAAGAAAAATTTGTTAAGTTATTTTTACGTGCAAATGTCCATAATTTGAAATTAAACAATCCAGCAAGATAATAAATTGAAAGTAAATAAAGGTACGTCGAAAATTCATTTATTATGTGTAAATAAAAATATTTTTGTATTATTATATTCTTTCAATTTAATAAGTATCGAAATTAAAAAGCCAACGGATAGAGTCAGATAGTTCGTTAAAAACCGTATGGCCTACTACTGTAAAATCCTTTAAAGTAAATTTTATTATAGATATTGACATAATGATTAGAGTTTAATCGTATATTATATAGGGCCCTACTTCTGATAGATATATGTCCACTGCTAATGTGTCATAAGACACATAACTAGGAATCAAAACGGGCCCATCGCGATTTTCCTAAGAATTTCCTTCGGCTACGCGATAATGCCTCACATTCACACAGTATGTGTGTTTATGTCCTCAGACGCTTGTAGATCGCCGCAGAATCTGTCATTTTGAGTCTCTTTGCGTGTTTCCGCAGGAGACTGTCCTGTCAGGATTCCTGTTAATGTCCTAAGCTTATCTCTGCTCAGTTTAATTAGCTTTCTAGATCTTTTGCCATCGAGAAGTGGCCATGGAGCCTTGGATACCCTATGTCCTTCAAGATTCGACTACCTTATGTTGGCAGTTTTATGGTCTTTTCCTCGATAGTGCCCCTTACTGTGCAGAGGGGTGGTTTGATGTTAGCAACCTCACTATTGTCGAGTAGCCCTGCTCTCCTTGCATGCTCGTCCGCTTGTTCATTTCCCTCTAAACCGCAGTGTCCTGACACCCAGCCCGGTCTTACCCGGTTCTGAATTCATAATGATTTGAGCATTGTGCGACAACCCCTGACTGTATCAGAGCCGATGTCGGTTGACTCCATTGCTTTAAAAGCGGCCTAGACGTCGATGTAGATAGCGATATCTCTACCGAATATCGATCTCATCTGCATCAGCCCAACCACCTTGATGACAGCCAGAACCTCTGATTGAAAGACACTAATTGTGTCCGGTAGCCATACGGATACTCTTAGTTCTGGGTCTTCTGAGAAGATACCGGAACCTGTTCCTTCCTCTGTTTTCGAGCCATCTATGAAAATTGCAATTTCATTTGGCCTGACTACTGTATTTTCTTGCCAGTCCTTCCTCTCCGGATATATTATATCATACCAAAGATTATAAAGTCCTACAGATGACGAATTGAGCACAAAAAACAGAAACTTTTACCTACGAGCCTCACGGTACGGGCGGGCGGTGTGCACACATGGGAAACCAGATGCAAACAAATTCCAAAGTTTACGAAAGAAACCAGTTTCGATGAAGAGAGCTCGTTTCGTGTGTTGACTGCTGAGTGAGGTGAACGTGAATGCATGTTTTATATTGATTCGATGTTTTACGGTTTTTTTTATTTTTTATTTTTATTGAAGTTCATTTGTTAATACTTAAGTGCAAAAAAAAAACGGGTAAAAACAGCATTATTTACATCAATTCATCTTATTTTTACTTACTGGTCTTATAAGAGCGCTCTAAGCTAAACATAAATCTTTACTATGTCGTTCGACGTAACATAACTGATTTTTTTTTTATATGTACATTATACTTAGAACTAAGAAAATATAAATTGTTTTAACAAAAACTTAGTAAAAGGTTTATTTTATATTCAACTTTAAACTACTTACAAAATAATTCTTAACCTACTTAGATTATCTTAAACTACGATACCTAATTAAATACGTACTTTTTTATTTGTTTTAATTTTTTTTATTTTTTAAATTTATCTTAACAGTACATTAACCTACCTAAACTATGTATGCCCGCCATGACTTAAAATTTAAGTATTGCGTCTTATTGATGCTACCTCGAATAAGAAGGAAACGACGAAGGAGATTCCTCTCTTTTAATAAGCCACCAAAATTCTTGTTGCAGCCGAGCAACGTCTCTCAAGTCCCGACTTCCTACCGCCCTACTGAATTCAACACGCTCCGCACAGCCGTGTGCGTCGTCTCTGTCGTGGTTGATTCGCCTGTCTGCAGCTGTTCGAGCAACGTGAAAGATTAGCGGCACACTCTCGTGATATAGATAGTTAGGGTAATAAACCCCGGAGATCAGATTGTTCGTCGAGGCCATTGCTCTAGCAATGCGCCTTCAAGTCAGCTTAATAACGAAATCGTCCACACTAATTATGTTCGCCCTGTTGCACAAGACCTCGTTAGGATACTATTTTAGGTACTCCGATTCTGGTGTTCTGTACAAGCGAAGACAAAACCTAAGACCAGCCCTCTCAAACCCTCGAATCTTTTCCATTAAGCTTGCTCTCACGGGACATTCAAATACAAGCATAGGCCGGATAAAGGCCATGTAGCAGATTACTTTCACCCTCGTATGGTTTGCCTGATATAAAACAATCTCTTTGTAAAGACAAAGGCACCTTTGGCTCTGGCCAGAACAACATCTATATGTTTGTAAAAACAAGCAAGAGGTTGCCCGTGTTGTTCCACGATCGAAAACTCTTCGAATATCCGCAGAGGCCCCAGATAAAGGGGTCCTAAAAAGAATTGCTTCCGATTTCTGGTTCGGGCCAATGATATCATTAGCTTTGTACACTTCCTAGATATTCAAAGACAAAGAAATTGTCATCATCAATAGTCTCAATTGGCTCTATGCCTGCGGTTGAAAATATGCGTTAATTGTCCGCCGTTCGGGCGATTTATTTATTTTCGGGAACATATTGGGGTTGCCGGTGTTTATAGCCTGAATTTTGGTGTTCCAATACAAGCTTACAGAAGCCCTGTAATTTTCGTTTATTAATGTTTGGATGTTTTTGATCGACAACTTCAATGTCGTGATCTCTGTATAAGGGTTTTGGTCTTGACAGCAGTCGACATAAAGTCTGCGGTAATCTTCGTTATCAGTGCGTTGATGCTGAGGTATCGTTTTGTCCATTGTTCGTTTGATTGTCTCGTCCATCAGTTTTAGCTATCTGTTAATCTCCTCGTTTGACAGTTTTCTGTTAAGAGGTTGGTAGAACGAATTTGAGGAGAGTGCTCTCGTTAGTGTTTTGGAGATGTGCATTCAAGGCACTCTACTATAGTTGTAGAAATGCCTATGAACAAACTCATCCAATTCCACAGTTTCGTTGGGAACGGTTATGTCGGTACTAAGAGCGCAATGGTCACTGTCATACACAAAAGTGCGAAGACAGTTTATAGTTTTTTGGTTCGTGCCTGTCAGTTGAAATCGTGTGTCAAACAACAGGAGATCCAAATAGGAGCCGTGCCTAGGAAACTACGGACTATCCGTCGCCTTTAGGCCGAGTACGTACATCACACTGTGCTGAACCCAACAATTGAATAGCAGCTTCCCTCTAGTATTCGGTGTATAATTTCCCCAATCTCTACGTTAGGCGTTAAAATCTCCGCCGATAGTAAAATAGTTTTCCTCAAACTCCAGTCTCAGAAACCGAAAAAATGTCTCGAGCTCCAAGATGAATATGGTGGATTGAGTAGCCTTAGGTGCGTAAATAAAACCCCACATATATCCGCTTTCCACTATGGAGAGGGATATGCACGATGCATGCTTCCAGCACTTGAAACCTTCCAACTACACGACTATATATTCTTTTAAAACGCAGTCCTTTTATTACAAAGATCGCAACGCCTCCTCCTTGTATGGTGTTGGATCGGTTCCTTTGTACTATTTTATACCTCCTGTGCCTCTTGTGTCTTTTGACAAGCTTATTTTCGCTTACCAAAAGCACATCAGGGACTTGGTGTTGCTCTTCGCTCAATTCTATTCAGTAAATTAACAAGGACCTTCGGAGTTTGCTCCGCCATGTACGACCTATTACGACTGGATGGGCGTTAGGCCCGGGAGCAGCGCGTAGATTTGACCCACGTGCAAAGC
The DNA here is from genome assembly GCA_928272305.1 of Volucella inflata. NCBI lineage: Eukaryota > Metazoa > Arthropoda > Insecta > Diptera > Syrphidae > Volucella > Volucella inflata. The sequence goes on from OV743719.1 coordinate 21,259,816, forward strand.
TTGTTCAGTAATCTGACGTTATAGCTGAGTCATCTGCCCCTGGATGGAGAGCAAGATAGCTCTCTACAGGTTCCGGTGCTCTACATAGGCGGTCGGGTTTGAGAGGCAACCTTCGCTTGCTGTGCTACGCCATTTGGACGTAGGTGACTTGGAGAGTAACCGCAGGTGTTTATAATTTAACAAGTGGGTGCTTAACTTTCACCTTCTGCTGCTGAGCCAGATTTTCTCTTTTTATGTACTGGAATTTGAAAGAACCCCAGTTGTTTGCGGCGTGTCCTGTGTTCTTACGTAAAACGCAAGAGAGCTGGCTTTTTTCCGACGCTCTATCCCTACCCAGAGCGCATTCTTCTGATTTATGGTTCTTACCACAATTGAAGCATCGAGGTTGCATTTCGCATTTCAACGCGGCCTGCTCGAACCAAACACATGCAACATGCAACATGTTATCGCTCCGTTTTACTTTCTCCTATGACACAATCTGGCACTCTAGGACTTTTACACTTCTTAGACCATCCAGTTTGCTATCGGAATGGCTTAACTCCTACGAATTAGAGCTCGTAACACTTTTTCTCTTTGAGCAGGGCGGGGAGCTCCTCCGGATCAGTTGATGGCTCTAGTCCCCTCAACAGCTTTTCACCCTTCAGGGTGAAAAAGAAGAATTCCGTCGTCGAATCCCCTAGCAAATTGTTTATTCTATGGTAGCACTCCACTGTATTGCAGTAGATTGCATGCCTATCTACACTAAATCTCTTAAAGATAAAATTGCAGCCTATGGCCGACTTACACAGTTCAATTGGGTCCTTTAGTTCAATTTTTTAAGTATTTCTAGGTTGAACCCTTTGTTTCTGCTGCTGCTTTTGTTGTTGCTGTTATTTCTGGTGCTGCGCGATGGCGCGATAGTTAGCTCATTGGACTATCACGCAGACAGTCTGGGTTCGATTCCTGGCTGGGTCACCAACAGTTTTTCAAATCGCCATCACCCTTTCGGCGGGCAATGGCAAACTCCCGAAAGTAAAATTGCCTACGAAAAAGCTTCTCAGATGTGACTGAAATGACAACATGAGCAACACAAATGAGTGTCAAGAAGATACGCCATGGCCCATACCGGGCTGTCAGCGCCACAGTGTTTTGTTGTTGTTGTTGTTGTTTCTGCTGTTTTTGTTGTTCCTGTTGTTTATTTTGGTGAAGTTGATTTTTTGTTGTATCTGAACTTGTTTGTTCGTTAGAAATCGTTCTGTTTTTTGTATTTTTTGCTTTGTAGAGTATGGCTTTGTTGTTTTTGTTGTTTGGTCTCGCTTGTTTTGTGTTGTTGCTACGAGCTCAGGAGCGCTGATGTTGCTCCTTCTCTCTTGCCATTTGTTTGGCTTTAATTGACTGCACTTTTTGTTGTAGCTCTTTGATGCTTGAGTTTAGAGCTTGCACCTCTTCCTCTTCGTCCTCCGACTAAGAAGCCGCCAGAGATTGAAAGGTATTGTCATCGGCCATGCTGCGGCCTTCCCCACCATTACATGTGAATGGGTATTCGTCATAGTTCGGCTCCTAACCCATTACATTTATCGCTGCCCTTGCCAAAGTTGTTGGCACTTCAATGATGTTGATGTTGAAGAAATCCCATGACAGCGCATCGCTTTGTCTAAATCCTTTTTTAACATCAAAGTTTTCGGTGAGAACTATACCGATATGGACCTATCAGGTTGTTGACGAACGGCTTCAGGCGTTCACTTAAAACGGCAGATAAGATTTTGTAGGCGATGTTCAGAAGACTGATGCCTCTATAGTTGGCGCAGTTCACAGGGTCACCTTTCTTGAGGATCGGACAAACAATACTGAGGTTCCATTCATCGGGCATACTTTCGTCCGACCATATTTCACAGGTAAGCTGGTGTATGCTCCTAACCAGGTCATCGTCACCGCTTTGAAGAGCTTAGCAGTCAGACCGTCTGGACTTAAGATAAATTATTGCTATCTTCACTTCATCCAGGTCGGGTGAACGAAATTGGTCTACTTCGTCCAGGTTGAAGGGTTCATTCTGCTTGACAGTGGTATTTTCCAAATCCTCAGCATCGACTGCGACTCTACTACGATGTTTCCTTGTTCGTCTCTACAGGCGTCGGTTCGGGGTTTGTGTCCGTGGCACGTTTTGCTTTACCTTTTGGTAAAACTTCCGAATTGTATTCCTAGAATAGCATCTCTCAATTTTCTCGACTGCGCGAGCACGGTTTTACGTTGCGCCGCGAGATTAAAAAAACAACTTCTTTTTTTTTCTCGGTCAACGGGGACCTTTTATTTAGTTATAATATTAATTTTGCAATTAACTTATTATGACCCGCTATCTTTATCGTCGCTGCGATCACCACTAGCTATAACCAAAATACTGGTCTGGTGGCCTTAATTGATTCTTCCCTTTTATATGTTAGTATTGATGAATCAGCTATATTGGTTTTGCCCTCGTCTGCTGATGGTGACCCAATTCTTGGAGGCTTGAGGGGACTGACCGTGAACTGTGGCGTTGCACTCTCATATGTTACTCGCGCTCCACATGCCTTTTCTTTTTATTCCTGAGAAGCCGATGTTTGTGTTTCCTCTTCTGCTTATAGAGCTCGTGAGCAGCTTAATTCTTTCTATGCAGCGCCGAGAATTTGTGGTTGAGTGAAAATCAGCACATCAGAAGCGGCATCTCTGATGACTTTTTGGCAGTGGTGCCACTGGTCTTCGATGCTTGATGCTGGCGGCAGTGGACCTCTTAGGATATTAAGGGAAAGTCGATCGGAAAAGGATCTGGTGATCTGCTTCGATGGTAGCCGTCTGACGTCGAAATCCCTCACAGCATTAGCTTGCCTGGGCGCTGTACGGCATACCCGTAACCGTACCTTGGCTACAACAAGGTAATGGTCGGAGTCGATGTTGGCTCCTCAGTTCGGATATCTATAATACTGGAGGAGTGCCATGCATCAATCGCATTGTGGTCAATCTGGTTGACGGTTGATTGATCAGTAGTTCTCCAAGTACTACCAAAGATAGGGCATCTTTCAAGCTTTGAATTAAAATCGCAGAGGACAACTTTAATGTCATGGCTAGGGCATTACTCGTAGGTCTTGTTCAAGAGCTCGTAGAAGTTATCTCTGGGTCGTCATCTTTCTCTGCTGTGGAGGCGCTCGTACACGTGCCGGGAACTCTGGACTTCTTGCCTAATTTTGCCTCCAAATCTGGATCCAAATATGTGCTGCTTTTGCCATCGATAACAGTAGCCGTAATAGATGTCGTAGTTTTTCATCCTCTTATTGTCTGGCAAATTCCACCGCATTTTTCGAATGGCGCAAATATCTGTTTAGCAGCAGTCTAGAGTCTCCGCTAATTGTTCGTCTACACGTTGCCTGTTAGTTGTCCTTAATTCGTTTGCATGGGTTGTCAACAGTAGATCCATCCGTATCCGAGGCTTGTTAATTTTTCGAAACTGATGGCAACGATTAGTATAAGGCCTCGTAGAAGTAGCATCTTCCGACAGGTGCTGGTCCTTTAAATAACGAAAATGAGCCTCTGCAGCCGAACATCTTGCAGCTCTGCTTATAAGCCCTACTTCACGCCTCCCCGTGGCGCCATCTGGGAATCTCACTAGAGATTGTGAAGTGAAGGGGACAAATGGCGTGTTTCCTGCGCCATAAAACTGGAATAGTTTCGGAAAAACAAATCAAGATCTTATCCGGGCTTTTTCGACATATTTGGAGCTCAGGCCGGTAAGGATTTCCAGGACGTAGTCAGGGTCTCGCAAAAGCGTTGGTGGCGGCCGAGCCCTATATGGTCCTCCAGGTTGGGGGTTGTGCTTCCGGGGTAACTGCCCGGCCATTTAAAAAAAGCATAAGTTACGAAGCATCAACAAGCCTCGGATATGGACGGATCTACTGTTGACAACCCACGCAAATGATTTCAGGCCAATGAGCTTCGGATATACACGTGGGATGTTAGATCCCTTAATAGACCACGTGCAGCCGAGCAACTAGCTGAGGCCCTAGACTGCAGCAAAGCAGACATAACCGCCATTCAAGAAATGCACATGGGATGTTAGATCCCTTAATAGACCACGTGCAGCCGAGCAACTAGCTGAGGCCCTAGACTGCAGCAAAGCAGACATAACCGCCATTCAAGAAATGCAATGGGATGGGCCGGACAAAAATAAGATGAAAAACTGCGATATCTACTACGGCAATTGCTATCGACGGCAAAAGCAGCGCTTATTTGGATGCGGATTTGTTGTCGGAGGCAGACTAAGACAAGAAGTCCTGAGCTTCCGGCATGTGAGCGGGCGCCTCGTAGCAATTCGCATCAAGGCTAAATTCGCCAACATTAGCCTTATATGCGCGCATGCCCACACAGAGGAGAAATATGACGACACCAAGGATGCCTTCTATGAGCTCCTTAACAAGACCGACGAGCAATGCCCTAGCTATGACATTAATGTGTTCTCGATGATGCCGCTTCTGATGGGCTGGGTTTCAATCGTCCACCACAGCGAAACTCCTGGCTCGATGATGAATGCCGGCAAGCACATGCAGCTAAGCAAGATGCATATAAAGCGGCGCTGCTTAGAAGGACCAGATCTGCTCATGAGCTCTATGGGCGGAAGAAGAGAGACAAACACCGGCTTCTCAAGAGGAAGAAGAAAGATCATAAGAAGCGCGCAGTCGAGTTAATTAAGAGATGATACTCCAGGACTGAGGTTCGGAAGTTTTACCAAAAGGTAAAAATAACATGCCACGGAAACAAACCCCAAACCGAAGCCTGTAGAGATGAGCAAGGGAACATCGTAGTAGAATCGCAGTCAATGCTGAGGATTTGGAAAGACCGTTTCTGCAGACTGTATAATGGCGATGACGAACCAAATACCGCTGTCAGGCAGAATCAACCGAATCATCCTTTCAACCTGGACGATGATGACTAACAATTCCGTCCACCCAACCTAGATGAAGTGAAGATAGCAATATCGAAGCTTAAGTCCAACAAAGCTGCTGGATCGGACGGCCTGACTGCCGAGCTCTTTAAAGTGGCAGGCGATGACTTGGTAAGGAGCATACGCCAACTCATCTGTAAAATATGGTCGCACGAAAGTATGCCCGATGAATGGAACCTCAGCATTGTTTGTCCGATTCTCAAGAAAGGAGACCCTCTGAACTGCGCCAACTACAGAGGCATCAGTCTCCTTAACATCGAATATAAGATCTTATCTGCCGTATTGTGTGAACGCCTGAAGCCGTTCGTCAACAACCTGATAGGTTCATATCAGTGTGGCTTCAGGCCAGGAAAGTCCACCATCGACCAAATATTCACACTACGGCAGATCTTGGAGACGGCCCATGAGCTGCAGATCGATACACACCACCTATTCATCGATTTAAAGGCCGCGTATGACAGCATCCATAGAGATGACCTATAAAGAGCAATGTCTAGTTTCGGCAACCCTACCAAACTCGTCCGTCTGTGCAGGATGACGATGGAGAATGCAGGCTGCTCTATCAAGGTTGGTAAAGATCCCACCGAGACCTTTGATGTCCAGAAAGGATTTAGACAAGGCGATGCGCTGTCATGCGATTTTTTCAACATCGTACTTGAAAGAATAGTACAAAACTTACGAGCAAACTCGACGGATATAACTTTGAGGTAGTTAAGGACTTTGTCTACCTAGGCTCTGCTATAAATACAGACAACGACACCAGCGCTGAGATCAAGCGAAGAATAAGTCTTGCCAACCGCTGTTTCTTTGGGTTAAGAAGGCAACTGAGTAGCAAAGCCCTCTCTCGGACAACAAAAGTCCCCTTTATAAGACCTTAATAATCCCGGTCCTGCTCTATGGCGTAGAGGCATGGACACTATCAAAAATGGATGAGGGTGTTCTTGGTTGCTTCTAGAGAAAAATTCTTCGGGCGATCTTCGGTCCCGTCTGCATTGACGGTGAGTGGAGGAGAAGATACAACGACGATCTTTATGGACTGTACAGCGACTGGACCTAGCCAGAAGAGTGAAGATCCAAACACTGAGAAGGCTGGGTCATGTAGAGCGCATGGACACCAATGCTCCGGTCAAATCCGCCCCCTAGGGACAGCGCAGTAGAGGAAGGCCAAGACTCAGGTGGCGCACGCAAGTGGAAGAGGACCTCAGCCAACTTAGCGTGCGAAACTGGAGGCAGCTAGCCAGTGATCGAGCTGGCTGGAGAAGCTTGTTGACTGAGGCCCAGGTCCACCCCGGATTGTAGCGCCACCTTAAGTAAGTAAGTCCTAAGCTTATCCCTATTTAGCTTCCTAGATCTGTTACCGTCGAGAAGTGGCCATAGAGCCTTTGATACACTATGTCCTTCCAAGTTCAGCCACCTTATGCTGGCGGTCATTATGATTTTTTCCTCGATAGTGCCCCTTACTGTGCAGAGGGGTGGTTTGACATTCGCAACCTTACTATTGTCGAGCAGTATAGTAGGCAATCCCTATTCAGGGACAGCAGGAAATGCTGGCCATGCTGCCGCCTTGGCCCCGTCTTAAGGACGGCCATTAGCTCCCGATTTTGCACCCCTGCGGCACAACCCCCAACCTGGAGGGCCGGGTCCAGAACCCCTAAGACGAGGGTAACCCGTTCATCCGCCACAATTTCTTTTCCAAGACCCTTATTTAGTCTTGGAAATCCTTACCGGCCTGAGGTCAAAATTTTGGGAGTAGCCCTGAAAAAATCTCACTTGTTTCAGGATTTTTCTTCGCTGTTGATTCCATCTGGGGAATTCTTTCACTGTCCCGTTTATAGTGCTACTATTTTTGTTCCGTTCAGCATTCGCGCTTATAAGTAGCAAAACGAGTCCGAATGGACACCGACCAGTACCCGTCGGTTACCACGTTGAGGAATTACAAACACAATAGATGTGTAGAAAAAACAGTTGCAACACCGGATACCGTTAGGTTTTCATCTCTCTGTGCCTACCCTGATCTATAGCACCCAATCTTCAACCGCCAACTTTAGTCTTAAAAGCCTAAAAACTGCGGAAGTTATTCCTTTGTTTAAAAAAGGAAATCAAAATCACTTGTCGCAATGGGTAGTATTATACGAAAGTCAACGCCATCTTGGACACGGATGTCCCCTCGGCAATTGGCTGCAATTCCCACAAGCGAACTCGTTCTTCCATAGCGCACACATTTATATTGTTTCACAATTGGAACAGGCAATTGAACGCATCAAAAATCATTTTTCATCATTTCCACTATGTTTTTTAAAAACAACATTATTTGTGCTGACACAAATATAAAAGATCAACTCAGACAGCAGTATTTTCTGATTTATTTTCCAGCTTTCACAGATATATCCAAATCAGCGTAAAATACCACATTTGCCGTTTTACTCAAATATAGTCCTTGTTAAGAGCTGGAATATTACCGAAATATGACTCACTATTTATCGCGGAAGTCCTTACTATACTTGAAGCAATTGAATTAACTGCCAGCATTCTAAGAAGTCTGTTATATGTACTGACATCTTTTCAGTACTTAAAGTTATCTTTAATCAAAAAATAAGCCACACCGAAGTGATTATCAACAAAATGAGAGATTTTGTTATAAGATACCCCAACAAAATGAATCTAATTTAGGTCTCTGGTCACATAGTGTGAATACAAGGGCGAGAATTTGCTGATTCTGGCCCAAAACTTTGCATACTTAAGAACTCCAGTTTATTTACCTGATATTTTTTAAAAGCTGATTTAAGAAAACTTATTACACACACTAACTACTATGCCAATATAACTTAAGAAAAGACAATCCACCTACGTGCCCTATCTGCAACCATTATATAGACATTCTTCATATACTCGGCCAATCTAAATACCCTGTCTTCAGACCGTTTTGCACACTCCTCCATGGTGATTAATCCACATCCATTTTCTTAACATACTCGTAATAAGCCAGGGTAACACTATAAAACTAAACAATTTTTCGTAAGTTAACTTTATAAAATCTATGTAGTATTTTTTTATTTTTATTTTATTTTTCCTAAGGAACTTAACACTGATGTTTGAAGAAAGATGTTTAGGCTCAGTTGTTATTTTGCTTCATGGGTGGCAGCCGACATTTAATGAGGAGACTGTTGCTAGTCAGCTACATCTTACATGATTTTTGTTGACTGAAATTCTGGAATTCGAATAACGAAACTTCCGATTTAGAACCCAATTCACTACCACTTGAGTTACGGCCATCCATTAGTCATATGTATAACATACTAACACAACTTTATAAAATTTTCTGTGTTTTTTTATTCTCCCGCGGAGTTGTAAAAATGTAAACCTTGGTAGTTAGTGCTCTTCTAGATTAAGGATACAAATTTGTAAAATAATTTATTTTTGAATTATTTTTCCAACTTTTTTCTTATTTCCCTACATATCTACAATCAATTACTCAAATTGTTAGATTTCTATACGTTCAGTTAAAAAATCATTTTTCAGTTTCTCTCCTGATTTTTTTTCCGAAGTATCTTTCTGTACTCTTAAGAGATATTGACCACGGCACCAGCGTAACAATCTTAATTCCAAATAAAGAAACGAAGTTGCACTCCTATGTAGGAACTTTTGGCCAGGACAATGGACCTTGAGACGCTTGCTTCCTTGAAACACTTCCGCTTATGCGTGACATGTAGATATTAAGCCATCGTTATCGAATGCCACTTGATTAACGGAGAACAACTAGTATAAATCAAAACACTGATTATTCATACCAAGTGGGCTCCTTCATTCTTATGGAATTATTATGGAAGATAATCTAATAAAATTTATTCACTAAAAAATAACTCTCGCATCGAAAAATTTTTCGACGGAACGCTAAGAATTGAAGGAAAATACACTTTCTATCATTCATCTGTTTTTGTAACACTCAATGTCGAAGAATTTTTCGCTTGAAACATTTTTAAAAGAAATGAATGGAAGGGTGCGAGAAAATTGTATTATCCATGCACGGAGCGAACGATCACAGTTTTGCTAGATTTTGAATTGTAATATCGGAAAAATTATCTGGAAAAAAAGCCAATTGTCGAAGAGTTTTTTACTCTGTTGTAGGTTAAAATGTTAAAATTGTTTTTGAGTTTGAGTATCCTTGTAATGTTTTTTTTTTCTACAGAACCTGCTTGTTTTACTTTGGATAAATTAATAAAAATCACCGATTTCTGATGGCATATTAAAATTTTTATTTTTTTTATAACCTTAGATCCCCTTCAAGCGTGTACTAACTTCTTAGTATCCTTTATTTTTTTAACAGATATCTGATTATGAACTTCAGGAAGACGAATGTTTTAAAATTAATACTGGAGCTCCAATTCCAACATATGCAGATTGTGTCATTCAGGTAGAAGATACCAAACTTTTGCGTTCCACAAAATTCGGCACTGAAGATTTAGTTGAAATTCTTGTAGAACCGAAAAAGCATCTTGATATAAGGTAAGGCCGCTTAAATTCATTACTCATATTTGTAAATATAGGTAAATGCTCTCATTTGTTTATAGACCGATTGGTTGCGATTTGAAAAAAGGTTCGCAACTTTTTCCGACACGTGATCATTCCGAAGTTGTTGTTAAATCAATATTAGCTTCTGTTGGTAAATCAGGGGTATTCGGAAAGCCAAAAGTGGCAATTATTTCGACCGGTAATGAACTATTAGCACCCGAAACAATACCCTCTTCGGAAAAAATTTATGACTCTAATACAACCATGATAGAAGAACTATTGCAATACTTTGGATTTGAGTGTATGAAAAAACTAATACTCAAAGATGAGTAAGTTAAACATAATGTTTTCTTATAAAACTTTTAATTCTTATACAGGGTGTTCAATTGGGGGGGGGGGGGGGGGGGGAATATATTTATATCTCCCTTTCCACGTATAGCCCGTTGAAGCGGCACATCACCGATTTGAAGGTCCTGTTTTACTGTAGCTAGGTGCAAACATTTTAATAATCTGTTTTTCTCTTAAAATGCATACTTTATAAAAAAAACAATCAAAGAATTATATAAAAAATACGTTTTTCCCTTTATTTAGCCGAAATTGTAAGTTAAATTTTTTTCATAAACTAATTGTATTTTAATAAAATTAAAAAAAGTGCTGTCTTAACATATATTGCTTGCTAGTTAGAAATACTGCTCATATCGCTATATGTATTTAAAATATGAGTACATGCATCACTAATAATCACTTGAAATTTTATTAAGATCTTAATATTTTATCGTTTCTATAAGAAAACACCATCGTTACTTACTATCTGGGGATCTTTTCATTTCTGCCAAATATTTTTAACCCTGCTTCTTTCAATTTTACTACGGCCATTTAATTGTGACATTTTCTAACTGGTCGATTGGAGGATATTTCCTGAACATGATTATACTTCAGCGCGAGTTAATTGTATGTTAAGTTTACAAACGAAGGACACGATGTCCTATTATGTTGAAAAATATTTCTCTGTTGAATAAGAGGAACTTTTTAAAAGATTTCTGGAAAATGAACTCAAGAAATCCAAGTAAGGGAAATTTTAAGATAACTGTGTTGCAGTATCGGGTGCTCCGGGTTCGAGGATTAATTAAAACAACATATATATTTTTTTGGCGTTTTAATTCCTAAATTAAGATAAACCTGAATACAGATGTACATACATAAACTACACTTACCCTTTTGTGCGTCCTCTCGCCTCCGATGATTTACAAATCTGCGCAAGGCGAGAGGCTCTTACGGTTGAGTTTCAAAACATGTTAATAAAAATTTAAGGCATTCAGCTCAGCAACATCCCCACCCCCGTGAATCAAGGACTTCTCAGATTCACCAACACCCAGTTTCGCCAGCATACAAGCCGGCCGCTTGATGGTTCCAGGACTCGTAGTTATTTCAGCTTGGGGAGTATTATAGGTGTTCGAGTATGAAATGGATTATGAAAGGGATTCGTTTAGACAAGGATTCAACTTCTAGAGTTTACTACCTTTCTCCACGCATTTATCCAAACTCAAGGTATTATATTAATCAGCAAAGGCGGTTATTTGAACAGCCCGACATATCGCCATCTCCGCGTCCCCGATTTCCGACGCTTTCAGCCAGCCATGATGGGTATCGTAAGGCGCTACAACACAGTTGTTACGAAAGCGCAGTATTCATGCTATGACCCGTTTCAATTTAATGAAAGATGAGAACCTTTCAAAATCGTTAAAAACTGAATTTATACAAAGTAATGTAAATTTTGTGCGCAATTCTTCGCTGGTTGCTGCACACGGTTGATTGGTGAGCCAACGAAACTCTTTACCTTCCAGAAAACTTGGTCCTTTTATCCAAAATGAATCGTGTTTTTCGTTTTTCAAGCGTGTTCCAAAGCCCGCCGGGTTCATTGCGCTTGGAACCCTCCTCCTATCATTCAAGGCGCTGACTTCTAATATCTCGTTTATTCCATGAGCAACATAGGGCTTATAGCGAAGACGGGTAGCGAGCGCAGCTGACTGTAACTCCGGACGCGGGATAGATACAAGTTTAGGTGGAGCGCATTTCGTTTTTCCTGCGACAAATGCAAGTTTAGTTTTGATCTGACATGCAGTATCATGCGGAAACGTACGCTGTTTCGCTGGCATCGGCAAAGACATGAAGTTTAACTGAACTGGTAAAAAGCTCATTCCCGTAGCAGCGCGGCACCGATATGTGTTCCAGTTCCTACAGCTTATCCAACCATTGCACCCACAATACGTAAGCTTCATCGGAGATCGTCTCATCCCATCCAATTTTAGAACGCCAAATCAACTGCAGCAATATCTTCGCGATCAGCGAGTACTCTGCCGCCAACCCAAAGGCAATCAAAAACTAAAGAGCATCGCGGTTGGTGTCCCAGTGCATCCCTAAAACTTTTTGGTATGTTCCACAGTCTCCTTTGTCAAGGCTTATCACTGATGTTGCCAGCTGTTTTCCGTTGAACCTTTCATTCACCAGTTTAGAGTTCGAAATGAACCGCTTCAACTAAAAACATCCATATTTGTGGATTTGCACAACTTCTGTGGAAACCTTTGTAACTTCGTTTGCAATGAACGTAATCATCTACGTTATGGTTGTTTAGTATTGCGTCGACAGCTGCAGGGAATTCGGACTAAAATCCCAATGCATTTTTATCCTTTACAAATTGGGCTGAACAGGGTGAACACGTCGACCCAAAAATCATCACGGTCATAACGTATTCACGTATGAGTTTACTCCTGTCTTCTCTCCACAAAAAAAGTTGCGCGTCTTGGTCTTTCGGATTGATTTTTATCTGGTGGAACATTGCCACCATATCTCCACAGACTCCAACTGGCTTCTGCCTGCGTTTCATAAGAACCGAGACTAAATCCGTGTTCTGGTTAGGGCCGCTAAGTAAAGACGCAGCTGCGGCGAAAATCCATTGCTGATTCTATTCTCGAACGTTTAGACTCTCATTGGCCAGGTATTTTTGAACGAGTCTTTCTAATCCGTCCATCGACGCATGACCCTCCAGTGCAAAATACGCATGTTGGTTTTGTTGCGGTCTTCTCATGCATTTGAGAAGATGCGCATTGTCTAGCCCAATCAATAACTCCGGAGCCAAAGATCATAACTCTGAAGTCGGTACTTAATATGCAACTCAACGAAATTAAGAGTTTGCGTGGGTAACTTTAAATCGTTAACGGTTCTATATTTTTAAGAGGGAAGTTTTTGCTACGGGGACCAACATCTGATGTAAGCATATCAACACAACTCGGCTCGATGACGCTCGTATTGCCGAACCACTATAAGGTTAAATTTTCTTTAATCCCTTTCAGCCCTAATCGCTTCACCAAACTATTTTTTATCAAACAAACAGAGGAACTCTCATCAACGAATGCGTAACACCTTTCTACGTTTCCTGCCGCGTACAATTAACTAGCAAAATTTTAAATATAAGATTTCGTCGTCAAGATCGTCACCGCGTGTTTACCCCAGTCTAACCTTCTTCCTAGAAGTAGCTTCTGCATCCATTAGCGCTGGATTGTACAGGTGGCGTTCACAATTTGCAGCTTCCAAGAACGACGAAAGATTTTGGACCTTGGTTGCAAACGGGCGCAGCAAGTCAACTCGATGTTCTGGTACAGGCTAAAGTTGACGTACGCGGTAAATTTTTCCGGTTGTCAAAGCGTTCCTCCAGAGTGTCCATAGTGCGTTGTATGTTACTGCTGTGAATGAGTAAACACTTAACAGCCTCCCTTGCTTTACCCTTGACCGCTTTCTGAAGTCGCGTCATGTTTTTCCGCTCGTTGTACCAGTACTCTTCCGTCGTCATCGCAAAGGCCTCCTTGAACATCGACCACTGCTCCGGACTTTCATCAAAATCTGGTAAGTCATATATTTTTCGGTAGTTCTCTACTCTTGATGATGACAAATTGTGGTTAAGCTGTTCCAATGTAACAGCAAGGGACGCAAACTCTTCAACACCGACGGTAGAAAGCCTACTCGTAGATGGACGGCATCGCTGTTCGTTCTCAACGAGGCGCTGGTGGCTTTTTGGTACTTCCTCTTGCAAATCTTGAATCTGCTTTAGCATCTCATTTAACCGCGCTTCGGTCAAATACAACGGCATCGGTACTGTTACTTGATCCGTTATTGTAGCGGTCTCATATTCGCAGATGGTAGCGTTGAGGGCGTCGGCAGCATCACTTTCATCATCTGTCACATTCAGACCCGTTTTTCGCGTTATTCTTTTCATATTAAAAGTCCGCGAACACTAACCAAATCGAAATTCGACCAACACACCCCTTATCGGAAACCAAACCAAATTGACCAACACACCACTTATCTGAACCCAAAGTCCAAAACCAAATTCTCAAAGGTACTCACCGTTTAAAGTGCAACGGCCGAAATGCGCTGCTCACAGTTGTAAGTATGTGGATTCGGTTTATGACGCTAAGATTTAGAGGGAATATCAACAACCATGTACCATTTAGAAGTTATGACGTTACAAGGCCCAATGGCAGAACAAAGGAACAAAGTAATTTTCGTTAATACTTTGAAACTTCCTCAAAGGCGAGAGGGTGATCTTACAATCGAGTTTCAAAATATGTTAATGAAAATTTAAGGCATTCAGCTTTGCAATAAGCTGTACGATTTGAAATTTAAATAAAGATTAACATAACCCTAAAAACCCTGTGGCGCTGGCAGCCCGGTATGGGCCATGGCCTAGCTTCTTGACACTCATTTGTGTTGTTCATGTTGTCATTTTAATCACATCTGAGCAGGGCCTACGGTTTATCGCCGAGTCCGAACGGCACTCCTTAAAAGCTTTTTCGTAGGCAAATTTTACTTTTGGGATTTTGCGATTGCCCGCCGAACATAAGTTGAGCAAAAAAATGATTTAAATTATACTATACAGGTATTATTGCGGCGTCTCAGGGATTGCATTCTAGAGCTTCAATTTTAGACGATTTTTTTTTTTGAGCATTTGAGATTGTATCTTATGAATAGAACGCATCAAAGAGCCAATTGATTTTCCTCGCTCCCAATTCGACAATTTTGCAATGAATAAAACAAACAGTCACTGAGAGTCTCAATTATTGATCGACGTCGAACTGTTTAAGCGCCTAATCAGCGAAGTCATGGGAAAAAACATGATCGTGTAACTTCAATTCTTGCAGCAATTGAATTCTGTAAACCACAATCTTTGCGAAAAATCTTGTGTGTGTTCAGTTGCGGTTCGTGCAAAATTCCATTCTTTTTTGAACATCTCTTCGTAAAATTAAGAAGAAAGGGTAGTAGTTTTGGTCTTAGAAATTCGAATCTGTGGAGTTGAACTTCGGACGCAAAGTCAAACTCTTCCAACGTGTGCCATCTTCGATTCGGGTATCGTCATTGGTACCTCCATGCTTTAGAAAAAGACACTAAGTAAAAAAATAACCGAAATTTATTCAGTTCTCTAGGCGCTCTCACTTGTGACTGACGTGTTCTGAAGTATAAGTGAAGTGTCCTTGGTGTCCTTGAAAAAATAAACGCAATCATTACGAAGCGTGATCGATCCGCGAGTGATAAAGATTTTGAATCTTCTGTGAGCAAATCTAAGAAAGCCCATCTTTCTAACATGTCTCCGTACAAAGGCATTTTTGCTCCTTTACAGTGCCTTCCCGATACAGACAATGGAGATGCATCTACGAGTTTGCCTATGCAGCACCATGAAAATAAAGTGTCTATTCTCCCAATTAAACTTCTGCAAAAAACTTGTGAATATGTTTACAGTTTATGTAAAGACGTGAATGTTAAAGATTATTCAGTGCAAAAAATCTCTATAGGAATTAAAATTGTTTGCTACTCTCTGGACTCATATAAAATTATACGAGGGCGGGTCAATAAGTCCGTGACTTTTTGAATTTCTGACCTCTTTACTGAAACAACAACACTGCTCCTGTCAACAGGCATCTGTCAGTTGACTCCTGTCAAAATTTAAACTTGCTGCGTCAGTTAGTTTGTGTTTGACAGCTATTTTTATCAGACTACTCACTAATTTGAGTTTCGTGTGCTTATTAAGCATTATTTCTTGCGAAAAAAAACCATTACCGAGACCAAGGCTAAGCTTGATAAATACTATGGGGACTCTGCAGCATCGATTTCAATGGTAAAAAAGTGGTTTACTGAATTTCGTTGTGGCCGTACAAGCACTGAAGATGCCGAACGTCCTAGACGCCCAGTTGAGGTCTCTACACCCGAAACAATCGAAAAAATTCACGATATGGTGTTGGCCGACCGAAGATTGAAAGTGCGAGAGATTGTGGAAGCCGTAGGGATCTCGCATGGCTCAGTGGTTTCAATTTTGAATGATCACTTGGGCATGAGAAAGCTTTCCGCAAGATAGATGCCGCGTTTGCTCACAGTCGACCACAAACGCAATCGTGTAACAACTTCACAGGAAGATTTGGCGTTGTTTAATCGCAATATGGAGGAGTTTTTGCGCCGTTTTGTAACCGTGGACGAAACATGGATCCATCACAACACACCAGAGAACAAACAACAGTCAAAACAGTGGGTTTCTAAGGGTGAATCGGCGCCAAAGAAGGCCAAGGTGGGTTTGTCAGCCAATAAAGTTATGGCGACTGTTTTTTGGGATGCACGCGGGATAATTCACATTGACTACCTTCAAAAGGGAAGAACAATCAATGGGGAATATTATGCCAACTTATTGGACCGATTCAATGACGATTTGAAAAAAAAAACGACCTCATTTGGCCAAGAAAAAAGTTCTTTTCCACCAAGACAATGCAAGGGTGCACACATGTGCAGTTGCCATGGCAAAAATCCATGAATTGGGCTATGAATTGCTCCCTCATCCACCCTATTCTCCAGATTTGGCTCCGAGCGACTACTTCTTGTTCCCAAACCTGAAGAACAAGACAAACAAACCTGGCTTGGTGGAAAAAGATTTGACTCCAATGATGAAGTCATCTCGCAAACAAAGGCCTATTTTGAGGACCTCGACAAATCATTTTTTTTGCAAGGGATAAAAAAATTGGAGAAGCGTAGGACAAAGTGTATAGAGCTCAAGGGAGACTACGTATTTCGTACCCAAGTCAGGTGGGAATTTCAACGTCGTTCTAAGCATTAATTTACATAATGTCACAATTGTCGAATGTTTGGGCATGGTGAGAGAAACTGCAGTGTTAAAACATTGTGCAAACTGTTCCGTGCCTCATAAAACATCTGACTGTTCCTCTGAAGGAATATTTAAGTGCGCATACTGCAAAGGCAACCACCGCTCCACAGACCAAACTTGCTTAAACCGCATTAGGTATAAAGAAATAAAAGAAAAACTATCTAAAAATAATTCTCTCTCACTGCCACAAAACACAAATTTATCTTTTACAACAAAATCCAATAAATCATTTGTGCACCGAAGAGTTTCCTTATCTCCTTAAGCGCTCAGGCGCCAATACCCACACTCGTCTACAACGCTTTCCTCTCACGAAGAGCTTTCTTCTCTTACAACAGAAATGATTTTCAAATTGAGTGAATGTAAAACAAAAGCTCAACAATTCAATGTAATAGCGCGTGGCTCAGTAATGATGTCCGATTCTCGGATTCCAATTTTTTTTGTTACAGGTTTGATAGTGTAAATAGAACAGGTGCCGGCGTTGCCATTGTTATTAAGAAAAACATCAAACACACTTTATTGGCAGTAATTAATACTAAATTTATTGAGGCAATTGGTGTTGAAATCTTGTTGGAAGACTCTTCTAGCTTAAAATTATTTTCAATTTAAGGCTAGAAAATTACATAGTTAGTCCACTAGTGTGTAAACCGCGAACAAATCGACAATCACCTACAATTACTTACTTCAAATATCTTGGAAAGTGTAAGTGCAACAGTCCCCCCCCCCCCCTTCCGCACTATATCCTCAATATTATAAAAGTTCGAATTAGTTTAAAAAGGCAATGTCAACGTTATCATATCCAAATCATTTATAACCAGATGAATTAGATTAATCTCAGATCAAATAAAAAATTTTCGAAACCATGCATTGAACAAAAAGCTTGGTCCTCGATAAAGGGTCCAAGCCTTTCTGTAATATTGCCAAAACAAATTCCATTTTTAGAATATGGGGGTCAAATCTGCTTTACTCCTGAAAGTAAATCTGAACTCTTGGCCGATACTTTCTTAATAAACCACAGCGCATCAGTAGCACTCACTTCACCATTAGACGCAACAGTTGAGGACACAATAAATGAATTCAACAGAAGTAGTGTGAGCACCCCCATTGATAAACTAATCACATATGAGGATCTCGAATCTTGTATAGCTGATTTGCACATTAATAAATCACCAGGAATTGATAAGATAAATAATCAAATACTTAAGCAACTACCCAAAAACGGTTTTAAACTACTAACATACATCATTAATGCTTGCTTAAGTTTACAATACTTTCCTGACGATTGGAAAGTCGCTAAAATTATTTCAATATTAAAAGTAGGAAAAAACCTTAATAATGCTAAAAGCTATAGACCAATAAGCCTACTTAGTAGTTGCAGTAAACTACTTGAAAAAGTAATAAAATCAAAAATACAAGATTTCCTCGTCATGCATGATATTTTACCATTGGAACAGTTTGGTTTCAGGAAAAATCACAGCACCTCTCATTGAGTGCTTAGAATATGCAACCATATTAAAAGCAATTTATCTTCTAAGCAATCCGTAGGACTAGTACTTCTTGATATCGAGAAAGCCTTCGATTCAGTGTGGCACGATGGGCTCATATATTAAGATTAAAGTATCCCGCATATCTAATCAAACTAATCCAAAGTTTCCTAAAAAGTAGATATTAAGATATTTTATGGTATATACAGATAATGTTTTTTCTTCAAGAAGAACGTACCATCAGGCGTCCCCCAAGGGTCAGTACCTGTTCCTTTATTATATAATATTTTTACAGCTTATTTACCTGATCTGCCCGCATGTAAATATGCCATGTATGCCGATGACATAGCAATATTTTCCTCACATGAATTAGGTGGGGTCATAGAGATAAATCTGCAAAGAGCGCTTGGTATTATATTTGAGTACTACAAGCACTGGAAAGTCAAAGTCAAAATTAATGCTGAAAAAACCCAATCTATCTTTTTTACGAGAAAAAGAAAGAATTGTTTTTTACCTAGCAAAAATCTAGTGCTTGATAATACAGAAATCAATTGGGTCGATACAGTTAAGTATCTTGGAGTTAGCTTGGATAAAACATTAACGTTTAAAATCAATACCGCTAGCATAAGTAATAAAATAAACAGTGCCACCAAAATGCTATACCCTTTGATAAATCGGAAATCATTACTTAGTAACGAAAACAAAATTTTCATATTTAAAGTGGTATTTCAAGCTACGATTTTATACGCGTCACCTATTTATTTATTTAATTACTTACTTATTTATTTATTTTGTATTTATGTATCTATTTATTTACTTATTTATTTATTTATTTATTTTCTTAATTGTTAATTTATTTCTATTCATATGCATAGGCTGTTATTTGTTAATTTATATTTCCTTTTTATTTTCATCACTGTGATATTACCTACTAAGTCCTTATCTTATATGAACTACCTAAGTTCTAATCTCTTTTTAGATAAATGTTTTTGTTAATTTTTTTCCTTCAAATCAACCAACTTTTGCTTTCAACAATCACAAATTTATTACTTTATAGTACTTTCTTACTCTTGTACTCTGTATATATGAACACAAATAGCTACATTCTTAATATATTTTGAAAAAAAAAGAGATTAAATGAGTAGAATCAGAAATGCATATTTTGGTTTTAATCGAGTTCCTGCTTTACTTCTTCATATGTGTAGTAACAAATTGGCTATCACTGGACTTGTAATTACCACTTTTTTTAAATGTTTCTAAGTTAAAATGATTACTTGTATTGTATCATAACACAAAAATGTGATATTGGTATTAACAAACAAAAGAAAAAAACCGTTGTATGGTTACTACCAAATTGATTTTTGTTAATTGTTAATAAATACAAATTTTGACAATTGTTTTGGTTTATATATCATTATATTTATACAGCTGTAAAACACAACTTTTGCTTTGAATGCCAGGGGTCATCAAAATCAAGAAACATTGAAGGTTTCGATGAGATAACTTCCAATCGTTATTATTTTACACAATTCAACGAGTCTGGTAGAGAACCCGAAACTAGATATAGCTCTATGTATTATGGACTTATCCCAGTCTAAAACCGCACTGAACCGAACTAATCAGATAATTGACAAAGGCTTCATGCGTTAGAATAATGCGGCAGACAAGGTTTTATACACGATGTTAAGGAGACTTATGTCTCTCACGTTGACGCAGTTTGGAGAGTTTTCTTTTTCATAGATCGGAAAGACGATGTTAAGGTTGCTGAGATTTACTCAATCACTTGCTTTGTATGCTCTTGCTGTTTTCATGCGGGTGGTTTAGTAAAACCCAGTACATCATTGATCACCCAAATCACTGAGTCACCCAAAATAATTTTCAAGTCGTGCTAAGGGCTTGGTGTCCAAAGCGTTTTTTGGACTTTTCCAACGAAAAAAAGAAGGTTTATTTTGCTGTTGTTTCGCTCTTTTATGCTGTTTACATACAGTTTAGATTCCACAATATTCAAGCATAGAAAATTCATAGAAAAAAAGTGATTACAACTTAGATAATAGAATTATAGCAATTAATTGATAAGAACAAAATTAGGTAGAAAAATAATTTTTCAAATATAAAACATCAACATACTGCCCGCCTTGAAGGGTTGAACGGAAGAAGAGGCACTTCAACAACCTGGTAAAGGAGCCAGCCGATGAATCAGTCTTTTTAAGACAGTTCCTTTGACTCTCACATCTGCCACACGAATCTTTCCATCTGCATCAGGTATAAGTGCCTCTATTCTTCCGAGTAGCCATTGCCATTGCATTATCGTCGCAGATTAATACCACTGTACTCAAGACAGCATTCTCGAAAGCCGTTTTCCACTTTGTCCGCCGTTGTAACTCTAACAGGTATTCTTTGGACCATCTTTTCCAGAATTGTGCTTTATATGCGTTATGCGACGCCATCGCTGCAAAAGAGATATATCTTCTGGGATGTTCGCTCTGGTATCGGAATCAGCGCGCAACCAATCAAAATACGGCCTGGAGTTAAGACTTGTTCATCATTTTGATCTGGCCCTAGGACGCAAAGTGGGCGAGAATTCATTATTGCTTCTATCTCGGCGACTACAGTCAAAAACTCTTCGTAAGTTAGAAATGATTGCTTTAGAGTTCTGTAGAGATGGGATTTTGCCGACTTAACCGCCGGCGCTCGAGGAGGTATGTGTATAAATTTGACCCTATGGAAAGCGCACCAGCATGGGGTGATATTCATCTTCTGTTCATTTAAAACCAAAGTATACAGCTCCCTAAGCTCATTCTGAGCTCCGACGAAATTCGTCCCGTTGTCGCAGTGGATTTCCTCAGATAGTGCACGTCGTGCAACAAAGCGGTTTAGGGCTGCTAAGAAACCTTGCGTCGATAGGTCCGAAACGACTTGTCAGTGAGACGCCTTCGTCGCAAAACAAATAAATACTGCCACATAGCCCTTATGTCGGCAGTAGCCTCGACGTCCTTGTGAGATTTGGAAGGGCCCGCAAAAAGCCACACCACTCCTGGCAAATGGCCTTGACATCGTCAATCTGTTCGCTGGTAGATCACCCATGATTTGTTTCCGGAGCTTCGACTTGAATCGAAAGCAGTGATGGCACGCAAATACCGTCTTCTTAGCTAAACTTCGCGCGTTGGTGACCAGAAGCGTTGTCTTATAATGGCGATCAGAGCTTGGATACGTGCATGAAAATTAGTAACTTGAAAATGGACAACAAGATTATTTACAAATAGGGAATTTTCGGGTAGGAGAATAGGACAGGGTATGTTCGCATTCAGCAAACGCCCATTCACTCGTAAGAGCTGTATACAATCAGCCCTATTCTGCTAAACGGGGGATCGAACGTTCGATTCACTTTCGCTCAACTTTGCTATTCTGCTAGACGGATGATCATTACCTTGCCGATATTAATTCGAAATTATTTCGAAAACGACTATCCTGTGAAGTTTTACTTCAAGCATTTGTTTTGAGGAGATTTTGTTGATGAAGAATAAAATAACTAGATTTAAACATTTTAAAATGGATAGTGTCGGGTATTACCCGTTTTTTAATCAAACGCGGAACGATGCAAATAGAAGAGTACGAAGTAACATCCGTAAAAAACCGCAAGATATAAGAAAATGAAATATGAATGCAAATAGATTGTTTTTTAAAGATTTATTAAACCATATATTAAGCAATCCGCTCTCTTTTATTTAAAGTCTTTTTAATATTGGATTTGTATTCGCTTCAAACCCAGTGACAAAAAAATATTTCAATGCAAATTGAAAGTCCTCTTTTTTACTTGTTCCACACAACGACTTACATGGTAGGTGGACTTAAGCAATTTTTTTTTTGTAATTCTTCCCAACATTTTTTTTGCTCCGAAATATTTTCTACTTTCATTTTTCAACTTATGAACTTTCGACCGATAATCACAAACGCAACAAAATACTTGCGGATGACACGATGAAAGATTTGTATGGACAATTCGTTTCGATCGTTTAGTGTGATAGCAAACTAACTTACCAACGGGGAATGATTTCCTTCGAATGTTAAGTGGAATAGATGTTTTCGATTTTCGAACAATCATTCCCCCCGACGTTTAGCAGAATAGGGCTGAGTGTTCATTATCAAGGAAAGGATTGAGGTTGCTGATGACACTTTTTGGGCTTATCGTCGTTTTCTTCCTAAGATCTTCAATTTCCTCCTGGAAATGAGTTCGCTGGACATTCCAGATAATTCTAAGAAGGGATTCTTCAAGTTCTTCTGCTGTAAGGCCTGTTGATTTAGAGCTTACGGGGGGGTTAGAAATTTGATTACACGAATTTGCTTTAAGTAACCTTACAAAAATACGAATTACCTTTTGATAGCTGCTAAATCGTACGAAATGTTGAGAAAATTCATCCGAAACTATCTTCGCCAGTAAAACTACAGAGTTGTTAGGTCCTAAATTTATTATCGATGTTTCGGCCCATTTTCGATAGATGAGTGTAAAAATGACGGACCATTGAGCTTTCGATGAGTTCAGAAAAATTTGATCCCCGAGATACCATATACGCTGGATTTGACTTTGAACATACATGCCTCCATTTCGCATTTCGTATTTTTCGTGATGGGTTTTGAAAAATCAATAGCTGGGGCGATGTATCGAAAATTGTCTTCTGAAGGATTCCATACGATACCTAAAGTCTTTATCATTTATACGCAACGCATCACTAACCTGCTCGCTACCAGAAATCCTGTCCAACACTCTAGGGTCATTACTGCACCACTTCCGCAGATCAAATCCAGCAGTCTGTAGAATGTGCTTGGTCTCGCTATAAATCTTGTAAATGGACTCTAATCAAACGGCTCCTGTGATCATGTCATCCATATAAAAGCCTTCTCCTATAACTGTCGACCCTAATGGAAATTGTGATACATTTTCATCGGCCAACCAACTCAGACATCTAGTTGCAAGATAAGGGGCTGTTGTAGTCCCGTAGGTTACTGTTTTTAATATATAAGCTAACAACTCCTTTTGTTCGTTTGACCTCCATAAAATACATTGAAGATTTTGATCTTCCAATATTTGTCGATACATTTTGGAGTTGTCCGCAGTAATAACGAATTAATATGACCTAAAGCGTAAAATAATATCATAAAAATCATCCTGAATAAAAGGTCCTTTTAACAAAAGACCATTAAGGAAAACATTTGAGGAAGTTTTGGCGCTGCAATCAAATACGACCCTAAGTGAATCAGGTCTAAGTACGTATTGAGGGGCAAAATATCGATTTAGCGAAACTTGATCCTTCGGGACAACTTCCATATGCCCCAGCGTCTCGTATTCTTCCATAAATTGCACATACTTTGTCATTTTTCTGGAGTCGCCTCTCCAAATTGAAAAATTGTTTCCTTGCCTGACTTAACGATTAAACCCAAATGTCCCTTGATAGGATCGAACAGAATTTTCACAACAAACCGACCATCTTCTTGACGACGAACGCTGCTCAAAAACTCCTCGCATTTTTCTTCTTCCAGCAACTGGGAACTCGGTCTCCTATTTACTTCTTCCATTTCCAAGAACTTGCTTACCGTCTCGTTCAACGAAGTGTCTTCAGAAGGGGAGGAATCAACTGTCATGCAAGCAGCTTGGCGCATGTCAGATAACCCATACTTCCAGAGGCTATCCAACCCAGCAAAGTAGGTAGCCGGGGACCATGTCTAATCTGCCCAACACAAAGGAGATGGAAAAAGCTATCGGGGCCGATTAAGAGATCTATGCGACTCGGAATGTTAAAATAAGGATAAGCCAGAGATAGGTTGGTGGAAATTTTCTAATCAGAAATATCCATTTTTGGTTCAGGTTAAATATCAGTGATTGATTTCAGAACAACAAATTCAGTTCAAAATCAGAAATTCGTGACTTGCAACTAGTTTCCGTCTTATAATATATTACAGCATTTGATTTCACTATTCCGAAACGAATGTATGGGTTTTAACTCTATGCAATCTATGTTTTTGAACCATATCCTCGGTTATAAAGTTCAACTGTGATGCAGAATCTAACAAGGCGCGGGCTGGTTGAAATCGACCACATTTGTCTCTTATGTAGACTATAGCAGTTGCTAAAATAACATTTGCTTTGTCATGTTCTGGTACAACTGATGCTTGTGCTTACCACTGCGTCTCTATTTGAAGCCTTTTCAGTTTGATGGTTGACAGAAAATCTATGAAGCAATCGATGATGTGGCAATGAACTAATAGTACACTTTCGCGAATTGCACCTTCTTACTGACTGACCTTTCCACAAACAATTTATGGAAAGAACTCGTCTCTTAACCTCTAGGAAACGTTCGGAGGCTGGTAACTGTTTAAAATCTGGACACTCAACTATAGCATGCCTATCCGACTGACAGAAATCACACATTGCTTTGTTCACGACCAATGAGGTATTGAGCGACTGGTTTCTATTCGTGTTTCGAGAACAACTGCGGTTGACTGTATCACTACTATTTGATTCCACTTTACAAATTTTCGATTCCTTTGCTACTAAAGTTTGGCAACGACGATCCAACAGTTGTGAAAAATCTAACCATGACGGTAGTTTGAAATGATCACCCACTTCATCCCACTTGGCCTTCGTATTCAAATCGACTCTGTCTAAGGCAAATGAAATTAAAAAAGATTCTGTAATGTCCTTATGATCACCTATACTAAGCACCGCCGCAAGATGAGTGTTGAAATTATCTTCCAAATTTCGAAGATTAAAGGAAGAACTCTGAGATCTTTGGAATTTGTAAAATCCCATTAATGTGCTCTTGAAACATCATTGCCTTATTATTAAACCTTTTTCTTAATCGCTGAATTGGTTTAGTGTAAATACAATTCGTCAGGTCGAATTCCTTTACTGCGCTCAATGCTGACCCTGATAAGCAATTTCTCAAATAATTAAATTTTTGAAGATTATCCAATGAATCATCCTTATCTATCGAGCTATCAACCAGTCCTATGAAGTTTGGAGAATCAGAGAGCTTCCACGAAATTTTATTTATTTATTTATTTATACCCTGAAGTATGCCGCAAAGGTGCTATCGAAGCATTCAAGTTACTACACATGCTAGCATTTGGTTTCCTCTCCGCCAACAACGATAAAATGTCCGATTTGGTAACAACATACAGATCCTCAATTTCCGCTCTGCTTGTAGCATTTGCTTTCTCCTCTACAACCACATTCATCTCCTCTAACAACATCGGAACATTTAAATTTTGCTTAAAATAGGATTCGAGAATGCCTAATCGACACTCTAATTCTGTAACAGAAATAGTCGAACTATTTCCTTTATCAGCTTTTCGATTCTAGTTATATTTGATTTTGTTGTAGACCGCAAAACCTTCAACTCATACGAGAGTTACACCTAAGAGTTCATCCTCTATTCCCTATTTTAAACACTGACTTGTCAAGAAAAATCATTACTTACTTGAGCTCAAAGTACAATACGTTAAAGATGCTCATATAAAACATTTACTATGACTGCGGATGGCACTGTGTTCATCCGAATTCAGGCGTTCATTCCGTGCATCTAGTTCACCTTCTGTTTGTTATTTCTCCTGCCCAAAAGCTGCTTATAATTCTGGCAAGTAAAGCTAGATGGACAGGATCACTACCCAGTTGGTATCACGAGGAGGTGATATAAGCATAATTGATGTAAAGCCATAGTAACAGATATGAGTTTTATCCAAAATTTCTGCCTCTTGTGGTCGTTGAACTTGTTTTGAAGAGTTCGTTGTTATGTGTAGTACGAATTATTTTAACCCAGTACGCAAATTGTGTAACTCCATCGCAGGTCAATTGAGATGTTACATGCAATCCGGCAAATTACTTGTATACCCTTACCGTTACAAAAAGCGTGCACATATAAGCTCTGTGTACAAAAGTCTGCCATTAAAAATATTCTTATGTAAACGTCAATATCTAAGTAACAATTAGTTTAACTATTAGTTTAAATCATTTAAGATTTTTTGATAATATTTTGCTCTTAGATTCGTTTGTATTTATTTATTTTCTTTAAAAAAAAATCGTGTATGGAAGCCCTTTATCATGAAATTAACCTTTCCATAAAATTGCATATTTATTACAATTTTTCGGATGTAAACAATTTTTACATAGCCGTTGTAATTAAATTGTAAAGAGAGCAAGTGTAGAGATATATTTAAATTCTAAAGAAAGCAATTGCAAAGAACATTTAAATTTTGTGTTTAGTAATTTTAAGTTCTACTAATTAAAGTATGAGTTTAACAATATCCACAAAACAAAGAGATTTATGCTTATTGCAGCTACCCTTATTCGTAATATAATATATCAGAAAATTATCGTTTTTAAACCTTAGTCCTCTATGGTTTGATAGTGTATTTATTATTTTTTAATTTTTTTTTTTTTATAAGTTTTGAGCATGTGAAAAAGGCTGTTGAGGAGCTTTACGAGTCCGTGGATTTCGTGATTTGTAGTGGAGGTGTTTCAATGGGAGAAAAAGATTATATAAAGTCCGTTTTAAGAGATCTAGATTTTACAATTCATTTTGGTCGGGTAAACATGAAGCCTGGGTATGAAAATTTGAAAATTTTTGAGAAATCATTTAATAAAAAAACTATCATAATTCTATTTAAAGGAAACCAATGACATTTGCATCAAACCGTAATAACAAAAAACACTTTTTTGGATTGCCAGGAAATCCTATCTCAGCATTTGTGACGTTTCATTTGTTTGTATTACCTGGGTTACGTTGGTCATCTGGTTGGCAAAAGGATAAGTGCGAGTTGGCAAAAATTCAAGTTGTTGTAAGTAAAATTAATATATTTAGTAGTTTTCACATTGATGTAAAGTTAGAATTAAGTTTATTTTCTTTCCTAAAGTATCTGCTTTGTTAAAGATTATTATTTCCTTTTTCGAAATGTGCTCGATCACTTAATATACTTATATATATATATCTGATCTGCAGTTATGTTTAAGTTTAAAAATGTGAAGTGAACATACACCTATACAATGAAAATTTTACCATCAAATTGTATATTATTACTCTCTACAGAGAAGTCTGTGAACATACGCAGTTTGCTCCTACATTACCTCCTCCAACTAACTTATGATGTATAGATGACCGTTCAGTTGGGTTGGATCTCTTCTCTTCAGTCTGCAGGTACCAGTCTCCAGTTTTGCAGTCCAAGATTGTTGTTTTGCCCTTATACTTGTTTCCGCCACTTTAGGCGAGGTCTTCCTCTATTATGTGCGTCGCCTCTTCTGGTAAGAATCAAAATACATTCCTTCACTCTTAAATTCTAGGTATAGGTAAATGATGCCCACAGGTCAATGTCGCCGTACAGCGCATGAAATTCGTTAATTTTTTTTATATCTCCTCTTCCAAAAGTATCAAAAATCGTTCAAAAAATCTTGTGTTCAAAACGGTCAAGTATACCTTCATTCACATTCAATAACGTCTAAGCTTCGGACTGGAATGATTAGGGTCTTATATAAGAATCTGCTTAAGTTTAATTGGTAATACCTTCGTACTCAATTGACTTCTAAGGCCAAAGACAAAGCGATTGGTTTAATTTCTGATTAGCGTAGGTTGGTAGATAAAATCCAAAAATGTCTTAAAGTTATAGCTATCTATTGCATATAAATTTGGTTTTCATTCACATCTAGCTTCGTTTTTTTGTCGTTCTGTTGGTCACATACCATCGCAGTAAACGGGCGTTTTTCGTCTACAATAAAAATAGCTTCGAACTTATATAATTAGTAAGCAGTGTAAATAAAGCCATGCTAGTTCAGTGGAACCATTGCTTGGATAGTACTTCCAAAGAAAGGGTTAAACACATTAAACAAAACTGCAACTGCAACTATTGATGCATTGCACCTTTTTGTTGTAAACTACTGTCGAGGTTACAGATCAGCTGTATGTTTGTAGTGGGACAAAATTCGGACCGTAACATCAGTAACTCGAATGTGTCCCTCGAAATAAAAAAAATGTCGAATAATAATTTAAAACTGGCTTCTTTGTCTAAACATTGCTCAAATGACGAACAACGAACAATTACTGTTAACAGAACGTGTAGATCCAGCAGAACCTGTCGAAAATGACAACTTCTTTGTGACCGATCCTCAAGAGAAGGTAGAGGCCATAGGAGCAATTTTCCACGAAGTGAACGAGGTGAATGATGTCGTTGGCCCGGACTCGGAGATTTAGGTCCTTTTGCACAGTTCGTACCTTATTTTAACTTATTTTAAGTTAAAAAAAAGGAGATGGGTAACAATTTAAAAAAAAAAGATAAAAAGTGCATCTTTGGGATGGGGTGTGTCCGCTTTTAGTCTCGCGTCGGATGTCCACGTTGAATGTTAGCTCCCTAAATAGCCCATGTGCAGCCGAAAAACTTGCGGAGGCCTTAGGCTACTGCAAAACAAGAATTCCCGCCGCGTCCAAGATATGCGATGAGTTAGGCCGGAAAAAAAAGGATGAACAACTGCTGCATCTAGAATGGAGATTGTTATCGTCGGAAAAAACAAGTATTGTTATCGGCAATTTGCCTCGTAGCAATCTGTATAAAAGCTAAATTTGCAAATATTAGCTTTATATGTACACACGCCCCCACAAAGTACGAGCTCTTGAACAAGGCCCTCGATCAATACCTATGACATTAAAATTATCCTCGGAATGTAGGAATCATCTCGACATTCACAAAGGGACTTGAAGAACTCCTGATCATTCAACCGTCAACCTGGTTGACCACATTGTTCGACGCAAAACACTCCTCCAGTATTAATCTCTTAAGAGGTTTATTGCTGCCAGCATAAAGTATCGAAGACAACACTTTGGCAACATTGCCAAAAAGCCATCAGAGATGCTGCTTCTGATGTGCTTATGAGCTCAATATATAGAAGACGAGAGTTCACCGGCTACTCAGGAGAAAAAATAAAACCAAGACAAACGCGCGAGTTGTGGTGTAAACCTTCACGGCGGCGTTGAAAACAAAAACAAAATTTATTTTTCTTTTGGATGTTACGTAATCAAAAAAAAAGGAGCACACGAAAGTTTAATAAGACAATTGAAATAATGAAAGAAAAATTACAAAAGTTTAGGAATACAATTTGAGGAATGTGTTTGTGAGAATAAAACAAAAAGATTAATATTACCATTGTATATAAATCTAATAGTACTATCATCAAGTGAATTTTTTTTATATCTGAAATTTATATGTGAAATCTCAACAAATATGGAACATTTTTTCACTCTCTTATTCTCTCTGAGAATGAAGCGAAAACTCATGGTATGAGTGAAAACAATGAAGTAAACCAGTTTTGACTTGAGTTTAAACTCGATTTCATCCATTGAGCGACTGCGAAAGGAAAATACATTTTTGCTAATCGTTAAAACACATACAATATCTGGCATAAGTGATGGGTGAGAAAAAAACTTGTGCAACAGAACATGGGACATTAATGGTTGTTTTTTAAGTGATGCACCCGTAAGAGAGAAACAGGATACTTATGATATAATAAGGTGTCCGTCTGTCTACCATGGAGCGGAAGGTTAAATCTTATAAGTCGAGATGTAACGAATAGTGATTTGAATAAAAATCTAGATTCTTTTGCTGGATAGCCGAATATCCTACGGCTGAATATACTGTCGAATTATAGTTCAAACACTTATGTAGGTACATTCTTCATATGAGCATTTTATATAAAGTTAAAATTAAAATCTCCCTTGGGCGGACAGCAAATTGTTGTCTACATTACCATATGCCTTAATACCTTTGCCAAAATATCAGTCTGTTTACATATTTAATTTTTCTTGGTGTCTGCCTAAGAGAAAATATTTTATTATTTATATGCATAATTGCTATCGATGTCCTTTCAAGGGAATGTCTGTCGAAGGTAAATCATAAACTATGCAACTTAGGTATATAGAGCAATTTTCGTTCAAAAAAATTTGTCCCTCTAGGAAAGTGTCTGCCTAAGGGAGGTGTCCGCAGTGGGAGATTTCACTGTACATACATACATACATGTAGTATATGATTAGATGGCTCTGTTAGTGTTAATTGTACATAAAAAGTAGGTATATTCATTCGGGTGTTAATGTACACATATAAAACTTAATATTCTTTTCCACGTCACCCAAAGAGGTAGAATATCAGACCCGTTTTTTAATGAGGTATTCCCCCATTTCGAGGCCTAGCCCCATTCTTTAGTTAATTCTAAAACAAGTAAAATTGAACACATGTACAAACATAATATGTATGTCATAATTAATATGCTATATTGAAAATGGGCCTTTCTATACATTCATAACCTTTTTACATCTCTGCTGTGGATTTGTCAACATGATAATGTATTGGTCAAACGTATATAGAGAGCCAAAATGTGCTATTAAGCTGGCCGCCCTACCCACCGGATTTGAATATTTAGAGCAGAAAGGTGGCTTAACACACTATAACCCTAGAAAGCTAAGCTAATTATTAGTCGATTCGACGACCTGTACTAAAACACATTTTTTGTAGTTTTCTATAATGTATATAATTTTACTTTTATTCTCTAAAGCATTACGAAAGTGTTCTGTATTAAAAAAACGTAATTTTAATCAACTAAATTTTTATTTTTTTATCATTAAGAAGTCTTTTTACAAAAGAGAATGAGAAAGCGTCGTCGACGAACATTAGGGTTAAAACAGTTTTTTTTTTTCAAATTTAAAATATCCAATTTCCTTAAATATATGTCCTCACACTATTAGCACAACAGAAATCCTTATTGGCCTTTTTAATTGAAAATTTAACTTAACCAATTAAAATAAACTTACATATAGAGAGTCTGTGCTCATCATTTGAACAAATTCAGCTTCCGGAAGTTCTCAATTTGAGTGCAGTCTTCAATAACTTTTCGATTAACTGAACTTAATGTCTCACTTCTGTGAATTGGCTTTCAAAGCATGCCTTCACATTTTTTACATATGTTTCGAATTCCCTAGAAGGAACAGTTAATTTTCCAAATTCGGAAGTGGAAGCGTAGGTGCCATATGCTTTTAATTTTATATAATATAGTTTGTTCTCTATTTTGGCCAGATTTGTCTATCATGAATAGAGTATAATATTTGCAATTAAGTTTCTTTTGTAACTTAAAAGCTGCAAATCTGGCATAAAATGTTAGTGCCGCTTCTTGCAGCTTCTCTGAACATATTTTGGATATAAATTGGTTCGTTTTGTTTGCTTCACCATCCAAATAGCCCTCGCCGTTTACATCGTATTCGATATTGGTGGTAATATCATCTACGGGAGCTTCAGTATAGAAATCTGCACTTTCATCATACTCTAGTTTATCACAATCTCCATCCGCCAATAAAGATTCAGCCCCAGCATCTTCGTAACCTGCGTTTTCTGACGACTTCAGATTTTGAAAATTGATTTGCTTTAGATTGCGCACAAATCTGTAGGCTGAAGGGTTTCGTTCGTTTGATCCCCTATTTGATCTAGCCATTGAAAAGAGATTCTCTGCTACATCAGTATTTAAATGTGCAACAAGTAAAATTTGCTGGGTATTTCTAAACGTGTCCCATATAAACTCTATGCCAAGTAGTGTTTGCAATAGGCCACTAAAGCAATATGGTTTCTTCATCTTGCCAGTAGTTTCCCATAGCGATATCCATTCCCTGGTAGTTTTAATAGACTGAAGAGTTTCACTATAAGAGGAAATAGGCTGGCGGTTGTTAGAATTCAAATCGGAACTACATATTTAAATTATCGAATAGACTATTCATTTTACACAGAAAGGTTGCCGTTGAAGAAGCAATTTTCTCATCGGCATCGGTTTCATAGCAATTTGATGATATACGAGGGCGGGTCAATAAGTCCGTGACTTTTGGATTAAAACACAGATTTTTTGATAAAAAAATAATTTTATTTTTCAACGTAGTCTCCCTTGAGCTCTATACACTTTGTCCAACGCTTCTCCAATTTTTTTATCCCTTCCAAAAAAAATGATTTGTCGAGGTCCTCAAAATAGGCCTTTGTTTGCGAGATGACTTCATCATAGGAGTCAAATCTTTTTCCACCAAGCCATTTCTTCAGGTTTGGGAACAAGAAGTAGTCTCTCGCAGCCAAATCTGGAGAATAGGGTGGATGAGGGAGCAATTCATAGCCCAATTCATGGATTTTTGCCATGGCAACTGCACATGTGTTTGTGGTCGACTGTGAGCAAACGCGGCACCCATCTTGCTCATGCCCAAGTGATCATTCAAAATTGAAACCACTGAGCCATGCGAGATCCCTACGGCTTCCACAATCTCTCGCACTTTCAATCTTCGGTCGGCCAACACCATATCGTGAATTTTTTCGATTGTTTCGGGTGTAGAGACCTCAACTGGGCGTCCAGGACGTTCGGCATCTTCAGTGCTTGTACGGCCACAACGATATTCAGTAAACCACTTTTTTACCATTGAAATCAATGGTGCAGAGTCCCCATAGTATTTATCAAGCTTAGCCTTGGTCTCGGTAATGGTTTTTTTTCGCAAGAAATTCGCTTTTTTCCATTTTCTCCTCAAATTAGTGAGTATTCTGATAAAAATAGCTGTCAAACACAAACTAACTGACGCAGCAAGTTTAAATTTTGACAGGAGTCAACTGACAGATGCCTGTTGACAGGAGCAGTGTTGCTGTTTCAGTAAAGAGGTCAGAAATTCAAAAAGTCACGGACTTATTGACCCGCCCTCGTAGCTTTAAAAACTCCCGCAGCAGCATTGGCACTGAAAACTTCTGTTGCGAATTCTACTGATAGCTTTTCAAAGTTTTTCGGGTTTATATGACTCTTTGTAAGGATTCCCCAAGAAACTACGTCGTCAATAATTCTGATGTTATTCTTCAATAAGCAATTTCTAACGCTTTTTAATAAATGAGGATAATCATATAAGAGAAAAACTTTCCGGTTTGCAATTTCGAAAAACTTTTTTTTTCGTTTGCTCCCAGTATTTTATCAGCCTTCCTATTATTGCTGCCTTGAAATCCACACTCCGAAACACGGCGTATGTACATATGTGCGCATGGGTACAGGTCGTGCTTTAACTCAAATGAAGAGTAAGCAAGAACAAAATACGAGTGAAAAAATCCACCCAACAGCCATAACAACCCCTACTGAAACATTGGCCGCAGCACTGAATTGTAGAGTTGAGTCGTTCCGGAACTACAGAGTTCCTGGAACTATGTCCGCTGTCGGAACTAGTTCCAATCATTCCACATACTCCACCTAAACATGTTCGATAGTTCACACAGAAGAAGCTCACTTCGCAAAATCTTTATTTTGTTCTGATTGATACTGCAAACTCAAGGATAGTTTTTGCTTTCGAGTATGGATGCTTGCGAGTTTGGATACAAACGAGTTTGAGTAAATTGAGTGTGATGATTTGCATTTGCATTTGCGGGGAAAAAAAATAATCGTTTGCAAACATTTGACTCGTTTGCTAGTACAGCGCAAGGTGAATAACCATGATGCAAATGACATACCTAATTAATTTTTTTTACCGCAGCAACAAATAATTGCGCGCAAAAAAGAAAAAAAACAACATACATAAAAAAAATGAATTCGCCACATTTCTTAATTGTTTGAAATATTCAATTTTATAAAATAGTTCTGTTCCAGCACGTAACTTGATACAATCGAGCATGGGCAGCACCCAATTTGGTTCAATCGGCTGTCCTCAGCGGCAGCGCACAAGCTTAAAAATGACGTTTGAAACAAAACTTTATACTCAATAGCAAATTTTTATCGCTGACAGTAATTTTTGTGGAAAAAAAATGGAAAATAAGCAAAAAACGGCAGTGGACAAAAAACAAATAGCTATATTGACGGACTTCATGAGTGATGACCACGATTTAGGTAGAGGAATTTTAAAAACAGCGCAAGGTAGACAAAATAGGAGTTTTCTATGGAAACGGCTATCTAACTCCAACATTAATTTATTAGCTCCCACTGGCTAAGAGACTCAATGTTGCATAAAGCTGCAAAGCTGGTGGTACTGATGTGCTTCTTATTTTTTCTGGAAGTTTTGTAGAGTTACGAATCATAAGGAAACATTCTTTATTAACTCTAACTCTAAACTCTAATTAAAAAAAAACGCCCTTAAGTTTTTCAATGTCATCAATGTAATTCATTTATTTCTGAATTCTTACGCATCTTCACTTAACTCCAATTGATTACTATTATCTCTTAAAGCTGTTCTATTGATTTCGAAACTCTCATCTTCGCTTTCTGAATTTATATTTACTTTTCAAATTAAAGAATATCCTTGCGGCATCGGATAAAGAATAGTGCCGCAGTGCTTTCCAGCTTGTCGTAAGAGGCGACTAAATGGGACACCAATCATATACATTATACATAAGCGGAGCAGCAGCGATGCAGTAAAAATGGGAAACTCGTTACGCATAAGTTCGTATAACGAGGAAAGGGTTAATAAAAGGAACAGAAGAAGATCTATTTGAGATTTGACAGTTCATTTCTAAGTTCACAATGATTTTTTTTAAGCGGAAGTCACAATGAAACTCGTTTCAAGTTACGTGCTACCGAAATTTATTTGTTTCGAGTTGACTGACGATCAACAGTCCTCGATTGTATCAAATTACGTGCTGGCACCCACTGTTTGGCAGAACCAAAAAGTAGACGCACAATTTAAAGAAGTTGTTGGTAAGCACACGATTGCAGCTTGAGCACGATTTTCAATCGAAAAATAAAAATATAAAATGTATGTGGGGGATCGTTCTGGAAGAGATTAAAAAAAATAGAACCTGATTTTATTTTTACTGTAGGAGAATTAATTCGAAAGTTTATCAACATGATTTAGGATTATTGCTTTTTAAAAGGAAAAAAATAACCTTTGTAACACGGCGTCTCCACGAGCAATATTTCATAGAATACCATCTGTCACTTTTCGTAGAAAGAAAGATCGATAGATTGCTATAAAATTAAGGGTGGGCATTTCATAGAATACTATTTCATTCGTTGAAATGTCGCAAAGCAAAGCACTTCGGTCTATTCTCCCATTAAAGGAATTAAAGAAATTGCAAAAACAAACGGAGAAAATGAAGCATAAGTTTTGGGTGAATCCATTCCTTGAATTGTCGTTAATTATTAATAAATTAAATTATTTCCACCATCCGCGACTCAGCCATCTTGAAAAGAAATGAACACAAATGTCAAACTACAAGGGAAATGACAGCTCATAGAATGATATCCATAGAATGCAATTTTTCAAAGCATACTATTAGTGGTCTCCACAGGCAATTTTCATAGAATGATATATGGCATTCTATGAAATATTGCTCGTGGAGACGCCGTGTAAGGAAAATCTTGTGATCAATCACAATCATTCATTCTAAAACGTCAAAAATTGCAAAGCATCACAATATAAAGCAGTATGAAAAGCATCACAAAATTCCAATATGTTTTGTTATGTCGATCCTCATTTTTGGCCAATAATATCTGGATGTTATACGAGCTATAGTGCGGTCTACTCCATAGTGTCCCGCTGAGGCATCGTCGTGATATGTTCGCTCGCGTTCTTGAGTTCGTACTACTAACTGCGCGTCTTCTGCGTCTGATTCAGGAGAAAATCTGTACAGAACACCTTCGTTCATAATATAACCCCGAGAAGTCCATCGTGAAAGGTTTTCATTACACGATTCGAAGGATTCGACAATTTTCTTTATTTCCAAACCTTGCAATTGAGATTGGCGAATTTTTTTTTGGCTTTCGAGCCGGAATGTCAATATGTAAGTTGTATATTGCACATATCTCAGAACTATGCTCAGGGTTCGCGCATGGTGATCTAGAAAGCATATCTGCGTCTGTGTTCGTTTTTCCAGGAGTATAACGGATATCGATATTAAATGTAACTGTAATGCCCATCTGGCGAGCCTTCCGGTTGGTGATTTTAGCGTCATAAGCCATTTCAAGGGCTGGTGATCAGTCAGTAAGGTGATATTCGACGTCTCTATGTATCCTCGAAACTTATTGATGGCTTAGGCTTCTCTCTCTCTCTATTGGAGTAGTTTCTTTCAGCACTATTCAATAGCGCTTCACGGCGCTATTGGGTGTTCATCTAAGCCCTCCCATTGGACTAATACAGCTCCTCAAAAACCTGTTGGAGAACTGGTGCTGTTGTAAAGGATGTTTTTAATTTGTCAAAAGCGAGTTGTGCTTCTTGTCCACACTTCCAAGGCGCATTCTTTTTGGTTAGATAAAAAGGAGGTTTGGATATTCCGGCAAAATTTCCCACGAAACGGCGATACAAGAACAAGTTTGTTTGTTTGCTCTTTGATATTTCTTGATTCTCGGCGGTTTAAGATTGCAGCGGTTTTTCCTGGATCTACTTATATCCCATTGCTAGTAATGAGATGTCCCAAGTACTTGACAATGTCGCAACAGAACTTTGATTTTTGTCTATTTACTTTGAGTTTAAATTCATTGAAGAGTGGAAACACCATAGTGAAATGGTTTATATGGTCGATAAAACTACCAGAACAAATAATGAAGTCATCCGTTACAAACCTGGCTTGAAGTTTGGCCATTAATCTCATGAACGTAGCTGGGGCATTTTTGAGGCCAAATGGTATGCGTCTAAAACAGTAGACCCCATATGGTGTTATAAAAGCTGTTTTCTCTACGTCTTCATCGGCTACTTTTACAATATCTGGTGGTAACTACATTGTACATTGAAGGTCAAGCGTGGTTTTGTACTTAGTGCTTTTTGTATGCTGGATTATGTCGTCGATTCTGGGCATGGGAAAGCGATCAGTGACTGTTACTTTGTTGAGGTTGTGGTAGTCAATGCAAACGCGTATGCCACCATCTTTCTTGGGTACTAGCACGACTGGTGCCGCCCACGGAGATTCACACTCTTCAATAACACCACTTTCTAGCATTTTATTGATTTCTGCCTTAAGTTGTTTCTTCCGTGTGAACGAAAGACTGTAGGGTGTTGAAGCAACTGGTGGGTTGCTACCCGTGTTTATTTTGTGCTCAGCATATGGTGTAGGTTCTATCGGAGACTCAAAACTGGAGCTAAACTTTGTGAGAACGCCATTTATTTCATCTGTTTGTTGATGAGTTAGTTCAGTTCCTTCATCTTCCCGAAGGTTTACATCAATCGACAAAATTTCAGAACTACATTTTTCCATAGGAGGGAAGAGATCCCCTTGTGGATTTCTCCTATCTGGAGTGATTCCTGCGCGTACTGAGATACCAAAAATTGTATTGATTGAGTGAGGAGAATAGTCATTATTTTTGAAGTATGGCGTAATGGTCTGGTTTTCCCACGGGTGGGGACCGCATCGCTCTTCACTCTTTTCTGGAATCAATGGTAAAATTGGGTTAAAAAAAATAGTAAATTTTGTTGTGTGTTTAGGAATGTGGAAGCCTGATGGTGTTTTTTGACATGGCGAAATTGGTTGAATTTTATCGAGCCAGTCCTTATAACGTTGGACCTCATGCTCCATTCTCGTTGCTGGGGAGACAACAGAGCTGTTTGCATCAAACAAGTCGATCATTTTCTTTGGTTGGTCCTGAAAACACCAACATCGTTGCCCCAAATTCAAAACAACGCCATTCTCTTCTAAGAAGTCTATCCCTTAAGGGTTCTATTATCTTTGGCTTTAGGAAGAGCAATAAATGATATTGGTCTTAGCCGATTCCCAAAAATTATTGTGGTAGAATCCATAAAACGGTTGGCAACGACTAGTATAAGGCCTCGTAGAAGTAGCATCTTCCGACAGGTGCTGGTTCCTTAAATGACGAGAATGAGCCTCTGCAGTCGAACATCTTGCAGCTCTGCTAATAAGTCCTACTTCACGCCTCCCCGTGGCGCCATCTGGGAATCTCACTAGAGATTGCGAAATGAAGGGGGCAAATGGCGAGTTTCCTGCGCCATAATTCAGGATTAGTGTCGGAAAAACAAAACATGACCTTATCCAGGCTACTCCGACATATTTGGAGCTCAGGCCGGAAAGTATTTCCAGGACTAAGTCAGGCTCTTGGAAAAAATATGATGGCGAACGAGGCCTATATGGGCCAACGGCAGCGCTCACATCCCGGAACTGGTTACTGGCTTCGGTGTAACCGACCCCTCGTCCTAGGGGCATTCAAAATGGAACTGGTCCCCCAGGTTGGGGGTTGTGCCGCCGGGGTAACTGCCCGGCCATATAAAAAAAAAAAAGAAGTTACGAAGCATCAACAAGCCTCGGATATGGACGGATCTACTGCTGACACGTGGAATGTTAGATCCCTTAATAGACCACGTACAGCCGAGCAACTAGCGGAGGCCCGAGACTGCTGCAAAGCAGACATAACCGCCATCCAAGAAATGCGATGGGATGGGCCGGACAAAAACAAGATGAAAAACTGCGACATCTACTACGGCAATTGCTATCGACGGCAAAAGCAGCGCTTATTTGGATGCGGATTTGTTGTCGGAGGCAGACTAAGACAAGAAGTCCTCAGCTTCCGGCATGTGAGCGAGCGCCTCGTAGCAATCCGCATCAAGGCTAAATTCGCCAACATAAGCCTCATATGCGCGCATGCCCCCACAGAGGAGAAAGATGACGACACCAAGGATGCCTTCTACGAGCTCCTTAACAAGACCTACGAGCAATGCCCTAGCTATGACATTAAAATTGTCCTCGGTGATTTTAATGCAAAGCTAGGAAGAGAGGGTATCTTTGGTGGAACAATCGGAAAATATAGCCTGCACAACACCACCTCCGATAACGGATTCAGGCTAATCGACTTTGCGGCGGGGCGAAACATTGTCGTGGAGAGCACGCGGTTCCCACATCTCGACATACAAAACGGGACTTGGAGAACTCCTGATCAATCAACAGTCAACCAGATTGATCACATTGCGATCGACGCAAGACACTCCTCCAGTATTATGGATGTCCGTACGTTCCGAGGAGCCAACATCGACTCGGACCATTACCTTGTTGTAGTCAAGGTACGGTTGCGGATATCCCAAACTACGCTAAAGACAAACTAATGCGGTGAGAAAATTCGACGTCAGACGGCTACAATCGCAAGAGATCGGCAAGTCCTTTTCCGATCGAGTGTCTCTTAATCTCTTAAGAGGTCCAATGCCGCCAGCATCAAGCATCGAGGACCATTGGAAACACTGCTAAAACGCCATCAGAGATGCCGCTTCTGGTATGCTGGGTTTCACTCGTCCACCACAATGAAACCCCTGGTTCGATGATGAATGCCGGCAAGCACATGCAGCTAAGCAAGATGCATATAACGCGCCGTTGATTAGAAAGACCAGAGCTGTTCATGAGCTCTATGAGCGGAAGTGGAGAGACGAACACCGGCTTCTCAGGAGGAAGAGGAAAGAGCATGAGAAGCGCGCGATCGAGGAAATTGGGAGATGCTACTCCCGGAATGAGGTTCGAAAGTTTTACCAAAAGTTAAAAATAATATGCCGCGGAAACAAACCCCGAACCGAAGCCTGTAGAGATGAACAAGGGAACATCGTAGTAGAATCGCAGTCAATGCTGAGAATTTGGAAAGATCATTTCTGCAGACTGTGTAACGGCGATGACGGACCAAATATCGCTGTCAGGCAGAATCAACCTTTCAACTTGGACGATGATGACCAACAATTCCGTCCACCCGACCTGGATGAAGTGAAGATAGGCATATCGAAGCTTAAGTCCAACAAAGCTGCTGGGGCGGGTGGCCTGACTGCCGACCTCTTCAAAGCGGCAGGCGATGACTTGGCAACGAGCATACACCAACTCCTCTGTAAAATATGGTCCCACGAAAGTATGTCCGATGAATGGAGCATTGTTTGGCCGATTCTCAAGAACGGAGACCCTCTGAACCTCGCCAACTACAGAGGCATCAGTCTCCCTAACATCGCATATAAGATCTTACCTACCGCATTGTGTGAACGCCTGAAGCCGTTCGTCAACAACCTGATAGGTCCATATCAGTATGGCTTCAGGCCAGGAAAGTCCACCATCGACAAAATATTCACATTACGGCAGATCTTGGAGAAGACCCATGAGCTTCAGATCGATACACACCACCAGTAATCGATTTTAAGGCCGCGTATGACAGCATCTATAGAGACGAGCTATACAGAGCCATGTCTTATTTCAGCATCCCTGCCAAACTCGTCCGTCTGTGCAGGGTGACGATGGAGAATGCACGCTGCTCCATCAAGGTTCAGTAAATATCTCACCGAGACCTTTGATGTCCAGAAAGGATTAAGACCAGGCGATGCGCTGTCATGCGATTTTTTCAACATCGTACATAGTACAAAACTCACGAGCAAACACAAGAGGCACTATCTTCAAAAGTCCGTCCAACTACTCGCATACGCCGACGATGTTGACATAATCGGGAGAAAGCAGCGTGATGTCAGTGGCGCTTTCGCGAGTATTGAGACGGAAGCGGCGAAAATGTGTTTAGCGGTTAATGAAGGCAAGACCAAGTATATGCTGTCAAACAAAAAGGACAACCAACACCAACGTCTCGGGAAGATCGTAACCCTCAACTGATATAACTTTGAGGGTCTACCTAGGCTCCGCTATAAATACAGACAACGACCCCAGCGCTGAGATCAAGTGAAGAATAGCTCTTGCCAACCGCTGTTTCTTTGGGTTAAGAAGGCAATTGATTAGCAAAGCCCTCTCTCGGACAACAAAAGTCACCCTTTATGAGACTTTAATAATCCCGGTCCTGCTCTATGGCGCAGAGGCATGGATATTATCAAAAATGGATGAGGGTGTTCTTGGTTGCTTCGAGAGAAAAATTCTTCGGGCGATCTTCGGTCCGGTCTGCATTGAGTGTGAGTGGAGGAGGAGATACAACGACGAACTGTATGGACTGTACAGCGACATGGACTAAGCCAGAAGAGTGAAGATCCAAAGACTGAGATGGCTGGGTCATGTAGAGCGTATGGACACCAATGCTCCGGTCCGAAAAGTCTTCGAATCCGCCCCCTAGGGACAGCGCAGTAGAGCAAGGCCAAGACTCAGGTGGCGCACGCAAGTGGAAGGGGACCTCAGCCAACTTAGCGTGCGAAACTGGAGGCAGCTAGCCAGGTATCGAGCTGGCTGGAGAAGCTTGTTGACTGAGGCCCAAGTGCACCCCGGACTGTAGCGCCACCTAAAGTAAGTAAGTAAGAATCCATAAAAATCCCATCGTTTTGAATACTACCATCGGCAAGAGTAACGCTTGCATTCAGCTTGGTAAATTTGGTCCCATTCCTTATCAGATGTTCGAAAAGCTGGCGACCAGCAACGCTTGTCCTTGCTGCCGTGTCCCCATGCGAAGTTATTGGAATCGTTGGTAAATCCTTGCCGAGAGTATCCTTTTATATGTTGAATGAAAAGGTTTGTGGACCTTTCGGTAAATTTGTGCAGGCAGTTGGACCTCAGATATCCGGGAGCCTTGCACTTATAGCAAAAAATTCCTTGATTGGAAGGCGACCTCGACTGGTTTTCTGCTTCTTTTTCAGCTTTCTGCTTTTTCCTACACTCAGATCCTATGTTACCGGAATAATTGCAGAAATTACAACGCTGTTTACCTTCTGATTTTCCAGATCGTTGTTCAAGTTTTTCAGCCTTGCTATGTTCCACTGCTCTAGCTTTATCGATGAGTTGCTGAAACGTTGTAAGCCTTCTCTTGGTGCGCCATCATGGATGTTTAAGTGTAACAAGCCGTACACTAATTCAAGCATCATGGTTTCTGATGGTTTGGTCATAGGCAGTTGCGCGAACAAAGCTCTCTTTTTCCAAATGAAATCATCCGTACTCTCTTTAACTTGGACTCAAAGTGTTCCTGATAAATTCTTTAGGCTGGCTTCCTGGGTGCAAATGAACTTCTCAAACGAGACATAACATCCATCCAAGTTTTTGCTTCTGTTTTCACGCGTTGCCACCAACTCCGAGCATCACCATCAAGCAGTAAGGGAAATCCCTTGATTGCGTCGGTCTCCGAAATGTGCTCAACATCTTTAAAGCAATCTTTCGTTGCGATAAACTCTTCTGCTTTTATTGCGTCTTTTTCTCCACAAAAACGGCTCGTGCAGTTACTAAAACTTCCACTTCGTGTTTGTTGGGACATGAGAGAAGAGAGCAATTTTTGCACTTGGTCTTCCGTGTAAGTGGCCATTGTCTGAGTACACTGTTTTTTTTTTTTGCAATACGGGTACTTCTGCGTGGATCTAATTGATTAAAATAAAATTCGGCCTCGAGGTGGGCGCCAATGTAATGCTAGTAGCCTCGTTGACGATGACGTTATAATGCTGCCAATGAGTTGTATAGAGGCTGAGGAACTCTACCGAGCTAGACAACTGGCAATGATCTTATCGATCGAAGTCGCTACGAACTTGCCAGAGCTAAAATGGGTTTCAGGCAGAGGGTAATGTTTGCTGCGGGTAAGCGAGAAATAAAAAGGAGGCACAAAGGACACTTGAAAAACTCTTTCTACTGAGGTTGATCAGAGGCTGAGGAACTCTGCCGAACTGATCAGTGGCCAAATCAAGAGTGTTCATTTATTTCATAAACTTGTCTTTTATACAGAGCATTAATAGAACTAGAGCTAGAAGAGCTTTTCCTTTGTTTTGCTTGAAGAGCATTGCCGGTACTACGTTTATTTATTAAGTGACATTGCCAGTATCAAATTTAATATATAAATACAAATGTTTTAATTTTATGATTTTTCGTTATATGAAATGTGTTGTTTGTGTTATGGGGTTCAAGATCTGCAATTTCATTACATTTGCTACTGATATGCTTTGGTACTCATGATAGTGTGATATCTCCTATTAGGTAACTTCTAAAAAGTGCTAGTGTAGGGCATTTGTTGGTTTCATTTCTGAGGCCTTTAAGAATGCTTCAGTTATCTGTCAAGATTATACTACGT
The DNA here is from genome assembly GCA_928272305.1 of Volucella inflata. Classification (NCBI taxonomy): domain Eukaryota; kingdom Metazoa; phylum Arthropoda; class Insecta; order Diptera; family Syrphidae; genus Volucella; species Volucella inflata. The sequence goes on from OV743719.1 coordinate 21,302,892, forward strand.
CCAAAATAAATTTGTGCTACAGATATAGCCTTATTTACTGATGCCAATTCTGCAATGTAGCTTGCTGTTTTTAAGGGGAATTCCTTGCCAGATCGAGGATATTGTGCATTTATTTCCCATTTAACTACAGTATAAGACGAATGTTTGTCACTTTATAATCCATCTGCATAAGAGATGTGTTCAGGGCCGATTTTTATCATCATCTCGTGGTGTAGCATTTGGAACAATTCAACAGGGGTATTCTTCTTCTTAAACCTAACTAGATCCGTATTAATCCGTATTTATATTAAGTTTCTTTTCCAGGGGCGTGTATTGTATGCAATTGCAGAGATGGAGTTTTTTCGTTTACTTCTTCGTGAAGTTAAAATTTACTTTGCAGTACCATAGAGGGGGTGTGTTTGATCGAATATTGCCTTACTGACCAAGTTAACAGATCTTATTTTGCCAAAATTCTGTAAAGCCTAATACCCAGTTCCAACACATAAAGTATAGATCTTAGTTTATTTAAGGCATCCTGAGGCTGTTCGGAAGCAATTATTAATTCCAGCATCGATAGCGTTGCAGTTTTTATTGTTGTCCACATGTATTAGGTGATAAGGCTGTGCGGCAAAGTACCTTCAACAAGGGTTTTTGCTATCCTCAAGGCTGTTTCCAGATGGGGTCCTCTTTTCTTGGAGTATATCTTTATCTTTTTTTTAATTGGTCAATAATGTTTTTGACATAGAGACTCCATTTAAGATTCCCACTGAAGGTAACGCCTAGGATTTTCAATTCTTTAGAAAGTGAAATGCAAATGTGTCGAATGTCCAACGGAGCTGGTTGACAATTTCTTTTTCTGCAAACGTGTAGTAAATCTGCTTTTGAAGGTGGAGCAATTGCACCAGTGCCTTGGTACCATATATGAACTGCTCTATCTGCAAATTCCAAAATAGATTTTACTGTCGGTGGGTTTCCAGATGCGGCTACATAAATATTATCGTCGTATACTCTAACGAAATCGAGGTTTAATTCTGGTTGTGATTATTCGGCAATTAGCGAATCTATGTAGGAGTTGTATATAACAACCGATATAGGAGATCCTAGCAGAGTTTCATTTTCCAATCTAAATCGAGAGGAGTTGCATCCGTCGATTTTGACTCGAAAGGTTCTTCCAGTCATAAAGGACAGGATAATTTTTCCGATCTCATGTGGAATTTTCCACAAATACGTCTGCTTAAGAACAGGTGTCGATGTGACCCGATCAAACAATTTTTGTGAATCAGTTGACATGACTACGTTGTGCTTAATTTTTCAAAGATTTTCTGCGAGCCTGTGCTCTAACAGGTGGATAAGTGTATGAACACTTCTTTTCTGTCTGAAAGCATGTTGTCCCGAATCAATCTTTTTTTCTGCTAACCAACTTATTCGTCTCGCAATGATTTTTTAAAAAATTTTGGAGAGAATGGGAAGCAGCGAGATAGATGTCGATTTCGAGAGTCTTTAGGAATTGGTTTGAGCTGAACTTTTTTCTAATCGTGTGGAAAAACGCCAATCATTAAAATATTATTGTGGCTTTTACTACAAAATCTGTTGATCGTACGTAAAAAAAGTTTCTAAACATAATTTTTAAGAAGTTTTGCATGGATAAAAATTTTAGAAAATTTATTAAGTAACAATTTTAAGAAAAATGCATTTTAAGTAAAAAAAAATGGAACCGCAAATTTTCATTATTTTGATTTTAACGAGCCATAACTTTTTTGTTGCTGCACAGATGTACCCAAAGCATTTAAGACAAGTATGCACTACTAAATTATCTTTTCGAAATGTCTAAAACTATTTTTGGTCCTGTACCTATGTTATACCGTTTAAAGTGGTTACACCTCCAAATCACAAGTCACCCAATTTGATGGGCTGTAACTTGAAATGGAGTGAGAGTAGACCCCCCTTGCCATACAATTTTTTGTTCAGCGGAACTTCAGGAATATGCCCTTAAAGGGTTATACTGCTTAACTGAGACACTCTGAATATTAAGTAACCAGAATTTATATATATATAAATAAATTACATTGCAATATGTACCTATAAGTATTGGCCGTGCAATGGTTCCACATCTTTGAATATCGATCTCCAATAGAATGGATCATCAGCGGTCATTTCAAGCTCATTCATGTCGTTAATCAAGATAAACTCGAAGATTAGCATTGAAGGAAGTTGTGAAAACCAAGATTATTGAGCAGGAGAAGAAAATTGTCTTAGATCATTACGTTGAACATCGGGAAAAACCAGGTCCATCTTTATGGAAATGGCTCGCTGGAAGCCCTGAAGCAGCTGCGGAACGAACTAGATTTCGTCGAAAATAATAACTAACACTTTTTAATTAATGAAATAATGCTTGGTTTTAATTAAATTAATTCACCCGAAAAGTCGAGATTTGAGCACGATATTATCAACGAAATCATGGCAATTAAAAATGAAATAAACGAAATAGCCCCCGCTAGTCAAAAGACACCAAGTGGGATCTTATATCGAAAGGAGATTAGCAGTATAATTGGAGTCGTAATACTTCCTCATACTGGGTGATTTTTTAATTATCAAAAAAAAAATTATTATATTGTCTTTCAAGCCAGCTATCCAGGCTGGCTTATCAGCATAGATGGGTGATTTAAAGTATTCCCTTAAAAAATAGTCTAAAGGCGTCAGCAGTATTTTCCTCTGTACGCACTCATGACATACGGCTTGATGTCCAATAGCGTGAAATTCGTACGAATTTTGTCACTGGCTTGGATTGCTTGCTCAGTATGTCGATTATAACGACCGTAAAATGGTCGAAGTGCGTGAAAAACATTTTTCACAGAACACGAATTTGGATAGTAAAATTCAATAATTTGTGAGCGTTGTTCGTGTGTAAGTATTTCCATGATAAAATAGCAATGCTAACTGAGCATGTCTAACTATGTAACGAATTATGCGTGAGCTGTCAAAAATAGAATGAAGACAAAACAAAACAATCACCCGTTACAAACGAACTAGAAGCTTTGTAATATGGGACACCATCAGTATCTACGAACGAGACGATGCTGCTGTGTGTTATGTTCTTTCTTTGCCGAAGTTAAGTAAAATAGAGTACATTTTGGTATTGACAAGATCATCAAAAACAATTGTTAACAAAATTTATTCATGAGCTTTTTTGGTATTTTTCTTAATGATATGGGGTATTATTATTTAAAGTGGGCTGTTTAAAACCAAATCACCCATGATTTTTTTCTGTTAAAGAAATATTATTTTTAAAGAAAACTCAGCGGTCTTCAGAAACTTATTTTACTTTACTTTAAGTGGCGCTACAGTCCGGGGTAGACCTGGGCTTCAGTCAACAAGCGTCTCCAGCCAGCTTGATCCCTAGCTAGCTGCCTCCAGTTTCGCACGCTAAGTTGGCTGTGGTCCCCTTCCACTTGCGTGCACAACCTGAGTCTTGGCCTTCCTCTACTGCGCTGTCCCTCGTGAGCGGATTCGAAGACTTTTCGGACCGGAGCATTGGTGTCCATACGCTCTACATGACCCAGCCATCTCAGTCTTTGGATCTTCACTCTTCTGGCTAAGTCCATGTCGCTGTACAGTCTATACAGTTCGTCGTTGTATCTCCTCCTCCACTCACACTCAATGCAGACCGGACCGAAGATCGCCCGAAGAATTTTTCTCTCGAAGCAACCAAGAACACCCTCATCCATTTTTGATAATATCCATGCCTCTGCGCCATAGAGCAGGACCGGGATTATTAAGGTCTTATAAAGGGTGACTTTTGTTGTCCGAGAAAGGGCTTCGCTTCTCAATTGCCTTCTTAGCCCAAAGAAACAGCGGTTGGCAAGAGTTATTCTTCGCTTGATCTCAGCGCTGGTGTCGTTGTCTGTATTTATAGCGGAGCCTAGGTAGACCCTCAAAGTTATATCAGTTGAGGGTTACGATCTGCCCGAGACGTTGGTGTTGGTTGTCCTTTTTGCTTGACAGCATATACTTGGTCTTGCCTTCATTAACCGCTTAACCCATTTTCGCCGCTTCCGTCTCGCGAAAGCGCCACTGACATCACGCTGCTTTCTCCCGATTATGTCAATATCGTCGGCGTATGCGAGTAGTTGAACGGACTTTTGAAAGATAGTGCCTCTCGTGTTTGCTCGTGAGCTTTGCACTATTCTTTCAAGTACGATGTTGAAAAAATCACATGACAGCGCATCGCCTTGTCTAAATCCTTTCTGGACATCAAAGGTTTCGGTGAGATCTATACCGACCTTGATGAAGCAGCGTGCATTTTCCATCGTCACCCTGCACAGACGGACGAGTTTGGCAGAGATGCCAAAACTAGACATAGCTCTATATAGCTCGTCTCTATAGATGCTGACATACGCGGCCTTAAAATCGATGAATAGGTGGTGTGTATCAATCTGAAGCTCAAGGGTCTTCTCCAAGATCTGCCGTAGTGTGAGTATTTGGTCGATGGTGGACTTTCCTGGCCTGAAGCCACACTGATATGAACCTATCAGGTTGTCGACGAACGGCTTCAGGCGTTCACACAATACGGCAGATAAGATCTTATATTCGATGTTAAGGAGACTGATGCCTCTGTAGTTTGCGCAGTTCAGAGGGTCTCCTTTCTTGAGAATCGGACAACAAATGCTGAGGTTCCATTCATCGGGCATACTTTCGTCCAACCATATTTTACAGATGAGTTGGTGTATGCTCCTTACCAAGTCATCGCCTGCCGCTTTGAAGAGCTCAGCAGTCAGGCCATTCGCTCCAGCAGCTTTGTTGGACTTAAGCTTCGATATAGCTATCTTCACTTCATCCAGGTCGCGTGGACGGAATTGTTGGTCATCATCGTCCAAGTTGAAAGGTTGATTCTGCCTGACAACAGTATTTGGTTCGTCATCGCCGTTATACAGTCTGCAGAAATGGTCTTCCCAAATCCTCAGCATCGACTGCGACTCTACTAAGATGTTCCCTTGTTCATCTCTACAGGCTTCGGTTCGGGGTTTGTTTCCGCGGCATGTTGTTTTTACTTTTTGGTAAAACTTCCGAACCTCATTCCTGGAGTAGCATCTCTCAATTTCCTCGACCGCGCGCTTCTCATGCTCTTTCTTCTTCCTTCTGAGAAGCCGGTGTTCGTCTCTCCTCTTCCGCTCATAGAGCTCATAGCAGCTCTGGTCCTTTTAAGCAGCGCCGCTTTGTATGCATCTTGCTTAGCTGCATGTGCCTGTCGGCATTTATCATCGAACCAGGGGTTTCGTTGTGGTGGACGAGTGTAATTCAGCACATCAGAAGCCAGATGTGAATCCACCAATTGAATTTTAAACTACGCTTTGCAACCCAAAGTTTTATATACCAAAAGAAGCTCGTTAACCAACTCTCTTTAGCTGTGACTTCTGTGGTTACCCAACAAATTTGCAGCCATGTTTCTGATGTGATCATAGATTTTTTAAAAACCTTAAATTTTTCTTCACAAAAATTCCCTCTTTGGTTTTGGCATAACTTGTTCTGGGGAATTTTTTCTTAAACATACAAAAATTCATTTTCATTGCGATCTATTGCCTTCACAAAAATGTTTATTAGGCCTAATTTCTTATTTTCTTTACAGGAATTTAAAGTTCACATGGAGGCCATACTTTCTAATAATAGTGATTTATTCTGTTTCTACTATTCCAATCGTATAAAACACAAAAAAAATTAGTATTACCATTGTATGTGAAACTAATAGTACTATTATCAAGCGATATTTTTGGTATCCACTTTGACCGCCTAAGTGGCGAGCTCTCATTTCTCGTGAGCAAAGAAAGATGTTATTACTCTCTGAGAATGGAGTTAAAATGGCAGGATAAGTGAGTGATGAGTGCAAAAACGTAAACAAAACCCGTTTTTGGTTTTCATTCCCACTCAGAATTTTAATCTACATGTTACGCAACTGAGTGAATGACTTTGTCAAGAAAATGAGTAAAGAAACTGGTTAAACGGCAAGAACTGTGTCTTAGAACATATGTATATGACAACGACAGCCTTTATCAGAAATTAATATTTGGAGCCTTTCCGCAAATTTATCGTAAGCAACAAATAATTAATTTTACAGGAAACGTTTTTTCTTTGTTTTTTTTTTTTCGTATATTATAAGCAAAAGCGCGATTTCTGGTTTTAATCATGTTTAGGCCAATAGAATTCGATGACATTAATTGAGATATTTTTCTCAAGGAATGAAAGCAGATTTTGTCGTTTGCGATATTTTCGATGTCATGCTCTCAAAATTGTGAACAAGTTACGAAAACAAAATAACATTTCATTTTTTTCTTTATGGAATGGAATAACACGGGACGATCGCCGAAGACCGTATGTACCTACGTATATAGTATGTAATTATCTACAACCGATTCCTACAACTATAATTCAGATATTCTTTTCCACGTTACCCAATGAGGTAGAATATAAAACGCGTTTTTTTGTTGTAAGGTGTCCCCTGTAGGCATAGTCCTTATTCTTAGGTAAGTACTAAAGAAATAAAAATATTCATAAAATAAATAGTTACTAACCACTAATAAAAAAGAATGAATAACTACAAAAACTTAACAAACAAGAGTGAAAAACAAAAAATAAATAAAAATTCACAAAAAAAAATTAACAAGACAAAGAAAGGATTAATAGAGAAGTTCTCAGTTGCTCACACTCCACAGATATCCTTATTGGTTTTCTTAACCGAAAATTTGACTAGGCCAATTAAAATGAATTTATAAATGGAGTGTCTGTGCTCATCATCGTCACACTTCATACTCTCCGAAGCTGTCATTTTCAGTGCGGATCAAGTGTTCTTCGTGTCGTATTTTTGGAAATTGGCTTTCAAAAAGTGTTTGCATACTTTTGACATAAGCTTCAAATGCTAGAGAAGCAACAGTTAACTTTCCAAATTCGGAGGATGTGTCATAAGTGTTATAGCTCGTAATTTTATTATTGTTCTCGAAATTTGTGTGTTTTATCTATCATGAACAGAGTGCAGTTTTCACAATTAAGTTTCTTATGCAACTTAAAAGCTGCGAACCCGGCATAAAATGTAAGTGCCGCTTCTTGCAGCTTCTGTGAACATCCTTTGGATACAACTATTTCTGTCTCATTGACATCACCATCAAACTCGTCATCGCAACTATTAGCATGGTATTCGATACTGCTCAGAATATCTTTTACCATTAAATGATCTTCTACTGGAGCTTCATTATCATCACACTTAAGATCTTCGCAATCAGCTTCGTGCAATAACGACTCAGCCCCAAAATCTTCGTAACTTGAGTTTTCTGGCGACTTTAAATTTTTGAAAATAATTTGCTTCAAATTACGAATAAATCTGTAGGCTGAAGGGTTCCGTTCGTATGATCCCTTATTTGATCGAACCATTGAAAATAAATTTTCTGCAACATCAGTATTAAGATGTGCAATTAGAAGGAATTGCTGGTCATTTTTAAGTTGTTCCCATATTAGTTCTATAGCAAGTAAAGTTTGTAGTAACCCGCCAAAGCAATATGACACAATAGGGTGTCGATTAGGGTTGCTTGTATTTAAACTGTAGCTGTTTAAGTTGTCGAAATGATCATTCATTTTGCTTAAAAAAATTGCCGTTGAGGCAGCAATCTTCTTATCGGCTTCAGTTTTAAAACAATGTGCTGAAATTGCGTTGAAGACTCCAGCAGCACATTAGCACTAAAAACGTGGGTAGCCAATTTCACTGACAATTTTTCAAAGTTGTTCGGGTTTATACTCGTATGACTCTTGGTTAGCTTAAAGCACACTTGAAAGATGTTTTTGGAATCCTCTTCAAAAAGTTTGACAAGGATTCCCCATGAAACAATATCTTCAGATATTATAATTTGATTTTTAATATCGATATCGAAAAAAGTTTGTTTTTTTTCGTTTGTCCGAAGGAATTTGTATGCTCTTCTATTATTGCTGCCTTGGTCACAACACATAGCAATAACTTGCAGACCACACTCTAAAGCATATGTGATATTGTTAATTTTAATATCCCAGCAATTTCATCACCTTTCGGGCATCCTATATAATAAGATGTGGTTTGCTTCCAATTTTTATTTAATCCCATTAGAGTAAAAAACATTACTTTGGAGGCTACAGTGGCGTGTCTACCCAGCTCCCCAAAGTCAGAAAATCCGTATACCATGTCATTTTTAATGTTGAAATCAAGTTCAGGTTTGATTGCAATTTCATCAAAAATTAATATGCACCTTGTCTCTTTGCTTGACATCGTTTCTACCTTGCTCTTTAAAAGATTAACCATTTGGTTTGAAAAACCGGACGGTAAACTGAAGGAAGAATGCCATCGATAGATTATGCTGATAGATGGTAAACTAAATCCCGAGCTCACCATATGGGAATATAATGAGGGAGAATTATAAAAAAAACTTCAGACACAAATCTTTTTCGTCATTCGTCCAATGTGCATTTGCCATATGAAAAAGTTGCATATTTACAAAAGTTTTTACGTCGACTGGCTTATTTTGCAATTGCATGTCAAAGTTTTTCTCCAAGTTATAGTTCTTATCAATCTTTAATCGTTTTGGCGTATCGAAATTGTACCGAGGTATGGTATTTACTATTCGCTCATTATGAAAACGAGATTCGGGAGAAGGAAACTGTGAAGGAGAAATTTGCATACTATTATTTTCAAGGTTAGGTAGAGAGAAATCTCTAATATATGTCAGAGGGTTGGGAAATCTATTAACACAAAGTGTATTTGGACAAATCGCAGTATTGTCAGTTTCAATCAAATTTTGACTGATATTTAGTACATTAGATGCATTAGAACAGTCTGAAATGATCGCTGAAGGAAGCTTTGTATCTCTGATGGTATCCATGATTCTAAGGCAAGACTGGTCGATAGATACATCAGAGCAACTGCACACTGATATCGATGACATTGGCAGGGCATTTTTAGATAGCAGTTTCCGATGTGCCTCAACCTTTACATCTTTGCTATAAAAATGAGTTTCACAAATGAAAATTTGTTTTTTCATTGTATTACATTGAGCATGCTTTAACCAAACATCCCTTCTACGATCTTTAGGAATTGTAAAATATGACAAGGAAAATATCTTTTCTATATTGTCACAATCTTTTTATGAACATTAAGACATTCTGAAAATCAAATACAAGTGCGTGCAAATTAAAGGAAGCAATAATGTTTACCAATGAATTGTAATATGTTTGTATGTACATATGGTTTATCAGTGATTGAATAGCACAAATTGAAAATCACAAACAAATTCTTAAAAGACCATACACTTATGACGGAAACTAGCACTGCACTGGCAATAGTTCAGGCCGATGATTCGCAATGAAATAGTGATAGTACTATTAGTTTCATATACAATGGTATTACCTATTTGTAGTCTAAGCAGCAATGTAATAATTAAATCGTTTTAGATTAATATATATATATATATACTTTACTGGATTTTTTTGAAGTATTCTTTTCATAATTTTCTTTCATGTAAGCTAGAGGAACAGAAACAAGTACATTACCGTTACGGAGTAAAATTGGTTTTAAACACGCTTTGGAAGACTCGATAAAAAAACGTTACAATTTTCACAATTTCCTTAAATGAATTTATTAACAACATATACCAAGTCCCCGTCTTGAGAGAAAAAACGATTAAAATATTCATCACGATTTCGACAAGTGCACACTTTAGTTTTATGATGTAGCAAATTTCATCCCTTCACACGAGATCCTACGAGTTCTGCTGCTGCTCTTGAAAAGGAAGGTTGTGAATCGTCAATATCAAAGGATGCAGATGGAACCGGTTTGGGGGTAAATTGTCATTTTGAGAAACTGATCTTATTACTGAAGGTAAATTAGGGTATTAAACTGCGTGTTTTACCCTTGGTGTCATGCCTTTTGTTGGATTAAGACAAAAATAGCAGTCGGAACATAATCTCTAAGCTCAGTCCAAATCATTGGAATAACAAATGGCATACGGTGTGATAATTTCTTCTTATCGGTCGAATTTTTCACACATGTTATACAACAAATATTTGGAATCCAAGCTTTCTCCTGGTAAGCTACCGAAAAACCAAAATATTCGCCATATCACTGTAAAATAAGTTCCATCAAGTGTCGCCTTTGTTTTTTGAAAGCCATTTCACCACAAGTGTAACAAAAATAGTAACGATTGTTAACACACGTTCCCGACATATTTGCACAAGTACAATATTGATAAAAACGAAGAAAATTTGAATTTATAAATAAACAATTCATTTAATCACTCTTTGTTCGAGTTCGCTTCTATGCATTAATAGTATAAGCTAAATACTAAGAATGAACAACTAAGGGTGATTGAATGCAAATAAGTACATATACATAATCAGGAGATGTTCTCGAACACAATTACCTACTAGAGATTGTGAAGCAAGACTAGTGTTGAGAATGGGAAGCAGTTGATCTAAGTTTCAGTTTATCAGATTCCCTTTCCATAAGCAACTTAATTGTTCGTGAGCAGGGACCTCTCGAAAAAGTAAACTGCTTCTAAAAGAAAGACGCATGTCTTATACCTTTTGCTCTAATAACGAAGAGGTGGTAAAGGAAGACACAATTTTTGTAGCAAATTTCAAGGGCCAAGTAACAGCAGAAGGTGTAGGGTAAGGCGAACCTATAGTTTATTTTTCAAATGAACAAGGACACATCGTGTTTATCGAGCGAGTTGGACCGACTGATGTGAGTCGGCTTTCAGTATTTTTTCATAATTCAGCACTTAACGTTAAGTATTCAGATGGCGATGGCGCGATAGTTAGCTCATTGGACTATCACGCAGACAGCCTGGGTTCGATTCCTGGCTGGGTCACTAACAATTTTTCAAATCGCCATCACCCTTTCGGCGGCCAATGGCAAACTCTCGAAAGTACAATTGCCTACGAAAAAGCTTTTAAGGAGTGCCGTTCGGACTCGGCGATAAACCGTAAGCCCCGTTCAGTGTTTTTTTTATTCAGAAAAAAATAAAGATACCATATTGCTGAAGAGTTCTATATTTTGTAAAGCAGCTTCAGTATACTACTTCAGTATTTACTAGGTGGGGTGAAAAGTAACCCCCTTGACCGCTAGAATGCGCTGCTACTGCAAAAAAGGTTATGGTGCCTTGAAGTCCGTTCATATTTAGGCGGACATGCTAAATTTCAGTGCGATATGTCTTTAGTTTTGTTTTGACAGCTGATTATTGTTGACGTGTTTGGCACCATGTTGAGTATGGACAAAAACGATTTTCGTTCTCTCACAAAACATTATTTTTTGAGAGGCAAAACGGCGAAGGAAACAAAAGAAAAGTTGAATAGAAATTATGGGGCTAATACGTCAGATACCACCGTCAAATATTGGTTTCGAGAGTTTCGTGGTGGCCGCAACTCCACTACCGATCAAGCACGCAGCGGCAAGGCCTCCGATGCGGTTACAGAGGACAATGTCAAAAAAATACATAAAATGGTGGTGGCTGACCCGAAAGTGAATGTGCGCGAGCTAGCAGATACCAAAAAGATTAGTACTGAGCGCACACGCCATATTTTGGGCAATATTCTGCATATGAAAAAGTTATCCTGCCGCTGGGTGCGGCGCATGCTCACTCCTGACCAAAAACACGAACACGAGAGCAATTCGAAAGAGTGTTTGGACTTTCTGATGCGGAATCGGGCAGACTTTTGGCGTCGATTGGTAACTGTTGATGAAACCTGGATCCACTATTACACACCAGAGAACAGAGTGCCCGGCAATGGACTTAAGCCGGCACGAGTGCTCCGAGGCGGCCGCAGGAGGCTCAATGGGTCGGAAAGGTTATGGCGTCGGTTTTCTGGGATTGTGGCTCTTCGTGGACTACCTCGAAAAAGGAAAAACCATCTGCAGCGAGTATTACTGTGCATTATTGGAGCCATTGAATGCCGAAATCGCTGTGAAACGGCCTCACATAAAGCGAAAAAAAATTTTGTTTTCGCAAGGCAATGCGCCGGCGCATAAGAGCATCGCAACCACGGCTAAAATCAATGACTTACGACTCCAATTGCTGTCGCATCCACCGCATTCGCCTGATTTGACTCCCTCGGACTATTATCTCTTCCCAAACCTCAAAAGATGGCTCATCAATAAAAAAATCAACTTACGCGAGGAAATCATCGACGCCATGGAGGAGTATTTTGCAGACCCTCCGGAAAATTACCTTTCGGACGGGATCAGGAAGTTGGAAAATCGCTGGAATAAGTATATCAAGCTAAAAGGGGACTATATTGAATAAAATAAAAAAACATTTAAAACACTTTTTTTTGCATTCCCAAGGAGGTTACTTTTCACCCCACCTAGTTATGCATTAAATTATAAAAAATTAAACTTTATTAGTTCCCTGATTAATAAAAAAATCAAAATTGAAACCTCCGACATATGTATCTTCAACCTTTAGAATATCTGTTACGTTTAGAATTTTTTTTAAATGCCTATAACTATGTATGCGTGTGTACGAGTATTTGCCCGCATGTGCTTTTTTTTAGTCCATGAAAAGGACTCGTAACTATAGGGTCATCCAATTCTTGGGTTTTGACATCCCTGTTTCAGTTATATATGTACATCCAATCGAACTGTCCTCTCAGACATTCGAAAGCCATTGCATCCACCAAAAGTATTTTGTGCAATTCGGGCTGGTGGTGTCATTGTTCAATACTTCTTCGAAGATGAAGAAAGTTTAACCGTCACCGTCGATTCTTATTGCTATAGACAAATGTTAGCCCACTTTTTTTGGTCTCAAATCGAAGACTGCATCTTCTATTGAATATTTCTCTTGCAAAACTACCGGTTCTTTCGAACCGTAAAGTGTCAGTGAAAACTCCACTGACATCGTAGGCCTCTCAGTCAAAGATGATCCCCATAGCCTGAAAGTCCCTACCGTCTGAATAGTTGGGGCACTCGCACAGAACATAACATAGTTTCCGTTCAAGAAACTCCCGCATAGTCCCATGGAGGACATTTAAATAATTTTGTATTCAATTCATTATGGCAGGATTTAAACAATATAAAATAAAACTGATCGAAATCTAAATCATAAATGCACTGTATTTAAATTTACACAAAACACAAAATGGAAACACAAATGTTTGACAAATGGTGGGTCTTTATGTCAATTAATTTTGTTAATAATTATAGAATTGTAAAAAATAATACTATTAAGTCAAATTAATTTTCATAACTTTATTTAGTTATTCTTAAAAAAAAAAAAACTTAAAAGTTTTCAATTCTAATTTAAGAGAATTGGCACGAACATTTAAGAAAGTACCTCCAATATCGTCACAACTATTAATGGTGTTTTCCATTAGCTTTATTTCTGAATAAGCCTCTAAAATTTTTTATATGGTGGTGAGATTACTTAAGTTAAGCAATCCCCGCTGCTGCAGCGGAGAACTGTCAAATAATTTTTGAGCGCTACATGCTGGTCTAGCAAACACAATACGATGATAGTCATACGCCAACTAGGGAAGAAATCTGCGAGTTTACTTCGAAACCATATACTCGTAACATTTTATTCTTTTTTTTAAATTTTGCTTCTTAGTTATCAATGTTAATGTTTATATGAGAGAACCGTCGAGCGGTAAAGTATGGAGGGGGTAGTAGAATGTGGGATGATTTAATTCTGACGGTGAGATTTCATTTTAGTGTTAAATAAAAAATTAGTCTCAAGGCTTGAAAAATATTCTGGGAAGTGATAAGGGATCATTTTCGAAATTCTCTGTAATATTTGAAGTCAACCCTACAATTTTTCAAAATATTTCATACACGCAAAAATTAATTTCATCAACTGGAAAAGGATGTGCTGCAAACAAACATGAATTAATATCCTTAAAAAAAACAATTGTACAATTTAAGGAGCTTACCAATCAAGGAGGTATGAATCAGAGATTAAAACGAGTCGAGCTGATCGTACAAACATCGAGTACTCGCTCGAAAAAAGCGAGTTAAAACAAACAGAGTCCACACACTTCTGCATACTCAAGGGTAGTTTTTGCTTATGAGTTTGGTGAATCGTGAATCGAGAAGTGGGACAGATCTTAGGTTACGGGGATTGGGAGTGAATGAAATATTTTGTGTTATCCTCGGGCAATTGATATTTCCAGTCAAAAACTGGTGTATAAAACGTACATCAGTGACTTCACGACGTTTTTTTAGGGTATGCATGCCAATTAGTGTTAACCTATTTTCATAGGGAGGGTATCCATATGGATCGGCCTAAGGTAGACCACGAAATCGGTCAAACCTGCGTTGGACTGCTTCGATTCTTTGAATGTGGATTTGTTTATAGGGTGACCAAACTTGGCTGCAATAGTCCAGAAGCGGCCTTACAAAAGTAATGTACAGAGACCTTGTAACCTAGGGATTGGAATTCTTTTGACCAGCGTTTGATAAAGCCAAGTGCAGAGTTAGCATTATTTGTAAAAATATGTGAGTCGAAATTCAATTAAGCTCCAAAAAATTTGATCCATGCCACAAACGGAGGGAAAAACCCAAGTTTTTTTAGTTTGAAAATGATAAGTTGATGGGAAATTTATTCGAAAGCCTTGCTGAAATCTGTGGAAATTGAATCGACTTCATCATCGTGTTCTAAAGCACAAAGCGTCCTAGATAGACCAAAGATGTTGTTATATTTAGCGAAATGGATGACGTCTCTGGACAGTTTCTCATAAAGCTAAAGTAACTAGGATCGGGTTCGGGTGTTTCCTTACAAAGGGATTTTTTAACAGGCAAAGAAATTAGCAGTGGCTTTTGGGTCGGTAGAAGATTCACTAAGAAATTTGAGAGTAGATGGGTAGCCGTCTGACTTTCTTTTGGTATTAACAAACTGGTAGAAGCGTTTGGTGTCCGAGACTAAGTTAAATTCCATGCGGTAAAGGTACTCAAGGTAAAGAGACTCACAAAGTCCAGAAAAACGATTGTATACAAACCGACAGTGAAGTCGGAATCAGATCGAGTTCTTAAGAATTTGTGCCACAGCTTGTTTCTGTTATTGCGGAGAGAGCCCAACTCCTTGTTATACCAAGGAGGAGCTGACATGTAGTCTTTTCGGTAGGAGTATGGAACCAAATGAGTATGGATGCTTGCGAGTTTGAGTAAATTGAGTATGGTGATGTGCAAACAGCGTGGAAAAAATTGGTTGTTTGCAAACATTTCACTCGTTTGTGCGAGTATATGCATAAATGTAGTTTGCGCATGGAAGTATTTTTGTTGGCAGGGGAATCTCGATTACTATGAAACTGTAGTTTTCGAACGCATCATGTGAAAATTACTTAATGGATTTTAAGTAGTGCCTTGGGTTATGTCAGTCATTACCACGTTTTATTTAAGGGCCGTTTTTCTTCCGGACTTTTCTTTCTTTAACTCGCCATTACTTTCATAGATCTTTATTAATACAACAGAAAGAAATGTAAATTCTGTGGCCAAAATTGCTGAAATAATAATAATATGTTATAATCAGATTTTGTTTCTCTCTTCACATTATCTATTCTTTCCTTTTTCCAAAACCCTGAAAAAAAAAACGCAAAAACAAAAAACGATATGCTGTACATTTTGGTTTTAACCCTTGCTAGCTCGAACTTTTGTAAATGGTCGTGAGTATTGAAGAATGCTTACAAACAGTTGGCTTGTTTTCGAGCATACGAACAAATCACTACTTGCTTGTAAGCAGTCAGTTTGAGTCAGTTTGCACTAGTTGGGACTATATTGAATAAAATAAAAAAACATTTAAATTTAAAAAAAAAAAATTTTTCATTCCCAAGGAGGTTACTTTTCACACCACGTAGTAAGTAAATTGAAAGTTTCAAATTAAAAATTGTTGAGAAATATAGAAGCGGGATTTCTCAAAAAGACATTTGTAAAATGTATTCATTAAACAAATCAGTTATTTCTAAATTAGTAAAAAAAGTTATCTCCCAACCTAAACCCCATCGAAAATTTTATTTCCCACAAAGAAAGCTGAAAGGACTGCATTTTCGTAACCACCTTTTTAGTGCGTTTAAAGAAGAATGGCGTAAAACACCACAAACTTTAATACACAACTTGGTTGAATCCATGCCAAGACGTCGTCAAGCAGAAATAAAATATAACTTTAATATTTATAATAATATATCTTTTTTTTCGTTATTTCTTTGAGTTTCTTTGAGTTTCTTTAGTTTTGTCCGTTAAAAATTAACAACATTTTTATTTTTTTTATTACAGTATTTTAAATTAATTTTAGTATTATTTGGTTTTTGATTTTTAACATGATCAATAAGTGAAATATATTTCATATAAAAAATTTTAAAATTTGCGTTTAACTTTATTTAAAGTCATCAGAACTTTACATTCGTTTCAGTTTCGTTAGTTTTGTCCGATACTGTACATATTTGCTGATAATACAGGAATATATTCATATTAGAGGTCTGCATGAATGCATTCATTTACTTGTCTTAATGGGTACGGTAGTTCAATGTTTTCTATTCACTGCAGTTATATAAATTAGTGTACTCTTAAAATGGGCACCACTGCTCAAGAGACAAACACTGCACAACATTCCATCACAAGATAAAGAATCGAATGCACTACTTGATTTCTCTTTCGAGAGTGGGTGCTTCATTCAAACAAAACGGGTGCATGTTTAACATTAATGCAGTGAGTGCGTAGTGTGTCTCTCATAGTGGTCCAGTGTTGAAGCAATCAATTTTATCAATGATCAAATTACCTGTTCATTATAATTTGTAAAATGGAATTAGTTAAAGTAAGTTATCATGTAAAAAAATCTTAAATTCGTATTGACTTAGAGGATGGTGAAGGTGCATTTAAAAAAATAATAAAAATAATAATGTATATCTTATAATAAACACTTTTTTCTTTGGTATCGATATTATTATAACAGTACTAGGTAGTTAGAGTACTACCATATCAATTCTGAAATGAAATTCGGAGTGAAAATATTCACTCTGAAAACGTTTTTCAGAGTGTTATCTTCACTGTGGGCTGTAAAACCAGTTTTTTCGTGTCAAACGGCTATTTATATGAAGCAAAATAACGGATGAAACAAGCAACGGTGTTATGGGTATTGCATATCCAGTTAACGTTGCATATTTCAAAAATCTGGAAAAGGAAATAATGAAGCATGTCATTTCGCTGCGAGTAGCAGTTTAGTTGATACAGTATTTTTAAACCCGTAAGCACCGGGTAAGTAAAAGTTGAAACCCCTCCCACACGTTCTATTCAATAGAAATCCATACTCAACTCTGTTCAGATTTGTATGTCATACCTTCTGAAACACCTTGTGCATATAAATATACTATTTATGATTGCGTTATTTAAGCTTTTATGGTTTATCTTTTTATAAATATACTTAAACTTGTTCTAATTTTTTTTTCTCTTAGCTTCAAAATGAAAACATTGAATTGGATCCTAGACCAGAGTATGCTCGTGCTTCGCTAACTAATAAAAATGGACGTCTGTTCGCATCAGTTAATGGTCTTCAAGTAAGAGTATTAAAACATTTTCTCCCAAAATTATTTTCTCAACCCATATTTATAGATAAGTAGTAGACTACAAAGCATTGTTGGCGCTGATGTCCTGCTTCACCTACCAGAGAAAAGATTAGACAAGCCACAGGTCTATGCCGGCGAAGTTATAGAAGCATCGGTTCTGAGATATGATTTTATATCAAATTATGAAAAATAAGAATTTTTACATTAAAACTAAATTTTCCATTTTTAACGATATAATTATTAATAAAAGGGTATAACATATACATATTGATTTTCTTTTAATTGTAGATAAACTTGCGTAACTAATTCAACGCTAACGTCCACAGTCTGCAGCAGATTGCTAATATAAGCTTCTTCTTATTTGAACCTAACGATTTTTTGGAATTATTCAGGGTGCTAAAATAAAGATGGTGGCTTCGAACTTTTATTTGAGGCTTTTCTAGATTTTTCCTTTCCTTTCTTTCCTTTCTTTCTCAGGACTGTTCTTTTGTTCGTCCAAGAGGAGTAGCCATGTCTTATTGGGTACTCACACATTCCTCCTTTTTCTATTTCCTCTACTGGCACTCTGGGTCAACTACAATAATTTTCTTTCCATGATAACAAACAATCACAAAAACACTTTTACACACATTATATGTAAAACGAATCAGAAATCTGTGTGAAGATTTATGTCCTTCAATTCTATATCTATATATTGTATATAAGTGTCAAAAAAGTTAACTTAATACCGAAATCAAAAGCATTCTGTTCTGTGTTCTAATAACTGAGTTCTCCATTGCTATGGGTTTGTTTTTTTTTTTTTATATACCACCTTGATCAAAAAGTTCAGAAAATTAAAAACACTGTGCCCTTCAAGGTAATCCCCATCGAATGAAACACACTTATGCCAGCGCTTGTTCCAATCCTCGAAACATTTTTTATATTCGGTTTTCGGTATGACCATTAGTGCTTCCTGCGATTTTTCCATTACTTCCTCTACGCTGCTGCAACTCGTTCCCCGTAGTGGTTTTTTAACTCGATTGAACGGAAAGAAATCACAAGGAGCCAAATCAGGTGAATTCGGTGGCTTTGGATTGTATTTATGAATAATGATGGCACTGTGCGACGGTGCGTTATCATGGTGCAAAATCCACGAATTTCTGCCCACAATTCTGGTCTCTTTCGGCAACTTGCTTCACGCAAACGTCTCATACGCCCAAATAATACTCTTTGTTTACTGTCTGGCCTTCTGGCTAAAATTCATGATGCACTACATCGTTGTAATCCATGAAAACTATGAGCATTGCCTTCTTTTTTGACTGAAATCGACGTGATTTTTTGTGTTGGGTAATGTGTTGGTTTGCAGTCGTCTCTCCAACTGTACGAAATACTTTTTAAAATGTTCCTCACACTTTTCACCTTCTTTGATCTCCCAAAACTCCTTCATCATTGTGTTAAGGTCGATGGTTAAAGAAGGCAAGGATTATTTGTGATTTAGAACATGGGACCTTGCGTTCTGAACCTTTATTGTAAGAATTCAAAAAATTATTTTATTTCTGGCAACTTCTTATTCCTACCAAATATTTGTACCCACTTGTTGTTGACCTGTATTTGTTAATTTGTATAAAAATAACCCACTGGTATCACTAAATTCTGAACAAGTGTATAATCTTCTTTGAGGTTTCTTGGGTGATAACGGGCAACCTGAGTTGTTCTCCCATCAGCAGCGGCTGACGGCGATCCGCAAACTTTCGATGCTTTCTCGGATTTTTATTTATCAACGGTGTCCAGGACCTCCATCTTGTGGTCTGCATAGACTTCAAGAATACTCCCATATGCTGTCTTACAATCCCCAACTTTTAGCTCAGCTTTGATTTTCCCTGTGCCAAGATTTGCTCGTGGTATTGGTCGGCAGTCGTCATTTGCTTCTCCATCATTTCCAGGCGCATTTTTATGCAATTTTCTTTTCCTAGCCTAACTTTATCTGCTGTATTGAAATTTGCCGGGCCTTGTTTGATTGCAGCAAGTATGTTAAGTTGAAACTTGCGGTACGACATTTTACATAGTCGTATTATGTTACACTCGTATGTGTAAATAAATTTTATAAAAAAGTGGCTGAAGAAAAGGTTGTGCAGCTGCGTACGATGAGGAAGACTTGTTGATGTGAATCCTTGGGTCCTCGATACACTACAGAGGGTATTCAAATTTAAAATTGTCTTTATAGTACGTTTACACCGACTCGAAAGTCAACATTTCAAAATTAAATTTCGGAATTTCATTTCGCTAAACACAACATTTATATGACAGCTGCTGAAGTGCGCTGAATGATGTGCATAATAATCAAAAAGGTTTGTTCGATTTGATAACCTTCTAAATGCAGAGACGAGATGCAGCATTTCGCTGAAATTTAACATATCGAATTGCTGGAAATTGTATAGAGCATTTCGGCTGAGATGTTGAATTTGTTCCAAATGCTGAATTTCGGATAGGTGTAAACGTACTATTAATTCATTTTTTTTTACAGATCAGATTCAAATGTCAATGTATTTTTTTTTCTTCACTGCTCGAATGGACCAAAAAATATATTATACGAGTATGTAATACGAATTAGAAATCTGTGTCAAGGTGTATGTGTTTCAATTCACTATTTAAATAAATATAAGTCTACAAAATGTCGACTTAAAACCGAAATTAAAACCACTCTTTTCTGTGTTATAATATATCATAAAAATGTTTTTCATAACAGTTTGTACACCTGTTTAAATATTGCTTTATTTTGTGAATGTTGCTTAACATATTTTAAATTTAATTGACATTTATTTAAGTTGTTCGATTGGTAAATTAAGCTAACAGTTCTATTATATGATAATCAATTTAATTCGTTTTTACATTATTTATCTAAATATAGGTTCATAAACACACGTCCTATCCCAATTCCGACTCTTATCAACCATTTCTATTTTTCCTTATACCTATTTTCTTTGAACAATTCTTCCATTTTTTTTTTAATTCATCTTTAGGACAGCGGTGAGCTCTGTTCTACGCCGGTATTTGTAACCCCTGCGACCTTTCGAGATTGTTCTGTGTTATCCAGCATTTCATAAATTATATCACTGTTTTAAATTTCATCTTTAGTATTTGTAACTATAAATCTTATTTAATTTCAAGTGGAATACAAGGCCACAAATTGGAAGCCCTGACGTGATAGCAATGATTCACATACAAATTCTTTTAAAACAAACAAAAAACCTTGATTAAATTCCTTCAATAAAATGTCGCGTGCGAGTTTACCATCATCTATCCCCGTTTGCAGTCCTTTATAACATAGTAATAAAGACTCCATCCTCGCACTTGGCTATTTTAAAATTCTTCAAAACTGATCCTGAGCTGTGGTTCATACAAGTGCAGGCACAATTCAGGATTCGAAACATCAGAGCTAATGCAAGTAAATACAACCCAGTAGTAGCCGTGTTCGAAACTGATGTACTTCAGGAGGTGTCCGACATAATCCAACAAAACTTAATTTGGCGCTTTACAATTCTGTGGAACGACAAACTCGAAAATATTACACAGAACTTGAACTAGGTGATCGAAAGCCCTCACAATTCTTGCGATTCATGCGAACTCTTGATGGTAGCAGAGCAACAGAAGGTTTGTTGTACACAAAATGGCTTTGTCTTCTTCCAGTAGACAGTGCTATCGGCTGATGAAGTGGTTGGCGAAAGCAGCAATTCCAACTGCTAAGGAATATTGTCTTCAACTTTACGACAAAACAATCAACCTGACTTTTCTCATGGACTCTGGTTCCGTTGTTTCTGTGCTCACGGACTTGAATCAAACGATAACTAGTCCCAACATCATATGAACTATATACAACGAATTCCCCAACCATTAACACCTATGGACAGCAATGGCTAACTTTCAACCTGTACTACGCCGAGCATTTAAAAGGTCCTTTATCAATGCTACAATCATGAGGGCTGACTTCATCGTGCACTTCAGTCTACTTATAAACCTCAAAAACCATTGTCTCATTGATCCTCTCTTCACTGTTGATATACACTCGCTACTTATCCATGAATCCCCAATTTACCAAACTTTTCCAACATTTCATCGACATTACCACACCACCCACTACATCTACCATGGACGACAACTCCACTACTGTCCATCGATTGTTACTACTGGCTTATTTGTTGTTGAACGAGTTCGCTGGTTTTCGGGTGCAAGCACAGGCAGCTAATAATGATATCGACTTTCTACTGCAACGCCATATCGTACGACCATCAAGCATCATCAAAATTCCAGACTAAGCTTCGTCAATCTATTAAGCTGGATGTTTAAGAAAGTTGAGACAAGATAGATAGATAGATAGTTGTAACGACGTTATCAAAGGGAACGAGATTTATGTATTTTTAGCAAACGTGGAACTAAAGATACAGTGCCAAATAATTAAACAAGACAAAATAAATTATTTCGAAACTTTAATCTATTTGTATTACAAAAAAATATTTTAATATACTTTTGATTAGATTACCGTTATAAAGTTATATGTACTTAAAACAAAATTTCATTAAATTCTTTCAATTTTAACTTTGAAAAAAAATTAGGTCTTGGAATACAATGAACGAAATATTTATACTAGACAGAACTCTATAAAAGTAATTATGTATATATTTTGCATTATATAAGTGCAAAGAGGTTATTTTAATAATTCTTACCGCCTGCCTTTGTTATTTTTTTTTATTACCAATTAAACGTTAAAACGTTTAAGCACTGAATTAACCAAAGTTTGGAGCAGAAATGAAGCATTTTTTCCCATTCCATTTAAAATGCGTTCAATAAATGCAATAGCGTTTCAAACTGTCGACCACCCGCGTATTATCGTTGTGCCAAGATACCTCTAGGCTTTCCATTGGGTTTAAGTCTGGACTTACATCAGGCCACTTCAGAATTGGAATTTTTCTCGACATAAAAAACTCTCCTTTGTACCTAGCGCAATGTATACCTGCATAGCCCTGCAGGAATGTCCTACTGTTTTTTCATTGTCGCATACTTTTTATGATCCTTGAAGAAATTGTTTACTGTAGTTTAATCCCGGTTCAATTTCTTTGCACCTTGCTCAACTATTAACGTTCTTCTAGGCATTTTAATAAAGTTTCCCTAAAAATGTGACTCGTAACTTAACGAACAAATTTAAAACCTTGAATAATGAAGTTTCTTATTCGCATACACTTAGTTTAATATTGATTGATGGAGCGAAATAACCACTGAGCCCAAAGATCTTTCACTCTCTCTCTAACCCATCTTCCGAAAAACTTAACACGTGCTCCGGTATTTTAAATATTCTATATACATACATATTAATAAACACTTTGTGTTTGGACATCCACATTGGGGCCGCTTAGACACGCTTGTAGGAAACTCTTCAATAAATCAAAAACCTCAAGAGAAGCGTCGGATTGGGACTCATACAAGGAATCCCTCAAAACATATAAAAAAGAATTAAGGATGGCAAAGCGTGAATCCTGGAGGTCCTTTTGTGATAAAATCACTGAAGCCTCTAAGTCATCACGGCTAAGGAAAATCCTCTCAACGAGTTCCTCGATGCCTAGCTGCTTGAAAAAAAGCGACGGCTCATGGATGAACTCAAGTGACGAATCACTTAACCTGCTACTGGATACTCATTTTCCAGGTTTTTTTTCCCCCCGTTGACGGCCAGCAACAATCATAATAGAACTATCGCAGCTGCGACAAATATTACTGGCCTTATTACAAGAGACAAACTGCTCTCGGAACGGCGTAGCTTCAAACCATATAAGTCTGCTGGGCCGGATGGTATAATTCCAGCCGAGCTACAAAGATCCTCGGATATAATCTTGCTTTTACTTGAAAATATCATGAGAACTAGCGTAGAACTATTCCACTTACCTCTGTCATGGAGAAAGGTAAATGTAGTTTTCATTTCCAAAAGCGGTAAATGTTTTCATGTTGTCCCAAAGGACCTAAGACCTATTAGTCTATCATCTTCCTTTCTAAAAGCTCTAGAATGACTGATTGTATCCATATAGGATCTAGCTTTAACCCTAGACTACTATCCTCGGCAAAACATGCCTACTACAAGGGAAAGTCGGTGGAAACGGCTTTACACTCACTAACAAGTCACATCGAACGATCCTTACATTATAGAGAATATACAATGGTAGCTTTCCTGTACATAGAAAGCGCCTTTAACAACGTCAAAACATCCGCAATCACGACGGCGCTGTTAGCTCTAGGAAATACAAAGTTCCGACTATAGACGGTACCAGCTTGGTCTTCTCCGATACAGCGAAATATCGAAATATCAATAGCTTGCATGCAAAAAAGCCATCAGGAACAAATGGGGCCTCCAACCTCACATCACCCATTGGCTATATATCTAGGTCATAAGACCGACACTCACCTTCGGGGTGGCTGTGTGATGGAGGGCCTTAGACAAAGCAGTGAACTGCATGAAGCTAGGTAAAGTCCAAAGAACAGCATGTCTGTGCATAAGCGGAGCCCTACGCACTACTTCCTCCGCTGCTCTGGACCTTCTGTTTCACTTGACACCCCTCGACATTAATAGCAAACAAGTAGTCGCCAACATAGCTATTCGCCTTAACGCAACTTCACAGTGGACAAATAAACATTTTGGCCAAGTTAGTATTCTAAACACACTAGGAATCCTACCAGAAAACATCGACAACACCATACCCAAACAATGGTTTGACAAGAGGTTCCACGTAAACATTCCCTCCAGATCATTGTGTGAAAATGCCATTTTGAATGACAACTCAATCCATTTCTTCACCGACGGTTCAAAGACCGCTAGTGGGGTGGATGGTTGTGTTTTTGCACATAAGCTTAACTTTAGCCTCTACTTCCGCCTCCCCAAACACTGTAGCGTGTTCCAGGCGGAAATTCTGGAAAGAAAAGAAGCCTTATCCTACTTCCACAACGACTTAAGGGACTTAAACAACATAGACGTTAAAAGTCTCCCACGCTACTCCTTCTGGAGTAGGAGGACCACAGATTCACGTGGCATCACAATTGGCCAATAGGCCTAAGTGGGTTGATTTTCAACAGCCACTAAAGCCTAACCTAACCTAACCTTGTGTCTGTCGATGCTAAATTTAAGTATTATCCCCCCAACTCCTGTAGTTGCGATTTGTATTCGGGCTTATACATACACTCAGTCATTGCCATTGCCGTATAACAGTGACCGGGTGCAAGTAACAGCACTCCGACCGGGGACAGGATAGAGGATTCCCGCACTATATACTATATGTATACACAATATATATATTTTTTTCACCACTGGACATCACAAACGTTTTTTTTTATTATTATTATTATTTGCTTTATTTTTTATTTTTTTTCACTCAATTGTTGGAGAGCACACGCACGCGGACTAAATGGGAATGGGAGGTAGTAATTTATTTTTTATTTTTTGCACTGCAGACGGCGATTGAAATATCGTGCGTACTCGACGTGCATGCTTTTCTCGCTTTTAAATCTCGCGAGAAAAGGTGTCATTAACGAAACAAAGTCATCTGGAGATG
This sequence comes from Volucella inflata, assembly GCA_928272305.1. Taxonomy (NCBI): domain Eukaryota; kingdom Metazoa; phylum Arthropoda; class Insecta; order Diptera; family Syrphidae; genus Volucella; species Volucella inflata. The sequence goes on from OV743719.1 coordinate 21,327,986, forward strand.
GAGTTGATTATGATAATCTGAATCTACTTCTTGAGAGTAGAAACACATAATTGGAACAAGATTTCAGTACAGATGACTCTGTACGTGATCCTAATTTTGAAATTTCGGACATGGAAATTTTTTTAGATTCTTCTTGAGAAAAATTTGTCTGATCATCCTCCTCAAATAACCACTGAAAGGCATTTAGAATTTAATTCGGGTAAATTTATTGCTTTAAAAAGAAACAGAGGAGAATCTAACATTCGCAAAACTAAAGTTGTTGCGGCAAAAAAATGTATGCCTCTTCACAGCTGTCGACAAAATTGCAAGGACAAAACAACTTTTGAAAAGCAGAAGGAGATCTTCAACTCTCATTGGGACTTGGGGACGTTCAACCAAAGAATATTTTTTATCGGAGCTTTAATCGAAATTAAAGATATATCATACGAAGTATTTTATTAATATTGAAAAAGACAAAATTCGTATCTGCTAAAAGTGCTTTAAGCAATGTTTTAACGAAACAGCAAGTTTTTTGAAAACAGTCGTTAAAAAAAATAGAGCATCCGAATATCCCATTTAAAGACCAGCGTAATTCCACCGGAGGAAGAAATAAAATGTCTGAAGAAGTGGCTTAAGTTGTTAAGGCCCATATAAACAGTTTTCCTACATACGAAAGTCACTACACAAGGCGTGATACATAGTGTAAATATTTTCATTTGGATTTAACTTTGGCTCCTATGTACAAACTGTTCTGCGAAAAACATCCGACAACCTGCGTTAGCTTGAGAGCGTTTTCGCAAGTATTTAAAGGTATGTATACTTACTAAATCATAGATCTTAGTTATATTGTATATGATACATATGTATGTCATGTTGTATTACTTTGGTAGGAATTAACATAAAATTTAAGAAGCCCAGCATCGACACTTGTAATGGATGTGACACCTTAAAAATTAAAATAGAAATTGCAAAACCTGATGGAGCTGAAGAACTTGAAAGCCTTCAACGTGATTTGAACCAATATCATATCAAGGCGGACTTGGCATAAGACTCTAAAAGAGAAGACAAAGTTCTGGCCAAAAGGCCGAAAATCAAGGCTTTTGAATCTGACCTTCAGCAGTACCTTCCGACAACATACCTGCGAAATTCAATAAGTTTTTCCAAAAGACAGTTGTGGGCATATGGCTAAGCGAGGTGGTAATGAAATTGTGTCATATTTGTTGAAGCAATTGCTGGATGTTAGCTTCGAAAATCAAGTTGAACATTTGATATTTTATAGTGTAATAAGAATTTAATTGTGAGCACAATGTTTTAGACATTTCTGCAAACCCATTCTAACATCGAGATAATAGATCACTAATGACGTAGATCATGCACTGATCGAAAAAAAAGAAACGAACAGAGGTACGGGTTCACCATCCTCATGACTGCTTCAACTTTATCCGAACTTTGGATTCAAAAAACCCTTGCAGAGTAATTTAAATGAAGAGCCAAGATTTCTTCGACTTTGGCTCTACATCAAGAACAAAACTTTTGCGGAGGAACCGGGATGAAAATGCAACACATTTGTGTGAAATGAGGTGAGATGGTTGATGTACAATAAAACAATGTTTTGCAAAATTAAATATAAAACAACCCTCAAAAACATCAACCATTTTTAACATTAAATGTTGCAAAACGTGGTGTCAATTCACTAAAATTGAGTTAAATTCCGAATGCACCATCCAACAATTTTAAGAGCTCAAAAAAGGGTGTCCTCAAAAGCTTGTTTACATTCATTGATCCTGCTTTCAAGAATTTATAACAACTAAGATACAGAACCTGCGGCGATATACATACATCCTGACTCAATAAATGAAGATTTGTATGTCTTTTTTTGATATATTTATTTTTTTATCTGTTAATTTGAATTTTCTTTTTTCTTCGTCTATCTTTGTTTCTTTTTTGTTATTGTGAATGTTCCTTTTAAATACTATTTCATTTGCTGTTCAAATAAAAAGAATATCGCTTGAAATACATCACTGAAAGCCGCTGAAGTTCTTCTGTTTTTTAAAAAAGGAAACAGAAGCATGATGAATCGAAGAACGGCCTTAGAAAATACAACACGAACAGAGCTTGTAACAAACGCCACCTAGTAGAAATTCGATAATCTAAAACTGTATGGCTGTCCCTTGCTCGCCGTAGTTTGCACTCTTCACAGTTCTTCGCGCCATTAGAAAAGGTTTTTTGAGTCCAGCCTTTGAAGTGAGCGATTGTGGAAGTACAAACTGCGGTGAGTAATGAAAATATCTGAAATCTTTAAATAATGTACCTATGTCTTATTCTTTAGAAAAAAGATATTCACACAATAGGAGTAAGTGTGGTTTTATTAAACTCCAATGCCACAATCGGCTTCCAAAGGACAATGAATGAGTACAGACCAATTTCATTACATTTTACAATACTAAAACATTTTGAGAAGGCAATTAAAGTTCACGTTGTTTAATTTTTTACAATAATAAGTTTTCTTTAGCAATGATCAGTTTGAATTTCGTGAGGGAAAGTCCTCAAAGGATGTCATTTTAAAATTTTGCAGATAAGTTTATGACGGCTTATACAACAACTTAAGCACCATTGCTTTATTTATTGATATGACAACATATCGACATGGTTAATCACAAAAGCAGGTTTCAGAGGAGAATCTTAGAATTGTTCTTCATCTAACCTAACAGAAAAATACCGAAAAGTTAAACTTAATAAAGTTGTTAGCGATGTTTTGACTTTAGATATCGATTAGTGGATGGCCGTGGTGTGATTAGTCTTTATTTTAAGTGGAAAGATAATCAAAAAGGTATTAAAAAAGACAATCAAAGAAAATTATTTCAAGTTATTTGGTGGCCTGACGGTAGTGGCAGTGAACAGTCAAAGCAGGGGTCGTGGGTTCGATTCCCGAAAAACCCAAGTCCATTTTTATTTTTAAAAATGTTTTTAGAAGACAATCAACATACTATATATACATAATAACAAAAGTGCGATCGAACCATGAGTGGCAAGGAGCGGTCCCCCATACAAATAGCGGGATCATAAGGTGGCAGGATGTCATCTAATGATGAGGCCGTTAAGCCAGTCCACCAGTAACCATCAACAACAACAACATCAGCAACGTCGGAAATTACGACAAAATGGAGGTTAAGGTTAAGCCAACTCCGAACCTGGTAAAGCAACCTTCTCTTTCAACCACTATCGAAAATCTGACTGGTAGAGCAAGGAAAGAGGCGCCAACAACATCCAAATGGGCGGCAGTGGAATCATACCATGACGATTATCCATACATGTCTGATGATGGAGAAGGCCATTATATGGGGCCAAATACCTTTGCATCTCTGGAGGCTTTAAATAACAGAACCAAAAAAAAGATACTGACCATTAAAGCTAAGCAAATGGCAAGGAGGTAGAAGGAGCAACAACAACTTCTGAGCTCTCAGGAATAGTCAGACAACAAAAAATATAAAAACCGGTCCAAGCTTTGGAGAAATAACAATCACGAGCACATTTACATTTCTGTCAAATTACGGAAGATTCGTTTTAAAGTCGCTCCTGTAAAAAGTATCAAGTTGCCATTTTTCTAACATCAAAAAGTCATAAAAGTGTTTTTCAAAGATAAAAGAAACAATCTTAATAATCTCATGTGAGTTTTAGAACTATATGACTATTTTATTTCATGCCTTTAAACTGAATGCTAACAACACCAAACATAACCTCCGTCTACACTATACACACACCCACCTACATATATATGCCACCAAAAAACAAGCGAAAGCTTTCTGAAACTTCTCCTGAAACCTTTAATTCAGAACAAAGACCGCAACACTGCGAAAATATGGCTGGTGAACTTGTTGGAACTATGAGTAAATCAGAACTTACTAATTTGCTTTGTGATCATCTCGACTCGAAAATGAAAAATACAGCCACGAAGAATGACATTGAAGCAATAACAGTTGTACACCAAAAAATTATAGAGCTTAACCATCAATTCGCAAATAAAATTCTAGTTTTGGAAACAAAATACGAGATCCTAGAGAACCAAATGCATGAAATTCAAAAGAAAAATACAGAAAAAAATCTGATGCTATGAATCGCGTCAGAATATGGTATGGATGAAAAAGATCTCATACACTGTCGAGGCTCATTCAGCCAAATCCGATCATTGAAAACCAACATATTCGCGAGATTAGAACAAATAACGCAGATACGAAACACTTTATTGTAAAGCTTGATTCAAGACAATAGGTGATTGCAGCGCTGAAGGAATCCAAATCACTACGAGGTACATGTATCATTATATCCAAAGATCTTCCTTTATCAATTCGACAGAAGAGAAATAAACTCCTAAAAATAAGAAGCAGCCTTGTTGAAATAAATGCAAACATAAAAGTATTGGTTCGAGATGATAGGATGGGTTTAGAGAAAAAAGTTTTTCGTTAGAGTTCTTCGCTGGGACTTTACAAAACAACAACAATGGGGTTTTGGTTCTAAATCAAATTTACCAAACAAATGTCAGTGATTGGCTGGGTCTCACCGTGGAAGCACAGAGGACAGAAGATGACAACAACAGAGCTGAGCCATTAGTGACACCTACATTCCAAAGCGCAAACTTAGCACAGACACAATCCAATTATTATATGAATAAAAATATTTATTCATCTATCATGTCATAGGGTATAACTGCCGTCTGCCAAAATAAAATTAAATTAGTAGAAATAAGTAAATATTTTATAAGGCTATAATATCAAAGGCCTTACTAATAAGTCAATTCAAGTAGGATTTTATGAATTTATAAATAAATTTGATATTATTTTTTTGTATGAAACATTTTTATTAGAAGAAGATTATAAATTATATTTAAACCATTTTAAAAGCTTCGAATTTGTTTGGATTTCCGCTTTAAAACAAAATACACGAGGAAGAGCAAGTGGGGGATGCTTCTTCGGATACAAAAAACATAGTTCTAAACACAACATATCCTTTGAATTTGAATCGGTATATGAAATTAAACTTTTAAAAATATCAATTGAATCAAACAAACTATATATTCTACCAATTTATATCAACTGTAACAACTGGGAAAGAGATTTTGGTGCGTTGGTTGAAGCAATTGAACACTGTAAATACGACGATATGATGATCATCGGTGATCTAAATGCCTGAATAGGAAAAGAAGAGGGAAGAGAAAATAGATTTGCAGGTAAAGTGAGAAAATCAGAAGATGAAACCACAAATGCAAAGGGATTAAAACTGTTAGAATTATGTGATTCTCATGGATTTCATATACTAAATGGTACAAGCAGTTCCGACTCCAATGGAAAGTATACGTTCATAGGACAACAACCATGTTCAGTCATAGATTAATGCTTGGTACGAGGATTATGGATATCCTTAGTAAATGACCTTGCAGTTTTGACACAGCAGTTCTCAGACCATATGCCTATTGTTGCGGAGTTTGGTACTTCACCAACAGAAGGAAAAGATACAAGAACGATACACCTACCCCATAAGCTGATGTGGAAAGAATCAAATGTATCTGAGTATAGACGGAAACTCGACCTCAACTTGCTGACAACCACTTTCAAACGCTGTTGAACCCACAAAGTAGCATACTACCGTTTCACTACACAAAGCCATTAATTAAAAATGAAATATTAGATGCACCTTTGAAAAAACTTCAAGATGGGAAGACACCTGGAGCTGATCGGATACCCATTGAATTTTTTAAGTATGCGACAAGCAATTTTATCGACAAAATAGTGGTGATTTTCAATGGGATGCTGGAAACAGGCAACCAACCGCCACAGTTCAAACAAGCCATAATATATCCAATTCACAAAAAAGACGATATAGCTGATCCCGCAAATTATCGTGGAATATCTTTCCTTAACTCATCTTACAAGGTTTTCACAAAACTTTTCGAGCGTATGTCAATTTGAGCAAAGGATTCCAAGCAGGTTTTCGGAATGGTTATTCAACCGTATACAACATTTTCGTACTTCAAGACGTTGCTGGGACACTCCTCGAACAAACAAAGAAAATATTCGCCTTTTTCGTTGATTTCAAGGCAGCCTTCGATAATATCGATCGAAAAACTTTAATATTCAAACTTCATACCGCGGAACGAGTCGAAAGTTTGGGAGGGTTATCGAAAATATACACGAGGAAAACCAATCGAGTGTGTGGAGCGGGACCGAAACATCAGAATGGTTTGAAACAACTATGGGGGTAAGACAGCGATGTACACTAAGCCCATATCTCTTTGCTTTGTACATCGATGACCTCACCGACTTTTTACTTGGAGGAATAGAGATCGTAGGACATTTAACAAAGGCACTTTTATTTGCATATTCACCAGAGTCCTTACAATTAATGATTAACCGTCTTGATTTGTACTGCCAATTATGGAATCTTACGGTTAACCTTACAAAATCAAAAATTATGATCTTTAAGAAGGGAGCTGGTAGAGAGTGCAGCAACGAAAACCAGCTCAACGGACAGCCTATTTCAATTGTGAAAACCTATAAATATCTAGGAGTAACAATAGCTAGTTATCTCAGTATGGAACCTCATCTAAAGGAAAGACTAATAAAAGCGAAAAGTGCCATATCGGCTACATGGAAAAAATGTTTTTCAAATCAACTAATTGACTACAGCGTAAAGAACAAGGGTTTTCAAACTGTATCAGAATCTGTTATAATGTACGCAGCGCAATCTTCGGGATACTGCCAATAGAAACAGAAGAGAAACTCCTTCAATACAACATTAAACGATGCTATAGCTTACCAAGTACAACACCAAACTATATGTCCGAGAGAGGGCTTTGCTACTCAATTGCCTTCTTCTAGCAAGAGTTATTCTTCGCTTGATCTCAGCGCTGGTGTCGTTGTCTGTATTTATAGCAGAGCCTAGGTAGACAAAGTCCTTAACTACCTCAAAGTTATATCTGTCGAGGGTGACGTTCTGCCCGAGACGTCGGTGTTGGTTGTCTTTTTTGCTTGACAGCATATACTTGGTCTTGCTCTCATTGACCGCTAAACCCATTTTCGCCGCTTCTGTCTCAATACTCGGGAAAGCGTCACTGACATGACGCTGCTTTCTCCCGATTATGTCAATATCGTCGGCGTATGCGAGTAGTTGAACGGACTTTTGAAAGATAGTGCCACTTGTGTTTGCTCGTGAGTTTTGTACTATTCTTTCAAGTACGATGTTGAAAAAATCGCATGACAGCGCATCGCCTTGTCTAAATCCTTTCTGGACATCAAAGGTCTCGGTGGGATCTTAACTGACCTTGATGGAGCAGCCTGCATTCTCCATCGTCATCCTGCACAGACGGACGAGTTTGGCAGGGATGCCAAAACTAGACATTGCGCTATATATCTCGTCTCTATAGATGCTGTCATACGAGGCCTTAAAATCGAAAAATAGGTGCTGGGTATCGATCTGAAGCTCATGGGTCTTCTCCAAGATCTGCCATAGTGTGGATATCTGGTCGATGGTGGACTTTCCTGGCCTAAAGCCACACTGATATGAACCTATCAGGTTGTTGATGAACGGCTTCAGGCGTTCACAAAATACGGCGGATAAGATCTTATATTCGATGTTAAGGAGACTGGTGCCTCTGTAGTTGGCGCAGTTCAGAGGGTCTCCTTTCTTGAGAAGCGGACAAACAATGTTGAGGTTCCATTCATCGGGCATACTTTCGTCCGACCATATTTTACAGATGAGTTGGTGTATGCTCCTTACCAAGTCATTGCCTGCCACTTTGAAGAGCTCTGCAGTCAGGCCATCCGCTCCAGCAGCGTTGTTGGACTTAAGCTTCGATATAGCTATCTTCACTTCATTCAGGTCAGGTGGACGGAATTGTTGGTCATCATTGTCCAGGTTGATAGGTTGGGTCTGCCTGACATTGGTATTTCGTCCGTCATCGCCGTTATACAGTCTGCAGAAATGGTCTTTCCAAATCCTCAGCATCGCGCGCTACATGGTCTTTCTTCATCTTCTTCTTTCTTCTTCCTCTTCCGCTAATAGAGCTCATGAGCAGCTCTGGTCCTTCTAAGCAGCGCCGCGTTATATGCATCATGCTTAGTTGCATGTGCTTGCCGGCATTCATCATTGAACCAGGGTTTCGTTGTGGTGGACGAGTGGAACCCAGCACATCAGAAGCGGCATCTCTGATGGCGTTTTGGCAGTGTTTCCAATGGTATTCGAAGCTTTACGCTGGCGGCATTGGACCTCTTAAGAGATTATGAGACACTCGATCGGAAAAGGACTTGGCGATCTCTTGCGATTGTAGCCGCCTGACGTCGAATTTTCTCGAAGCATTAGTTTGTCTTGGCGTAGTTTGGGATAACCGCAACCGTACCTTGGCTACAACAAGGTAATGGTCTGAGTCGTTGTTGGCTCCTCGGAACTTACGGACATTCGTAATACTGGAGAAGTGTTTTGCGTCGATCGAAATGTGATCAACCTGGTTGACTGTTGATTGATCAGGAGTTCTCCAAGTCCCCTTGTGTAAGTCGAGGTGTGGGAACCGCGTGCTAGCCATGACAATGTTTCGCTCCGCCGCAAAGTCGATTAGCCTGAATCCGTTATCGGAGGTGGTGTTGTGCGGGCTACATTTTCCGATTGTTCCACCAAAGATACCCTCTCTTCCTAGCTTTGCATTAAGATTACCGAGGACAATTTTAATGTCATAGCTAGGTCTTGCTAAGGAGCTCCTTGGTGTCGTCATCTTTCTCCTTTCTTGTGGGGGCATGCGCGCATATAAGGCATATGTTGGCGAGTTTAGCCTTGATGCGGATTGCTACGAGCCGCCCGCTCACATGCCAGAAGCTCAGGCCTTCTTGTCTTAGTCTGCCTCCGACAACAAATCCGCATCCAAATAAGCGCTGCTTTTGCGTCGATAGCAATTGCCGTCGTAGATATCGCAATTTTTCATTTTCTTTCTGTCCGGCCCATCCCATTGTATTTCTTGAATGGCGGTAATGTCTGCTTTGCAGCAGTCTAGGGCCTCCGCTAGATGCTCGGCTGCACGTGGTCTATTAAGGGATCTAACATTCCACGTGCATATCCGAAGCTCATTGTCCTTAAATTTGCGTAGATCCGTCCATATCCGAGGCTTGTTGATGCTTCGTAACTTATGTTTTTTTTAAATGGCCGGGCAGCTTCCCCGGCGGCATAACCCCCAACCTGGAGGACCTGTTCCATCTTTAATGCCCCTAGGACGAGGGGTCGGTTACACCGAAGCCAGTAACCCGTTCCGGGATGTGAGCGCTGCCGTTGGCCCATATAGGGCTCGTCCGCCACCATCTCTTTTCCAAGACCCTGACCAAGTCCTGGAAATCCTTTCCGGCCCAAGCTCCAAATATGTCGGAGTAGCCCGGATAAGGTCTTGTTTTGTTCTTCCGACACTAATACTGGTTTATGGCGCAGGAAAATCGCCATTTGCCCCCTTCACTTCGCAATCTCTGGTGAGATTCCCAGATGGCGCCACGGGGAGGCGTGAAGTAGGACTTATTAGCAGTGCTTCAAGATGTTCGGCTGCAGAGGCTCATTCTCGTCATTTAAGGATCCAGCACCTGTCGGAAGATGCTACTTCTACGAGGCCTTATACTAATCGTCACCGAGCTACATACAGCTTTTTAAAACACAATCTGTCTGAAAAAAATTATTTCCACAATGGCTCACTAAGATGAGAGGCGAACTAATACGCCTTAGTTATATTCCACATCGTCCAGATCTACCAATTTATTGTAGTATTTGCAAATTATCTGAGAGAGAAGGCGTTATACATTTCATTGGAAGATGCCCCATCTCTAAAGAAATAAGAAGATTTTTCTAGGAAACGACACAATATCTGAGGAAGAAGTTATGGCTTACTTAAACTGCGAAAGCTATGTAAAACAACTATTTTACTTCTATAAAGCAGCAACCAATAACCGTAGTAAAATTATTACGGAGAAATTTTAACTTCGTAAAAAGAAAAAAATCAAATTAGTATACTATTTCTTACTTTTTGCTATTTTACATATCTTTAAATCCTTTTAAATTCAAGAATTGAATATACATTAAAACAAACTTGTTATTAGATGTTTAATTTCATGTCAATCAGGAAGATGGCAAAGCCATGCTTAATGATTTTTGTGACATAAATTTGTATCATGAACAAGAAAACAAACAATAAATCTAATCTAATCTAATCTAACAAACACAAACAGAACAAAAAATCGAAACAGCAAAAACAGCAACAACTTCCGCCGCTCCAAAAACGACACCAACACAAGAAACAACAACAGCAACAGACAACAAGCAGACAAATGCTCTCTATCTAGGGGCAGATGGCTCAGCTTTAACGTCAGATTACGATATTGCGGCGATTGGAAATTGAAGATAAACTTTCAGCAGTCGGAAATCATTCTTCTTAGGACGCCTTTCTGTGGGGCCTCTGTGGATACCTGAAAGAATTGGTGAAAGTTTCAAATCGTTGGACGACAGCGGCAGCCACTTGCTTGTCGAAAGTAGTCAGATACCTTGGGAGTGGACAATTTTGTTATTAAGTTGAGCCGAAGACACATTGCAAGAGCAATGACCTCGTCCAACAACCTGATCCCCGGGGCTTACCCAACTTTATGTATCACGAGAGATGCCTGATTCACAATGCCGCGAGAGAGCGAGGCGAGAGCAATAACGAGTGTAGAGTGAGCTGTCAAATGATTTCCTAACAAAGGAAATATATGAAGTAAAACACAATGGAGCGAGACTCGTCGAACCGCAACGCCTTCTTCCTCCAGAAGTGTTCCTCTAATTAGATAAAAAGGTCTGAACCAGGACAGATTAGCGGTGCCGTAAATCATCCACGTAGCTCAAACAGCGGACAGGTGACTCAAATACTTTTTGAGTCGGCAGCCTAAGTTTCTTTTTTAGCCGTGGCCAGCTTACATAGTTTTAGGTAGGATTAAGATGTTTTTAAGAAAAAAAAATTGAATTATGTATGTATGCAAGCAAATTAGTATATTTAGTATAAATAGTAAAACCGGTACAAGTAGTATAAGTAGTATTAAGCATTTTAGGTTTAAAATTAATATTGAATTAGCTTGTAAATTTGTTTCTAGTCTTAGTTTTAAGTTTTGTTATACATATAAAATAAAAAACAGTCCATTTACTAAGTCTTTGTAAATCAAAATTTATATTCTTAGTTTCAGCTTAAGTAAGTAAAAATAAGCAACGTCGTAGCATAAGAATTATGTTTATTTTGGAGTATCCGCATGGGGCCAGTAAGTTCGAATAAGATAATTTTAAGTTAACTGAGGAAATTCTTAAGGGATTCTTAAGCATATGAGAATCAATGAATTTCAAGAAATAAAGACGCAATTAAAATGAAAATGAAAAATCGGAAGGTTCCGTGTTC